>OZ004704.1:61214476-61814476 GCA_963924515.1 Vespertilio murinus | reverse complement strand
CCTCCTGGAAACGCAGGCCCCCGGCTTTCCTGAAAACATCACCTCCGTTTCAGCCACACGCAGGGATTGCTTTGTTTCCTAATCCCAGCTGCAGGGAGACTCTCGCAGGCTGGCTCACCTGGGTCTCTCCAGGCCTGCCAACCCTGAGTACTGAGGGGCTGGAGGTGGGGGAGCACTTTGTGGGTGAGAAGTCCCAGAGAAAGGGGTGGGTGAGTCCTGGCCAGACAGTGCTAAAGCTTCCTCCCCACCCCCCCTGTATTGTTTAGAGAGAGAGAGAGAGACAGGAAGAGTTGGGAGAGAGAGGGGAGGGGAAAGTAGAAAAAGAGGTGATGCTGAGAGAAACGTGGAAACACTGGTGGTTTTTCAAGAGAAAACCAAAGGGCTGGGGGAGAACATCGGAAGGAAAGTGTTGGAGGCATGATACTTTCAGCTGCATGAAACTCAAAACCTTCTCACGGTGCCTTCACCAGGCCAGGTCTCTCCTGATAGGAAGTCCTGAGGTCGGCTTGGGTCTGCCTCACAGTGATGTCATGAAGGCCTGGGTTTTCTGTTCATTATCTCACTCGGCCGTTCTTGGTCTGGTCTTTATTGTGAGGTTGTAGAGGATTCAGGTGTCACAATCTAAACACAATTCAATCCAAGGCCAAAACGAGACCCTCTCTCAGATGTGCGGAAACCCCAGCTGAATCTCATGGCTCACTGGCCAGAACTGGGTCACACGCCCAATTTCGGAACCAGACTTTGACAAGAGCCATTCACCTCCTGGAGCTGGTCCTGGGCTGGTTTCCCCAAAGCTTATGGCTGTTAAATGAGTGGGGGACACTGGAGCAGCACCGGGGGTCTGAGAGGAAGGAACGTGTAGAGTGCTGGCTACAGAGAAGGAAAAGAAGAATACAGCACTAGAGGAGCAAGAGAGACAGCGAGAGACAGAGAAAGGAGGGAGGCAGACAGACAAGCTCATTAAACTTGGTGTCTCAGGTTGAAATGCTGTTGTCCTATTTTGCTGCTCAGCTAGGTAACTATTAGAAGAACATGCTTTACCTGTTCTTACTGCCAGCTGCCAGGCTGATGAGCATTTGAGTAAACTTATCAACCATTTTTCAATCTCGGAATTATAAAGGAAATGGATGAAACAGTCTCCAGGGGGAAAATTACTCACTCTTTTCTCCTTAAAATAGACCAGAATTTATGGAGTCATGAAGGGGTTGTGATGAAATAAATAGAATGATTGTCTTTGTTTATAGTTTTAATCTTCGTGATTGTAAAAGCAACATAACTACATTGAAAAAAAACCGGGAAACCAGAAACACGAAACTAAAATCACCCACAGTCACACAATCTAACAACTGTTATTATTTGTCAAGAATTAACTCCATATAATTGCTTATGATTTTATAGTGATTTATTTTTCAAAACATGTATATCATGTGCATGGTACCAAATTTGAAAACAACCAAAAGGGTGTATTAAAAAATATATATCTATATTTCTAGGTAGGCTAACCATTGCCAGGAAATAATCTATATATATAAAAGCCTAAGTGATTGTTACGACTGGTTCCAGTTGGTAGCTACAACGCACAATGACTACCAGAGGGCAGACGTTCAATGCCCTGATCGGGACTGGGCTAGATGGCACTGACCGCTCTGATCATTGGCCAGGCCTAAGGACCCCGTCCATGCTCAAATTCGTGCACCAGGCCTCCAGTGTGTAAATAAACTTTCCAATCTCTTTTGCCTACACACCTGTTTTACAAAATGGTAGCCTACTGTACATACTGTTTTGCATCATTATTTTTTCACTTAACAATATTACTTTGAGATAATTCCATACATATTATCTTTAACATTTATCGTTAGGATGTGCACACACATTGCCACCTATCTTTATAATCAGCATCCTTAATGTCTATAAAAGGTCTGAGTAAAGGATCCACCCGTTCCTTTAGTAGATGTCTCCCAAGCACCTGCCACATAAGTAGGGTGCTCGTGATTCTAAGATTAAAAGGAGGCAGACCACACCCTTGGAGGAGTCACAACAGAGTAGAGAAGAAGGGCCAGTAAACAAAGTAATTACAGGTAGCCTCCCAATGCCAAAATGGAAGACTGCAGGCAATGCAGAGGGATCGAATGAGGTAGTCTTGAAAACACTGATTAAAGTGCAGAAGGAAGAGGAGGCAGCTCAGAGAAAAAAGGCAGGGAGAGTGTTCAGGTAGAGGCCAGGAATCCCACGCACAGAGGCATAGAGACAGGAAGCAGCACTGTGGTCCAGGTGCCTACAAGGAGCTGGGGATCGCACCTGCTCTAGGATCTTTAAGTTGTGACTAAGTCTTCAATATAAATAATGCTATGATGTACACCTTGCAGGATATGACTTCTCCCTGTTTGGGAGCATTTCTTTGGCTAGATTCCCAGAAGTGGTACTGCTGAGACAAAATGGAGGAGCCTTCTAACCTGCAACGGATAGCCCCAAAGCTTTCCAAATGGACGGTATCATTTCCTAGCGCAAGTAGTGTATGAGCAAACCAGTACTCATAATCTTTCTATCGCTAGCTTTCATTTGCTTTAATGTTTACTTCTCTGGTTACCAGAAAGTTTAATTTTTACCATATATTGTTTACTATTTGATTTCTTTGTGAGTGGCTTGTTTTCTGTTTACATTCAATCGTTGGGACTCCGTATTTTACTTCAGTTGTCTGAGCCCTACTTGTAAGATAGGTAGATATTCAGACTTTTAAAAATGTTTGCTGTCAATATTTTTTTCTCTGGCTTAGGTTGCCTTTTTAAAAAATGTTTGGCACATAGAAGTTTTATTGTCCAGTCATATCTATTGATCATTTCCTCCTTTTGCTTCCATGAGAAATACTTCTAGCCAGAAGTTTGACAAATACTCTATTTTCTTCTGGTTTGCTTTAGAAAATATATTTATTAACTCATTAATCCTCATGGGTCTTACTCTTGAGGCATGAAATGAGGATCAACTAGTTCCCCTCCCACTCCTTTCCAGATTACCCACGAGTTATCTGAACTTTCCCTTCTCTGTTGATTTTTATTTCAAAAGTAAATCCTGCTTAGGGATCAACTCAGTCATCGATTGGAAACCAATTTCCGGTCCTTTTCTAAATTGTGTCACATCCACTTAAGACAGACCTTGCTTCTGACTTATCCAGGAATCTGCAGTAACTGTTCTATTTATATAGGAAGAATTACAGTGTAGCACAAATAGGCTTAGGTAAAGCTTGTTAGTGCTTTCCTAGTCACAGGGAATCTGCTGCTGAACGCAGACCTTACCTTTGAAGCCTACCAGATTGGTGCTGGTATGCTGTGTGCCTTGAGTGGGTGGGAGGCCCTTTTGAGGCAGAGTCAGTTCATCCAAAAGGTTGGTTATACCATCCAAAATTAGCCAGAGTCATAGTTCTGTGGTATTGCATGGGTAGGATCTCCTGGCTCTCCCACCTGCGTGAGTACCCTGGCTCCTACCTCTGACCTCAGTGTAGAAGCGTCAACCTCTACCAAGGCCAAGCCTGTCTCACAGGGTGGTTTATTGCAGGAAAACATAACGTCTTGTCTCTCCAAAGCAGGTCGTCAACCAGCCAGCCAGCTGTTGAGAAAAGAGAGCGGTAGTCAAGTAGGGAAAACCTTTGCCAAAGGTTCTCAAACGTAAGTGCTCGTAAGTGTTCGTAAGTGTCACCTGGGGAGCCAAGGAACCTTATTGAGTTCTGTTCCCAGTACTGGGTTACCGGGCGTGGTGCTGGAATCATTTCCTCATCCCATCCTTCTTTCTAGCTTTTTGAAGCCTTAAAAAAAATAGCCGTTGATGTTTATACACGGTCTGAGTGGTTCTTTATTCTTGAAGGACATCCTGGTACCCGCTTGTTAACACCTGTGAGAGTGCTCCAGGGCAGAGAGGCAACACCTTCTCAGGTAGGGCTCTGAAACTCCTTCCAGAGACGCCTTCTAACCCTTCCCCAGAGGCCAAAGGCTTAAGGGCTCACCATCTGTAACCGCTGTTCGCTATGGGAAATCCTCAGATGGCTGCCCTGAAACTCTTGGACTTCTTCTTAAGAGTTAGGAACCAGTCAGGTTCCTGGGGCACTATTTCGTCTGGCCGGAGCATTTGCTATCTGGGTTTGTGTGGCTGCAACATAGCCCAGGGCAAGGGTCCCACCCAGATGGGGACTCCTTTGGGCCATGTCTCCTTCCTGCCCTCACCAGGAGGTGAAAGCCCCTTCTCTGGCAGGTGGAGAGGTTGGGATGGAGCCACACTGGGAGTCAGTGGACTTTCCTTTGCAACCCTTCCCACTCGTCGTCCCCTCTGCCCCCCATTTCCCATCGCTCTTTTCTCTCCCTTCCCCAGAACCTTACCTACCCCCCACCCCCCCAACCCCACGCAGCGAAGTGGCCGGTATCTTCCCTCCCACGATAACCTGGTGCTGCAGGACGGGGTGTGAGTGTCTTACACCCGGAGGCGGGGGGGTTCCCTGGGACCCTACTCCCCCAGCCCTCTCGCCCCGGAGTGACCCTCTCCCCCCGGAGCCCGAAGAAGCTGCTGCCGGCGCAAGTGGCGCAGGGGGACCCCTGTGCATCCATCTCATCGCCCGCGGTCACTCCGCCAGGCTGCTCCCCATCCTTCCTTCAAGCCTGCCGTCCTCCCCCGACCCCGGCGGCAGTCCTCCGGGGGTCGGTCGGCGGTGCCCGGCCCGCCGGCGGCGGCGGAGGGGCGGGGACGGGGGGCGGGCGGGGCGGAGGGCCGGGGGGAGGAGGCGGCGCGGCCACGTGGTGCCCGGCCCCCGGGAGCGCCCGGGCTCGTGCGCGCGCGCCCGGCGGCGGCGGCGGAGGCTCGGGCGGCGGCGGCGGGCGGAGCCGGGGCGGCTCGGGCGGAGGAGCCGCCGGCCCAGCGGGTGGAGCGAGCGGCGGGCGGAGCGAGAGGAGCGGGAGGGCGCGCGCGAGCCGGCGGGCGGGCGGGCGAGGAGCTTCCCCACCAGCATCCGCCGCGGCTGCGTGTGCCCGGAGCCCGGAGGCGGATCGACGGGCGACGGACGCGGGCGCTCGCTCGCCTGGTGCCGGGTCAGCTCCGGCGAGGCTCCGGCTCAGCCCCGGGCTCGGAGCGCGCGGCGGCGGCTCCCCTGCGCCAGCCTCGCTGCCTGCGCCCGGGTCCGGCGGCCTCGGCGAGCCGGGGGCTGGCGGTGCCGGAGCCGCTCTCCCCGGCGGCCCGGTCCCCCCGGCGGCGGCCCCGAGAGCCCCGCGCGCCGCGCGCTGCGCCGAGCGAGCCCCGGGGCTCCCTCCCCGGGCTCCGAACTCGGGCTGCCGGGGGGCAAGGGTCTCTTCATGAACCCAGAGGATGTCCGGGAAGCACTACAAGGGTCCTGAAGTCAGTTGTTGCATCAAGTATTTCATATTTGGCTTCAATGTCATATTCTGGGTAAGTTGGAGCGCTTCGGGGGGGTTTCAACTATTGGCGGCCGGTCGATTCGCGGCGGTGCCCACCCCCCCGCGTGGCCGGCCGCCTTCACTTCTCCGAGGCGGCCCCCGGGGCGCGTGCTGAAGCCCCGGGAGAGGCTTTTTTTTGCCTTCCGCCTCTCCAGCTGGCGCGCCGGAGGAACGTTTCATCCTTTCTAGGAATGGGAAGAGGAAAGAAAAAAAAAAAGAAAAGAAAAAAGAAACACCGAGCCGGAGAGGGAGCACTCAGGCCTTGGGGTGGCTTTCGGAGGGGCGACGAGGGGATGCGGATGGAAGAAGAAAGGGCTGGGCGGCCGGAGACATGAGCAGCCCACACGCATTGGATTTGCTCCCGGCGGGGCGCGGGTGCTGGGCAGAGCGCGGTGTCATGACAGGGAAGGCTAAGCGGGCACCGCCGACCCCGGGGTCCATCTCCCGAGCGGGCTCTGATTGGCCGAGGGCTCAGCTGGTCGGTGCCGAGCTCGGCAGGCGTGTATCCTCTTGCACCATCTCACCATCTCGGGCTTTTGTGTGGGATGCAGATGCCGCGGTATGTGGCTCCGTGAGGTGCCCGCGGATAACGGTTCCCGCATGCTCTTCCCCTCGGGCTGGAAAGCGCTCCCTGCGCACAATGGACTGGCCAGGGGGCGCGTGAGGTGGATGGGTTCGAGCCTCCGTGTCTGACTGTCAGGGTAACAAGACCCCGGCAACGTTTGTTTCCGTGTGTCCGTGCCTCTCCTCCTCGCCCTCCTTTGGAAAGGGGTGACATCCGAGCGGGCTGGGTTTTTTTTTGGGGGGGGGGGATGGCAGAGGAGAAGGGGCGCGAGACCTGTTTTATTGGGGATACGGACAGAGCACATGATCTGAACGCAAGAGTCAGCCCGTGCTCCGCTGGCACTGCGATGTGCCGGACACCTATTGTAATTAAGGCTGGGACGCCTGCTCTTTTGTTTTGTTTGGATTCTTTGCCTTGATCCCACGACCGTGTTCGGCAGCCAGACAAAGAGTCCACCAGGACCAGGGTAGAAGGGTTCGAGGACCGTGCTATTTGGCCTCACCATCCCATCCCATCCTCCCTGGGCACTCCCCCCTGCCCTATGGAAAGTAAAGATGGTGGCTGTCTGGGGGGTTCTCCAAGTTGCTGTTCTTTGTAAGGTTCAGCGTGGAAAAAAACAATCATGCAAAGGCAGGATCAATAATAACCCACAGCAGTCTGGACACAGGCTGTATTTATTTTGATTCCCTTTAATTTTGCCCATTTTGCTGTAAACATATAAATCTGTGAGAATAGTTATCAATACAGCTCTTTGTTGTTGTTGTTGTTTCTACCACGCAATTGCCAGGCTGTTTTTTTAAATTTTCTATAGGAGTATCTTGCCTTGGTCATAGATGCTTTGCAAAAGGAAATGTAAGGGATTGGAGACCACTCCGTGTCAGCATGTCATCCGTCCTCAGGACTGATGAAGATAATGAGGGACACGTGAATAAATACCCTAGGCAGGCGTTCACAGGACTTATTATTATTATTTTTTTGCCGGTGATTGTATGCTATTTCTGTTAGCATTCACCCTCTCCCTACAAACACTGCTACGGGTATATGAAGACGAAATCATTTTCTTTCTTTGCTTTTTTATTCCCCACCCTCCCCTCGCAGCTGGGAGTGTTTAAAAGTGATGGGTAGTGACATTTGTGAGTGAGGTGTTTTGATTTTATCGGAACTCGAAACTTCTTGACTTGGAGAGTCGGGGACTGCGAAACTGGGGCGGAACCATATTGGGGTAGTGAGCCCGGGCCTCTAGATTCCACTTGAACACTTCCAAAAGTTGCACATTTTGGCTGCCAAGGCAACAAAAAGCACCCAGGGACTCTCGCCGCCGCAGCTTCATAGCAGGAGGTAGAAAAGAAATAAAGGGATTTGGGCCTGTTTCCCTGACAGCGTGGTATAATTCTGTGCAGTGCGCAGAGGCAAATTCAGTATTTCCTGTGGGCTAGGATGTAGCAAAGCCTGTGGAACTGTGGAGATCTTCAAAGAGTTGCAGAGTGTTTGCGTTGACAGTTCTAGCAGTAGAGCCCCATCTTATCTGATTCTGAAGGTCTTCATCTCTGGGAGGACTTCTATGGGAAGCCTGAGAGCAGATGTAGGCTTTGGAACTGACTGAGCTGCCTGAGGCAGAACTGTTACGTAGATGCCTTTGTTATAGTGGCCCTTCCCTCACCTCTGCTTTCTGTTCCACTAGCTCTTCCTCCTTTCTCTGCCTAGAGCTTTTTTCACTCACATCCCCTTCCTCCCCCCACCCCCATACCTTTCCAATCCTGCTTTCTGCTCCAGAATTACCCCGTATTTAAGTCTCCCAGTTTGTCAGTACCCTGGTCTCTAGTGATGGTCAGCAGGAAGGCAGCCCTGGTATTTGATGGGAGTAGTTCAGACTAGGATGTGAGTGGCTGAAGAATCGGATCAGTCACCCGGCAGGCTGCTTCCGTAGGGTTCACACCTGTGCTCTCTACAGAGTCATCCTCCTCTCTGTGAGCGCCAGAAAGAGCTGACCCGTGCGACTCACGCAGTTAGAAAGAAGAGATTGACAACAGAGAGCGTGCTATCCTCATCTTTCCTGTTCATGCTGTGAAATGCTAGAATAAACTTGAAGTACATTGAAGACATTGGAGGTAAAATTCTGGTGAAACGAAAATTTGAAAATGTAGTAGCGCCAGCCCTGAGTTTGGTTCTCTTACTGAGGAGGAGTTGGACTCCTTGCTGCTCAGTTGACTGCCCTGAGTCTCGGTTTCTCAGCAGTTAAAATGAAGGAATTGGCCCTAACCGGTTTGGCTCAGTGGATAGAGTGTTGGCTTGGGGACTGGAAGGTTCCAAGTTCGATTCCCGTCAAAGGCATGTACCTTCTTTGTGGGCATATCCCCAGTGGGGGGTGTGCAGGAGGCAGCTGATCAATGTTTCTCATCAATGTTTCTAACTCCCTTCCTCTCTGTAAAAAAAAAAAAAATCAATAAAATATATTTTTTAAAAATGAAGGAATTGGACAAGTTTTAAGGTTCTTTCTAGTTCCGAAAAAAGAATGAGTCCATTGAGTTCCAATATGCTGGGGAAGAAGAATATTAGAGGCGGGTATTAATATATGCTGAAAGTAGCATATATTGGATGTTTTTTAAATTATGGGCCTCTTCTCCTGCTGAGACTTGTCTGAAGATCAATTTTATTACTTCATTTCTTCCTCAAAGTTTCTTTCATTAAAAAATCTTTTTTAAAATTTCCTCTCGTCTTATTCACTCATTGGTATAGAATGCATTTTCTCCTCCCTCCCTTCCCCCGTAGTTACTGTGAATCTCAAATGTAGTTCCCTGAGTCATTAAATATATTTTTATTATTAGAGTTAGACTTTCACATATAAAATCTGAATCCTTTTATATGACAGTTGTAATGATGCTCTGAATAACAAAGTCAACCAACATCTTGTAGAGATTCCTTTCTCATGAGGTAGCACGGGGTGGTGGGGGGAACCTTATTTTCCCTATTTTGTATCGCAACAGCTCAAGCCTGAAGGGAATTGATGTTATTGAGGGTGTCACCGCACATTTCTCAGAAAACCCCGAGGCCACTTAGGGGTGGGGAAGGGGAGGGAAGGAAGAGGGAGCTTTGTTTTACAGATGCTGCTTTAGGGTTCTGAACCCCCACAGCCCACTGCCCAGCATTAATAGATACTTTGCTCTGGACCCTTTTGGATTCCGGCTGTAATTCTGAACTGTTCCCAGTCAAGTAAATTATCTCCACATTCTCGCTATCTGTTGCTACACAACACAGAGCCCCCAGAATTAGTGGTTTAAATCAGAACTTTATTGTAAGTATCTGACAGTTCTGTGATGTGATCAGCCTCATCTGGGCAATTGGCTTTTTCCATCTCTCTTGCGGTTGCAGTGAGATGTGGCCGGGGCTGGGGTTACCCGGAGACTCAGTTGGGGGGCGGGGGTGCCTTGCTGAGCTAGGTTGTTGGCCGAGAGTGGAAGAAGCTTCCAGCCGGTGGACACTATACCTGGGACTGGCACGCTGTGTTAACACTATACCTGGGACTGGCACGCTGTCACTTTCATCTGTTTCACCTGTTAAGCCATGCATGGAGCCTGCTCAGTTTCAAGAGGGTGAAGAAAGGGATTCCATCTTCTGATGGGCAGGTGTTTAGGTTGAGTGGGTTGTGGCCGTCTTTGGAAAATGCAGCCTGCTGTACTGAGCCTTAACCACTTGTTTATAAAGGGATGGCAACGTTATCTGATGGAGCTATACATGGAAGGAGTCCATGTGAAAATGTATTACCAAGCACGGCGTCTCAATATTTAAAAAATGGTGAATATCATTCGTGCTATTCTCTCCAGATTTCATACTAGTCCCATTCTGGGCTTTACAATTTCTAGAATACCTTAAGCGTGGTCGGCACACTGCGGCTCGCGAGCCACACGCGGCAGCTCTTTGGCCCCTTGAGGGTGGCTCTTCCACAAAATACCACGGCCTGGGCGAATCTATTTTGAAGAAGTGGCGTTAGAAGAAGTTTAAGTTTAAAAAAATTGGCTCTCAAAAGAAATTTCAGCCGAAACCGGTTTGGCTCAGTGGTAGAGCGTCGGTCTGCGGACTGAAAGGTCCCGGGTTCGATTCCGGTCAAGGGCATGTACCTTGGTTGCGGGCACATCCCCAGTAGGGGGTGTGCAAGAGGCAGCTGGCCGATGTTCCTCTCTCATCGACGTTTTTAGCTCTCTGTCTCTCTCCCTTCCTCTCTGTAAAATATCAATAAAATATATTTTAAAAAAAGAAATTTCAGTCGTTGTACTGTTGATATTTGGCTCTGTTGACTAATTTGCCGACCACTGCCTTAGCCTGGTGATACATTGACATCATTACTACCAGGTGATGAGGATAACTCTTGGGTATAAAGGAGATGAGGGGAATGGGTTTCGCAGATTTGTCACTTATTAGAAAAAAGGTCTCATGGACCAGTGTACGCCTTGAAAGACTTGGGAGAACCGAATCACGAATCACTTTCTCTTCTTGTCTTTGCTGTATAAGGATTGGAACAGCCTTGGATACGTGAGGCCAAATTCTCTTTGATGTGCTTGCAAATACTACATTATGTCTTTAAGTGGAGGTTTATCCTGGGTTGATGGCAGAATGTTGCGCCTAATTTGTTTCCACAGGGCTTAAATGCAGAGGGGAGAGAGATTTAAGGAATCTTGGGGGGGGGGGGGTGATCAAGTAAGAAGCCTGGCCTTATGATTCACTGTAAATTGTAAGATGTTCTAGAATGATGATACATCAGCAGTTTATAAGTCATAATTTTTGCTTTAATTTGCTAGACATCTGTTAGCTTCGATGGCAACCATATGGGAGCCTAAATTGCCTTTTGAATTACAGGGAGATGGTAGGAAGAAAGCTAAATATGGTTATGAAAGTGTCATATGGGAAAAGTGAAAGAAGGGTGTACGTACGCACCTCGGTGGGGGAAGCAATGGAAGACAGGCGGACTTGCCTGGCCTGGCGGCTCACTCTTGGGTCAGTGAGAAGGCACTGAAGCATTCTCCCTTGACGACGTGCCTGGAAGACTGAAATGGAGCCAGGAGGAAATGTTGGAAAGCCAAATAATGTTCCACCCACCATAAAACTGCCAACGGGAGCTCATCGAGGTGGATCACTCTATCTTCCTAGGGCCACAGTAGGAGTTGGTCCCTGGCAGAAGGCGAAAGCCACCTGCATTTAAAGAGAGCTTTATAATTACACTGTCTTTCTGCTAAGCATCTCAAGGCATCTAACAAGCATATTGTGACAGATGAAGAAATTGGAGTACAGAGATGTGAAGTGACTTCTGAGGCGTTGAAGAACATGCCAGCGTTCTCCTTTGGAGTGTTAAGTCTCTTCCAGTGACTACAGCCCTAGCTTCTCCTGTGAAACTTATTTTGGAAGATGCTTGCTATTTTAAAGTAAACCATCAAGTTACTTACATCTGTTCATAATGGAAAAGTGATAAAGTTTTTGCATATGCCTCAAGTAACACCACCCACAAGCACAATAATGCTAGGATGAAATGTAGTTAACGAATATGATAGAAAAATAAATGCTTGTGTCATCTATTAAAAATTCACCATCTTGAAGACTGTGTTCTTGATTCACTTGCCTCTCTGTATCAACACTGATGACTGTCTTAAAATTTCTAACTTCCAAATCACCATACTTCACTGCATTGTTAAGGCCTCAGTTGTAGGGACTGTGTCTCAGTCATTTTCATAAGCCCCGTGCCCAGTACATTATCGGAAACACAGCAGGTGTTTAATAAGTGTTTGCTGAATGAAGGAATTATGAAATCACTGCAAAGTACATAGGTGCCATCTGCTCTAACTTCCTATTCAGTGAAGCACTTCCTCTTTAACATCCTGCTAAACCTTCTAAGGGTGGGTCTGTTTTTGGACCACTTTAATCGTTAGAGAGTTTCATCTATCCTCAAACCAGGTGTAATCTGTTTATCTGTAATTTCTATCCTCCTAATTTTGCTGTTGTGGATTTTTAATTTTTATTTTGAAATACTCTCACACCTACAGAAAAATTGCAAGTTGTACAATTTGTTTTTCTCTAGAATCACTGGAGAAAGAGTCGCTAGCTCGATGGCTATCACACAACATTTTAGTGTGTGTTTTCTGTAAACGGCCACCGCACGGCCATTGGTGCAGCGCCACCATCTAGTCCGTAGGCCTCATTCATGTTTCCCCGTTGTCCCAACCAGGTCTTAGGAAGCAAAGGAATCCAGTTCAGAACGCACATGCCAAGCTTCTCCACCAAAAAGTTACTTTACTCGTTACCCTGTTTTGGTAATTTTGTGGCAGGTTACTGTAAAACTGCAAATAGCCCATCCCTCATCAAGCTTTGGATCTATTAATTGACTTGTTTGCATCAGCAAGAACTTATTTTTGTCTTTTTCTCCAGTGTGTGTGTGTGTGTTTAATAATATATTTTTTAATTGATATTTTACGAAGAGGAAGGGAGAGAGATAGAGAGCTAGAAACGTCGATGAGAGAGAAACATCGACCAGCTGCCTCTTGCACACCCCCTACTGGGGATGTTGTGCCCGCAACCACTGTACATGCCCTTGACCGGAATCGAACCGGGGACCTTTCAGACCGCAGACCGACGCTCTACCACTGAGCCAAACCAGTTTCGGCTCCCCAGTGTGTTTTAAGTACACTGGTTACTCTTGTCACTTACTTTGATGTTCCATTTGGTCCAGGTTTGGCATCAGTGGCAGTCTTTTCAGGGAAATACTACATTATTACACACAATAATGCCTCCTGTGCCCTTGAACTCCCATCATTCTTTGAGTACGTCTTTGTTTTCTGGCAGAACAGGATGTTCCAAGCTCATCTTATAATTCACTGGTGTCATCTGTTTTGAATCAGCCATTTCTCCAAGGAGCCCGGTTCCTCTGAGGGAAGAATGGTATTTAGAAGCCAACATCTGGTCGTTCAGTGTGCTCATGGCTGGGAGGGTAGCACCACCCTGGGCGCTCTCTGCGGACAGAACAATGGGCTGTGTGTATGCGTGTACACATCCTCACACATGCACACATTTGCACCTTCATTTCTATATTTAAGTTATACATTTTAGAGACCAAAAGTAGTTCACAGTGACACCTCAAATCCCTGCCTGATACCACAAGGCTTATTTTAGGCTTTTCTTTCCATAGGATTAGTTGATATTTCACCCCTTTAGAGATATAGCAGCATAGGAAATGCTATAAGTTGTTAGTGTGGAAACTTCAGTCTTCCCAGCAGGGGATCTGATTCAGTAGTTTGGGGTAGGGCCCTGGTATTCCGGGGTTTTGTTTTTTAAGTCCCCACAGGCGATTCTGATGCCTACCTGAGGAGGAGAAGCTCTGGCTTGGTTTTGCTGACTAGCTGTGGCATCTGTCCCCACCGCTCTCCGGAGGGGACCCTCCGTGTGGGGGAGCCGGGAGCGGGCGTGCAGAGTTCTGACCGAAGGATGGCTGATTTCACCAGGTTGGGAAGCTCAGATTCTTTGCTTATGAGAAAGAAAAAAATAATAATAACGTGGCCCACTTTATCCCTCATGGAATTTTTTATTAAGCCCAAAATGCCAGTTTATTTTTAAATCTGAAAGCAAATCTAGAAACAAAATGAGACCATCTCTTCGAAAGAGAACCACCTGAGCTGCGATTAGTATCCTAAAAGTTAGTATCAGATGGGGCTAGGAGCTAAGTCCACAGGAACTTTGTTCTTTTGGACTTGCCCATCCTGCACACTTCAGCGCAGTGAACTGGGTCTACGCACCATGCAGCCAACTGCTCTTCCTTCCCACACCAGCCTCCGTGTCCAAGGTGATCGGCTTTGTAGGGGCCTCAGTACCCTCGTTTTGGGGCTAGGGGGATGGGAATAACTTGCTACATCCCCACTGCCGTCTCATTGAGTTCACTGTGCTCTAATGCAACAGGAGGGATGTTTCTTCCCTCATATATAATTTATTTTTAAATTCTCACCTGAGGATATTTTTTTCACTTATGTTTTAGAGAGAGTGGAAGGGAGAGGGAGAGACACACAGCGAGAAACATCGATGTGAGAGAGACACATCGATTGGTTGCCTCCCACACGCCAGGAACCATTAGTCTGCAGGCCGATGCTCTGTCCACTGAGCTAAACTGTCTAGGGCTCCTCGTGTATAATTTCGCAGAGCTATCACTGAGAGCGGACAGTAAATCAGAATCGGGAGACCCAGCCCCGATATTTGTCAGTTTTCTTTAGCAAGAAAAGTTTCAGTGTAGAATATGAACAGTGAATTTT
This sequence comes from Vespertilio murinus, assembly GCA_963924515.1. Lineage (NCBI taxonomy): Eukaryota > Metazoa > Chordata > Mammalia > Chiroptera > Vespertilionidae > Vespertilio > Vespertilio murinus. The sequence continues at coordinate 61,800,203 of OZ004704.1, read as the reverse complement.
CCGACTGTTTTCTTGATGTCTTCCTTTCCCTTAACCCCCCCTCCCCCCTTAAAAAATAAATCAGGTATTTGATTATGGCTGGGCTCCTAAAAGAAATCCAGTTTTGAATAAAAATTGAAATGATCTCTCTGAGGTGTTTTACTGGGCTCAGAGTCATCATCACTGTGAAACACACACACACACACAAACTCCAAATGGCTTACAAAACCTGTGGTTAGCACTCTGTTATTATCTGCATGTACATAAAGGGTCATTAATTGCGAAATGCAATGTATAATTTTTTTCAGTAATGTCCTTACCGACCACAGTCACAAAATAGTATTTGGAAATGGATGACAAAACATCACTGAACACGCACAGTGATATTCCAGAGCCTTCCAGCCACTATTTACAATTTGGCTAAGTGTTACCAGGCACAGGGCTTTTCTTACTGGTTGAAATTTTTTTCTAACTTATACTTGGCACGAAGGCTCACATTTCTAAAAATTTGGAGGGAACAGCTGGTGCTCTAATAAATATTCAGGACAGCTATTTTAATGCTTTTTACTTAATTAAGTAGTCCCAATAAAAGGAATACCTAACTCCAGCATTTCTCAAAATGTAATGTTTTGCTTCCAACAAAAATTTCCCCCAACTGTTAATATTTCCCCTGAAGCAGCCTTAAAACTCGATTCTGCCAAGTTAGGACTGCAGTTCTGATCACTGGTGAAGCACTGAATACCAAAGCTCTGTGTTCCTGTCTTAAGATAGAGTTGGCTCAGTAGGGCCCAGCCTCTTAACTGTTGTTGACTCCACAGTCCTTAGGCTTTTGGGAAAGTTCTTTTGTTGTTGTTGTTGTTGTTGTTGTTGTGAATCCTCACCTGAAGATATGTTTCCATTGATCTTTTAGAGAGAGTGAAAGACCGGAAAATCAGGGCTACAGGCTTTATTAGAGGAGAAGGACCCTGCCAGGCTGTCTCCAAGGGGAGAACAGGCACCCGTGCAGAGGTGAACATGCCTTTTGAGGGGAGGAATGGGAAGGGATGGGGCTTAGGGTCCTCGGCACGCGCTGACTGGTGGTTTCATATAAGGCGCATGATTAGGCACTCAGATACTTAGGAATCAAGAGCTTAAGGTATTTGGCAGGTGCTGATTGGTGGTTCAATGTACACAGTCCATATAAGGTGCTGGTTAGGTGTTCAGGTTACGTCATACTCTGTCCATCAGTTGGGGGAAGGGGAGATCTATCTATCACTATTGGTTGCCTCCTGCACACGCCCCTAACTTGGGACCCTTTGCAGACCGATGCTCTATCCACTAAGCCAAATCGGCTACGGTGGGGAGATGCTTTAAAAGTATAGTATTAGGGAGTGAGAAAAGGTTCATCCTGAGGTGGGCTTCCTAGTGCTCCTGGGAATGTAGGCAGGCAGAAGAGTCTGGTGGGAAGGAGTTTGGACTTTGAGTATGTCTGGATTTTTACCCAGCTCCTGCCCCAGGCTTGTGACCTTAGCCAAGGTTGCTCACCCTGCCATTTGTCTCTTCCTCATCTGCAAAGTGGCATTCCTAGATATAGGGTTAATTAATGTTATTCATAGTACCATTAATACCTAACAACGATCTCGGAGTCATGAGGATTAGAGGAGTTAATATGCGTAAAGTGGTTGGAATAGGCAAGAGGTGTTAGCAATTATTATTCTACTAGAGGCCTGGCACACAAAGTTTGTGCACGGGGATGGGAGGGGAGATGGGAGGGGGGAGGGTGTCCCTCAACCCTGCCTGCACCCTCTCCAATCTAGGACATCCCTTTCACAATCCTGGACCCCTGGCTCCTAACCGCTCACCTGCCTGCCAGCCTGATTGCCCCTTAGCCGCTCCCCTGCTGGCCTAATTGCCCACAACTGCCCTCTCTGCCACTACCCGCCTCCTCTGCTGGGATCTACCTCCTCTGCACAAGGCGGCCAGGACCTGCCTCCTCTGTGCTGCGCAGAGCTGCGGGGCCCCAGGCCTCACCGAGCACAGCAAGCGGCTGCCAGGCCCCTCCTCCACTATGCGCGTGGCCATCTTGTGATGCAGTCGCACGAGGGCCACCTAGGATTTTATTAGTATAGATTTTCCTCAACGCCCATAATTTCTTTACTTTTTAAAAATTTTTTGCAGAACCATTTAAAATAATCTTACACTGTAACGTATTTATTTTTTCTCTGTAATGTTCTGCTTACGTAAGTACATTCTCCAGGTACTGTATTTGCTGGCGTATAAGACGATTTTTTGGCCCTGAAAAATACGTATTTGCTGGCGTATAAGAGACTGGGCGTATAAGACGACCCCCTAACATTTCCACTCAAAATACAGAGTTTGTTATATACTCGCCGTATAAGACTACCCCCCACTTGGAGGCATATTTTTCAGGGCCAAAAAGTCGTCTTATACGCCGGCAAATACGGTAACTAAAGGGAAGAAGATGTAGCAAATGTTCACAGTGTTCTTTTCATCGAAATGAATGGCATGTGATTCTTATCATGGATACCAATCTCTGAGTTTCCGTCTATTGTTTGTTGTTAATTTTCCCATTCTTCTTTACCCAGTTCGATTCACTCTTCTTCACTTTCTTTGCAAAACTCAACTGTCTCATATTACTATTTTGTGCTGGTAAGCATTTTATTAACGTTTGTGAAGCCTGGTTATTCTGGAAATGTCTAGATGGTTGTTAACTATATATTTTTAGCTTCTATGATATCATAAGTCCTATGTATTTTGGTCCTTGCTTCACTCTGTGTGTTTGAAATTCCTTAGGTTTCATCGGGTTTCATCAAGTCAGTAATTGTGTGTCCTTCTCACGGATGCACAGCCAGGACTTTGGCTGACCTACCTGGGCGTGGATGGAATGAGTCACCCATCTTGGTAAATGAGTGGCTGCCGGATTCTCCCGGAGCATTGATGGGATGCACTGAGAGCACTGTGCTCTTCTGCCTCCACTGCTGCCACGTGACGCAGAACACCCAGGTTGTCCTATTTCTGAGCATGAGGTCTCCCTCTGCGCTCAACTCTGGAGGAAAAGCCGGGACACGTTAACTGAGTTGGTGCAAAGAGCCTTGTCACTCATTCTCGTGCACAAAGTGTGCAAGAAACCCCAGCTCTAGGAGGTGGAAAGATGAAGGGGAGGGCTGAGTAGAATTTCACTATAGTATTTGTTGGTAAATACTATACCATAGTATTTAAATTGGTGAATACTATATACATGTCATGACAGGATATTTTAGGAGTTTTCTAAAGTAATTTTAGCTCTTATCCATCACACCCTCCACACGCTGGTTTAGATTCACTCGTTGGTCTCACAATCTATTGATGATTTGCAACGGCCCATCAAGAAAGCTCTCAACGTTCCCTTGTGCCCCGACCTCCTCACCCTGATTCTGGGGTAATGTCTGGAGGATAGCCACCCGGTGATCTGAGGCAGTGATGCATCTCAGAGCTCAGTCATTTGCCAACTGCCCGCATGGTGTGGGACAAACTTGTGCCGCCCCGGAGATCCTCCGACTTTAATGTGCATACGGTTCACACCGGGATCTTGTTAAAGACATAGACCCTGATTCAGTAGGTGTGAGAGAGGCCAAAGACCGGGCACCTTGAATAAGCCCCCAGCGGAGGCAGCAGCTGCTGGTCCACTGATCTCATTTTGAGTGGCAAGGGTCTAGATCACTTCAAACTTATTTTTTTTTAAAGTTGACTTCATTTGAAAAAAATATATATATTTTATTGATATTTTACAGAGAGGAAGGGAGAGAGCTAGAGAGCTAGAAACATCGACCAGCTGCCTCCTGCACACCCCCTACTGGGGATGTGCCCGCAACCAATGTACATGCCCTTGACCGGAATCGAACCCGGGACCTTTCAGTCCGCAGACCGACGCTCTATCCACTGAGCCAAACCAGTTTCAGCTTGACTTCATTTTTAAAGCTTAAACACATTTCTTTTAAAAGGAAACTTGAAAACTATTATTGTTCCAAATGTACACAATAATAATAATGTGGCTTATTACCTTCTAGGTAGCCATTGGTGCCAGGCAGATTTTCCTTTTTACAGTGGAGATTAACCAGGGCACAGCGTTTGTTAATGGAGGCTTCGCTGCTGCTGACTGGAACAGAGGATTAAGAGAGAGAACCGGAAATGACTTTCTTATGCAAAGTCATTTAATGCTATATTCTAAACCCGGCTCCTCAGGTCACCAGGGAATCACACTTTGGGAAACACTGCTTTTAAGTAGTTCGCAGGGAGTCATGCATTTATATACGCTGAAACCTATTAGTGAGATGGATGAATCTAGCGGTAAAGTGGTTGGGGGACCTGGTTAAATGTTTGTGTACTTCGGGTTCCGTCTCCTGTCAGGAAAAAAGAAGGGCGTTCCCCGTTTCTGAAATGGGGCTAATCCCGGGCCCGGTAAGTAGTCAGCTGCATCTTAGGTATAAAAAGGAAAATACTTGGGAAAATTTTATCGCGGGCTAACGGGAAGTCAACCTTAAATACGTAGGAAATCGCCCTGGCCCATGTGGCTCACTTGATTGGAGTCTCTGTGCGCTGAATGGTCTCGGGTTTGATTCCCGGTCAGGGCACACGCCTAGTTTGTGGATTCAGTGACTCTTTCTCACATTTGAGGCACCCATCTTATATAAAAACTGCTGTTTGAAATTTTAACGCTGCTATTTGGCTTCTGTAAATGCTTGCTCGCTTAAATAATAAGGAGAATAAGACTACTCCCACTTCAGAGAGGCCGTTAAACCTTCCCCGGATGAAATTATCAGTGCTGGCACCAGGCCAGGCCTTTGGTTGAGGTCTCAAGGCCCCAGCACATAGGGGCTCTTTAAGAACTTACAAAAGAGGCTGGAAACACCCCATATTTGGGAGACAAAGAAGTTGAAAACATATAAATAGGGAAAATTCCTCCACGTTGGGGCCCAGAATTTGAGAGACATTTTCCTCTGGACCCGAATATAATAAATGTAACTCCACATCTCTCCAAGTGTTGTTTGGTTCTTCGGTTTTCTGTAACACATTGATCTCTCTCTCTCTCTCTCTCTCTCTCTCTTCCCCCTCCCTTCTCTCTCCCTCTCTCACCCTATCCTCCCTCCCTTTCCCTTCCTCCTACTCTAAAATTAATATAAATAAATAAATACTTAGGAAATCTACCTCAGTGGCTTTTATTCTCTGCTCCTTCCTTTCCTCTTCAAGTTAGTATCGATTATGTTCAGTTTTTGAATAAGTCCATTTATTTGATGCATTTTTTTAGAATAGGACATTTTATGCTTTTCTATTGTAAAAACAATTCAGCAACATCAGTACACCTTTCTTTAAGGAGAAGAAATTTACCACAATCCCAATAATACTTTCTTTTGGTTCAGTTGTAGTAAAAGTGGAGACTCTTAGTCAAATGCTCTAAGAGCCGTGAACAAATACCCCCAAACAAAACAATAAAAAAGAAAAAACATTTTAAAGATTCAGTTCACCTACAAGGATTTGAATTTAGCAAACCTCTGTTACTTAAGTTTGTAAAGGAAAAATGTGCTTTGCCATCACTGCCTTTTAAGCGTTTTTCTTTTTCTTTTTCTGACTTTACTGGCATTTTCCCCCTCCAGATAGCATTTACTAGTAGAGTAAGTGTTTTCAACATACAGAACAAATACCTTGTGAATAAACATCAGTTTCACACAACCAAAACCAAAGAAAAATCGATAAATCTGCTTTAGGCATTTGAGGAAAAACCCTGTACTTGAAAAGGAGTTAGAGTGTTTTAAGGAACTGAAAAACAAAAACTAAAAAAAAAAAACCACCTGACTCCTAGCTCTAAATGTTTCTCAGCATGACCTTAAGGTACACAGAAAAATGCAGTTGGGAACTTTCTGTGCTCCTGGTTTACTTTGGTGTCCACATGGCAACTCATGGGAGAAACGCTACCTGAGACATTTATTTATTTATTTATTTATTTATTTAATACTTTTATTTCTTTTTTAAAAATTTATCTTTATTGTTGAAAGTATACAGATGTCCCTCTTTCCCCCCATTGATCCCTTCCGCCCTCCCAGGCCTTTACCGAACAATTGTCTGTGTCCATGGGTTATGCGTATATACGTATAAGTTTTTTGTTTAATCTCTGTCTGCCTCCATCCCCATTTTAGTATTATTATTATTTTTTTAATCTTAAAACTGGAATCCTAGGGAAAATAGTCTTTTCTTTGACACTGCTTCTTTCATCTTCATCTATTGGTTTTTGAAAGAATAAATTGAATGAAGAGATGGCTAGATGATAGAGTTCTACGTGGCATTTTCATTTTTTCCTGAGTCTGCAAGATTTAATCATGCCTAATATTTTTGCTCTATGCTTTGAGAGTTTTAAAGTTGCCCTCCTGTGAGGATTTAACACTGTTGTATAAAAGCTGCCAAAATAGTGTTTTACTTATCGTTTTAAAAAATGCAGAATATTTTAGAAATGAAAGGATTGGGGTCAATACAAGATTGAAATGTCTTCTCTATTTTGTGAAACACATACATGTTTTATTTAGATAATATATATTTTAAAATTCAAGGGTATATATCAATATCACATATCCTTCATGTATATTATGTATTGATCTACATCTTTGGATTTTATTGTTGTTGTTAAGAACATATGTGTTCTCTTTGGGAAAAGGAAAGCTACCATATCACCTCAAAACAACTTCATTTGCATAAAAGACAAATTTCATTATCACAGCACATACTATAAATATGCAAACTAAATGAAATTTTTTAAAAGATAACAACAAAAATCGGAGATTACTTTTAGTATCTAAGAAGACATAGCAGGAAGAAAGACTATTATTGTATTTTTTTTGTTCCTAGATGAAGATTAGGAAATAAACTCTTTGCACTATGAAATTACTACATTTTAGCTGGAAGCACTAACAGATCATTAATTATTGTTAAGAACCTTCCAAGTGCAGTTTTAACATTTTAAGTGTTCTTTCTATTTAATTTCCCCCTTTTCTTCTCCCTTCTGTGATTTCAATTCCAAATTTAGAAGATAGGAGGGTTTTTTTTTTGTTTGTTTGCTTTTAGAAAAGCTAAATCTCCTCTTTAAAAGGTTAACCTGCTGACAAAGGATGTATGATACATGATTATTTTGAACAGAAAGGCAAATACTTAATTCAGTGTTCTTGTGGGTCATGTTAGTGCCCACGTATTGGAATTATCTTTTAATTGGTCTTTTGCAGTCCTGACTATATAATCTTAGAATTTATGTGTTGAAAGGGGCCTTAAAAATCACTTAGCTCTCTGGGTTTTTTTTTTTTTTACACCTCTCTTCCCTAATCTTCCTCCCTCTTCCTCCCTTTCTTTTACCCCCTTCACCACCCAAGCAAAATTCTAAGCAAAGCTCTCCCGATTTATAGAGCAGGGAACAGCTGCTATCCTGGGAGCTTAGTGTCTCAGTGGGCTCAGCCATTCTCGGGCTCGCTGCTCGGGGAGAGTGTGTGGAGGGGACGACGGGAGAGAAGGCATCTGCTCACCATTTAGACGTCGCACTAGGCTGAAGGCGGCGTTGGGCCTGTGTGTCTAAAGGCTGTGTGCGCGCCGGTTGCCCAGACTCCCGGGTCCCAGCGCTTGGACGACATGCAGTCCTACGAAGCCGTTTTGGCTCAGTCATTTTGATTAACATCAACCTTGCTTATGTGGAGTGAGTATTCAGGTTATTTATTATGTATTACTCTTGTGCTTTGGAATGAGCAGGCTCAAAAAACGGCTTCATATGGAATCCACATGTGGGCTTTTAAGTTAGCAGAAACGCAAAGGCTTCCAATTAATTCGCACGTAAAGTTTTGCATATTGAATAGATTAAACTTGATGGCATAGGTATTACTTGAAATTCTTTGTCATCCCGAATATTGTTCATGTTTCACGTAACCGAGCTAATGGTTGTTTGAAGATTCTGTGGTGATGAGCTTGCTCTGTGAATTCACATATGTCCTATTTGGCTTCTTTTATTACTAAATGCGTGCACTCATGGAATCAATTTTGTTGTTTGTTATGCACTGATGAGCTCCAGAGGGTACGAGGTAATATTTTAAAAAGTGGGGGGAGGTTGTTCTTTATTTCTAACCTTTCCTACCCCCACTCCCAAAGCTAGGCATTGACTATTGCAACATAAAAGATGGTGATTATGGCCGAAACCGGTTTGGCTCAGTGGTAGAGCGTCGGTCTGTGGACTGAAAGGTCCCGGGTTCGATTCCAGTCAAGGCCATGTACCTTGGTTGCGGGCACATCCCCGGTAGGGGGGGGGTGCAAGAGGCAGCTGGTGGATGTTTCTCTCTCATCGATGTTTCTACCTCTCTATCTTTCTCCCTTCCTCTCTGTGAAATATCAATAAAATATATATTAAAAAAAAAAGATGGTGATTATGAAGCTACTAGGGTCCGATATTGGCCTTGATACTTCTAAGCTGTGTAAACCATGAGCAATGACTCCATCACGCTGCACTATACCTTTTGGGCAAAAATTGGGCTCCAGTAGAGCCTACCTCCGGGAACATTGTGGAGACTCGATGAGGCGACACAGGCACAGCCCTGAGAGGGTGCGTGCTCGGGGAATGCTGGCACCGTGACCCGGGGCGGAGTAGAAGGCCACAGCACAGATGCAGGCCTGGCTCATTATCACCCAGGAAAGGTGCTGCCCGTGTCCGGGAACCTCAGCTTTCCGTGTCAGGGAAGTGCCGTCTGTGTGACAGGACTTGCCACTCCTGCAAGGCTCTGTTGCTTTCCTGTTCCCCTTCCCTCGCCGGCGGAGATCGTATCTCCCTGCTTTCCTTTGGCAACTGGACCTCTGAACGGTTTCTAGCCGGGGCAGCTGCTCTAGTCCTGCTCTTTCGGACCTCCGCTTCCTCTCGTGTGTAGCCGCAGCTGTCCGCCGGCCCACCCCTGGCCGTCCTGCCCTGCCCGCCCTCTGTTTCCACATCACAGATGTCCGCATGTCTCATGTCTTGCCTGGAGGGTCATCTCTGGGTTTTGTTTTTTAAATGGGAGTACAGGTAGAGCCTTACAGTTCCAACAAAAATCATATGGATATGGCTGGAAAAATACCTAACATATAGTAGATATCCAAAAATTGAAATAAGTTAGTTGAATCTAAAGGAACTTACTTCACTTAGGAACAAAATTAATATCCATTTGGGCCCCTCTGCAAAAAAAAAAGTGTTATGCACAAGTACACTGGTTAATTTATTAATATGTAATTTATCCTGCGATAACTACAGATTTTCTTTCTTTTTCTTTTAAAAAATATATTTTATTGATATTTTACAGAGAGGAAGGGAGAGAGGTAGAGAGCTAGAAACGTCGATGAGAGAGAAGCTGCCTCTTGCACACCCCCCACCGGGGATGTGCCCGCAACCAATGTACATGCCCTTGACCGGAATCGAACCCGGGACCTTTCAGTCTGCAGACCGATGCTCTACCACTGAGCCAAACCGGTTTCGGCAGATTTTCTAATTTAATTCCTATTTACATGCTTACAGGTTTTGGTTACAAATGGTGTTTGTGGGCTGTTGTACTTGAAGCACCCAGGCTTCTTCTGACCTGGTTTCTCAGCATGTGGGGAGTGAGAAACGTAAGTCTGAGGAGCCATTGACGTGATAATGAAAGGAAGCTGCTTCCTTCTCGGAAGTGAGTACCTTTCAGCGTGTGAGCTTGTGCCACGTGGAACGTCGCCTCCTGGCTGTTCGTTTGCTGACCTATCACAAGTGACTTCTCTTCCTTTAACCACATCGGCGAGGATTTCGGGGACTCAAGCTTTGCCAGGATTGAGACCAGCTTCTCTCCTGCCCACGGCTCATTAATTAGTTTTTTTAAAGTACATTTTTAAAGCAATGATACGTTTCAAAGGAAGAGGGGGTGAAACAAAGAAGGGGGAGATACAAAGGCTGCATTGAGGGGAGATGTGCTTGGGGGGGAGGGGGTGTCCCAGACTGTGCCATAGGACTGAACGATTGCATCATGGGTGTCTCAAAGTGCCCCTTCCAGTGAGGGGCGCTTGCGGCTGATTTTACAGTTCACGACGTGAAGGCTGCAGTGGGGATTCCTGGGGAGCAGTTGCTGGGACGGTGAACCCCTAAGGGTGGTCGCCTCCATTGAGGAATGCACACCGGTTGTCGGGACGCACGCCTGCACAGGTCTCTTGGGTTTTTTAATGTCCTGCTAGGGGTGCCAAGAATGCTCTTTGCCGGGCCATTTCTTAGGGTTATGTGTGCAGCGAGCAGCCTTGAGGATGAGGTGATGTCTCTCTTGGGAGCGAAGAGCAGCCTCACTGCTGAGTGGGAAGCAGCAGGCTCCTCAGCAGCGATGAGAACGTAAAGCAGCACGTGCAGCTCCCTTCGCGCCACCCCCCTTAGAATCGGGGGGCCAGGAGGACTGGCACAAGCATGATGCTTGTGTTGCCTGCTGTGCCGTGAGTAATAAAGTCCCTTGTCCCTGAACCAGGAGTCGTGTGTCTTCTGCCAGCTTCTGTGGATGCAGACGTACCTCAGAGATACTACGGGTTTTGTGCCAGACCGCCACAATAAAGCGAGTCTCGCAATAAAAGGAGTCGTAACGTTTCACTGGTGGAGCGCCTTGCCTTCCGTTTTATTTATTTGAAAATATATCTTATTGATTTTTTTACAGAGAGGAAGAGAGAGGGATAGAGAGTTAGAAACATCGATGGGAGAGAGTCATCGATCAGCTGCCTCCTGCACACCCCCTACTGGGGATGTGCCCGCAACCAAGGTACGTGCCCTTGACCGGAATCGAACCTGGGACCCTTCAGTCCCACAGGCCGACGCTCTATCCACTGAGCCAAACCGGTTTCGGCATGCCTTCAGTTTTAAAACACACAACATCTGTGATGCACCGTCAAGAGAAGCGCAATACATCGAGGTATGCCTGTACCTTGTAGGAAGGGTGAGAGCAAACCAAAGCCAGATGCAGGTGTACCGTGTAAAAGCCGAATGAATACACAGCCAGTTCAGTGTGTTCAGGTGTGTCCTGTTTGGAACGTAATCACCTGGGCCTAAAACCTGCAAATCACGGGGTTAGGAAGGTGGTGGTGAGTGGCTCCTCAGAGCTCCCCAGGTCTCGGAGGCCTGGCGAGGGCTCCTCAGGCACATGGTCTGTGTGGCTCTGGCCAGCGTGTCTCCAGGGAGCCACGGCGCCTTGGCAGCAGGGATTGTGGGTGGCTGGTTTGGAGAGTGCCGAACAGCAGCCTCCAGGGTTACGGGTGGCGGGGGGAGGACGGCCCAGCAGGCGTGGAACCTAGGCAGTGCTGGCAGGCACAGAGGGACAGGAGGCAGAGCTTGCCAGACATCTGGCCAGAAAGAACGGACAGAGGTGGGGCAGCGCGGGCCAAGGCAGCAGCGGGCCAGGGCCAAGAGAGGCAGGAGGAGCCGCCTCCGAAACAGCTTGGCTCGGCCACAGTTGGACTGGGGCAGAGCGTTTGTTTGCACTTTGAGGTCTGCAGGATGAGTCTGTTTTCAAGCCATCAGTTAGCCAACCCATTGGAAAACGACACTGAGATCACCGCCACGCTGGGTTAGGCGCTCAGAGAAGCATTCGTAATTAACACCCGCGGCAGCGGCGAAAGCCCAGGAAGAGCGTTTGCTCAGAGCAGTGTTTTTTGTTTCTGTTTTTCCCTCTGGGACATACCCGTGAACGTGTGCTCACCTGTTAACCTGCAATAGGTGTCCGCTCCTCCCCCATCCGAAGCACCCAGTCTCTGTGGTCATGCAGCCGGGCGTGAAGGATCTCCAGGGGTGTGGGCAAACTTTTTGACGCGAGGGCCACAATGTGTTCTTAAACTGGACCGGAGGGCCGGAACAAAAGCAACCTGACCATGCTGGCACGCTCATCTTGGGCTGCTGGTGAAGGAGCGGAGGGGAGAGCAAGAGAACCCTCCGCTCTTTCGGCTCCGAGGGCCAGATAGAACAGCTGAACGGGCCGGATCCAGCCCGAGGGCCATAGTTTGCCCACGGCTGGTCTGGGTGGAGGATGACTCTCAGAACTCCAACATAGGAGGTGAGGTGTTGACACCCCAATCCCCTGGTTTCCAACATGAATCTCACTGGCATTCAGTCAGAACCAAATTGTAAGTTATGTTTTTCGTCTGTTTGGTAATACATGAAAGTGATCAACTGCCTGCAGCCACTAGTTTAGATCATGATGGCTTTTAGAATCAAGTGATTTGTGGCTTAAGTAAAAAATTGATCAGGAAGTGGGTTTTAGTGGGGCAATGCCTGAGAGAGTGACCCCCTCTCCCCAGGGGCACGCCGCTGTTAGCTGCGCAGGCTGTGAACGGCACAGCTCCTGGTTCGAGCGCAATGCTCCTGGGAGTTGTCCAGTGTGGCACTTGCTATGCACTGGGCAGTCATCCAAAGATTTAACTAAGTGGCATGTAAGATGGGCAATCTTTTTTAAAAAAATATTTTTTATTGATTTTTACAGAGAGGAAGGGAGAGGGATAGAGCCTTAAAAACATCGAGAGAGAAACATCGATCAGCTGCCTCCTGCACACCCTCCACTGGGGATGTGCCCATAACCAAGGTACATGCCCTTGACCAGAATTGAACCTGGAACCCTTGAGTCCACAGGCTAATGTTCTATCCACTGAGCCAAACCGGTTAGGGCAGGGGTGGGCAAACTTTTTGACTCGAGGGCCACAATGGGTTCTTAAACTGGACCGGAGGGCCAGAACAAAAGCAACCTGACCATGCTGGCACTCTCATCTTGGGCTGCTGGTGAAGGAGCGGAGGGGAGAGCAAGAGAACCCTCTGCTCTTTTGGCTCTGCAGGCCGGATAGAACAGCCGAACGGGCTGGATCTGGCCCAAGGGCCGTAGTTTGCTCATGGCTGAGTTAGGGTAAGATGGGAGATCTTTTTAAAAAATATATTTTATTGATTTTCCACAGAGAGGAGGGGAGAGGGATAGAGAGCTAGAAGCGTCGATGAGAGAGAAACATCGACCCACTGTCGTGTGTTCTGTGCGTCCTGCAAGCCGAGGTACCGCCTGCCTGTGTTCTGGGCTGTCTTTTCAGAATTGTTCGTATAGTAAAAAGCCCTGGGAGGTGCATGCCCCGGAGAAAACACTGTGGGCTCCACAAGTTCCGGGGTCCTCTGTGGTAACGGAGTTCACCCTGGGAGCCCGTTACTCAGAGGAATTGGATGAATGCTGGCATTGTGGCTGGTGCTCTTGATTTGTCAAAAACCCCATGTGTCATGGTCCCAGGAGTTTCATGTCTCCCGCCGGCGTCTGTGAAACTGGTGGGCTAAGGTGTTAGCTTGTACCAGCCAAAAAGGTTAAAATCTCTGACCCTGAACAGCACTGCAAGCTGTCTTGCTGTCTTGTGCTCCTGTCCACCACCTGTCTCTGCCGTGGCTCAGGATGTGACCTTTCCTCCCTTGCGTTATTGTAGTACTCCCTTCCTCCCCAGCATTCCTCTCTCCCTCGCTCCTGCAGGGCGACGTCCCGAGGGGAAATTTGATTGTGTCACACTTCCCTGCCTTAAAAAAACGTAAATGCTTCTTAATTTGGACAGAATTAAAACCACTCCGTTATAGGGATCTTGCCTGTTTCTGACGTCCCATGTTCACATGTTCTTTCCTGGCTGTGCCTGTGTGAAGCAAAGAGGTGGGCGCAGTTAATGTCCGTTATAAAATCTTCAGGTTCCTGAAGGTCAGGGGTCCTCCGCTGTGATGCAGTCTGCCACGGTCACCCCGTCTTCCTTCGGTTACCCTGTGGGGACAGGGGCTCGGGAACGGTGAATTGTGAATGTATGCTTCCTGACTGTAACTTGGCTCTTACCTTCGCTTCCAGTAATATTTCCTCATTTCCGGCTACCTTCTACCACAAGAATGGTCTCTGCTGTGAAGATGGGAAAGAATGAAGAGGTTGTGAGGGCAGAGCACTTACCTCAGGGCCTGGTTCGCTGCTGCAGCTGTCCTTACAAGAGTTCCTTACAGTTTTGCGACCTTTGGGAACTCTTTGTTGTGCTCTCAGCCCCCCCCCCCCCCCCCACTCACCCCACCATTCTCGTTTAGCCACTTAGTCCTTCCGCATATTTTCTTCTGAGCTCTTTCAGACCTAGTTTTCAAATCATTAAAAACACACCGGAATGTATTATAAATACTGAAAAGGAATTTATCAGTTTTCCTTCTGACCCACGGAATGGCATCTATAGAAGGGTCTGTGGCGTTCTCTTCTAAAGAGTGCCAACCAGGCATATCACCTTTTTTAGTTTGATTGAGTGGTTCTAAGTTTTATTTTGTTTTGCACTACTCCCCCCCCCTTTGAACTCCTTATTTTCTACCTGAAGGTCTTTGATGTACAACAAATAGTTTCTAAAGGATAAATCAAAGGTGAGTATAAATGGTTAGTAGACAAGCTGGCTATTAGGTTGTTTTACAAGCTATCAAATCGTGGATTGTATTCTGTCTGGCTAAGTCTGCCCTTAGAACCATTCTAAACAATGATGAAAACAAAACAAAAGGACATCGTCAGCAAACCCCTCCCTCATGTAGGAATCACATTGTGGGCTTGCCACGGTGGCCTTTCTGGTGTTGATTCGGTTACAGCACCCGTTCCCCCCTGGTCCTTGAGGTCGTGGGCCATAGGACTTGCGTGGGGCTTCATTCTAGGTCTCGGCAAGGCCCAGCTCCTAGAAGGCATTCCCTAAGTTGCATGGATGGCTGAATAAGAAGGCATGAGGGTGCTTAGTAAACTGTAAAACATTAGCCAAATCTGAACTAACTTCCCCCCTTCTCTGATGCAGAAAGATGTGCTGGTGCCGGCCTGGCGCTGACCATGGAGATTTGGTGGGGGGGGGGGGGGATGGAACATGCCCCGTCTGCATGGCTTCCTCTCTGCTTGTGCTTCTGTCCTCTCCACCTCTCTCCCAGAAAGGTCAGCACGCGTGGCTGTGACCCAGTTCACACATGGAGGGATTTCCAAAGAACAGGCATGTTTTGCCTCTTCTTTACCACCTCCAGTTGGATTTCTGTTCCCTGTAATCCTCTCCACCTAAATCTCGCCACCTCTCTTCTGGTCTTCATCTGGAGAAATTTGTCTCAGACACAAATTTATTTCAGACACCCTTTTCCTCCCAGAGCCACAACCCCCTCCTTTGTGTTTCCCAGATACTTTCTGGGCCCCCTTTGTGAGTTACGGTGTGTCTTGTGAGATAAGGTGGCGATGGCTGTATATTTTAAAACATTGCTACTGAGACAAAGTAGAGCATCGGTCTGCGGACTGAAAAGTCCCGGGTTCGATTCCGGTCAAGGGCATATATACATTGGTTGTGGGCACATCCCCGGTAGGGGGTGTGTAAGAGGCGACTGGTTGATGTTTCTCTTTCATCGACATTTCTAGCTCTCTTATCTCTCTCCCTTCCTCTCTGTAAAATATCAATAAAATATATATTAAAAAAACAAACACATTGCTACTGAGACAAAGCATCTAACACAAAATCCCCGCCCCCCCCTATATATGGACTTCTTTTATATTAAATATTTTATCCACTTAATGAATTTATTTTATTGCAAATCATTACTCAGAAAAGAAAAAAAAACGTGGATATAAAAAAAAGTGCATGCATTTGCATGTCAGTTGACAGTGTTTAAATATTTGAAATGAAAACTTCTCCAGGAAATCTGGGACGTGACTCTCTTGGGTCGGAACACTGTATACTGTGATCCAGACTTGGTTGGCGTATGTAGGGCAAGGTGAAAAGCCCCTGGTCCCCATCTGTCCCAGAGGCGCACTCGGAGGAGCGCTCACTCCCTCCACTGGAGCCTGTGGCAGATCTTGCTATTTGAGTGCATATTTGCCTGCTTGTGCGGTCAAGGTCACTGAAAAGGCCAAAGCTCTACACACTGAAGGGTCAGACTCGTCCATGAGTTGTTCGTCATTTTTATTGTGAGTGGTCATGTCTGTGTAAGTGTGTGGGAATTCTTGGCTGGACACATTGAAGAGGCTGAGTTCTATTCTGTTTTTCTATTTGTGATATACTTAATAAAAATCCAATCTATGGTGGTGGTACAGGATAGGATAGCCATTGTAACCTCAACGATTCCTTTCCATTTATCAGGTTGTCTCAAAGGGTGACTACCAATCGTTTTTAAAAAATATATATATGTTATTGATTTTTCACAGAGAGAAAGGTAGAGGGACAGAGAGTTTAGAAACATGGATGAGAGAGAAACAATGACCAGCTGCCTCTTGCACACCCCCTACTGGGGATGTGCCCGCAACCAAAGCACATGCCCTTGACCGGAATCGAACCCGGGACCTTTCAGTCCGCAGACCGATGCTTTATCCACTGAGCCAAACCGGTTTCGGCTACCAATCATTTTCTAAAAACAAAATTTGTTCATTGAACTGAAAAAATAAATGGAGACCACATGTAATTTTGCAATCCTAGAAAGGAAATGAGATTTGAATACCATCCTGTAAATATGAAAGGCAAACTTCCTGTGCCACTCATTTAATTATGTCTGCAATGGTATCATTGGGTGACGTTACTAAAGAGGTCACAGCAAACACTGAAGATGTTGACGTGTTTGGGTGAATCGGTCTTTGTTTAGATGGTTGAAAGATGCATTGATTTGTGGGCGAGGAAAAACCGTGGTTGGGTAGTTTTAGCACTTGCATTTCATTTGAACATTATGCAAGGCACTTTTGAGGCTGTGTGAACAAGATTATAAGGCAACTGGCTTTGCTGACTTATGTTCAGGCTCCTTTTTTTCCCCTGGCTGAGCCAGAATCTCGATAGCCTTCTCACCCATCACCTGGGTCTTTGGGCACCACCTCTTAGTCTCTTTAGCACCTGCCCTCATTAGTCCATGTGGACAGCCATGGCCCTCATCCGGCCTCCATCCTCCCTCCCCACCACACTGGCCTCCTGCTCTTGTGCTGCCTCCTGCTTTCCTCCCTGTGGTCCATTCTTTACTGTGGGCCAGGGTTCTCTGTCCCACCCCTGACTGATCATGACCTTCCCACGGTCCTTGGCGGAGCCTGAAGTCCTCCCATTGCCTTTTCCAGTGCCCACCTTGTGTCCTCACCCCTTTGTTTTCTTCGTCCTCCCCCACTCCAGCCTTCCCTTTCTTCCTAGAATCCTTCCTATGGAGAGCCTTTGCACATGCTATTCCCAGAGCATGTGGGATCCCCCCGAAATAGATTAAGCTATGGAATATTCTGTCATGCCACCCAAGACTTCTCCTTCTGAGCATCCATCATAATTAGGATAGATAATTATTACTCACTAGAGGCCCAGTGCATGAAAATTCATGCCCTGGAGGGGGTTACCCTCAGCCTGGCCTGCCCCCTCTCACAGTCCAGGAGCCCTCAGGGGCAGAAGGCAACCCGGTGGTCTGGGAAGGTGACGTCCCCATCACACCTCTGCTGCCACTGCCGGCAGTGCAAGCCTCAGCCAATCCTGGTTACCTGAGCCTCAGTGTCCCTGGATGGCTGGGAGGCTGAGGGAGGGTCTGGTTGCACTGCATGCTTGCCACCACCCCCCCTCCCCCCGGTGGGGTTGGAAGGACAGGGGGACTCCAGTGGGACTGAGGGGACTGGGCACCGCCATCTTGTGGCTATGGGTGCCACCATCTTTGTGATACTGTGATGGTTAATTTCCACATTCCCTCTTTATTAGATAGGATTTGGGTGATTATGTGATTGTCTATATTGAACACTAATTATTTAGCTTCAAGAGGTTGGGGCTACCTGTTAGGTTTGAAAGGAAACAGGAAACAGAACAACAGGGAATTTTAAAGTAGAGTTTATTCCCCGGTAATGGGCGGAACCCATCACGGAGGTAAAGAGATCAGAATTGGAGGGGGAAGGGACAGGGGACCCGACCCAGCTGGGCTGATGGCGGATCAGCAACAGCCAGAGCAACAGCAGCACATGTCTTGACTGGGGTCCCTTTTAAAGGACGGAAAGGGAGGGGGTTGGGCCCAGGGTGGAACAGGAAGGGGTGGGCCCTAAGGGCACTCTGGCCCATGCTGATTGGTGGTTCAATGTCTTGGAGATGTCTCTGTGGCAGGTGCCAGTCATGTGTTAGTTCCACCTACCAGTTTGGGAGGGGGAGAACCTTATACTGGTCATGTGTTAAACTCCGCCCACCAGTTTGGAACGGGGGTGGGGGGTGGGGTGGGGGGAGACACAGGATAACCTTTCACTACCCATTTAATGTGACATGAATGGTTACATTAGCCCCCAGGGTGGGACCTTGGAAGTGTTCAGTAGATCTTGGTTTCTGTGACAGTTTTGGTTGAGGTCTGCAGTCCCCATGTAATGATTAATAGTGTCTCCCTGTGTCCAACATTATTCATTTTGGACAATGGTGTACATGGGGATCTTATTTGAAGGGTCGCCAGGATGCTAAGTCAGTCACGTAAAGGGTTCCATTGTCAGGCTCCCAGAGCAGGGAGCCCCGTGCAGGGCCAGGTGGCTGTTGGGAAATTCTCCTCCTGGCTGAGGAGAATTTATGTGCTTGCAACTCTGTCAGCATACGCAGACGTGCATGTTCTTTACACTTTGAAGAGGCAAGAACCTCTCCTGTGCACCTGGGATTTTGGAGTATGAGAGTGGGAGGCATCCGGGCGGTTGCAGAAATGGAAAATGCACGCAGGGAGGCAGTGGGTGGGTACTTCTCCCAGCCGGGAGCTGACCCACTTTCGATGGGAAGGATGGACGATGCTGTTACATTTTGCTTGGCCAACATGGCCTCTGCTGTCCTCCTCATTCTGGGGTGAGCAGGTCTCCAGTGGGTAGTCTGGTTGTTTAATTTTTCCAGGGCGGGGAGGGAAGAGGGAGGTTCGTGGAGGGGTCTTGTGTGAGCACATGGATCATTCCTGCTTCCGTTTCCCTGCCTATGGAGACAGTGTCAGGTGATCATGTTGAGTCAGGAGAAAAATAAACACACACAAAAAAAACCCACATAAAAAGCAGCACGCAGCCCTAGCTTCTAAGGCCAGCCTCCGTCTCTGACTTGCAGCCAGCAGGCACCTGCCTCGGGGCAGGCTCTGAAGAAGGAGCGAGAACATGCTGGTGAGATCCGGTCCAATGGCTGGGCCCCTCCAGGGGACAAGGGCTTTTTGTGACATTAGTCTGGAGATAATTTTTATCAGATTCCGTAGCCTGAGGTTTCAAAACTAACAACAGCAGAAGGCCCCTCTCAGGTCCCGCTTCTGTGCAGCAGCCCTGGGGCAGAGCCCGGCAGCGGTGGTGGATTCCTTCTTGGTCCCACTGGTGGGGAGATGCCAGCACACAAAACAGCAACAACAAGAGCTCCCGCTGAGGTTGCCTGACTGCAGGTGTGTCCATTGCACAGACGCAGGCACACCCCCCAGAGCCGGGGAAGGAAAAGGCCTGCGAAGGCCACACGCCTCTGAGACAGTGAAGGGGACTTCAGAGGAGAGGCTGGGGCGGGCTCCGTGCCACGTGAGCCGTCTGCCTTGCCTGCCTCCTCTTTGCAGGTTGTGTGCGAGGGCTGCTCTCTGCCAGCTGGCCCAGGCCTCCTGGCGAGTGTGCCGGTGGGAGGGTTCAGCAAAGCATGTGCAAGGTTCCTCTACTTCATAGTTAAACATCTCCAGCAGGCTGAATTTGGCCAGGCTGAAAGGAAAGGTGAAATGAGGTCATCAGAATTATGTGATTCCCCCCCCCCCCCTTTCTCTGGCATCTCGTGTTCTTTGCCTACCAGAAGCTTCCCGCAGAGCCGTGGCAGCGCCTTTTCATCTGCCGAGCTCCCAGGCGGCAGTTTCTCAGCCCGCGAGCAAGCGAGGCAGCATGTGGGGTTGTCTGGTTCCCTCCCGGTGTGTGTGTGTGTGTGTGTGTGTGTGTGTGTGTGTGTGTGTGTGACCCTGTGAACTCTCCTGCGCTGTCTGTGCCGAGCCCCCGTGCCACGTCATCCCGAAGTCCTCAGCCCTGGAAAACCACGGCACCCCGCTTTCTAGGGAGGATGCCTTCGCATTTCCAGTAATAAGTGACTGTCTCAGTGGAGCACTTAAAATGCTTTCTCAGAACACTTTTGCATTATAAGTGGACTCTAAATTCCTTGAGGACGGAAGCGCCCCCCTCCCGCTAGGAACTCGGGTGCGCAGGGACAGCCGGCATGGGGTTCGGAGGGTTCCTCCTTTTCTAAGTGGCGTGCGTGGCCTCAGTTCCCCAGCTGTGATTACAGAGCCCTTTCCTTGACTCGGGGATCCTCCCTGTGACTCATTCAGTTCAGGGATGTCTGCCGACCGAGCAGGCCTGGGACCTCAGGACAAGATGGTTTCTTCAGATGGCTCTAGGATTTTAGGAGCTCTCAGTCCTGTGAAGGGAAGTCATGGGCACATACACATGCACATAAAAGGGACGCCGCGTGTAAGTCCGAGGGTGAAGCGAACAGGGGAAGCTTCCAAGCAGGCGATGTTGCTGAGCGTTTTGAGGAGGGTCAGGGATTTGCTGAATAGCACAAATTTGGGGGGTAAAGGACCCCTGTCCAACCTGCGAGGATGCAGAGTAGAGCTGGATGGTATACGTTCTGCTGTGCGCAGGCCTGTAGACTGCGATGGCCTCGGTGCTGTTTTTATGAGCCCTTTGCCTTTATCCTGCTTCCATTCACTGGGAGGGCGCTGGCAACCTACCCTGGGTGTGGCTTTCTTTGAACCTTTATGGTTGATACTCATTAGTTTATCTCTGTTAGTTTTGTTACCCAACTTGATTCCCCTCCCCCACCCATATGAATTTGTTTAATCCCAGGCAGTACAGAATTTATGATAGCACAAGACTGAAGAGCACGCGTGGCAGGATTCTGGGCTGGGTTTACTCTGACCTCACAGCTAATGTTGAAATAACTGAGGAGAAGAACTAAAGAGATGAGCCACTGCGTGATTATTACTATTTTTAAACAAAAGCTTATTCTTAAGTATATACCAAGCTCCAAGACAACACTTCATTCTAGTGGCAACATATGTTATGACAGGGAGTCCAGATGTTAAAACAGGAATGGAATTAAGGATCACCATTGCCCCAGGCACAAAATAATAGCTCACTTTTTACCAGATGTATGTAGAGCAAGGGCAGAGTGCCCTTTTTGGACAACTGTGGCCATCCAGTATGGAGTCATTGTCAGCCAAGACAGTTAAGTCAAGTACTATGTCAAGACTGAGTTGAGCCAAAACAGGTTTGGCTCAGTGGTAGAGCGTTGGTCTGCGGACTGAAGGGTCCCGGGTTCGATTCCTGTCAAGGGCATGTACATTGGTTGTGGGCACAGCCCCAGTAGGGGGTGTGTAGGAGGCAGCTGGTCGCGATGTTTCTCTCTCATTGATGTTTCTAGCTCTCTGTCTCTCTCCCTTCCTCTCTGTAAAATATCAATAAAATATATTTTAAAAAAAAGACTGAGTTGACATGACATGAACCTTAAAGAACCCAACAAAAAAATACTAGAACTGATAAATGAATTAAATAAAGTAGTGGGATACAAACTAAATATCCAGAAATTGGTTGCATTTTTATACACCAATAATGAACTATCAGAAAGGGAAACCAAGAAAACAATACCATTTATAGTTGCATTAAAAAATATTTAGGCATAAATTTAACCAAGGATGTAAAAGGCCTGTACTCAGAAAATTGTAAGACAGGGAAGAAAGAAACTGAAGAAGATACAAATAAGTGGAAGTATATACCGTATTCATGGATAGGAAGAATTAGCATCATTAAAATGTCCATACTACCCATAGATTTCATGCAATTCCTATCAAGATACCAATGGTGTATTTCACAGAACTAGGACAAATATTTTAAAAATATATATGGAACCACAAAAGACTCTGAATAGCCATAGCAATCTTGAGAAAGAAGAACAAAGTTGGAGGAATCATGCTACATGATATCAAACTATACTACAAGGTCATAACAATCAAAGCAGCATGGCACTGGCATAAAAACAGACATGTAGATCAATAGAACAGAATAGTGTGTCCAGGAATAAACCATCTTTATGATTAATTAATATTTGACAAAGGAGGCAAGAACAAACAATGGAGTAAAGACAGTCTATTCAATAAATGCTGTTGAGAAGACTGGACAGATAACATGCAAAAAAATAATACTAGACCACCTTCTTACATCATGCATAATAATAAATTCAAGATGGATTAAAGACTTAGATGTAAGACAAAACCATAAAAATCCTAGAAGAAAACATTGGATATTTCTTGTAGCAATATTTTTTTTCCTGATATATCTGCTCAGGCAAGAGAAACAAAAGAAAAAATAAACCGGAATACACCAAACTAAAAATTTTTAGCAAAGGAAACCATCAATAAAATGAAAAGACAAACCATTGAATGGGAGAACATATTCTCCAATGACATATATGATAAAAGGTTAATATTTAAAATTTATAAATAACTTATAAAACTCACCCTCCCCCCAAAAAAATCCAATTAAAAAGTGGGCAAAGGATCTGAATAGACAGATACTTCTCCAAAGAGGGCATACAGATGACCAATAGACATATGAAATGATGCTCCATGTCATTAATCATCAGAGAGATGCAAATAAAAACCACAAAGAGACATCACCTCATACATGTCAGAATAGCCATCATCAATAAATCAAACCACAAGTGTTGGCAAGGACATGGAGAAAGGGGGCCCTTGTACTCTGTTGGTGGGATATTGATTGGTTCAGCCACTGTGGAAACAGTATGGAGTTTCCTCAAAAAAATTAAAAAATGGAACTGTCTGTGACCCAGCAATATATATCTGAATATGGGATTTTATCTGAAGAAACACAAAGCACTGATTCGAAGGAATATATGCACCCCAGTGTTCATTGAAGCATTATTTACAATAGCCAAGCTCTGGAAGCAGCCCAAGTGATCATCAGTAGATGAGTAGATAAAAAGAAGCTGTGGTGCATTTACACAATGCAATATTACTCGGCCATTAAAAAGGAAATCTTACCCTTTGGGACAGCATGGATAGACCTGGAGATTATTATGCTAAGTGAAATAGGCCAGTCAAAGAAAGACGAATACCATATGATTTGACTTATATTTGGGATCTAATGAATAAAATAAACAAAATAGAAACAGATTCATAGGTACAGATAACAGACTGACAGCTGTCAGAGGGGAGAGGGGTTGGGTGAAAAAGGTGAAACAAAAAAATCTCATAGACAACCACTTCTTAGAGTAGTAGACCATAAACTATTTGAGAAATCACCACTTTTATAAATGATTCCTGAGATTTGGCAGCAACTAATGGTGATTACCAGAGGGTTAGGGGGAGGTAGAAGAGGGTAAAGGGAAATACAGGAGCCAGAAAGAGACCTGACTTTGGGTGATAAATGCACAATACTCTATACAGATGTTGTATTATAGACGCGTTCACTTGCAACTTTACATAAGTTCGTTAACTAATGCCACTCCAGTAAATTCAGTAAGAATTTTAAGAAATACAAGGAATATCTGCAAAGCTCAATAAAGCACAATTTTAAAGAAGGTAATCGAGGTAATGGAGTGTAATGAACTCCCTTAGAAGGGGTCCCAAGCACCCCAAACACAAATCTGGGCACTTGGATAAGGACTCTGAGTGGGGACCTCCAGCCCTTGGGGGCGGGGGGAGAGGGCGCTATAAGAACTCAGAGCACCCATCGCCGGAGCCTGGCTGCATCACAGTCAAGCTTGGAGCCTCTCCACCTGCAGATACTGCTCGTGACTGGGAATTCACACCAAACGCTCGCTGTGCTGGCTTCTACTGCGTAAGGTCCCCCTCTCTGTGAGTAACCTGCCTGCGACTCTCCTGGCTCATTGGGGAGGTCTCCCTTCATAAGCCCGGCTTGTGGAAAGACACAAAGGTGTGTGAGTGACTCCTTTCAGCGGTGCTCTCTTGCGCACACCAGATTTCTTAATTCCACCTGTGGGCAGGAGGCCGTCCCCTCAGCCAGGAGTTGATTCTCCTCTTCTGCTTCTGCTTGAATGCCTTACTTCGTCCATCTCCTCAGACTGCT
Source organism: Vespertilio murinus (assembly GCA_963924515.1). Classification (NCBI taxonomy): domain Eukaryota; kingdom Metazoa; phylum Chordata; class Mammalia; order Chiroptera; family Vespertilionidae; genus Vespertilio; species Vespertilio murinus. The sequence goes on along the minus strand of OZ004704.1, from coordinate 61,776,171 downwards.
TCAGGTGCTTCTTCTTGCCACCTTCTGGGGGGACCTGGTGCCTGCAGTCCGCCCCTCCCAGACCTGCCGCAGGAAGCTCCACCCAATGAGATTCTAAGCTCAATGGGAGCAGGACCACCCACCCACAACAAGCACAAACACACCCGGTGCATACAGCGAATGTATCCCACAGCCTCATTGAGTAATTTTTTGGTCACACTTACCTGGCTCTGTAAGTGTGATAGGACAATTCAGGAGTGACACTCTTAAGTATAAACAGAGGGTCTGCTTTTTCCATTTTAAGGAAAGCACAAATCCGTAGTCAGCAGCACATGACCGATTTGATGTTTATCCATTCACTCACAGACAGCCCCTGCGCACTGGAATAACACTTGTCTGTTCCTGCATTGAGTTCTTTCACGTGTTGCATTTTTACTGCACTGGGGCTTTCATTCTTTAAACTTGATCACTGTCTAGAAAAATCTGCATCTCTTGGATACTGCCATTGAGCTAATTCTTTTCGATTAAATAGTTCTTAGAGTGGTTGACCATAAACTGTGGGAGAAATCACCACTTTTATGAATGACTTATGAGATTTGGCAGCACCTGAAGTTGATCCTAATGGAACTTGCTTTCGTAGAAAACTGCAAGACTGCGTTTCACTCCGCAGACCAGGGTAGAGACCAGGATGTTACAGAAGAACATAACTTATCCGCAATTTTGGTAGGTGTATCAAAAAATACGAGGTTGGACAATAGAAAGTGTTTCTCTCTAATTGTATGTGGCCATTAGGACGTGGCGGGCACAGTTCTCGGTGCTGCTTGTGTATATTAACATTCAGGCCTCCCAGTGCCCACATGAAAGATCTGCACTGCCGAAGCCAGTTTGGCTCAGAGTATAGAGGACTGAAAGGTCTCGGGTTCAATTCCGGTCAAGGGCATGTACATTGGTTGCGGACACATCCCCAGTAGGGGGTGCGCAGGAGGCAGTTGATCGATGATTCTCATCGATGTTTCTAGCTCTTTGTCCCTTTCCCTTTCTCTCTGTAAAAAAATCAATAAAATATATTTTAAAAAAGAAAGACCTGCACTGTTCCTCCTCACACGGTACCTGTGAGACACAGGAAGGTGTGTGTGCCTGTCCCACAAACAACCCCTCTGCGACCGAAGATGTTCTGATTATATACAATACAGCTCACAGCTGGAAGACTGGGAAGTACTCAGAAAGACGCTTTCATAGTCATTCTTTTGACAGTTTATGGTAATTATGTTTATTAATTGTTTCCATTACAGTGTGTGTGTGTTTATGGTAGTTTTCCTTTCTTAAAATTGCGGTGAAATGTACATAACTAGGATGTTAGTTTTGAACTCATTTAGAGGGCTTCTAGAACAAATAACTTCATGTTTTGATAAGCTAGGAGACTTTCGGAGCAAAGTGGTTTCAGATAAAAATAACAAACTTGCCCTCCTTGCCATTGATGCTTGAGAGAGTGCCTTTGGAAGAATGTGAATGCGGTTTGCCCATAACCATGTGAACTAACGCGTTCTCGCGGAAGCCTTTTTACAGCAGAATGTGTGAGATACAGCTACGTTTTGCTACCCTAGCCAGGTGGGTGTTTTGTTGTTCTTTAAAAAGGGGGGTTGCAGATTCCTATGCTTAGAGGCACCGGGCAGAAAACCGAGTCATTGGGGGTCAGAGGTGGGAGGGGATCGGAGCGACAGGGGGTGTGGTCAAAACAGGGGTGCTCCTGCCTGTGCAGGGGAGCTGCCCTCCTCCCGCTGATGGCTGACCCGGGAATGTGCACCCCTGTAGCCAGATCTAACCATTTCCCAGAAGTTGGATTGATCTATCTATCTCTATCTATCTATTTATCTATCTACCTACCTACCAACCTATCATCTATCTATCTATCATCTATTTACCTACCTATCATCTATCTATCTATCTATCTATCATCTATCTATCATCAATCATCTTTTTACCTATCTATCATCTGTCTATCTTTTTAATGCTCACGAAAGGGTATTTTCCCACTGATTTTTAGGAAGAGTGGAAGAGGAAGGGAAAGACAGAGAGAAGCATCCTTGTGAGAGAAACACCTCCATTGGTTGCTGCCTGCACAAGGATGCCGGGGTCAGGGAGGAGCCTGCAACCAAGTACGTGCCCTTGACTGGAATTAAACGCGGGTTTCTTTGGTCCGCAGGTCGAGGCTCTCTTCACTGAGCGAAACGGCTAGGGCTCCGTATTTTTTTAATGGGGAAATTCTCAGCTCAGTGCTTGGGAAGAAGATTCCAATGGAAACAAACCAATGGTGGAGAGGGTGGCGGACTGCACACAGAGGAGAGAGGGGAGCCGGGGATTTAGAAGAAGCTCTGTGTCTATCCACAGACTCCCTGTGTGGCATGGACTCCTGCTCACATTTGCCTGCCATAACTATATCCCTGGACAGTTGTAAGCAGGCTACATTTTTTTCCCTCTTTATTTTTTTTTTAAACTAGCCTTGTTCCTTATCATAGAAAATCAGAGGACTTCTGATGAGTCCTCGGTACACAGTGAGTGATCAGCCAATCAGTCTATTTATTTTGTATATGTGTGTCTCTCTCTCCATATGTATAGATAGATAGATATATGGGGAGGAAGAGAGAGATAGAAACGTCAATGATGAGAGAGACTCACTGATTGCTGCTTCCTGCATGCCACACACCGGGGATTGAGCCCACAACCTGGGCATGCGCCCTGTGTGGGAACTGAACTGTGACCTCCTGGTTCATAGATAGATGCTCAACCACCGAGACCTGCTGGCCAGGCGGTGTTTAAAATGGAGGCAGCTGTTAGATGCCCTGCCCTGTGGAGCGGAGGGGGCCGTGCGCCGGGTTACTCAGAGTGTCCTGGGGCTGTGGGTCTGCGGTAATGAAATGGGGCCTGCCAGGGGAGCCGTAGACGCTTGGGAGGGCTTTCGGTCCTCAATAACACTTGTATCAAAATTCTGGGCATGTTGCCTGCAACTTCCAGTTTCAAGAAAAATCTATGTCAATCTGTTTCTTTATAACCCAGTGCTATTGCTCTGTTCTCCTGCCCTTGTTTTATAGCCAGCCACTCTCTCTGGCTCACAACAAGCAATCCAGTGCAAAGGTTCACTTTTATTTATTTGTTTCCTTATTTCCAGCCCCATCTTTATGTTTATGTAAAAGGCGTGTTTTGAGTCACAGCAGTTCGTGGGGATCAAGCTTCCACTCTGGAGGGAGAGGAGAGATGTCACTGACTTGGGAGTTTGTGCAGATAGATGTCCTGCCCCAGGCCGTGTTTCCACAGTCATCCAGGGGCCTTGTTTGTGTTACGCTTAAAGAAAAAAAATGGCCCTGTTTGGGCTGACTCCAAGCCAAGATGGTATAGGCCCAGCGTTCTTGGAGGAATGGGGGAGTAGGGAGGTGGGAAATAGCCCTTTTCCTTCCGGTGTTATTCATTAGGCATTTCATTTACAGGTTATTTAACGCACTACATTTACTCATGTCATTCTGGTTCCTTTTGTGTCTTTCCAGGCGCCCGCCCCCTCCCCTTTTTCCTTCTTCTTTTGAAACAATTTCAGACTTACAGGAAAGTTGGGAGACTATTTTTATAGGCTCCTCTGTCCCTTTACGGAAAGACCGGGTTTTTCCCGTTATCCCAAGAGTGCGGAAGGGCCCTGCGCGGGAGCACGTGGGACCCGGCACACCCTCCTAGGCGCCTCCCATGTGGCAGGGTTCCTCTTTCCCCGTCTTTCCTGATGTTGACATTTAAAAAAAAATATTTTATTGATATTTTACAGAGAGGAAGGGAGAGAGATAGAGAGCTAGAAACGTCGATGAGAGAGAAACATCGACCAGATGTGTCTGCAACCCAAGGTACATGCCCTTGACCGGAATAGAGCCCGGGACCTTTCAGTCCGCAGACCGACGCTCTATCCACTGAGCCAAATCGGTTTTGGCTGATGTTGACATTTTTGAAGGTGGTTTTTCTAGAATATCCTTTCTTTTCTCAGAGGGTGTTCTCTGTTCCTCCCTCAAAACTCAGTTGGTGTTACCGTCTGTGAGGAGAGCTGGGCCGCTCTCCTGAGGAACTGGCTGCTCTCTCCTCTAGATTCCTGTAGCACTCCATTAGCACCTGTATCTGCCCTCCCTCCCTCACTCACTCACTCAGTAAATACTTTTGGATTTCTGTGTGCAAGTGGGATACATTTAAGAACAAAACAGTGGGGGTGGAGGGGGAATCCCTGCTTTCATGAAGCATATATTTTAGAGAGGGTAGCAAACCGTTAACAAGTAAGTAACCTAGCAAGTATGTCAGATTGGTGCTAAAGAGGATGCAGTGGGGCAGGAAAGGGGAGAAGCAATGGTTCTTGACAGGGGAGCAGAGAGGACCTCCCACGCAGGTGGTTCTGGGGCAAGACTCCCAGGGACGTGTGGTCCCGTGTGTCTGCAGGAGCCCAGTCGGGGCAGAGGGAGCCTGTCGGGAGCGAAGGCTCTGCTTCAGGCTGGCTGAGGGTAGTGTTTGGGGGAGAAGGCCGCATGGAATGGGAGCAGAAGGGAGGGGAGCGTGATAGGAAAGGTAAAGTGTGAAGTCACTCGGGGCTTGAAGAGTTTTGAGCAGACAAGTGACACAACCAGATTTATGGTTGAAGGAACCCAGTGTTTTATAGAGAACAGCAGGTGTGAGGGGACAGGGAGACCAATAAGGGGCTGTGGTAAGTATTTTGCAGTTGTTTGTCCTATATGGCATAAGGAAGGGATTTGGTAGTTCTCACACTTGACATAAGACTTTCATGGGCTGTTAGTGAGTGATGCCCATTTCTTTACTAGAAACTGGAATTCATTAGGTCTCACCTGTATTTTTTTTTAATTTATTAAGGTATTATTTGTGTACATAGCTTACCATTGGCCCCGCCCCTCCTATACATGCCCTCCCTCCCCAGAGTTTTGTGTTCGTTGGTTGTACTTATATGCATGCATACCAGTCCTTCGGTTGTTCTTTTATCTCCCCCCAGGTCTCCTTCCCCTCCCCGCTGTCATTTGACAGTCTGCTTGTTTTATGGTGAGTATCTCAGGACCTCACGAATAGAATCCGCTCCTCCTCTGGTTTACCCCCGCACCCCTCCCCTCCCACTGCTTCCCCGGGGCACACGGCTCACCTGGGGCACTCACCTGTATTGTTTATAGCCTCCCCCAGGTGATCTTCCCGTGGATGGTCCTTGAACCACAGGTTGATGAATACAGTAGTAACCCGTGATTTTTGGAATGAGTAATTGGCTTATGGAAAATCCTTTAGAGATACAAAGATATGAAGTGTTTACCCTCTTATTGCTTTATTTCTTATAAACATATTACTCAACTTAAAAAAATATATGTGGTAGTATAGATTTCCTCTTTCAACTTACCTAGGACAGTGGTCGGCAGACTGCGGCTCTGTTGACTAATGAGTTCGCCAACCACTTATCTAGGACATCACGATCTAACTAGGCAAGGTTATTTTTTTTAAAAGAGATGTGTATTTTATGAAAGGAACATAATATTCTGACATGCAATTTTCCTGCCTCTAAACACATGGTTTTAGAAGGACTGGAATAAATACTTCTGATAGTATTCATTCACAAAGAAGCTATTAAATACATTCTAGAGGAAATTGGATTCAGGGAGTAGGCTGGATGAAGCCATTAAAGATACAAATGAGTATTTTAGTTAAAAATGAATATTTAGGTACAAATGGCTGTTTTTTAAGAGCCAGAGGGGGCCAGATCTGGCTTGGCATTTTATTGCACCAAAGGTCCATGGGGCATGAGTTTTTGGAGCCCTGGAAACGGTTATGTGCAGAGCAAGGGTGGATTTTTTTGTTTCTTCTTCTTGGCAAAGTTCAGTCTTGCATGGGTAATCTTGCATTGGGCTGTACATGAAAACAAGTTGTGCCTTGTTTAACTGTATAATGCCATGGTCAAGAGCATGGACTTTGGAGCCAGCCTGGCTCCAAATCCTCCCCTGAACTCTTAGTGCAGCTCACATGCCTCAGTTTCCACCCAGGAGGGCAGTAATAGCACTGACCTCACAAGCTCACTGTGAGGATTGCGTTAACACCCGTAGGTACTTAGAATGGGCTCTCTAGCGTGTTGTAAACGTTCCACGGTTTCTAGCTTCTCCTCCTCCTCCCTCTCCCGTTATTATTGTTGCTATTATATTTCAGTGCTTTCAAATCCTATTTTGCCTTCTGGAATACGAACTTCAAACGATGGCTGTTTTGGGATGAGTGTAGTTATTGGTTTATGTGTCTAAAAATATGCTCGTTTACACCCCATGCATGCGAGGAATTTGAAGTCTGCAGGGTAGCGTTTGTCCTTTGTGCATGGGACCAACACTTCCTGGAAGTTGGTTGCTGTCCCTGATGTGACGTGTTTCTCTCCTTCCATAAAAGCGGGGTGCTCATGCTTGCCTTAGGGCTGCACAGTGAGAATTAATGAGCAAGTTCATGTTTGTGGATCTATCCTATTCCGTTTTTTTTTTTTTGGATAGTTAACATAGATTTTATTTTATTCTTCCCTTAACCATTAAGTTCTAATTAGCACTAGTTACTGCTCTTATAGTCTAAGTGCCATCGTCCAGTTGAACCTCTGAGCCAGGGCATCGAGAGAGCACTTCCTTACGCGCCGTCGGGGGTGGTGCTTGATAACAAGTCCGCCGGTCCATTACTCCCCTTGGCAGAAACCACGTGACTCTTATTCCCCATCTCTGAAAGGGTTATACGTCTCCAACAACAACCATAAAAACGAAATTAAATAATAGCTTCTCATAGAGCCCTTAGTGATAAAATGTTAACGTATTTGCCGGCGTATAAGACGATTTTTTGGCCCTGAAAAATACGTATTTGCCGGCGTATAAGACAACTGGGCGTATAAGACAACCCCCTAACATTTCCACTAAAAATACAGAGTTTGTTATATACTCACCGTATAAGACTACCCCCCACTTGGAGGCATATTTTTTAGGGCCAATGGGTCGTCTTATACGCCGGCAAATACGGTACTTAGTAAGTATTAAGTAATCACCATCTTTCATTTTGGACTTTATTTTCTTATCCTTATGCCATAGTTAATTAACATCTGTACTGCGTAAAGGTTTGTGCTTCAGTCCCGTGTCACCAGAGGCAAGACTCAGAGCTTCTGCACCTCAAGACCTTTGTCTATAAAACACGGAGAATAAAATACCTTTAAAATACCAGAGATGGCGAATACCGGGGCACCCGTGCCGGCGTATGTGGCTGATGACTTTATTACTCTTTTTCCCCCAATGTGATTCAGCTTAATAATAGCACTGGAACAATTTTATAGCATTCCGATAAAGCAGAAAAGCTATCTTTTCGCGTCCTAATGTCAATTGGAATCCTGCCTGACATAGACTTCCCTTAAATATCTAATTTCCAAATGTACTCTGGACGGAACCCTCTTCTGTCAATAGATTATATTGAATTTTTAAAAGAATGTGGATTTAGAGTCAGTACGGGGACTGCGCGTCTATTTTATTCCAGGGAACTAACTGAGTGTGATGCAGTTTTACATTTCCCTGTTTTGTGTTCAGGTCACCTCACCGGGCCGGGGTAGGGCTTTGTATCCACACAGGCCGGGCCCCAGAGCTGTCTAAAGGCAAAGCCGATTTAACCACAAGCGTCCTTTGTTCACATAATTACAAAGTTAAAACTCAATTCCTTGCCATGTAGGCCCGAAAGGATTAGCTCCACTCTTGATGGATATGTAAAGAGTGTTGTAATCTCAGGCACTGTGGCTTCGGAGGAACCCAGAAATCCAAACTATCACTTGAGATGGGACAAAGGGTGTTGTTATAGGTTTATTCTTAGGAGGCCCATCTTTGATTTGCTTCTGTAATTAAATACCTACTTGCCGGCGGGGAGGCTGCGTGGAGGAATGGTTCTCCTCCCGCTCCCGCCGTCGCTGTGGATTTCTTAGACACTTTGAAGTGGTGTCCCACTCTCCTTCCCGGTTTGCGGGCTCTTTGAGGCCACAATGGGAACTTGTTCAGGACAGAACCGGGATTCCTCCCGCAGCCCCTGATGGGAGGTCTATTTTAAGTCGGAGAGGTTTGAAGTCTAGACCTACAAGCATTTTTTTTCACCAGTTCTGATAAAAAGGCAAGTAGTTGAACATCTTACACCTAAGGCAGAGGGAACTAAAAACATTCCTAGCCACCACCAAACAACAACCCCTAAAAAAAAAGGAAAAGGAAGATGTAGACAATAAAATGATTAATACCTTTTATTAAAGTGTCAGCATTTAGACCTTTTTCAGATCTTCTGTCTCTTTTTAAGTCTGGGGAATCTCCTTTGTTTGCTCAGCCACCTTCCTCTCTTTTATTCCACCAGTTTTATAATTCTGTGCACTCTATTGACTGCGCTCCTTTTCACAGACTGCCTTTCCTCTTCTCTGCCGTTCACCCGGAGCTCCTCCGAGTTCCGGCCAAGCCCCTGGTCCTGTTCTCTGTGTTTCCTCGGGTGGAATCTGGTCCACGCCCGTGGCTGCGGAGTCTCAGGTTTTAACCCCAGAGCCTCCCGACCCGCTCTCAAGCCTCTTCTACCTGGCATCTTCACTTGGATGTGTTAAAAGCCATGTCAAACCCAATGGTCCAAAACTAACTCGTGTTATTCCACAAAAGCTGGTTCTTAATCTTTTTTCAAAGAGCAGTTCTGATTTTTACCTCGTTTGCTTGAATCTTGCTAGGGAACTCTCAGACACTGCCGGTAAGAATGAAATGAAAATGGTGTAGCCGCTGTGGAAGATACACTGGTGGTTCCTCAAAAAGTTAAGCTTAGAGTTACCATAGGACCCAGCAGTTCCATTCCTGGGTATAGGTCCAAGAGAAATGGAAACAGGTGTTCATATATAATGTGTACAGGAATGTTCACCAACAATAGTATTCATAATAGCCAGAAAATAGAAAATAGAATCAACTTAAATAGATAAACTACTTGACTTTTTATCTAGTTGATGAATGGATATGTAATATATATATATATATATATATATATATATATATATATAGAGAGAGAGAGAGAGAGAGAGAGAGAGAGGTGGGGGGGGGCCTGATGCATGAATTCATGCATGGGTAGGATCCCTTGGCCTGGCTGGTAGTCAGGGCTAATTAGAGCCATAGGAAGTTGGCCTGGGGGGTGGGGGGGGTTGCTGCAGGAGGTTGGCTATGGGAGCGCACTGACCACCAGAGGGCAGCTCCTGCATCGAGCATCTGCCCCCTGGTGGTCAGTGCACATTATAGCTACTGGTTGACCCGTCATTCAGTCATTTGATTGTTCCATCACTTGGGCTTTTATATACATAGATATAGACATATACACACAATGGCATACTATTCAGCTTTGTAGAGGAATGAAGTACTGAGTCATACTGCCACATGGATGAGCTTTGGAAGGATTCTGCCATGTTAAAGAAACAAGCCTTAAAAGGACACGTCCTGTATGATTCTGTGTATGCACAATGTCCGGAGCAGGCAAACCCAGAGCCAGTGAAAGCAGATCAGTGGTTCCCAGAGCTGGGGGAGAAGGGAACAGCATTTCCTTTTGGGATGCGAAAATGTTCTACAGTTAGGTGGTGGTGATCACTGCACTGTACTTTGAAGATGCTGAAACTTGCTGAATTGTACACCTTAACATGGTGACCAGATGAGTTCCCCAGGGCTTCCTTAATAAAGTAGCACAGCTAGGTACGTGAACAGCAGGCCTGTTTGGTCTCACAATCTGGAGGCCACAGTCCGGAGCAGGGTGTGGGCAGAGTTGCTTTCCTCTGAGGCTGCGAGGGGGGTCTGTGCCTGCCTCTGGCACCTGCTGGGCTGCTGGCAGTCCCTGACCTCGCTGGGCTCCTGTGCCCATCCCCGCAATCCCTGCCTTCATCTCCTCATGGCATTCTACCTGTGGGTAGAACGTCCCCTTTTTATAAGGACATAGTCCTTGATTAGGGACTCCCTTAAATACTTCGTTTTACCTAATTACATCTGCAACAATGCTTTATGTCATTACCAAATATGGTCACATTTCCAGATGCCGATTTTTGTCTTCACATGAATTTTTGAAGGATATAATTCAACCCATAACAATGATTAAAAAAAAAAACCCCACATATTTTTATTCATTTCAGAGAGGAAGGAAGAGGGAAGAGATAGAAACTTCAGTGATGAGAGGGAATCATTGATCGGCTGCCTCTTGCACACCCCCCACCAGGGATCGAGCCCACAACCCAGGCATGTGCCATAGGCTGAAACCGAACCCAGTACCCTCCAATCCTCAAGGCGACGCTCTGTCCACAGAGCCAAACCAGCCAGGGCAAAGGTGACTTTTCGGTGACATGAATTTTCTCCCAGTTGAATAAATAAAACAAATCCAAGCCAAAAAAACAACCCTCCAGGAACTTCTCACTGTTCCCAAGCGAGAGACCCAAGGCCTGCACGTGGCCTCCCTCAGCCTTCCTGCTCCTCTCCCCGTGTGCTCTGGCCAGCCGGCTTCCTGTGTCAGCCGCGCTCTCACCACCTCTCACCACCTCCGCACCTGTGCCTTCAGCCCACGTTTGTTCCCTTCCCTCCCAGCTCCTCCCGTTCTGTTTGTTGGAAGCCTTTCCCCTTCAGGTCTCCACTCCCACCTGACTTTCAGGGCAAGTGCTTGAGTGACTTCCCCGGGGAAGACAGGCTCGCCCATTCTACACAGCACCTTTGATTTGGGAATCTACTGCTGTGTGGCAAAGCCCTCCAAGCCCTCCTGGTGTCAGACAACAGCCGCTCTATTATGCTCTTGGACTCAGACGCCCTGCAGACGGCCGTGTCTCCTCTGTGATGTTAGTGCCTCCGTCGGGGAGGTTGGAACAGCTGGGAGCATCTCTACTCACGCGTCTGCTGCCTGAACTGGGCTGATGGGAAGACCAAGCGCAGCCGGAGTTCCTACCCATGGCTCCTTCGTGAGGCCCTCGGTGGGCAGGGCAGCCTCAGGCTAGTCCAGGGGTGGGCAAACTTTTTGACTCGAGGGCCACAATGGGTTCTCAAACTGGACCGGAGGGCCGGAACAAAAGCAACCTGACCATGCTGGCACTCTCATCTTGGGCTGCTGGTGAAGGAGTGGAGGGGAGAGCAAGAGAACCCTCCGCTCTTTCGGCTCTGCAGGCCGGATAGAACAGCCGAATGGGCCGGATCCGGCCTGCGGGCCGTAGTTTGCCCATGGCTGGGCTAGTCAGACTGCTTACGGGGCAGTTCAGAGCTCCAGGAGAGAGTGTCCCAGCAAATAAAAGGAAGCTAGAAGCTGTATGGCTCCTATGACCAGGCTCTGGAAGCCACATAGCATCATTCCCACCCGCACCTTGGTGGTTGAAGCTGCTGAACCCACCCAGAGTCACAAACCAGGGACACAGACTTCCCCTCCCAATGGGAGCAGTGTCAGACTCTTCGGCCGTGTTTAAAAACTGCCATAATAGCCGAAACCGGTTTCGCTCAGTGGATAGAGCATTGGCCTGCGGACTGAAAGGTCCCCGGTTCGATTCCGGTCAAGGGTATGTACCTTGGTTGCGGGCACATCCCCAGTGGGGGGTGTGCAGGAGGCAGCTGATTGATGTTTCTCTCTCATCGATGTTTCTAACTCTCTATCCCTCTCTCTTCCTCTCTGTAAAAAATCAATAAAATATATATTAAAAAACAAACAAACAAACAAACAAAAAAAAAACTGCCGTAATACTCAGTCAACCTGTGTTCCCCCACAGAGCTCCTCTGTACATCACTCATTCCTTTATGGCATTATTGGATTAAGTTCTGCCTTTCCAACTACACGATAAGCTTATTTTACTCATCATGTTATTCCTGGCACCTAACGCAGTGGCTGGCCCTAGTTAAGACACGGAATGAAAGCTGACTGTAAAAAAAAAATCGTAAAAGGTAGACCAAGGAAAGTCGTGCGCTGATATCGTAGACATCACCAGCGTGTGCAGCTGATCCAGGCCCGATCGCTAGTCACTAGGCCCACTGGTCCATGGCTTGATGGTTTCATCCGAGAGAGCCCAGCAGTTCGGCAGTGAGCCTGGGGCTGCCGGTGTCTGCTGATATTGCGTGAGATGTCTGAGAGCTGCCACCAAGAGGAAGCCATACCGGCGCCTGCCATTTAAACACAGCAACATAAGTATAAGTGTAGCCAAGTGTTTGCTGAGCGAATTCCCCAAAAGAGAATACATAGAATTAAAAACTGAAGGTTTAAACAGCCTAATCCTAATAGGGTGTGTGTGTGTGTGTGCGCACGGATTGCCGTGTTTGTTAGCTGAAGAAGGGAAGGTAGGAAAGGATGCTGTTTTTCACGGCTTATTTTTAGCAGGCAGCATCAGAGCTGGATGGGGCCGATCATGTTTATTTAACGCGCTGCAGAATTTAGAACGACACTCTCCCTTCCGTCTTCTCAGCTCCTCGTGTCTTTTAAAATTTTCAAGCCTGAGCCCAGGGCAGTGGGGGAGGAGGGGTTCAGATGGCTGGAGAGCTAATCCCGCACACCAGAAGGTTGCCGGTTCGATTCTCGGTCAGGGCACAGACCTAGGTTGCAGGCTCCATCCCTGGTCAGGGCACCTGCAGGAGGCAACCAATCGATGTTTCTCTTTCACAGTGAAGCTTGCCCCACCCCTTCTTTCCTCTCTCCCATATCAATACACACAATCCTCACGTGAGGATTAAAAAAAGAAACACAGCTCTGAGACAGACACACACCTAACCTTGCCCGGCGCGCGGCTCACTTGTCTCCCGGCTCCCGCACAGCTGCTTGACATCTGCGCTGCAGGCGTGATCGATGGGTGCCAATTTTCTTCCCCTGCCTGTCAGACTGTCGGGGAAGCCATTGACCCAGAACCTCTGAAGATGCGGAGGGATGCAGTTCAATAAGTTAAAATGCAGCTGTAGGTTTTGCTTCTCCTCACCAAAGACCCCATGCAGGGTGGGGTAACACCGGTTTTGGGGTCCCAGGGACCTAGGTTGGAACCTCAATCCTGACACTTGTCATCGATGTGACTTGAGGCAAGTTACTGTTTTTATGCCTCCTTCATATAAAATAAAATAAATAAAAGGGGGTGGGTGAGATAATCACGGAGCTGTTATAAGAATTCAGCGAGATTTTTGCTTTCAAAGATCCGAGCGCAGTTTGGCACATGGTGAATGCTCAATCAGCACTCGTTATTATGACTATTATTATACAAACGTAACTGTTTGGGTTTTACTTGGAATTTAAACATGGAAACGCTGGAGCCGCTTTCAAAGAAGGCTTGCTCTAATTCTGGTTTTGCTCTTATTTGGGAAGCTAAATTTATGCTGTCTTAGGGCTGGGATGTTAGTATGTTACTCGTATGATTGTTTCTATCTTGTCTTGAATGCTGTTGTTAAAAGTGACTTGTTTTGAAAAGTGTCTGTTAAAGAATGAATATACATTGCGCCGAAACCGGTTTGGCTCAGTGGATAGAGTGTCGGCCTGCGGACTGAAGGGTCCCGGGTTCGATTCCGGTCAAGGGCTTGTACCTTGGTTGCGGGCACATCTCCAGTAGGGGGTGGTGTGCAAGAGGCAGCTGATCCATGATTCTCTCTCATGGATGTTTCTAACTCTCTATCCCTCTCTCTTCCTCTCTCTAAAAAATCAATAAAATATATATTAAAAAAAAAGAATGAGTATACATTGAAATGGAGATATGGTTCAAAATGCTAAAACTTTAGAACATTGGATGTATTTTTTCTAAAACCTACCATAGCTAATGTCGCCAGGCTGCATGCACAAGTGTTTGTGTCAAGATGTGTGATTTAAACCTGGTGGCTCCCGTGTTTCTGGACCAGGCCAGAATGGGCAGGGGCAGCGGCGGGGGCGTGGGCAGGGGCAGGGGGCAGGGCAGGGGCAGGGACAGGAGCAGGGCAGGGCAGGGGCAGGGGCAGGGGCAGGGGCAGGGGCAGGGGCAGGGGCAGGGGCAGGGTCTTCTCCAAAGTCCCCAGTAAGTGCTCCATGCCTTCGGTTCAGAAGGCTCTTGTTTGCTTCCGCTCATGTAGCCGTGGACGGTGGCGGATGCCGTGGTCTATTGTGAAGTGCGGTTGAGGAGGGAGGGTTTGTAGCAGATGGTTTCTTGGATATCTGGGGCCTGTCCAGCTCTAGGCTTTGGGAGCGATGGGCCGGGCCCGGGCCTGGCGCGGATGTGGGCCTGCGTGCCAGGGCAGGAAGTGAGGTCCTGGGGCGATGTCTCTGGAGCAGCTGCTGCTGCTCGGCTGGTGGGCTGGCACCGGCAGCCTGGGCTCTCTGAGGTCTGCCGAGGCGATGGTAGTGTGGTTCAGTAACAACAATGAGGGAGGAAACCCGGCCTGGGCTCTGAGGCGGCCATAACCGCGTTGGAGCTGCCGGCCTGTTTTTAAAGGGATGTCGGCTACTGTGCCTTGTGGGGGCATGCGCCACCTGTGGCGTGGGTGGCAATGTGTGAATGTGGGAGCCGAAGATACATGCATCTTACGTTGGCCAGCCTGCGGTTCCGGCTTGTGTAGAGCAGTAAGCGATGCTTTGTGGGAGGGCTTGGCTGTTCTCATTGGCATTACTCTTCGAAGACCAGGAGCTTAGCCCAGACTTTGCTAGCATCCCGTGACACCTTTTTAAAAATAATTACATCCTCCTGGCTGGTGTGGCTCAGTTGGTTGCATGTCATCCCGTGTACTGAAAGGTTGCTAGTTCAATTTCCACTCAGGGCACATGCCCAGGTTGCAGGCTTGATCCCTAGTAGGGGGCAGCCAATCCATATCTCTCTCTCACACTGATGTCTCTCTCTCTCTCTCTCTCTCTGTCTACCCATCCCCCCTTCCACTCTCTCTAAAAATCTTAATGACAAAATATCCTCGGATGAAGATTAATAATAAATAAATAAGTTAAGTAAGTAATTTAAATAATTAAAAATATTTTAGAATAATTAAATTATGCTTTGCTGGGTTCTGGTTTTTGGCCTGCATCTCACTAGCTGGGAGTCCTTGGGTAAATTTCTTAATCTCTCTTTGTCTCACTTTCCTTATCTGTAAAATGAAGAGGCCAGTCTAGATGATGTCATAGGTATAAGGTGACTTTAATGTCCAACTCTAAAACATTTTATCTATCTTTATATATTGTGGTATTTGCTTCTTTGAATAGTGGGCTCTGAGAATTTATTTCTATACAAAGTGTAACATAAAACCTTCCTTTTGCTCTTATATACTTAAAGGTTCAAGTGGTGCTTTTCCCATATCTAGTATTCAAGAGCTTGGAAATTAGAGTCTGTACCATTATTTTACAGAGAGAGGGACCCAGATTTTATCTCCTTCTGCAGCCTGGAATGATCTTGTCCCATTTGTTGTTGGGATAATATTGATTGCGGTTGCTGTTGGCAAGGTACGGTATGGCATTCTATACATGACAAAGACTTACAGCAGCATACTATTGCAATGGCGGTAGAGGCCCTCTGGTCAACCCCTCCAGGTTGAGAGGTCGCTGAGGCCCAGAAAGGTTTCACCACAGCGAGACCCTGTGATGGCCGAGGCTGTGCTTTGTAAATCTTGATGCCCCAGGGCCTCTCGGGCATCCGATCCAGCTGGCTTCATTATCAGAGTTTGTCAGCAACCTTAGGCAAAGCCTGTTACAGTAACCCTTCTCAGACCCATTTAGCTTCTGAAATGCCAAGTCACCCTTGTTCTGAAGAATTATTTCAAGATAGAACCAACGTCATGGGCTTTGGGTTTCCTCTTCAGTATGGTCTGTGCAAACACACCCTGTTTCTTAGGAGCTGGGTGTGGCCCTTGGAAGGGTTCCTTAGGAGAGGTCACTTCTTTTGTTTTTTTGCTTTTAATATATTTCTATTGATTTCAGAAAGAAAGGGAGAGAGAAATAGAAACATTAATTATGATAGAGAATCATGGGTTGGCCGTCTCTTGCACACACCCCATTGGGGATCGAGCCCACAGACCAGGCATGTGCACCAATTGGGACTGGAACTATGACTTCCTGGTTCATAGGTCAATCCTCAACCACGGAGCCACACCGGCCAGGCATGAGGTTACTTTTTACCTCCAGCCCCCACAATTCCTTTTTCCCTGATCATTTTAAGAGGGAAAACGAGGTACAGTTCTCAGGAATGAGACAGATTCTGTGGAATGCAAGAGAAGCAAGGGCGGGTGGGCTGGGTTAAGATTCGAACTAAGAAAACATTGTGGGGACAAAAGTGCAACCCGGAAGGCCTTGCAAACCTACCTAGTGTTTGGAAGAAGTTCTTCTTCAGAGCTCTGGAAAACTGGAAGCTCTAGAGAGTGCGTGTGCACTGTCTCAAGTTACAGCCTCTTTATCTTCCTTCCTTTGATCCTCATTGTTCTTTGCTTGCATTGCTATAGCCACCGAGTGCCCCCTCTGACACTTTTGGGACCCTGCTGCCAGCCAGATTTGGCCCTTTCTGCCTAACTCCATCACTTCTCCCTAATTGAAATAGACACCACCCCCCTTATTTTCTCCATTCGAAGACATTAACTTTTAAAACGTTCCTGAAATTCCAGCAAGTCTAAGAATCTATTACAGTGAGGAAGGGAGAGAGATAGAGAGCTAGAAACGTCGATGAGAGAGAAACATCGACCAGCTGCCTCCTGCACACCCCCTACCGGGGATGTGCCCGCAACCAAGGTACATGCCCTTGACCGGAATCGAACCTGGGACCTTTCAGTCCGCAGACCGACACTCTACCTCTGAGCCAAACCGGTTTCGGCTATGTGTATATTTAAGGTAGTGTTTTTCTTTTCCCTGCAAACAGTGTCAGGAAACCTCTGTATCTGAGAGCCTGGAAATAACAAGAGTTAAAACAGTGGACTTTTTCTTAGTGAGGAGAGAAGTGAGGGATTGAGAGCAAAATGGTTAGAAAGGGCAACAAAAACCCTACAGGCGTGGGACTGTTGGCCAAGTGAGGCAGAAAGCACTGCGTCTGCTCTCTTCCCCCCCCCCCCAAGTTTTCAGGCTTGTGTGGGGCTTGTACAGGCAGCCTCTTAAAATTTCAGGAAAAAGTTGTGGCGTTAGGCTCTCCCGGACCCAAGGCCACACCGACTCTGTAGCAGGGGTTACCCCTCAGGTTACCTGTGGCAAGGGAGGGGGCACTCCCAAGAATATCTAAGGATACAAACGGTGCCATGGCCGGGCCTCACACATCCTACAGTTCTAGACCCAAGGACGCATGGACAATGTCAGCAGCAGGCGTTTCTGACCACTGTTCCTTGTGGTAACCTGCTGTGATCGGATCATCGTGGGTCTAGCTCCGGGGTCGGCAAACCGCAGCTCGAGAGTCACATGGGGCTCTTTGGCCCCTTGAGTGTGGCTCTTCCACAGAATACCATGTGCTGGCGTGCACGTAACAGTGTGATTGAAATTTCGTGGCCCGTGCGCAGAAGTCGGTTTTCGGCTCTCCAAAGAAATCTCTATCGTTGTACTATTGATATTTGGCTCTGCTGACTGAGGAGTTTGCCGACCACTGATCTAGCTAGTTGCCATCATCCCTGTTTATGTAGAACTTGTAACTCAATATTCTGTCCTGTGTGAGCTGTCAGGATGGTGGAGGTGGTTGACAGCAAGCCACGGAGCTTGGGCCTCACGTTCATGAAGACATGAAGGGTCTCGCATGTATTCCGTTAGTGCTATCGCCTCTGGAACTTACACATTCAGTCACAGAGTCGAACTGGCAGGATTGAAAGAAGATGGCGTGGATCATCCAGATTTAGATGATTTTTTTCCACCCCCATTTAGATGTGCTTCTCGTTAACAGACATTTTGCCCGTAGTGCACCGTGAATTAATATGTTTTATACATCTTGAACTGCCTCGTGATGAGCATAATTAGCCTTTAGTGTTTGGGTGTTAGAAGTGTTAATTTGTTTAATGTCGACATTAAGCTATCCCGTCACTTCTTTATTCTTTCTTTATTCTTCGCGTAGCTGGAAGTGTTGGCGTTGAGAGTGGCTCCGCCCCTGGGTCTCTGCATTGGGTCCCGTCACCTGGGAGTGGGCTGTGGCATGACATAGAACACTTTGCCCCCTCAGTGCACGGAACAGCGGGGCTCCTGGCTCCTTTTCCCTCAGAAAGCGCTGTGGGTGTGGCAGGCCTGTGCCTGAGCAGAAGGTGGGGAGCCGGGGGGCCTGACTGACCAGGGGAGCTCTGAGTTAGCCAGGGGGTCACCAGCGTTCCACACAGCTCAGCGCATTTCTCTGCATCTACCGCCTCTTCCGTGCTCTTGTAAGTCACGGACCAATGACACCAGTTGACTTTCGAAAACTGTGAGGACTGCAAAACTCGTTATGCTTGGAGACATCCAGCCACTGCTAACATACTTTTAAAAAAAAGATATCATTGTTTCGGCAGTTGGCAGTCCTTTTGGTGAAGTCAGAGTGAACTCAGGCTCTATGGGAAAAACAGCCCCAGCACGAAGGAGAGGCTGTAAAGAGATGCACGGGGCCACTCAGGCAGCTGGAGGAAGGCGGGGAGCTAGCTGGTCATGCTTAGGGGAGGGGTAAGGTTGGAAAGCCGTGTGAAATGCAGCTCAAGGCATTGTTGGGGAGACGTTGAAATGAAAGCTGGCTTTTAGTAGGGACAGTGACCGTGCATTTTAATTTCATGCCCCTATTTATTTATTTATTGATTTTTAAATATGTTTATTGATTTTTTACAGAGAGGAAGGGAGAGAGATAGAGAGCTAGAAACGTCAATGAGAGAAAAACATCGACCAGCTGCCTCTTGCACACCCCCTACCGGGGATGTGCCCGCAACCAATGTACATGCCCTTGACCGGAATCGAACCCGGGACCTTTCAGTCGGCAGACCGACGCTCTACCCCTGAGCCAAACCGGTTTCGGCCCTATTTATTTTTTATCAAACTGGAATAATCTATGCTGCAGCCACGGTCAGGAGATGCCTTCGGCAGGACTGGATCGCATGGGTCACCCTTTTTGTTGTGTGACCAAAGCTTTGATGTCTATAATGGGGACTAGAAATGGGGACTAGAACGTTTTATGTGAGAAGGTTGGCATCTTCACAGTCACTGAAGTAAGGGATCTGGGACCCTGTTGCCTAATGACGGGAGGGATTCGGGGCCTTTGTGTTTTGCCAATGCCCCATATGTGTGATTAGAGAACACAGGCTTATGGGTAAAATGGTGGCTCATTCACAAAATACCTTTTCTGGGCTCTTGTGGAAACTCTAATATCCTGGGTGGGTTTTATTACAGTCATCGGAGGTGCAATCAGGATATCTGAGCTACTGTCGGAGAGAGGAGCATAGGCGCCGTGAGGAAGCCTGCTGCTTCGTGGATAGACTGTGTTTATCTATCCCGTTTCCCCGAAAATAAGACAGTGTCTTATATTAATTTTTGCTCCCAAAGATGCACTAGGTCTTATTTTCAGGGGATGTCTTCTTTTTCCATGAAGAAGAATACGGTACACATTTATTGTTAAATGAAAATAAAGGAAATTTATTACCTGTATACGGTACGGTAGTACAGTAGTTGTCAACACAAACCAGACAAACTGTGAATCCTACAGTATCAAGAATTTACTCATTTATTCAATGACAATCATGTCATCATCTTCTGGAACATCATCATAACAATCCAATTCCTGAATTTCCTGGTGAATTTCTTGTGACTCCATTTCTTTCAGAATCAGTGGACCAAATCTCTCATGTTTAGCAATAGCACTGTCTTGAAATGAGTACTTGTTGTCAAGGTAGCCTGCTCGCAGTGCATTTGCAATGAAACTGTCAGTGATTTTCTCCTATGAATTCTTCACCCAAGACACAACTTCTTGCAGTTCAGGTATCACAAAGTTTCCACGCTGATTTCTCTCCATTCACACAACAGTGACGTCAGGACTCCCTGCAACTCCGCCAGTTGGGGCGGCCCTAGCGACCAGTTTATGGTAAATTTTCATTCTGAGACAGAGCCTGGGGGCCTTATTTTCGGGGGGGATGTCTTATATTCCACTCAGAAGGAAACCTGTAAGTAGGTCTTATTTTTCAGAGGATGTTTTATTTTCGGGGAAACACAGTAGTTGTAAATTCCTCTGCAGACTTTTCTCTTTATTATAGAGCGACTGACCTGGTATTTCAGTGTATTATTTTGTCAGGAAAATGTCAAGTGAGTCCTCCTCTCCATAGGGCACAACGCACCTCCATCACCAGTGGAACTAAAAAAGAAAAAATACTTCCTCTCCAGGATTGGGCCTCTCTCACCACCCCTCGTTGTTGCAGTAAATGCATGGTGAGCGCTGGGACTGTCACAGAGGTGGGCATACAATGATGAGCAAAACAGAAATGACTCTTGACCTCTTGGCATTTGCATCTGCGAGGGACCCAGGGAATAAATACATAAGCGCGGCAGGAACAACAATTATAAATTGCAAAGAGCGCTGAGGAGTGAGAAGGAGGACACGGGGGATGATGAAAGGGAATAACAGGAAGAACACAGTTTAGGTGGGAGGGAAGGCCTCTCTGAGGAAATGCTGCTGCAGCTGAGAACTGCGGGGTGGAGAGGATCAGCTACGGGAGGAGGGAGGGGAGCGGGTGTGGGGATTGTGGGAGCAGGAACGGTGAGGGAAGGCCCCCGAAGCCAGCCGGAAAGGCTTGGTGGGCGGAGGGTGAGGCCTGAGAGGAGGGTCTGTGTCCAGGAAAGGTGGCGGTGTCTATAGTCCATGCTCCCTTAGTGTTGTGGTTACGAGCCGACATGCCTAAAGGTCCCTTTAAAGCAAAGGAGTCCTGGCCAGTCCTGGTGGCTGTCACTGTGGGGTCGGCTAAGCAAATTCTGGGGTGTGTGCTGGCTTTGTTTGGAGAGTTGTAAATGGATTTCACCTGAGAACATTACAAGAAGGAAAGATTATTTTAAGTAAAAGAATTACATGAAAGAATGCGTCCTTGTTCTAGCAAATCCCTTGATGCTCGGCATTGTCTTCCGGCCTTTTCATTCCCTCTTCCTGTTATCTGCTGGGAGTACTGGCTGTGAGCCTTCTCCCTTCGCCTCCTACCACCTGTCTTTTTGTAATGCTTGCATGCTTGCAGCTTAGCTTTCTTTTCTTCTCCCCCCCCCCCCTTTTTTTAAGTGCATGGAAGTGAGATGGGAAAGAGAGTTCACTTAGTAGCTCTTGTTTAGAAGGAAATGGTCACCTCAGTTTCCAGTGAAGGAATTCTGGTGCATTTATTGAAGGTAGTGTTGTTTTGGGTGGGTTCTCCCCCGCCCCCAATCAAGATCCTCAGGAAATAGTCAGTACAATTACATGATTAATAATGTCCTATGCACTTTAAATTCGGGGCAGGGCCCTGAGTGCAGGCGTACGGGGATTTTCGGGGCAAGCGCCCTGGCTGAGGGGCAGACGAGGGCAGGATCCCCCGGAACCTGTGCAGCCTGCTCTCCAAGGCCGGGGTGGGTCGGGCTGGAGGAAGGGGTGTCTTTCTGTCTCTCACGGAGCTACTTAGTAAGCCCGGCCTATTGCTGAGATCCCCCCGAGGTGCCGTCAAGGCTGGTGCGGCCCTGCCCGAGCGAAGCCCCGTGAGCCCTGGGTGGGCCGTCCTGCCCGGCTCCCGCCTGGGGAGGCGTGACCACAGCCCTGTTTGCTCCTCTTCACACCGTGCAGGGCCGGCCACCTCGCTTTTTCCTCCTGGTGTGTGCGTTACTAGTTTTAATGGGTATATTATCGCAGTCAGTACATACAAATACTACTTGGAAGCATTTGTTATATATATATTTTTTTTAATTGATTTTTTACAGAGTGTGAAGGGAGAATAATAGAGAGCTAGAAACATCGATGAGAGAGAATCATCGACCAGCTGCCTCTTGCACACCCCCTACCGGGGATGTGCCCGCAACCAAGGTACATGCCCTTGACCGGAATCGAACCTGGGACCTTTCAGTCCGCAGGCTGACACTCTGTCCACTGAGCCAAACCGATTTCAACCATTTGTTATATTTTTAAAATATTTTTCTCACCATGCTGAAGCCACATTTTAGCTGGTCAAAAGCAGTTAGCTCTCATCTGGCTGGTGTGGCTCAGTGGTTGAGTGTCAACCCATGAACCAGGAGGTCACAGCTCAGTTCCATGTCAGGGCACATGCCTGGATTGTGATCTCCATCCCCAGTAGGGCGTGTGTAGGAGGCAGCTGATCAACGTTTCTCTTTCATTATTGATGCTTCTATCTCTCTCCCTCTCCCTCCTTCTCTAAAATAAATAAAACCATATTTAAAAACAAAACAAACCGAACAAAAACACAGTGTAACTCCAGCCTGGTTTCCTGTGTGGGGACCGATTATCGTGACATCCTATTCACTCAGAGAGGCCACTTCACCTAATGTTCCAAAGCTTTGGTGCTTCAGTATCACATTCCGCTCTCCTTATTAATACGATAGAGCAGGAACCCAGTCTACAAACGAGGAAACTGGGTGCGGGAAGAGATTGGACAAAAATCTTACACCTATGGATGAAGACAGGGGTGGGGTAAGGACATGGGTGGAGTTGGGAATCAGGTGGAGGGAAGCTATGGGGGAGGAGGGGGGAAAGAGGAACACCTGTAATAATCTGAACAATAAAGATTTATTATTATCTCCCTCTCTCCCTCCCCCTTCCTTTCTTCCTTCCTTCCTTCTTCCTAGTTTTTTTTTTTTTTTTTTTTTAATTTAATGTAATGACTGGGATTGAAAAAATCACAGTCTAGGATAGGTGGACTATTTAGTGTTTGGTGTCTTTCTCCCTCTCTCTCTCTCTGTCTGTCTCTCTCTGGCATTTATTTATTTTTTTACTACCCTCTAGTCTAGACCATTGTGGTTTCCTAGCTTAATCCTAATTTGCGACATAAAACCATCTAAATTGAAGCCTTACACAAGGGAGTGATCTAAGCCTTGGTTTATGATGAGAGGTACCTTGCTCAGTAAACAAGTAAGTGCCCCTAGGTAACTGTAGTGTTATTGGGGAGCAATCGAAAAGAATTTAAAGGGGCTTAACTTTGATGGTGAGCATTCACTCTCAAAGGGATTGGCTGTAGTGGAAGAGGTCCTCAAAAATCCACATCAAGGACGGATACTGGGTGGAGAGCCTGAAGGAACAAGGGCTATGCATTTTGTGGTTAAAAATTAGGCGCTGCACTTACATAATGTTTCCTCTGTAAGAGTATAGAATGTTTCCTCTATAGGAGTGGCCGTGTTTCAGATTTTTTTTTTTTCCTGGAAAGAAGCCTGTGCCACTTAGTAACACAGCGGGTGAAAATCACCAGTGATCCAATTGAGGTCAGGGACCTGGGCTTTGTTTTTCCACCGCTGCTCGCCGGTGTCGAGACGTTGGGCGGTCACGGAAGACTGGTCCTTCAGGTGGCAATCCACTGGGGACAGGGCGGGGGCGGGGAGGTGGTTAGGGACCTCCAGGTGTCTCTGCACAGATGGGCATGCTGGGTGCAGGAAGCACTCCGTGTGGCTGTTGGCAGTGAACTTACCATCTTCTCTGCCATTTTATATATATACACACACATATACATGAAGGGGAAGAGGAGTGAAGGGGAGGGGGAGGGACATTAATCAGCTGCCTCCTGCACGCCCTCTACCAGGAATCAAGCTGGAAACTGGGGCACTGAACCGACAACCTTTCGGCACACAAGAGGAAGCCCAACTAATTGAGCCACACCATCTGGGAGTTCTTTTTTAATTAAATAAAAAAAGCAAATTCTTTTGTAGGTGAGATACTCTGGGGCTCATGTATAAAATCTAAGATTCAATAGCATGCCTCCCAGTATGTGTCATTCTCTGAGCTTTTACCAACCACTTGGAAGTGCTTTTCTTGTGGCTGTTTTCCACTCTAGCAGTTTTTTATTTTTTGGTTGTTTTGTTGTTGTTGTTGTTATTGTTGTGGAGGGTAATCTCTATGCGGGATAACTAGCTAACGGAGCCCAGCATGTGGTTCTTGGAGCTTTCTCCCCCATCTTTCTGAGAACCCAGTTGTCTCAACTGCCAGGAATTGTAGTGGCCTGCAGTGCAAGAGTCCTCTTCGGAACTCACTGCCAGGGGCAGTGAGTGTGCTCCCCTCAGCACCTAACCTGGGCAGTGATGGCGGCCTGCTGTGGGAGTTCGGGATCCGGACCAGAACTCCTGAGCGCTGGCGGCTGGGCGGCCCGGCTGTGGTCGGTTTGCACCCGGCCACTGAAGAAGAACTCCTGCTCTCATCTTCCGGCGAAGCACGTTCACTTTGTGTCATAAATGCCCCATAAAGACGAAAATTATTTTTTAATTTGGAATGAGAATCACAATAAAGTTTCTTTAGAATCAAATTACAGTTCTTTGCCAAACTGCAAGGCTTTCTCTTCCTACGCCTTTCTTTCCTTAAAAATTAGTCATAAAAATTCAAGAATAAAAAAAGACGTTTGGCCCTGGTGGAGTAGTTC
Source organism: Vespertilio murinus (assembly GCA_963924515.1). Taxonomy (NCBI): domain Eukaryota; kingdom Metazoa; phylum Chordata; class Mammalia; order Chiroptera; family Vespertilionidae; genus Vespertilio; species Vespertilio murinus. Next base: position 61,751,725 of record OZ004704.1, on the reverse strand, counting down.
AGTTGATTGGATACGCCAAGGTTGCAGGTTTGATCCCCGGTCAGGGCACATACAAGAAGCAAGTGATGAACGCATAAATAAGTGGAACGAATTGATATCTCTCTCTTCCTCCCTTCCTCCTTCCCTCCCTCCCTCTCTCCCTCCCTCCCTCTCTCTTTCCCTCCCTCTCTCCTCTCTCTCTCTCCTTCTCTCTCTCCCTTCTTCCCTCCTTCCCTCCCTATCCCCACTCTCCCTCTTCCTCTTTCTCAAAATAAAAAATAATAATAAAAATATATGTTAAATATAAAAGACTTAAGTTCCCATTTCCTTCCATATGTGTTCAATAGTTGTGTAAACTTTCTCACTTCATCCATTGCTAATAATAGCTTTTATATTGTTTTAGAAACCTAAAAACAAGTATCTCAACCCATAAATACTTCAAAGTCTATTTCCTTGCTAATAGTGTTTGCTCTGGGTGAGAGGTGGCGAATGGGGGCTGCGTGGAAAATAGTTCAGCACTTGCCTAGTTTTACCGAGCTCTCCATGACAGTTTTATCCAAAGTTGTGTGCGCTGCAGACAGAAGTGTCCTTTCCCTGGGGTAGCTGGCGAGGAGGACCTCGTGTTGCTTTGGCATGTTTTGCTGTGTGTTGTGTGTGTCCTGCTCTCATCTGAAGAGGCAGAAGTGAGTGTGAATTTTCCCCAGTGGGGGGAGAGCCAGACTTGAACCCGATGACTTGCCTTATGCAGCGAAGACCCTCTGAGGGTGCAGGTAACCTGCAGAGATCAAATCAAGTGTCTTTTGTTTGGTCTGTTCCGGCATCACAGGAGAATGGCCTGGCAGATTTTCACTTGATTTGGAGAGTAGGTGTAGGGTGTTGTGATAGTTGTTATAGGTGTAGGGTGATGTTCACAAGTTTATTTTATTTTTTACTTTAAAAAAATATATTTTATTGATTTTTTTTTAACAGAGAGAAAGGGAGAAGGAGAGAGAAATAGAAACATCAATGATAGAGAAATAGAAACATCAGTGATAGAGAATCATGGATCAGCTGCCTCCTGCACACCCCCTACTGGGTATTGTGCCCTTGACAGGAATTGAACCTGGGACCCTTCAGTACGCAGGCCGACGCTCTATCCATTCTGCCAAACCAGTCAGGGCTATTTTTTACTTTTATTAGCTTTTTTTTTTTTTTTTTTTTTTTTTTAATGTTGAATTACTCTCAGGCCTATGTTTTTCTTTCTTTAGTTTCTCCCGTGATATAGTTTTCTTCTATGCAACCCCCTCTTCTGGCTTAGGAGCCACCTGCTCTTTCTCAGGACGGGTCCCCTCAGCGGCAGCAGACCCACGCGGGTCAGTCAGTGAGCTCTGCAGGTTCTGTGGGGCCTCTCGGCAGCTCTGTTCACCTGGATGCGCTCGGCGACCAGAGAGCCTACCTTTAGCCCCCAAGTGCAGCGTTGCACTCTGCATCTCTGAGCCTACGCAGCAAAGATCCAGCACTCGTTCTGGGCCACAGGCCCTGTGTCCAGCCCTGCTGTTTGGCCTGGGCCCACCTCCCAGCTCCGCCTCCTCTTCCTTTTCTTTAGAGACAGACTCAATTTTATTACGGCTCCGAGGCTTGGCGTCCGAGACATCAGAAACCGCACCCTTTTAATGAAGTGGCGTCTGTTGTCTCCGCTTCGGCAGCTGACTTAACCACGGGCGGACTCCACCATTTTGAGGACGGAATGGCGCACGATGCTTCTGTAAAGTGACATCCTTCAGAAACGTGGTGGCTTTACGGACGATTACATCCCCTGATGGCCTGGGTGGTTTCTCGAGTTGTTCTTAAAGTGAGCGCGAGGATCGAACCTCTTGATTTGCATGGCTCTGTGGGATGTTCTGGGTCAAGCGAACTGCTTTCGAGGTCGCCTCAGGCCGCGTGCAGGAGGAGCGATGCGCCTAGTGTCAGATGGTCCTGATGGCCCGGAGCAGCTGGGCCGGCTGAGCAGAGCCGTGTGTTCAGCGCCCTGCTGGGAGCAATGTGCCACAGCATAAATATACCACGGTGCGGACGGCCAGCGGCGATTTCAGCGCCAGCCCCCACCAGGCGGCCGGGACGCACCTGTGCTCCGAGGGGCGCGGTGCAGTTGAGCTGCTACTTCTCGGGGCGACTGCGTGACGCCCTCACAGCAGAGAGGAGCTGTGGGAGGCGCGCACCTCCCCGTGGCCCAGGAGTGCCCTGAGCAGGCAGGCCTGGCTAGGCAGCTACGATGTAGTGCCCGAAAGCACGGACTCAAAATGGGTGAAGAGTGAACAGCCCACGTGTCCACCATGTCTGTTTTTTAGACTGTTGAGAAATCACTAAAAGTTGGCTCCTCTTCTGTCCATTCACAGGAAGTACTCAGAGGGGCCGACAGTCCAGGGCTTTGTAACACAGCAGGCATTTTATTTTTATTATTTTAAAAAATATATATTGTATTATTTTTTTACAGAGAGGAAGAGAGAGGGATAGAGAGTTAGAAACGTGAGAGAGAGACATTGACCAGCTGCCGCCTGCACGCCCCTTACTGGGGATGTGCCCACAACCAGAGTACATGCCCTTGACCGGAATCAAACCTGGGATCTTTAAGTCCGAAGGCTGATGCTCTATCCACTGAGCCAAACCGGTTTCGGCAACAGCAGGCATTTTATGCAGTCAAATGCTCTACCACTGAGCTATACCCCCAACAGCAGGCATTTTAAATTCGCATTCCAAACGGATTGCAATAATCTGCAGAATGTTTTGCTTACAAGTGTGCGTACTTGTCTTCCGGGGCTTCCTTTGGGTCAGAGGCTCAGGAGATGCACGCAGGAGAGCGCGGAGCGGAGCGGCTGCCAGGGAGGAAGGAAGAGGGCAGAGGTTGGCTTCCACCTTCTCACCGGCTGCAGTTGCAAGTCCGTGGCGTTGCCCACAGGCTGGTCCTGGCACCCACTTGGGAGGGTAATGCCACGCGAACGAATGGGCGCCCCCACACCGCCCTTCAGCCAAGTCACTGCTCGGTGATGGGCCCGTGCTTCCCCTGACATGCCGATAATCCCGTGATTGCGTCACGGTTACATTGCTTCCAGGTTTGTTGGACTCTTTCAAACCTTAAATTAAGGTTTATGATGATGTCAGTAGACTGCCAGACTTTCTGACATAGCTCTCTGTTTTTAACAAAACAAAACAAAAAACCTGGGAGAGGAAAAGAAGCCGGAGTAATTACTTACTGTTATGGATTGTTAAATCATCTCGCACTATCTTCTTTAGAGATAAAGGAGATAAATATTTGGAAATTCTTATTTACAATATTTATTTTGTAATATGGATGTTGCACTTAAAATACAGAGCAAATGGGAAAGGAACACAGCTTTGGATCTGCTGGTAGCATCTGAGGGGGAGAGAGGGCTGAGAATCCTTGCGAGGTTTCCCTGGGCGAGCGAGCAAGCTGCTGAGTGTCTGAGACTTGGTTTCCATAATTGCACAAAAGGCATGAAACCTGGCTTTTTGGTTGTGCTAGAGATTAAATAAAGATATGATATGTGCTCGATATATATTGTCTTTTCGATTTCCCTTCTTTTGGGATTTGAGGGTGGTTTTACATTTTTTAATGCTTTTCGGAACACACCCTCTCTGAAGGTGAGCCTCCTGGGCTTGCCCCATTTGCTCACAGACCTGGAAACGTGGACCCTCCCACTACACAGGGTTCGAATCCCACGGCTGCCTAGATCACAGTGGAGAGTTTACTTCGAGCCCTGTGTGACTTATTCCTGTGAAACATCGCTGTCATGCTCGCTGTTTCATAAGACTTTTCTCTGCTGACTCATCTCAGCTCTGCAGCTCCAGACCCAAGTGGTGTCAAAGACACTGCGACTGTCATTTTGACTAGGAGAATCTGCTTAGCATAAGAATCTGCTTAGCATTACAAAGCATGCATTCTGAGGGAAGAAATCTTCCCGAAGCCCAGGAATTGACTCAAATAACCTTTCTTATTTTTGTTTGTTTGGTATTAAGAATAGAACATTTTGAAGCTCTGGTGATTGGGAGGAGGGGAGGGAGGAGGAAGAGTTATTCTGTGGACTGAGTTGTGGCCTCCACAGAATAACTCCGAGAGGGACGGTGATGAACGCTGTATAGCAAGCATGTCATACTCAAAGGCTAACACAGGCCAAATAAATGAGGCATGCGGCCCGCGGGCCGTGAGTTTGACTTGCTTGCTGTATAGCAAAGTGCCCGGGAGGGTGAAGTCTCCAGGTACTAGTAGGTACAGTGATTATTAAGGATCTCATGCTAGTGTAGATGGCCACATCCCACTCCAAGTGACATCCCCTTGCCACCACCGGGCTGCCATTACTATGGATTCCAGTGTACAAAGAACCTGAGACTTTTTGAGAATTTGTGAATTCAGAGGCATAGAAGATGGAGAGACACTGTGAAAAGCAGAAATAACTTTGGGGGACAGAAAATATGATTAGGCAGGCCTAGCCTATAAACACAGCGAACTCCTACCCTGAAGTGAAAAATAAATCTCCCTTCCTCGGTCTTAACTCATACACCACCTGGTATCACTTCACTTTATTGCATTATTGTATGTCACCATGTTAGGGACTCATTGGGAACAAGAGCAGTATAGCAGAAATGGAGACAGCCATCTCTTTGGCCTTTGTTTGAACATCTATTTAAAGAGGGTTACCAGTCCTTCATGCAGAAGTCCACTTACTCAGATTGCCTCCCAATCCCTAAACACGACCAATTCAACTGAGAGGCAGAAGCTTTGATCTGTAAAGAATGAGGAAGGAAAGAAAGAGAAAGTATGTAGCTTTGGAAAATGGAACACGTTGAAAGAGAAGTGGTCTCCTTCTGTAGCTTCATCAGGGATTTAGAGGGTTTAGTTCAGCCGTGGGCAAACTAAGGCCCACGGGCCGGATCCAGCCCTTTTGGCTGTTCTATCCGGCCCGAGGAGCCGAAAGAGGGGAGGGTTCTCTTGCTCTCCCCTCCGCTCCTTCACCAGCAGCCCAAGATGAGAGTGCCAGCATGGTCAGGTTGCTTTTGTTCCGGCCCTCCGGTCCAGTTTAAGAACCCATTGTGGCCCTCGAGTCAAAAAGTTTGCCCACCCCTGGTTTAGTTTGAGGTCTGTGAGCACCGAGGCATCTGTGGAGACAGGGAGGGGAAGAGAGCTACATAAATGGACCTTTGTCAAAAAATAAATTTTGAAATAGGCAGTGTTTCTGGTTGTGCCAATAGCAAGATGGAAAGGAACTTCTTCTCAACAGTGTACTTATACCACAGACCTCCTTCATACCAGCCCGGAGATGATTGTGTCAGATACGCAACAGACCGAAAAGACATGTGTGGTCAGCGGACTGAAAGGTCCCAGGTTCGATTCCGGTCAAGGGCATGTACATTGGTTGCGGGCACATCCCTGGTATGGGGTGTGCAGGAGGCAGCTGATTGATGTCTCTCTCTCATCGATGTTTCTAGCTCTCTATCTCTCTCCTCTCCCTTCCTCTCTGTAAAGAATCAATAAAATATATTTTTTTAAAAAAATAAAATAAAATAAATAAAAGGTCCAATCAGGGTTGGAAAACCACTTAGTAGTTTTCTGAGATAATGAAAACATGTCCACAAAATGACTTGTATGTAAATATTCACAGGATTATTAAAACAGCCCCAAACTGGAGACAATCCAGTACCCACCACCCAGTGAATGGTGCAACAAACTGGTATATCTGTACAATGGGATACTACTCAGCAATAAAAAGGGGTTGAACTACGCATATATACAACAGCGTGCACAGATCGCCGAAATATCGTGCTGAGCCAAGCGGTGAGACACAAAAGAGTTTGCGTTATATGACCCGGTTCATCTGAAGTTCTGGGACGGGCAGAGCCAGTCCATTACAGGAAGCAGATCACCGGTTGTCTGGGGCGTGGTGGCTTGGGGGGATTTTTTGAGACTGGTAGTATTGTTTTAAATCTTGATTGTGAGATCATTGCATGGTGTATATACTTGTCAAACTCACTGAACTGTAAATTCAAAATGAGTATATTTTCAGTCATTATCCCTCACTTGATAGTTCAGTTAGTTTTTGTTAAAAAGTGAAGGCATTTGTGGCACACCTTGTAAATATTACTACTAATTATGACCATGTTTCTGTAGAAAGGTATTACTTTCCAAGGTTAAAAAATAATTTTAAAATGACTTTTCGGACTATAGTCTGTACAATATTGGGGATTAGTTGCACTTTTGTATTGTTGGCCCATTTTGATTCTTCCTAACCAGCCTTCTGGATGGTGTGCTATTTTCAGAAATATTTTTGGAGACTTTTTTGAAGTGTATGTTTTAACAGGATTTTCCTGTAGATTTTTGGCAAACTTTGCACTTTATTGTTTGAGGAGTATAAATAAGAACAGAGCAGGATTCTTTTCTGGCACATTTTCCTCTTGTCCGGCCTCTTTTATGTGAAGTAACTCTTCAGTTCCTGTTGCTCCTGCCTTTGAACTTAGAAAAACAGACTCTCTGTCAGGGACTTACAGTGAAGGGAAAGCACAGTAAGCAGAGGAGGGGCCAGGCCGGGCAAAGTTCCTGGTTTCCAGTGGCCATCATGGGAGCAAAAAACCAGGGAAGTTGATTTCCTCATCGATGCACACACAGATAATTGAGATTTACAGAGTTTTACCCAAAATGTGTGTTCTTTCCTGCCTTCTCAGGCGCCTGCGTCAATGGTGGGTATCGGGAGAGTCGGCTGTTGGAAGAACTCATAGTTTAAGATGTCAAAATTTCGTAGCGATTCTGTTGTCCGGGTAAACCTGAATTTGATGGAACCAAAATGAAAGGGAATTAGATGTCTGAAGCAACTCAGAACCTTGTACATTTGGCACGCAGAACAAGTAGTTTAGGACGGATTGTTGCACTTTTAGGGGGTCGGGTCTGTTTATCTAGATAGAATGTTGGAGTCCAAGCCCACGTCCAATTGTTTCACCAGACTGGAGTTCTCCTGTCTTGACTCTTTTAAAAAAAATAAATCTTTATTACTCAGATTATTACAATTGTTTCTCCTTTTTCTCCCCCAAAGCTCCCTACCACCCAGTTCCCTTCCCACCCTCTGCCCTTTCCTCCTCTCCCCCCAATTGTCTTCATCCATTGGTTATACGATTTCAATCCCGTCTCTCACTGCTTCCCCACCCCCTTATCCTCCTGATAATTATCAGTCCACTCCCCTTCTTTGCCCCTGATTCTACTATATTCACCACTTTATTCTGTCCCTCAGATTTTTTTCCCTTCTCTTTTCCTTTTTTTCGTATATGAATTTCAAGTGGGACACTCTTTCATTTGTTTTTGTAGGGAAATACAATAGAATGTTCTGTAGCTAATGGCTGCAGACTGTCCAAATGTCTCAGGACCACACAAATAGAATCTGCGTTCCAGTCCCACTGTTTCCCCGGGGGACACGGCTCCCCTGGGGCACATGGTTCCCCCGGGGTACACAGCCCCCTGGGGCACATGGCTCTCCTGGGGCACACGGCCCCCTGGGGCTGTCTTGACTCTTGATAGAAAATTAGATCACAGGCAATTCTAAGTTTTCTTCAAGACCAACTTCGATCTTTCATAATCCTGGTACCTGGGCTGAAGGAACCACTTCACTCTTGAGGGGCCTGTTTTAGGTCACGGGGAGAAATTGGACTAGACTTGGTTTTTGACCCATGTTCAAATCGTGACCCTGGCCAGTACTCTGACCTTGGGCAAGTTCATTCATCTTTTGAGCCTCAGTTAATTCACCTATGAAAAGGGGATATCCGCTTGAGTTTCCCCTGGCCTGTGCTTGGTGCCTAACACATTTGGTAAAACTGAGTTTGTTTGTTTCTTTGTCAGGCAGCTTCCTGGCTCTGGTCTGGATTACATATAACTGTATGTCCAGTAGCCCCATATTCATTTTACAAAATGCCCGGCGGGTGGGAATGAGGTAGGAAGCATTGGGGACCATGCACTGAAGTCTTATTAACCCGTGGCAGCTTTGAGATGGAGGTGGCATGCTGTCCTCTCCTGCTGTGTGCTGTGAGCTGGGCCCTCACAGTGTGTGGTGACGTGACTGGGGTCGCACACAGCGGAGGGGGTGCGGAGAAAAATGATCATTGGAGGCTCATTACCTGCGATTGCAGCACAGGAGGGAGAAGGTGTGACTGTGGAAATGGAGCTTGATGTGCTACTGAAAGAGCTCAGCAGATTCTTGAAAGGAAAAGAAAAGGAGGGGGGGTGAAACCCAACCACCTTCCCGGGCAGTATCTCCTTGATGTGCTTCTATCGACACTGCAGCACCACGTAGAACAGTCGGTGTCTATGGTTCCAACATGGTACTCTTCCATCAGAGAAAACACTTCGCACAAGGCAATGAACATGTCTGTGCCACGGTAAAAGGCCCGATTCCATGGTGGGTGCTCCCGTGCTGAGCCTAATAATGGTTGTCTGGACGTGGACGGCATGCCCGTTCCCAGCTGCGGGGTCTAGGCAATTGGAGAACGGAAGCAATTACCCAGCTAATGTAAAGCAATCCTGCAAAGGGGGAAAGGAAGGCACCCCGCCCTCTGTCAATTACTCCGAATTGGTGTTTATAGGGAATTAAATTCCCCGGTAATTGCGCACTCTCGAGCCATTCCTTCGTCTGGGAGAGCGATCATCAGAGGCCTGGGAGTATTGCTGGCTGCCGAGTAAGGCCCGTGACCCTGCTGGCCAACACCGTAGTTGTCCTTCCAGGATTGGCCTTTGTTCCAGGGGATTAGCTGACCCGGAAGAAATGCTATCCTGTAAAGCTATGCTCGCTGCGATTTTCAGATCCGTGTCTGCTGTGCAGGAATTCACATGGGAAGGCCTACCGGCGTCTGGTCTCACGGCTGGACCAGCTCAGGGGAGCTTCCCCGCAGGAGGGCGTGGAGGGGAAGGTGCTGCAGAATGAGCGCGGGACGAGGGGTCCAGGCGTGGAGTCTAGTCACAGAATTGCCAGCAGGCCGTGCGTCCCTTCCCCGGCCTCCCGCCTCTTCCAGGCCTCGCCAGTGAAGAAATAGTAGTCAGCAGTGTTCTCATCTGCGATGGTGGTCGCTGACTTTCCAGCCAACTAGCTCAGGGTATTATATATATATATATATATATATATATATATATATATATATATAAATTAAATGTGACATTTATAGTGGCACATTATAAATGAAGACACCTTCAGAAACAAAGCGCTCTGCAAATGTGAGATGTTATTAAATGTAAACTCGGCGAGATGGTTTCAGTGCCCACTTTAGCGAAACGCCGTGTGAAGCCCTCCGGGAGCTCACAGGGGAGGGAGAGCTCACCTTGCCCTTCGGAGGAGGTCTGGGCGGACACGTGTCCGCAGGGCAGGCTTTTCTCTGTGACTACCGGGACTGGACTTCCTTTCCCATTGTTTAATCTTGTTATCTTTGCCCTTTACTGGCCAGCTTTGGGAATAATAGGAAAATTGGAAGAGTTTTACAAATGGCGAGTAAAAATAAGTTGAAAGACCTATAGGCAGAGAAAAGAGATTCTTTAAAAATAGGCAATGGGCTGAAACCGGTTTGGCTCAGTGGATAGAGCGTCGGCCGGCAGACTGAAGGGTCCCGGGTTCGATTCCGGTGAAGGGCATGTACCTTGGTTGTGGGCACATCCCCAGCGGGGGGTGTGCAAGAGGCAGCTGATTGATGATTCTAACTCTCTATCCCTCTCTCTTCCTCTCTGCAAAAAAATCAATAAAATGTATTAAAAAAAAATCAGGCAATGGTGGACCGGCTGTGTAGCTCAGTTGGTTAGAGTGGCCTCTTTAGACACCAAGGTTGTGGGTTCGATTCCTAGTGAGGGCACATACAAGGATCAACCAGTGAGTGTGCAAATCAGTGCTTCTCCCGCCCCCTTCTTCTCTCTCTCAATCGATCAATAAATAAAAACAGGCAGTGGTAATTTTAAAATTCCCTTTTCAGAAGTGATAGACTCAGGAACAGAAAAGGGTCGTTACCTTTACAAAAAAAAAAAAAAAGTTAATAGCCAGGCTTGCCCCTTCTTGACTTAGGGAGGCCCGTGGCAGAAACAGGTTTCTGGGACCCTCGGTGGTCTCCGTCACCATCACCCCATTCATGCACCGTGGCTCATTCAAAAGACTCAGCGGTATCTTGGAATCCTAATGCCTTTTTTTATTTTTTATTTTTATTTGTCCATCTTGCAGGCCCTCACACAGTTAGTTTCTGAGATGCAATCACTGTGACAAAACAGAGAAATGAAAGGACTGTTCCAAGTGGGACGCGGACTATCCCGTCTGCAGTACAGACAGGGCAGGCGTGTGTGTGTGTGTGTGTGTGTGTGTGTGTGTGTGTGTGTGTGTGAGGGGGGGGGAGGGAAGGCCCTGGGTTTCCCTTAGGAACTCAGAGTTAAAGGACAGGGTGGGGAGGGAGGGAACGCCCTCCGGGAAATGCCGGAGGGGCCGGGTATTATTAGAAACTGGGAAATGGCTGGGCCTCCTGGACCTGGGTCCAGGCGCCCAGGTCCTCATGGAGATGCCACTCGTCTCTTGCTTCCCCGCGGAGTTCTGTCTCCTGGGCCCCTGCCCACCTCCTTAGAGCAGGGAAATATGCCCGGACTCTTCACAGGGCCGAGGACAAGGCAGACGGCCCAGGGGGACTAATAATGAGGCCTTCTTGGAAGGTGTGAGACAAACTGGCAGCATGGCTACAGAGAAAACACAATGAGTCTTTGTTTGCAGCTAAGAACACTAGAAATCCCAGTGACCCAGCTCCGCAGTTCTGTAGCTAAGGGGGCCTCGCTCTGCCTGTGCCAAGCTGAGCTCTGCCTCCGGTTAGACCGCTGGTCCGCACACACGTCTCCACACCACCCTGCCCCTGGCCCTGCAGAGCATCTCTTTTTAAAAAATATATATTTCATTGATTTTTTAACAGAGAGGAAGGGAGAGAGATAGAGTTAGAAACATCGATGAGAGTCATCGACCAGCTGCCTCCTGCACACCCCCGACTGGGGATGTGCCCGCAACCAAGGTACATGCCCTTGACCGGAATCGAACCCGGGACCCTTCAGTCCGCAAGCCAACGCTCTATCCACTGAGCCAAACTGGTTTCTGCCAGAGCATCTCTTTGTTTTTGTTCTGGGTCAACCCATCCCCCATACCCCTCCCGCCTTTGCCCACTTGCTTTGGCTTCTTGCACTTTTCTTGGAGGGAGGCTGTGGAGGGAGGCTGGAAGCAGCCTCCGGCACGGGTGGTGGGAGCGCTGCGGGCTGGCCATTGGAGGACAGCGACCTAAAAGAGCCCCTCGCCCTGGCTTCTGGCAGCTCTGCCTCCCGACTCTGGGAGCATTGGGTCCCCTGCCTTTGCCCAGGGCAGGACAGAGCACCCCCTCCCGTTGGGAAGCCGGAGTCACTGGTCCAGCTGGGCAGCGGGGAGGTTCTGGTGCAGGCCCCGGCTGGGTGGGAAGGTCGGTCGGTCGGAAGGGGAATCCAGCCGCCGGCGTGTGGGGAGCTGGCAGCCTGCGGGTGCTGTGCCTTGGTGATCCGTGAGGGAGCTGCAGAGACAAGGGTCTAGAGTTCGGTTCAGGGTGCCAGGACCCCTTCCTTTCCCCCCCGCTTAGACTTTCTCCACAGAAGCTGCTTTTCGCTTGATTAGCTGGAACAAACGCGCTTTGGAGTTTTGCATTTTTGGACACCACGCTGCCAGAGGAGAAACGTGTCTTCTGTAAAAGGCCCCAAATCAATTCCTCCTGGGGTAAATGGAGAAGAAAGAATAGAAGGCTTTAATCTACCCTTCTTGCCTATTAGTGAAATTCTACCGGGTACCCTCGTTCATCTGCATATTAAACGTGCTGGACCTGTCTGTGCCCCCCTACCCCCCCCCCCCCGTTACCGTGGAAACGATGCCCTCGCTCAGGAATTGCATGAGGCCTGCTGCAGATCTGCGGCCCGTGGCTTCATACCGAGAAGGCCGTCCTTGGGGAAAGGTTGGATTTTTCCAGGATGTCTTCAGTAGTGAGTAGGAAGGGGGTATATTTCCAGAATACTACTTTTGGGGGCAGTTTTACCCAGATTAGAGAAAAGTTGATAGTGTGGCCCGTGTGTCTTCAGACTGCTGTTGAAGAAGAACTTTCCGGGTGCATTTGGCCATGCTGACATAGGAAGGATCTTCTACCGGGTGACACTGGGGTCCACACCTACCACCAGGGAGTCTCGGCCCTCGCTGCTCTGTTCAGTAGCACTGGCCCTTCCAGATTGTGTGTGTGTGGTGTTTCCGTTCCTCAGGCCAACTTTCCCAGGAGATGGAGAAGCAATGAATAAAAATAGGGCTTCGTCAGCAGCCAGAGAGCAACACTGGCCCATCTTCCAGGCTGAACACGGAGCCGGCGTCTCACGGTGCAGCCAGGAGCACTTATGACTTTCGACAATGGCTCGGCTCAGGGCTGAGGAGATTGGCACCACAGGGAAAGGAAATAGATTGCCCGGGGCACACGGCTGGTTTTGGGCAGAGTCTGGACTGAAACCAGACTTTTGACTCCAAGTCTAGTGGCCTTGCCACATCAGCCCTGACCTACATGAGTCACTGCTCCGAGTCCTGTCAGAGGTGAAGGCGAGTGAAGCAAGTGCGAGAACAATGCTCTTCTCTGGAAGCCAACCACCGGCCAGCTGGCCTGGGAAAGGGTGGGAGGCGAGGGCAGTGCGTCATCACGCCTGACTTTATTTTCTTGTTAATACTCACCTGACGATCTTTTTTTCCATTGCTTTTCTGAGGGAGGAAGGGAAGGAGGTGGAGGTGGGGGGAGAGAGAGAGCACAATGGGAGAGAGAGACATGGACTGGTTGCTGTTAGGTTTGAAAGGAAACAGGAAACAGACCAGCGGGGAATTTTAAGGTAAAGTTTATTCCCTGGTAATGGGCGGAACCCATCACGGAGGTAGAGAAATCAGAATTGGAGGGGGAGGGAACAGGGGAAAGGACCCAGCCGGGCTGATGGCGGATCAGCAACACACGTCTTGCCTGGGGTCCCTTTTAAAGAACGGAAGGAAGGGGGTTGGGCCCAAGGTGGAACAGGAAGGGGGAGGCTCTAAGGACACTCTGGCCCATGCTGATTGGTGGTTCAATGTCTTGGAGATGTCTCTGTGGCAGGTGCCAGTCATGTGTTAGCTCCACCCACCAGTTTGGGAGGGGGGGGGGAAGAACCTTACACCAGTCATGTGTTAAACTCTGCCCACCAGTTTGGGTGGGAGAACCTTTCAGTTGCCTCCAGCACTCACCCTGAGAAAGTCCTGGGAGGGGAGCTAACCTCAACCCAGGTGGGTAGGTAGATGCCCCTGACCAGGAATGAAAATTGTGACCCTTCACTGGACCACACCCTAACCACCAAAGACATCAGCCAGGGCTGTCCTCACATTTTAAATCTCCTCTTATTGGTATCTGTTGATCGTGGAAGGACTCCGATCCAGTCTGGAGTCTTGGGTGCTCAGAGGTAAATTGTCAGACATGGGCCTTGCCATTCTAGCACATTCGGTTCTCTTGGCCATGCCATCCTGTCTGACCTCCCATGGGCCGTGCGGGGCAGTGGCAACAAGGGTGGAACCAGGGCGCCCTGTGAGCTTTTCTTCTTGAGAACTTGGGACAGGGCAAAGTTAGCCTGAGCGATCACACGGTCTTTAAAGAGACTGTTAGCGAGGAAGTAGGGTTTTTTGTTTGTTTGTTTGCTTTTTAGAAAGTAGGTGTTTTTTTTTTTTTAATGCAGCATGGGATTCTGGTCGTGGCTCTGAAGTGGAAGGTCTGCAGGTGAAAGTAGGCACCATGTACATCTTTTGTGTACTTGCTCCTTACTTGTAAATATGTGTTCTTCCTCGCTGGTTATTTGTTCGTTCACTCGGCAGTCACCTCGCGGGTGCTTGGGAAGCCAAGTTGCGTATTAAACACAATCCCCGGCCTCAGGAATGCTTGGACACAGATGTTTATTCAGTAACTGGAACGTTTTCAGCAAAGGGAGATGAGCGTTTTGACTGCATACATTTAAGGTGAAGGATTGAATATCTTTTTTTATAAGCTGGCAGTCGTTCAAGTGTCCTCATTATCCTAAGAATAATTCATAAGGTCTCAGTAAGGCCTCACCTCTCATTTTCTCCCAAACAAGCTCCAGGGCCCGAGGGTGTAGGGGGGCCCCACGGCCTGTGGCTCGGGGTTATTGCGATGGGAAGGACGGGCCAGGGAGGGAGCTGGGGCCACGTGTGGCGGAGCTCCAGAGTCTGAATGCGTGTGTCACCGCCACCTCAGTGACCTTTTGCCGGCGCATCGGTGGTTGGATGGGAAGGGAGCGTGGGGAAGCCAGGAATCAGAGCAATTAGCTGGTGCAATTTACTGCAGCACCTGCCCTGGTCCAGGCTCCCTGCGCAGCGCTCTATGTACGGGGTGGGGGCAAAGTAGGTTTATAGGTGTGAGTACGAGAAACACCGTGTTTATGCTTGTGTCATTCTTGATTATTGTGTTTTCCATACGAGCACCTGTAAACCTATTTTTGTCCCACTCTGTGTTGTCTCGCTTATCCCCCTCACCAGCCCCCTGAGGGTGGACTGGTTATGTATTCCCATGCCACCAGTGAGGGCACCAGTGGCGAGAGGACCAGCAGATGGACAGGGTCCTGGGGCCACATGGTGGGTGGGGCAGGCGTGTGAGCGGGGCTCTATGCTGTCCCGCCCCCCAGCTCTGGCCCTCACACAGCACTCCTTTCTCTCGGAACAAGTTGAAAATTTGCCAAGACCCTGGGGCTGATTTTCTTCCTACTTTTAATCATTAAAATGGGATCTCTGTGGGCCCTAAAGGGGAAATGAAATGAAGACAATTATGGTGGAGGGTCAAGAGTGAAAGGAAGAATCTTTGTCTTTCCTCGCTCATTCTCCACATCGCTAAGGTTCAAATACGAAGTCGCACTGTGCTCTCTACCCGTGCCCCCCACGACATGGTACCACACGCCCCCTGTTCAACGGCCAGCCCCTCCGGAGACAGGGCTTACGCTGGCTTTATTGTGGCAAAGGACGAGTCCCTAGAACAGAGGTGGGCAAACTTTTTGACTCGAGGGCCACAATGGGTCCTTAAACTGGACCGGAGGGCCGGAATAAAAGCAACCTGACCATGCTGGCACTCTCATCTTGGGCTGCTGGTGAAGGAGCGGAGGGGAGAGCAAGGGAACCCTCCGCTCTTTCGGCTCCGCGGGCCGGATAGAACAGCCGAACGAAACAGGCCGGATCCGGCCCGCGGGCCGTAGTTTGCCCACGGCTGCCCTAGAATGAAGGAGAGTGCTCAGGATGCCCACAAATGATGACAAATAACTACCACCAGCTGTGAATTCCCTACATGAGACGAAAGCAAAACGTACTCCTTGGTACCGTACAAAAAGAGCGGGCAGGCCTAGCTTTACCTGGAACATGGTACCCTGTTTCCCCGAAAATAAGACAGTGTCTTATATTAATTTTTGCTCCCAAAGATGCGCTAGGTCTTATTTTCAGGGGATGTCTTATTTTTCCATGAAGAAGAATATGGTGCACATTTATTGTTAAATGAAAATAAAGGAAATTTATTACCTGTAGATGGTACGGTACTATGGTAGTTGTCAACACAAACCAGACAAACTGTGAATCCTACAGTATCAAGAATTCACTCATTTGTTCAATGACAATCATGTCATCGTCTTCTGGAACATCATTCATAACAATCCAATTCCTGAATTTCCTGGTGAATTTCTTGTGACTCCATTTCTTTCAGAATCAGTGGACCAAATCTCTCATGTTTAGCAATAGCACTGTCTTTAAATGAGTACTTCTTGTCAAGGTAGCCTGCTCGCAGTGCATTTGCAATGCAACTGCCAGTGATTTTCTCCCATGAATTCTTCACCCAAGTCACAACTTCTTGCAGTTCAGGTATCACAAAGTTTCCACGCTGATTTCTCTCCATTCACACAGCAGTGACGTCAGGACTCCCTGCAACTCTGCCAGTTGGGGCGGCCCTAGCGACCAGTTTATGGTAAATTTTCATTCTGAGACAGAGCCTGGGGGCCTTATTTTCGGGGGGATGTCTTATATTTCACTCAGAAGGAAACCTGTAAGTAGGTCTTATTTTCGGAGGATGTCTTATTTTCGGGGAAACACGGTATTATATTTATTCAGGAATCACCACCTCCTATCCCCACCATCCTCACCGCACCGACATCCAGTTTTGTCTCCCGAAATAACGAAGGAAAGTGAATTGGAAGTCAGAGTTACTTTGAACCACGTAGTTGGCTTTGACTTCCAAAGTTAATTTGAACCACATACTTGGTTTTGCTTTCGCCTCACATAGGGAATTCACAGCTGGTGGTAGTTACTTGTCGTCTTTTGTGGGCACCCCGAGCACTCTCCTTCCTTCTAGGGACTCGTCCTTTGACACAATAAAGCCAGCGTGAGCCCTGTCTCCGGGGGGCTGGCCGTTGAACGAGGGGGCGTGCGGTACCATGCAGTGGGGGGCGTGGGCAAAGGGCACAGTGTGACTTCGTATTTGAACCTTAGCGATGTGGAAAACGAGCGAGGAAAGACATTTTGGATGGCATTTTTGCAAAGATTATGAGGAACACCACAAACAATTGTTCTGCAGGCCGAAACCGGTTTGGCTCAGTGGATAGAGCGTCGGCCTGCGGACTGAAAGGTCCCGGGTTCGATTCCGGTCAAGGGCACGTACCTTGGTTGCGGGCACATCCCTGGTGGGGAGTGTGCAAGAGGCAGCTGGTCGATGTATCTCTCTCATCGACGTTTCTAATTCTCTATCCCTTTCAATTCATCTCTGTGTAAAATCAATAAAATATATTAAAACACACACACACACACAAACAACAATAACAACAACATAAAAACACAATTGTTCTGCAGAATTGCTTGCCACCAGACCTGTGATGTTAAGCGTGGCGTTGACATCACGGTGAGATTCCTGGCGGTGAGGCTTCTGCTCAGATCCGCATGGGCCATGCCTTCCAGCACTTGCCGTCGGAGCTGGAGGCAGATCTCTTCTGCACGGATCTCCGTCTCGTCTCCATCTCGTCGTCTTTACTGGGGCGCATGCCCGGTGCGTTTCCTTTCCTGCCTGTTTGCGTGGATTTGAGCCTCGAGAGCATCGCAGTGTGAGCCCTGTTACCAGCGGTAATCACTTCTGGCTAGACTTCCAGGTCAGCACCCGGCTTTTTCCTCACTGGGCCCCTACGTGACCTCAATTTCTAGCCAGTCTTGTGAAAAAATAACGCAATTTGGTTTTGTGCAAGTGTGGGTCCTGTAGACAAAAAATCCCATTTACAGGCAGATTACTGGTGCGACAGGTTACTTCAAAATAATTTCTAGTGCTCTTTTTTGAAAAAAAAAACATGAAAGCCAGTGGGGCTGAAGAGCAAGGGAAATAATTTCATTTTTCTTTTTAATGCGCACCAAAAGATGCACTAATGATGCAATTACAGTATATTAAGTAGTTAATACAATAACTGCAAAGTTAATCCACTTTGGACTTTGGGTTGCCCTTGTTTGTGGAGTAATGTAATTGTGACAGAGCAATTAACACCCTACGGGGGATTAGCAGTGATGACTGGGAGGAGAGAACCGAGGGGAAAAGAAGAACCGGGTTGCCTGAAGACCAGGGCCCTTTAAGAAAGTGCTGAGGCATGGGTTTCCTGAGGGTGGTTTTTTGCTTTCCTGCCTCTTATTACTCATGTTCACACCTGCCCGGGATAACCAGCGGGGTCACACAGGTAAAATGCATGAGAAGTGATGGCGCTCCAGGCGATGCTCCATCCAAGCGACCAGCCCTCAGTTGGGGCCTTGCTATGTTCTCAGAAAGGCTTTCTTGTCGTCGTAATTTGCTTATTAAACTGTCTTCTTGCTCATCGTTTAGAAGTTGAAAGCCAAACAAGTATTTGGTTTTGTGTCAGAGCATATCCGGCCTCTCGGGGCCAAACGATGGTCCAGTTAATGTTCTGACTCCTTGTAAGGGCCCTGGTCTTTTCAAGGCTCAGCCCGTGTTTCCGGATCGAAATCATTCACTTTGACCCAAATAGGAGGGAACTGAGGAGAAAGCAAAGACCCTGCCGGAATCGCCGTTTTCCACGGAGATTATAGTCGGAAGAGGCTCTGGGAAGCAGATGAGGGTGTCCCTGTCCTTCTCCACAGCTGCACCCAGGAATCAGGGCGCTCTTTCCACCTCTCTAAACCTGGAGGACACTGCCAGTATTCCAAAGTGGCAGGTTTCTCATTTTAGAATTGAAAAGTAGGCTTTTACATGAAACTAGATGTCTGGTGCATGAAATTCGTGAGTGGGGTGATGGGGGGCGGCTCATCCCAGCCTGTTCCCTCACAGTCTGGGGCCCCTTGCTCCTTACCACCCGCCAGCTTGCTGCTCCTTAGTGCTGCCATGGAGGCGGGAGAGGCTCCGCAATGGCTGCTGCGCTCACCAGCCATGAGCCCAGCTTCTGGCTGAGCAGCGCTCCCTCTGTGGGAGTGACTGACCACCAGGGGGCAGCTCCTGTGTTAGGCATCTGCCCCCTGGTGGTCAGTGTGCATAATAGTGACCAGTCATTCTGGCAGTTCTGCCGTAATGGTTGCTTAGGCCTTTATTATATAGATTTTATTTTTTTAAATTTATTTAATTTATTATATAGATTTTAAAATATTCTGTGTTTTAATTCTGTGGAGTAATTTCTGTTTACTAGTGAAAAACATCATTTGTTGTCTGGCCAGTGTGGCTCAGTGGTTTAGCATCAACCTATGAACCAGGAGGACTCGGTTTGATTCCCAGGTTGCAGGCTCGATCCCCAGTTCAGGGGATCAACAAGAATGTATTTAAAAAAACAACCAAAACAAAAAACATCATTTGTCGCTTAGTGTTACTGGTCTTGTCCTTATGGCCATGGTCTTGGTGTCCTGGGATCTGCTCTGCTCTCGTCGGCTGCCTGCGGCCTTCCCCGGTGGAGCTGCCCTCCTGGCCCCTGTGCTCCGTGCAGGGCGGTGGAAGCAGGTGTAGGTGGGGCCGCCAGCCGGCTGTGGCCCTCTGAGCTCAGGGTTATCTTATCCTCAGGATCTTTCCGTGGTTGGCGTCAGAGTAAGAGAAGTCAGTGCGACAGCTCAGCCCAACTGGAACCAGGCAGTCCGGGCAGGCCGTGTTTCCACGGACTGTTTCGCTGGGTCTGATGGGCTTGTCTGTGCAGCCGGCATCCTCAGCCCCCTCCCGCTTGGGCCTGATCGTAGTCAGGGGTCATAGCCTACGATAGTTTCTTGGAGACATCTGCGTGTACAGCCTACATGTATGTTTACTATTTTGATGGGCAAAAGCTTGTTTTTCTTAAAGAGGATGATGGAGATTTTTGTAACTAGTATTTGTATTTTCTGTCGGCAAATAGGAATGCACGTTGTTCCCTAGACAAAAACCTGGAGAGAATCACTAATGGGGAAAAAAAAATGCTGTTGTGTACTGTTAAAAATTCACAAAGCAGATATCCTAGCCAGTCACCATATATGCATATGAAGTCTTTTAAAGGATGGTTTTACCATCCTTTTAGGTCAATCATTTTTTATTTTAATCTTTTTATTTAATCTTTATCTGATATATATATATATATATATATATATATATATATATATATGCCCAGTGACTGTTAGGGCAAATGACCAAACAACTGATGGCTATGACACACATTGTGGCAGCCAACCAGCCTGATCCGGGCCCTGATGGGGCCTCTCGCCCTGCTCCCCCCCACTGGCTGGCCCACCCCCAGTCAGTCCCCAACACCCCCTCAATCACCGCCTGGCTCCCAGGTGCATGTGCATTTAGTGAGAGCACAAGAAAATAACTATCAGTCCCTTCTGTCCCCGACCAGAGTCTCTAGAGGGCCCTGCTGATACTGCAGCCAACGTGTGGAAGTCTCCCTCCACGGCCCGCAGCCCCAGGAGACCTTCCAAGTTAGCCCAAAAGGCAACCTACGCATTAACACGTTGGCGGCCCTTTGCTGGCGGGATGCACAGAGGCTGGGTGGGGATTTTGTGAAATTGCAGGGCCTTGCAGATTAGGTGAGCTTTCAATCTGTCTTTAAAAGGGCCGGCGGAGAGGACCCGCAGGCTGCCAGAGCAGCAGCAAAGGGTTGGCACATTCAAAACCAGAAAAACTTTTAAACAGATCCGAATATCATATAGGGAAACTGAGGGCAGAATCCTGGGAATAACACAGAAATCATTAAAGGGCCATCACCTATTTTTAAAAATATATATTTTATTGATTTTTTTACAGAGAGGAAGAGAGAGGATAGAGAGTTAGAAACATCAATGAGAGAGAATCATCAATCAGCTGCCTCTTACCCCCTACTGGGGATGTGCCCGCAACCAAGATACATGCCCTTGACCGGAATTGAACCCGGGACCTTTCAGTCTGCAGGCCGACGCTCTGTCCACTGAGCCAAACTGGTTTCAGCCCATCACCCATCTTGACATACATTTGCAAGCAACACATAAACAACTTCATCTCATGGCACATGAAATGCAAAACTGTTCTGTTGTGGGTTTTCTTTTGGCCATCCTTAACGTATAATTAGATGCAGCTGGAGAAAAGCTATTATCTTCCATCATTAGATCCCAAGGCTGGCCCCACCCAATGGGCGCCATTGGGGCCGGCCAGCCACACCCTACTGTGCATAAATTCGTGCACCGGGCCTCTAGTCTAAATATAAATGTGTGAAAAAAATGCACATAAATCCTCACACAAAATGTCATGGAATGGTTGCAACTAAATTACCTGCTTTTTTTTTCATGTACGTTTATGAAGACCTGACTTGAGTAAACATAACCTGGGCGTGTTTGCCCAAGTGCCATCCTGATGCCGCACTCTAGCCAGGGTTAGAGGAAACTCTTGAGCAGCAAGATTGGTAATGGGATGAAAGCCTTAATGTTGTAGTAAGTTCTTATAATGCAATTTTCTTGTCTTTCTTATTTTCTTACAATTTTAGTGAGAAAACGAATAACAATGTTTATTTGAAAGAAGTGGTTAAAAATAATCACACTGAACAGAAAACGAATCTCTGGCCTTTGGTTAAACATTGATTTACTCAGCTAGTGCACTCCCAAGCTCCTCTCTTTCACTCCCCTCCTCTCCCACTCCTGCTTCTCCTCCCCATTCCTCCCCTCCCCTCCCTCTCTTACTTCTTGTGTGAAATGCTAGCCTTGGGCACAGGGTTGTGGAGGGTAGACATTTATTTTCTGCCTTTGATTGGGGTTTTGACCCAGGAGGAGGAAAGTGTGGGGATGTGGAAGAATGCCAGGGCTGGCCTGGGCTCCCTTGGGCATGCAGCTCCATTGTCCGTGGTCCTGGAGATGGCAATTGACGGTGCCCTTTCTGGGAACCTGAGGGGGCAGCTTTATGTAGGAGCTACTGTCCCTCTCCCGACGTCACCCAGCCTGTCCCCTTGTCTTCTTGATGTTTGTAACTACATCAAGGAAATGTGTTTATATGTTAAAGAACACAGGATTTTGGGGCACGCACAGGTGAAAAATAGACTATCCTTACCCTCTAGACACTTTTAGCTGGTGCATGTGGAGTGGGGGCACAAAAATATAGCTTTTCCTTCCACCTTCTGAGTTCTTCTTGCTGGACTAACAATCCAATGAACATGAGACAGATCCACGGGAGGAGACGTCCAAGTTTTTAGGGATGTACATTCGGGGGTGTCATAAGATACGAGACCCAAAGACACATTGGGCAGTTGAGGTTCACGTGGCATTTGGGACAAAGGAGAAGGGGAGCAGGGGCCTGGGGTTTCAACGGGAGCGCACACCGTTCGCAGGTAAGCAGCAGCAGGAGGTGAACAGATCCCTGCTGGGCGGCCCAGCACAGGGGCTCCAGGGAACAGCTCTTGCTGGGTCCCTCCCTGTGGGCCACTCAACCCACATCTGTGGAGGCAGCTGCACAGGAGTGCCGGGTAGGGGGCAGTCCCCTTCCCAAAGCAGGTTTTCCTACCTGAACCCTAAGGCAGGAAAGGAGGGGGGGGGGTCCGAGGTTCTTTGACAGTCTTTTGTTTCCTAGTAACCAGCTTAAAATCAACATCCCAAAAGGCACCTCCTGGGATGGCAGAATTCAGTTCCCCTCATGGGGAGAGGGTTGACTTAAAGAAGGACCTTATTCAGGTTAGAGGAGAGGATTCACGGATGGATGGTTGGAGAAGGGCTGGGGGCAGAGGCTTTAGCTCGCTTCAGATCTGGAGGGAGGGTCTGGCACCGTCCCTCTGAGAAAAGGGTGTCCGAAACAGCTTGCTCTTGTAGTGGAATGGTTGCATAGCACAGGGGACATTCCCTCACTCCCTGGGGAGAAGAAGGTTGGAGGCGGTGTGTGTGTGTGTGTAGTTCTATTGACTCCCCCCTGGGTGCTGTATGCGTGTGGATGCGTGTTTCTTTCCAATGCTCAGCAGTCCTATTTATTCCGCATAACTTCACGGTATTCTGCGGTCAATTTTTAAAAACTCAGATCCATGCCCTGGCTGGTGTGGCTCAGTTTGTTGAGCATTGTCCCAGGCACTGAAAAGTCACTGGTTCGATTCCCGGTCAGGCCACATACCTAGGTTATGGGTTCCATCCCCAGTTGGCAGGCAGCTGATCATTGTATCTCTCTCACATTGATGTTTCTCTCTCCCCCTTTCTCTCTAAAATCAATAAAAATGTATAAAATGTTTTTTTTTTTAAACCCTCAAATCCAGTGAGTGTGGATTTCCTAGATAAAGGAGGCTCTTCGGAGCTTCCACATGAAGGGACTGTGGCTTTTACTTGCATCTGATCCCCAAAGCTCAGCCCAGAGTTTGGCGATTAATAAATGCTAATAAATACTGGTAGAAGAAAGGGGAAAAAAAAAACACAAACTCCTGGGGTTATTTTTCGGGTAAGAGCTAAGAGGGGAATTCATTTCTGAGTAGATAAACCGGATATAATTCCAGGATTATTTTCTCTTTAAGAAGAAGCGCCTGGGAGACCGAGGGAACTTCCTCCGCAGGTGGGTTGGCTCTGCAGGAATACAGATTACGGCGTTTCCAGCTCACGCTCCAAGTGCGGGTCCCAGGGGCAGGCTCGGGGAGATGAGGGACTGCACACACAGCTTTGCATAATTGATTAACTCTGCAATAGCTGTTTGCATTTCTTTCCTAAAATAAAGTTCATTTTCTAATGAACTCTCCGGAATTAATAGGTGCCAACACCCAGGATGTGTATTCAGTCTTGTGACCTGAAGTGATGTGGCCAGCTCCCTGAAAAGGGATAATTAATGATTAACCATCTTGCGTCTCTCTCGGGGCATTCTTAGTTCCGGTATTGGTAAACAGGTCTCTGAAATAAGCTAACATTTACTTATTGCTCACCATGGGCCGGGCATTGTACTGAAGACGCCACCTTATCCCCTCCTTTGATTGTTCCGTCATCCCAAGCACCCCATGAACTAGCGCTGTGTCTTCATTTCTCTCTCGGAGAACCGATTTTTTACGTAGCGAGGTCCCTCGAAGTTGACAGTAGATAACAGCAGAGCTGGCTTTGAGTTGAAACAGGCCCTGGGAGGCCAGCCAGCGTTGCTTCTTTTCTCCCAGGCGGTCCCGTGTTCCTTGGAGTGGCCGCATTGCTGCTCTCTGTCATGCTACCCTGTTTCCCCGAAAATAAGACAGCGTCTTATATTAATGTTTGCTCCCAAAGATGCGCTAGGTCTTATTTTCAGGGGATGTATTATGTTTCCATGAAGTACCGTATTTGCCAGCATATAAGACGATTTTTTTGGCCCTGAAAATACCGTATTTGCCGGCGTATAAGACGACTGGGCGTATAAGACGATCCCCTAACATTTCCACTAAAAATACAGAGTTTGTTATATACTCGCCGTATAAGACTACCCCCCACTTGAAGGTATATTTTTCAGGGCCAAAAAATCGTCTTATACGCTGGCAAATACGGTAGGTCTTATTTTTGGAGGATGTCTTATTTTCGGGGAAACACGGTAGCGCCCTTGTCTGACGTGATAAACAGCATGGAGTGGGAGAGTACAGAGAAGCAGCCCGCAGAGCCCTGACACAGGTTGAAAGAGGTAGGTTGTGACCACGTCACAAATGGTAGGTTGTGACCACGTCGTGCATTGGGGGCCCGCTTTAGGGCAATACTATGAGGGGAAGGTTTGCATGTTGCACCAGCAGAGACCTTGGGTCTGGGAGAAGTCTCCTGATGAGTGGACTTAGAGTTTCGGGGGGCGGGGAGGGGCCGTGATAAAGGATTCTGGCTGGCAGGGCTCTTGGAAAGTTTTAAGGGCAGTAAACATTTTAAATTCACTGCATCCATCAGTAACTTTTGGATGAGGCATCGAGGTACCTCACAATACGTAAATATAAGGTGTGAGCACAGGGCTCAGCAGTGGGAACGAGCCTCTCGGCTCTCCTCTGTATTAACAGCAATATGAAAAAGAGGAGGAAGAATTTTTTTTAAATTGAGTTTTAGATTTTGGTTTTTATTTTAAAGCAGAATATAAAACAGGTGTTTTTTTTTTCCTTCTCCCATCTCCATGACTACCAGGATAGGAGACTTAATAAAAAGCAATAGCTATGTTTATGCTAGAAAAGAAATCATTATGAGTCATGACAGTTTTTGAGTCAGAGTGTCTAGATAATCAACGATGATCAATGTATTCAGATAATCTAATTTGGTTGATGTACAACTGTTAATATTCTCCTTTTTACAAAAAGGCAGAATTTGCTTTAATTATAGACCTGGCAGTACATCCTTAAGTAACTTCCATAGCATTACAGATTGAGCTTTGAGTTGATGGTATAGTTTGAAGTTTTATAAACATTGGAAAAGTGGATGTGTGCACACAGATGGAGGGAGAAAGGAAAAAAATTAATACTGTTTGGTTTTTTAAAAATGCTCTTGAACATAATGTGACTGTGTAGAAGGTGAGAGAATACACTAAGCCTTCAGAGACAGAGGGAGGAAATAAAATAACCTTTCTTTTTCTTTCAAGGCAGATGGATGGGGATGGCATTGGGTACAATATTCAGGATATTGTAATTTCTAATGGAAGAGAAAAAGTTCCCAGAATAGTCTGTGAATATTGTGTCGGGTGCTGATTATTTAGAAAAAAAAATTAAAGCATTAGGAGAATTTTTCATTAATAGAGATATAAAAGAGCCCTAGCCGGTTTGGCTCAGTGGATAGAGTGTCAGCCTGTGGACTCAAGGGTCCCAGGTTCGATTCCAGTCAAGGGCATGTATTTTGGTTGTGGGCACATCCCCAGTAGGGAGTGTGTAGAAGACAGCTGATCAATATTTTTAACTCTCTATCCCTCTCCCTTCCTCTCTGTAAAAAATCAATAAAATAGATTTTAAAAATAGAGATATAAGAGAGTTTTATTCCTGACCCCCCTTTTCAGTCTGAGGAAACCATATGGCTCTGGCCGCCCCCCACAGCCGGGTCTGACCCTCAGTCGGCAGGAAGAGCTGGGAGCAAAGGGCACGGGGATCTGCAAACCCGCAGGTCGCCTGTGTGCTGAGGAGCGGAGATGTGAAAGAGGAACACTTCTGTCATCTCGCTGGGAAGGAGGCCAACAGTATGGGCTCTTCCTTTAGAAAGCAAACTCACTGCAGCCCCATTACAGATACAGTGTGTTCCCTGCATTCCCTACGTGGAGAAAACCCGACTATAAACACGAGTGCACGTGTCTCTGTGCTGATGATCCCTGCTGACTTACACATTTAAAACTCACTTCCCATGTTGTCATCTTCCCAATGTTGGTGTCTCTGTGCCCGTACCTCCTGGTCGGTTGGCGTGTTGTGTTTTCCACAGCAGGTGTTTCTCTGGGGCACTCTGGCTGGATGCTCAGGGCTCCGGGTCTCCGCTGCTCCCCCACCCCACCCCCTCCCCCCGCCTGCCCCGTGCTTTCCCTCTGTTCTAGAACATTCTGGCTTTTATCCTGTTCACCCAGCGAACTCTTCATCTTTACGCCACGCTCATTTTTTAAGAGGGACTTTAATGTATTGGAAAGTGGGCAGCGATCGTTTTCGCTGGATTGCAGGGCTCGGCTTTGTTGAGCAGAGTGGTCTCCAGCCTCTTCAGTGATGTCATCGTCTGGCTGAGCACCCTTCGCGCTTTCACATCAGATTTATCGTCACCCACTCGGGGAGGTGGCGTTCTCAGTTTAGAAAAGACAACATGGGGGCTGAAGGGAAGCGGTGAGGTGGAAGCGCTTCTGTCTCCTGTCCTTAGCTCACGCTACTGTCTCTTCCCACTGAGGCCAGCTCTGCCACGGACGAGGGGAGAAATCCTGCCCGGGCACCTGATGAGACACCACAGCTTGTGCTCACGATGCACAAGGCCCTGTTAGACTGGAAATAGTCATGATAAGACCCAGTCCTGAAATACCTTAAGACAGTGTTTCCCAAACTTCTCTCACGATGAGAATCACCTGGTGGAGTTGTTAAAGTACAGATTCCTGAATCCCAACTAAGAAGTGCTAAACTAGAAATTTTGGGAACATATAGGTAATGTATTTTAACAACTCTACCAGGTGATTCTCAGCATGAGAGAAGTTTGGGAAACACCGCCTTAAGGGAAAGAGGTCCCTGGAGCTCGTCCAAGATCTCTGAGGGATAACTGTTTAAAAATAGAGCAAGAGCTAGTCTTACATCATCTGCCTGGGAGGAAGGTAAACGATCTTGGTGCAGAGGGAACGTGCCTTTACTGAAGTATCTGATCAGTGAGGAGGCCTGCCACTGTTCACAGTTGGTAGATTTAGAAAGAAACAGTAGAACTAATGTTTAATAAGGAGGTGAAATATGTTGTGCTAAGTCCCCTACAGGTTTGAGAGGTGGGTTATTTTGGTGACAGGGGCTCCCTTACGGATGAAGGAGTCCAGGGATCTACAGGGTTGAAATCTCTCTTCTTTGCACCATTGAATTCCCTCCAAGTGCTCTCCCATGATTTGGTTCAAAAGCCACCACAGACATGTGAGATGTTGATCTAGTTCTCTCCTCATCTAGCAGTCCACTCATCCACCTGCACACCTCTTCCTACCTTACCGTTTCCAAAAATAGAACTCAATTTGTTTAAATGTATGAAATTTAAATATCTAACACTTAGTACCTATTAAAATACTTATATGGTTTGAGGTGTCAAAATATAAGGTAGGGGATACACTGTGGCATTAGAGTATCTAATAATAAGCACTCAAGTATTTGCTATTAACTATTACACCTTTTTAAAAATTTTGTTTATTGTTTTAAAGTAAATTAGGGGATCTTGTAAAGGGAAACTAAGGGGTCAAAGTACATACCGGTGGGTGGGTGAACTTGCTAAAAGTGAGTGCAGATGTTTTCCTGAGCTTCCTAGTAGCCAGTGCAGAGAGGGAAACATAGCCTCATGGTACACAATACATGATATACTTAGAGAACTCACACTGCCTGGTAAAATCGATGCCATGTGAAGAAGGAGGGAACGGCTCTAGGAATGTCCCTACAGTAAGGAATTTTTAGGGCAGCTTCCTCTAATGCTCTTCAATGTTGGCCAATGGAGCAACCAGAAAAGTATATCTCAGTAATAGCAATCTACCAGAGGAAAAGCAATTTTAAAGGCGTATTCTATAGAATGTATAATGGAAATATGTGTCCCCAAGTCTTCCAATTCTACTCTTCTGTAAACAGAGCTCGTACATTTTAATGAGGCTGGGGTGGAGGTGGGGATTGGGGAGAAGAAATGTAGGCAGGAGATATGAGCTCTAACTAAGACTGCCTTTATTTTTGCCTTAAATACCTATCTCCGCTTTTTTTTTTTTTTTAATGTCTTTCATTCAATGCTCTTAGCTCTGTTTTCCTGTGTGCCTCTGTTGACCCTGTCATGGTGATTGAGGAAGATCCTGTGTATTTCCAAAATTTCGAACTTTGTTGGCTCTAGAATATTTTCTTTGGTTTATACACTTGACGTTATTATTCCTTTGGAAAAGTCCATTAGGTTGCAAGATAAAGATATCCTGTAATTGTCTCGCTTTCTAGTTTTGCCCTTATCATCTCTTGAGATTTTGTGATTTCTTAAATTCTCAGTGAATGGGAAATTAAACTGTTAATATGAATTGTAGTTGGGAATTAATACGTGATGATGATACTAGATGAGTGTGTGGTCTTAGGCAGTGCCTTACGGGTGTGGTTTTTGGCCTGAATATTTGATGTTTGCTTTCCCATGGCTGTCACTGATCTGGAATCTACCTTTATTTTATTATTGGGAGTTTTCTACACATGTTGATGCAATCTCTCAGCTAATAAAAATCATATTTTCCAGTTCCCTTGCTATTTCTTTTTCACCACTTATGGAGTGAAAGGAAGTAAAATTAGATACAATTTGATGTCTGACTTAAAATCAACATTTCTGTAGAGTCAGAAATTCAACAACATAAAATAAGTAATATTGATTCTTCTCTTTAAAAATGATTTTCCCTCTTTTGGCAAAAAAAAAAAAAAAAAAAAAGTTTGATTCTCTCCTCTCATGGTGTTCATTATTTTAGATGTTCCCATTACATTCTGTGCAGTTCCCTGCGTCCCCCCACATCTCCTTCATAGCACCTATACCCCCCCCCCATAGCACCTACATTTGCTAAAATAGTAAGTTAACCTGTCTGTCAACACCCTTAGATGGTCAGCTCTTTGAAGGCAGGGATGCCTGGTGACTGGTAGAGTAATATCTGGCATATTGTAGACACTCAGTAGATCTTCATGAATGAATACTTTCATGGTTACAACCAGTCACTGGGTTGGACACAGCTACTATAGTGTCATCTCAAATGAACAGCTCAAGCCGCATCTCGGTTCAACAGACGTCCCTGGTTTTAGAGCTGAAAGCCCCACTCTGAGTTCCTGGAATTCAAAATCTTAGAGTCACCTTTGCATCTCTTTTGCCCCCTGACATTCCTTTTATGTTTTCCTCCCCAAACCCTTCCACTCTTACTGTCTTTATTCTAGTTTACCCTTTTGGTCACTTGTAATCTGGCCTTGCTGACATGAGACCCCCTGATTCCCCAGCCACACTGCACCCAGCCTGGGCTGCCTCCAGCCAACCTCCACGAGGTTGCCCTTACAGATGGCCGGAGTAGATTTTCTCTGGAAGTTCTGCAGAGCAGCATAATCCAGTGGCCATCCGTGGTCGCTTGATGACCCTCAGCTCGGCAGGCTCAGACAGGGGCTGATGAGTGTAACAGGCGTGCATTGTGTCAGCCGGTTCAGGAAGTAGGTCTATCGCCAGCTTACTGACTGACTATGAGATTAGAACCGATGCCGTGTTCCATTTCGTGGCCCGGGATGCTAATGTGGGAACGGCCCTTGCCCATTCATTCTCTTCCTGTAGCCAGGCCTGCGTGGGCAGCCAGGCCACAGTCAGAGGCTCCGCCGGCCGGCCTGCGATAAAAGCACAGAGAAGTTCAGTGTCCAACGACATCAGGTTAAGTTCGAGGCATCCATTTCACCATCAGGCTGGCCACTGGGAATACCCACAGGCCGCCGGCTTCCCTGCCTGCACCTGCCCCATGGTGGGGCTGCCTGCGACTGTGGGTCCTGGACCCTCCCAGGACTGAGGACAGTGCCTGCAGCTCTCGCGCTGTCCGTGGCTCTGAGGGGCAGGCCGTGGTGGGCTCTCTTTCAGTCTCTACTTCTCTCCACTTTCAGGTCTGCCCAGGCCTGAGAGCTTGACCTTCTTGCCCCTGGATTTGATGCTTTCTGTTGTGTAGGCTTTGGAACTGTTTTATCTACAATGACTTTGCATATCTTGACTTTTAAAGCGTAGCCCTGAGAGCAGTAATATTTGCCTAATTTCGGAGCCTTCCTGCCTTGTTGGAAGTCTGTTTCCCGGCCTGGCCCCGAGGTGCTCTGTCAGTCCCCCTGAGCCTGACATCCAGCCTTGTGATCTGCTCTTCCCCCTGCTAACACCCAGCCCAGAGCAGGGGCCCCGGCTTCAGTCATCGGGCCTCTGCCGGGGTGTCCTGAGTCCTTTCAGTTTGGCTTGTCTCTCTCACAGGTATACTGTCGGGGCCAAATAAAGCGATACCTGTTCATTTATGCATCTCACACGGGCGAAGCAACTTCTTTTTTTCAGCTTCCGTATGTTGAACATGTCACTTTGCATAATCATTCCACTTACCGTATTTCCCGGCGTATAAGATGAGTTTTTGGCCCTGAAAAATATGCCTCCAAGTGGGGGGTAGTCTTATACGGCGAGTATATAACAAACTCTGTATTTTGAGTGGAAATGTTAGGGGGTCGTCTTATACACCCAGTCTCTTATATGCCGGCAAATACGGTATTTTTCAGGGCCAAAAAATCATCTTATACGCCGGCAAATACGGTAGTCTTCTTTGAAGTAGGTTCTACTTTTATCCCCATTTTACAGAGGAGAAAAGCAAAGCTCAGAGGGGTTCGTTTTTGTGCCCAAGGCCTCACGATGGAGGAGGGCTGCCGGGGTCTGTTGGACTCCTTTAGTTTGATCTGAACTTCCACTGCCTTTGCTCCGTCTGGATTCTAAACTCCCCCCAAACTCACTCCTGCATTGCCGCCCCTCCATTCCGGCCACGAGCTGCCCACCTCTCCACGCCCTTTCCATCGTGTACCCGCTTCCTCACTCCTGTCCTTCCCCCTCCCGCCCTCTTTGCCCGGCACCATTGCTGAGCCCCCGGGGTACCCGAGTCAGAGCCATCTGGGATCATATCCAGGCTCCGCTGTGCTGCTTTGGACAAGCCAGTCAACCTCTCTGCGCCACTTTAAAAAAAATGGACCTAACAGTGACAGCTGCCTCATTCAGTTTCTGGATGATTCCGTAAAACCGTGTGTGCAAGTTTTTGTCTGTGGCTGTGCCTGTGTTCCCTCAATACATCAACCGCTTTCAAATTTATTTTTACCGACAGGGAGGCATGTATTTTAACATCATAGCCTGGTGGCTGTAAACACACACATATCTGAATCAAGCATTCCACAAGAACTTTCTCCTTCCTCTTGTCGTGTGCGTGTGTGTGTGTGTGTGTGTGAGAGAGAGAGAGAGAGAGAGAGAGAGAGAGAGAGAGAGAAACAGTGCTGATCTTGACCCATTTAAAAGCCCTGTGAGGTCCGAGAGAGGATTTCATCCTTCTGGGTCCCCATAGGCCTAACTGGTTGGTTACAAGAGGCTCAGTCCGTCCGGTGGGTGGGTTTCCATGCCAATTTCACAGTCATGTACTGAGTGCCCCTTCTCGAGGACTGGCCAGCAAGACCCCAGGGCGGCTTTGCGTCTGCTCCGCTCAGGAGCCTGCACCCTCCTGGCGCCCTGCACTTGGCGGGGAGGCCGCACACAGCTGTGTCTGTGACAACGGACCGCAGTGTTGGATCCTCCTCTCCAGGCCAAGGCACGTCTGGGGCCCCGGGGGGACGTGCGGTGTCGGGTCTTGCAGCTCTTGTTCTGCGCGCTGTGCCTCCGCTCAGGGCCCCGCACCCACCTGTCCGGAGGCCGGCGTCTCTGTTTGCACCCTGTGTTCCCGGCTGTGCTGGCCGTGCCGGCTCCACCGCCTCGGCGTGCGCTCAGCCGTGTGTGCCTGTGTGCCGCCTGCCCACCCGCCTGCCTGCCTCCCAGCATCCAGGCTTCTGGAGCGAGAGCCTCTCACAGCTTACACCCCGGGCGCAGGGAACAAGCCTGGCGCCGGTGGTGCCTCGGCACCCACCTGTCAGCCACCTCCCTGGGCACCGGCGCTCGGCTTCCTCTGCACAGTGGCGGCGTCTTCCTCTCCCAGGGCTGCTCCAGCAGGGCCTGGGCTCACATCCGGATCCCACGGCTGGGCTCTCGCCTTCAGTGGTGGTCTCGGGGCCAGCACGCATTCCTGCCGCCATCGTTTCTGATGGGAAGGCCTTCTCACGCATCGATGATGTCTTTCCTCCCGGGAGGTTTACTCGGCGAATGCTTTTCCCTCCTGCACGCGTTTGCATGCCAAGTCAAAGGCCGGCTCCCAGCCACTTTCAGGAAAATGCTGGGCCTTCTTCTCTTTGTTTTTAGTGCCATCAGCACCTGTAACTCTGGTTCGGGTCCAGCCGTGGCAAATGTCACATGCGTCTCCCTCCCCTAGAACGCGTTTAGAACGGCCAGCACGGAGGATAAGCCCTCGTAATCTCGGGAGCCAGAGGACGGGGAACTGCTTCCCCCCATTTCCCCGAGGCAGGCCTGGCCGCCAGCGGCTGCCTCACTGCTCCTCGCGTTTCCCGTCCACGTGCGTCCAACAGGCGCTCTGCCCGTTTCCTTCTCACCCATGCCAGGGCACTCTCCTTCCTGTTTCCTTTCTAAACCGCTCGCTTGGCTTTTTGTCCAGTCCGTGTGCAATTGCTTCACGACTCGGTGCCCAGAGAGCCTCTGGCATACAGAGAAGTGTTGCTTTTGTGACTGGACCCCTTCACCGCCGCGGCATCTGTTTACGGCTGAGCTGGCACGCAGGTGAGGCGGGGGCCCGGGCCGGGGGAAGGGAGAGGACGCGGCCAGGCTGGCCGGGGGAAGGTGTGATCCCCTCAGCAGAGATGTCGTGGGCACGGCTTCCACGCAGCCCTGGGGGCCTCCGCTGCGTGTGACGAGGGCTACGGGAAAGGAGGCGGCTGCCACCCCTGGAAACGGAACCTTCCCGCTGCAAAGCAGGCCCGACGGAATGCCGAGCGATGGACTTAGAGGGAGACGAACGAAGTCCCACCGGCAACAGCATCTTTAACCATTGCTCTTCTCAGCAATTCCTTTTCAAGAGGGTAACGGGAATTCAGGAAGTCCAATGTGGGGTCTATTCTGTGTCTGTGTCCCCCAGTTCTTTAAGATCCCCCGAATGGGATGAAACGTTCTTTAAATGTTTTCATGCAGACTCCTAAGAGCAGGAGTTCTGACCCACATAGGAAATACATTAAGAAATAGATAAATGCCGAGACCGGTTTGGCTCAGTGGTAGAGCGTCGGTCTGAGGACTGAAAGGTCCCGGGTTCAATTCCCGTCAAGGGAATGTACCTTGGTTGCAGGCACATCCCCAGTCGGGGGTGTGCAGGAGGCAGCTGGTCGATGTTTCTCTCTCATCGATGCTTCTAACTATCCCTCTCTCTTCCTCTCTGCAAAATATCAATAAAAAATATATATTAAAATGCTCAACAGTTATATGAAACATGCAAGTGTATAAATATTTTATTTTTATTTTAAAAATAAATTTTTTTGAGAGATAGGAATGGATAGGGAGAGAGAGAGAAAAAACAAAACAAAACAAAGCAAAACAAAACAAAACAAACATCCATCAGCTGCCCCCTGCACACTCTCAACTGGGGACCAAGCCTAAAACCCAGGCATGTTCCCTGACTGGGAATCGAACCAGATGCAAGGGCGGACACCCAATCCGCTGAGCCACGCCAGCCAGGGCAAGTGTGTAAGTATTTAAAAATGTAACGGGCACACGGAAATCGGATGTTCCTGCAATTTTAATAAAAATTTTTACTCCCCACGAGGGGAACAAAACGCCCTAAGTGTCCAAGGGAAAAATAGCCTTTATCCACTCAGGCAAACAGTCCCCTTGTTCCTAGCTGTCACAAGGGACGTGGCGCGTCCTATTGGGCTGGGTCCAAGTTCACGAGAAGCAGGTTTGAAGTGGCAGGTAGTGGGAAAGTGATTTATGTGCCATGAAAAGCCATTCAGCGGGGGCAGCACTGCGGGGCATGTGACACTGAAGGGGCCCTTGTCCTCACACTGGGGGACCGAAGGCTTCAGGGACTGAAGGTGCTGATTGGAGGTAGATATCCCGTCTCCCTCTCCAGTAAGAGCAGAAACACAATTGTCAGGGGCCTTGAAAGAACAAGCTTCTGTTCTTTCTCACTTAGTGACAGTGGAGACTAAAGTAGGAGCTTAAAAACTAGGAGCATAATCAATTTTAATGTCAGGAACGAAGCAATTGTTGGAAGTTAAAGTCAGGTGCCCCCTCCCAGCAGGTGTGAGAGCTGTTGACTCTGGTTTAGATTTTGAGAAAAGAAACGAATGGCTATTGAGGCCAGGCGCGGGAAGCAGTAATTAGTAGCAGGATAAAAGGACTCAGAGTGAGATTAACGTAGATCACCTGCATTTAGCTCACGTTTTATTTCATTCTGTTTGCTCTCCCAGCAATCCAAATGAACTGCCAGAATTGCATTTCTCAATCTGTAGAGCAGTGATCAAGATCATTTGTATTTTGTAGTGGACCATAATTTCATTATTAGTGGCCCGGTGCACAAAATTCGTACACATTAAAAGGGGATTAATTAGAGGAAATGTTTTAATATTGCTATTTTCCCTTTCTCTGTGTTAGAAGTGTCAGAGATGAAAGAAAATTACTAAAATGTATGTGAAAACCTTCCTCCTGTCAGAGGCTGAGGCGCACCACGGCACCCAGATCAAGTCCCCGCCCACCCACTTGTGCCTCAAAATCGTGCAAGACCCAGACCCAGACCCAGACCCAGACCCAGACCTGGCCAATCCCACCCTTGTCAACCCCCGCCAGGCCAGGGAGGGGGTGGTGGTGGTGGTGCAGCCTCAGGTCCTTCAGCCTGGCTCGGGGGTTGGGAGCATGGCCTGAGGTTCCCCGTCAAGACCTGCCAGGTGAGGGGTGCAGCCTGAGGTCCCACGGCCTTGCGCCAGGGTGGGGGGCATGGCCTAAGGTCCCCTGTCAAGCCCCACAGGGGTAAGGGGGGCACAGCCTCAGGTCCCTGCTGATTGCTTGTTAAGGCTTATTACGGGAACTTTGCCTCCGCTGTGGGTGCATCTTGTGCTACGAAAACCCCCACCTCCGCTGTGGGCACCACCATCTTTGTGGTGGAGAGATGGTCAATTTGCATATTCCCTCTTTATTATATAGGATTTGTTGGGAAATAGTAATGCAGTATTGCATAGGAAGAGATAGTCTTTTCAGAGACTTTGTTCTGGGCAGAAATGTAATATATTCCATGAGAATTTGAGAGGAAGTGTAGTATTTGCTTTATGAAAAAGCCCTTAAGCTGAATTTATCATTTAGGTTTCTAATATTATCCATTGGTTGCTTTTTTTGTTGTTTGTTTGCTTGTTGTAATTTGAATTGGTAGCCTTGAAAGAAACAGGAGGGGGGAAAAAATAAGTGAACTTGTTGCTCATTTCTTCAGTACAGTGTGATGACTGTGTTCCATTTAATTTTGTCTGTTTTGATGCTCAAAGTACAAGAGATACTTTCCGGTCCCAGGCTTCAAGAAGCTTATAGTTTAACCTGTCTTTTTCAGCCTTGACGCCGGTGGCCTTCGGGCCAGCCAGGTCTCGGTGGTGAGGCCGTCCTATGCATTGAGGTATGGTTAGCAGCACCCCTGGCCTCTACCTGCCAGATGACTGTGGAATTCCCAACCCCTCTCCCCTGTTGTGACACCCCAAAACGTTTCCAGATATCGATATTGTCCAACGTCCTTAGGGGGAGAAGCCAAAGTCACCCTTATTTCAGAACCCCCATTTTGCAGCTGGATAGAAAACTCAGCAGTTCCGAGCCATTACAGGGGTTCCATTTCTTCTGTTTATTTCTGGTTTTGGAAAAGCCATTTGAAAATGACCTGAAGGGATTTTTAGTCTGGTCTCATGGCTCTTGAAGGCCAGAGGAGAACTGCTAACTGTGTCTAGGCGGGCACATTTGTTAGAGGTGTCTCCTGCCTTCCCTCCGCCAGAGGCATCCTGTCTGTTCTTCCTCTCTTCCCTCATGGTCGTTCCTCTGCCCAGAATCTACCCTCACACCCCGCCATCCCTTATGTGCCATCCACTTTGCTCTTAAAAAGTCCTTATGGTGGACGCTTGCTAGTTCCTTTCCTCAATTACCTTTTAACAGGACTAATTGCCCTTTTCACTGTTCCATTGGCACTTGTTCCCTTACTACTGCACACCTGCCCTTTGCTAAGAGTTGTGCCAGGCTCTGGGGATATGAAGGTGAAAAGACCTGCTTCTTGTCCTCAAGGGCCTCAGTCTCGTGGCAGAAGAGCACTCTGTTCCTGCCGTGCTGCATGCCTGGTCCGCCATGCAAGGCTGCCGGGACCCAGCCCCACCCACGGGCCTCTGCGATCCCATCGTCCTCTAGGTTGCAGAGGGAGGAAGAGAGCACACTGCTTCTGGAAGCTGCTCTCAGAAGTGACTCGTATCGCTGCTCTCACATTCCGTGGGCAAGGACACGTCCGGAGGCCACGCCGAGCTGCTAGGGTCGTGACACGCGGCCTCTCTAGGAAGAGAAATGGAGTTCGATGGGGAGACTGCTAGCAGACCCAGTCACGTATCTCATTATACTGATTGCAAGTTGTGTTATCATCAGTTGCCCATGTATTTATGTAGAACACGGTCACCCAAAGTGTTTGCAAGACCTGCTCCCTCCCTCCATTTAAATCTCAGTCTTACCTGAAAGCACTTCTAACTATAAAGCCACCAATCTGGAAAAGCTCCCTCCCCCTTTAATTTTTAATTTTAATTTTTTATTTTAAATATATTTTATTGATTTTTCACAGAGAGGAAGAGAGAGGGATAGAGAGTAAGAAACATTGATGAGAGAGAAACACCAATCAGCTGCCTACTGCATACCCCCCACTGGGCATGTGCCCAAAACCAAGGCACATGCCCTTGACCGGAATCGAACCAAAGACCCCCTCAGCCCGCAGGCCGACGCTCTGTCCACTGAGCCAACAGGGAGCCCCGTCATTCACATGAGATCATCTGTACTGTGTGGAGTTTCAGTCATGGTCTCCCTCCCCATCCCCACCCCGCCCTCAGTGAAATAGAGGTGCCCCGGGGCACAGGCGTGGCTTTGCTTCTGCCTTCGCTGCAGAGCCTAGGTCAGTGCCTGGCGCTTCAAGGACTGTGATCTCCTCGAACGGAAGGCTTTGCCGTTCATGTTCAGCAGATGTTAGCTGTGCGGGCCTCGTGCCGGGTGGGCCTCAGGAACCCACGCTCACCAGGGAGTTCCGCCCCTGCCCTCCCGGGTGATTCAGTATCTCTTTCAACTTTGTTTTGTGCTTTGCATTTAAAGGCGTTTAGATATGTTGGTGGAAGGAGAAAACTCATTAGCTGCATACTTAGAAAATCTCTGTAGTAAACATGTCATTCAGATTTAGGAAATGACTATCTAAGTCAGTGTTTCCCAAACTTTTGACATATGTGTACCCCTTCTATAATTTTCATAACGCTGAGTACCTCTCATTAAAAAAAAGGATGTATTTTCATAACAACCAAAATATATTTATTTTTTATTTTTTGGGTACATACACAAAATAATAATAAATGAAAAATAAAATTATTTATAATAAAATTTAAATAAAAGTTATATTATAAATAACATTTATTTGCACACCGGACCATCTCACGCCTCACAAGTCTGTCTTGACTTGACTCATGAGAACGTAGAATTAGGTGCAGCTAAGCAAGGTGCAGTGCATATCCCCACCAAACTCTGGTGCAACGCGTACCCCCACCAAACTCTTCCCGTACCCCTGGGGGTACACGTACCACACTTTGGGAAACACTGATCTAAGTGAAATACTTTGCAGGCCATGGGAAAAAAACCTACAGGACAATCTCTCCTGCTCTGCCTTAGCCTTTGTAAAAGTCTGCCTCTCGGTCACTCTCTTCGTTGCTAATAATACTGCCGCTGAGGGGGGAGGAGGTGGGGGAAGCTTGAATAAAGAGGTGCTGGTCACTAACTGGTAACGTAGCAGCATGTCTTGCTATCTGGGCTGGAACACTAGTTGTTAAGTGGCATTTGGACTAAATCTGATTAGAATGTAAGAGTCTACTTGGGGACAAAGAGAAATATGTTTCTGCTTAGGAAAATTGCCTCTTCCACCTTTAAGATGTTTTAGATTAGAAAAGGATGGAAATTCGTTTTCAGGGGGGAGTGCTCGTCTTGGGGTTGGGTTGTGCGTTGGTAGGAAATTCTTCACGAAGTGAGGTCTCGGGAGGGAGAAACACAGAAACAGCTCAGTAAGTCAGCAACTCACTCCGCATTGAGGGAAAATGGCTGCCACAGCTTGTTGGTTTTCTGAAGGCTGTGAACAGTTGGTTGGTTCCAATTTCTGCTTTCTACCAACTGTGAAAATTTAACTTTCATTCCAAGAGCACCTGAGACAGGGGCTGACCACTGTAGCGATGGCACGTCTGTTGTTACAATTTTTGCAAATAAAGAAAAGCTTTGGGAGCCCGCTTACGCTTTGAAGTATTTCCAACTAGTGGTTATTGAAGTAATTCAATCAAAAATCAGTATCTAACGATAATTTTTTAAAAAGCTGAAAGCTGTTCAAGAGAATAGCATGAATGTAATAGCTTAGTGTGTTTCAGGGCTTACACTCTCTTGTGGACTCCTACTTGTCAGTTCCTTTGTCCTGTTTTTACTCCGGTCCGTAAGTTCTGGGAAAGGACAGGGATAAATAAGGATAGAGACAAAACATTTCCCCCTCATTATGACACCACCCCATTGGGTTGCTCACGCAAACATCTTGTTTTGAGTGTCTGGTCATGTGTTGTCATCTGTGTTACATTTGAAGTTATTCTTCATATCATTTTGAGGGATCGGGAAGGGAGATCCTGGCCTGTCAGACGCTTTCCCAAACAGCGATGCCGTTTGCTGTAGAGAACATCAGAAGGACTTTGCTTCGCTGTCTTCGCTGATGCCGCTGTAATTCTTGAAAGGCTTGCTTTCATCTGTGCATCGAATTCGGGGAAGGGAACGTGCACGTCAGAAAGACTGCAGGTTTGGGGCAAAGAAGGAGGCGGGGGTGCATTCTGCTCTGCCACGCCCAGAGGGAGTTATCGATCACGATTACAGTGGGAACGCTCGCAAGACCTAGGATGTGGGGAGATTCAGTGAGGAAAGATCCTGAGGCCCAGGATTCTTGTTCCTGCTGCCAAGTACAAGGAATGAAAGTTTCCCGTGTGCTGTCTAAGTGCCAGTCTGAAAGATGGAGCTCTCTCTCAGATGCTGGCCCGCTCTCGACAGATCGGCTTGCCCCTGTGACTTCCTGCCCCTCTGCTCTGAGGCCGGTGGAGTGTGGACAGGTGACCATAAACATGGAAGGCTCAGGTAGAAGGGAGGGAAAGCTGGCACTGAATGTCAGAATTCAGAACCTGCCTTCTGGAGTGTTCCGATGACACAAACACCTTAAAAGGCACTCGGAAACGCTCCACGTAACATTAACCACGCGCCTCCGAAGCACATGGCAGAGCAGATCTCTGAAGCTGCAATGCTGACTCCCCGGTGCGGGTGAGAACCACCTGCCCTCACCCTCTGCACCTGGTAAGGCTTTCCGCGTGGCAGTCTGATTGCTGTGCTCTGTCTGGACTTGCCAGCCAGGAGCCTGGGATCCAGGAGCAACGTCAAACCTGGGTTTTAATGGCTAGTTTTGCGAAAAAGTACTTTTTCAGGCCTTTCTTTTTGAGCTTCCCCATTTTTTTGGTCTTACATTCCAGTAAATTTGGAGATGCTCTTGATTTCTCACTGGCCTTTAAAGATAATAATATTCTAGCATGGGATTTTAGGGAAAATTTTTCTTTTAAAAAAAAATATATTGATATTTTACAGAGAGGAAGGGAGAGAGATAGAAAGCTAGAAACGTCGACGAGAGAGAAACATCGACCAGCTGCCTCTTGCACACCCCCTACTGGGGATGTGCCCGCAACCAATGTACATGCCCTTGACCGGAATCGAACCCGGGACCTTTCAGTCCGCAGACCGACGCTCTACCACTGAGCCAAACCGGTTTCAGCAAAAATTTTCTTTTGATTCATGATGCTCAGTTCTCTGAGACAAACATACGCTTTTCCCCCCTCATCAGTTCAGAACCAGTTTACCATGAGCAGCCGGCGTTTTCTAGTTGTCACGTATAGTGACTAAGAAAATTGACCTGCTTTCGGTTACCATCAGTAAAATAGGCCCAACCTCAGAGAGGATCCGAAGGTAGGTTCCCACGTCCTCAGGGACAGAGCCAGCCAACAGTTTGGTAAACAAAATCCTTGCTTCTTCAGCAACGTCTGATGACTGATGCATTTTAGTCTTAATTACTATGTTGTAACTATGGATATGGCTGCTCCGAAGGAAGATGATTCCTTTTGACATAAAGTAAAACCTAATATTTTGAATGCCATATAAACCTCACGTTACATACACACTTGATTTTTTTAATGTGTATTTTCTTTTCCGCATTGATATCAGAGGGAGGAAAAGGGAAAGATAGGAATATCAATGAAGAGAGAGTATCACTGGCCAGCTGCCTTCTGTACACCCACTACGGGGATTTAGCCTGCAACCCAGGCATGTGCCCTGACGGGGAACTGAACCGTGACCTCCTGGTTCCTAAAGTGGATGCTCAACCACTGAGCCACACTGGCCGGGCTGCCTATTTGATTTTAAAAAGTAAAATCATTCTGTCTAGTGAAGAAATGTAGAATAAATACATTTAGTAGAACGTTTGCAGTTTCCACCGGGTACCACAGTTCACACCTCCTTAGCTGTTCCTATTAAGCCATCAGAGGGTCGGCGTAGGAGGGAGCTTGAGGTCCTGACTGCCTGCCGAGAAAGATCCTGTTCTTATCTGAAGTGACTAATCCACAATTTCTGAAGAAATATCCCCAAAGTACTCTAGCTCTTCAGTCCAAATTAAAGTCAGTAATCACAGCAGCAGGGGGTGCATAGCAATGAGAAAGTACACTCTGCGTAAACCGCTCTTCCTCCCAGATGGAAGCACATGTTATTAACCCCCCAACCCCCACCTTTAAATTTAAGCTTAGACAGAAGTGAAAAAGAGAGAAACCCGTCCGCTTCAATAACAAAATAGTACAGAGGGGTGAACGTTTTGTTTCAGGGAGGCTGAGGGCCCTGGGTGTTGTGGGGAAGGGGTGCTTTGCCAGAGAATGTCTTTGAGGCACATTCACCATCCACCTCTTCCCACCCTCCCCTCACCCCAACCTCTGGATGCTTGTTCATTGTTCAGAGCTGGGTTTCACAAAATTGTACCATGAAACCTAGTCCCTGGAGATTAATCCTCTCCTCCCCCAAAAGTGTCCTGGCCATAGGAGTCTGGGAAAGTATGCAAAACTAGAGGCCCGGTGCACGAAGATTTGTGCAAGAATAGGCCTTCCTTCCCCTGGCTTCGCTCCTGGCTGCCCGGGAGCCTGCAAGCCTTCACTCCCAGCTGGAGCACCACTCCTGTAGCTTCCTCATAGCAGGCGTCCTGCCCCACCCCACTGCTCCATGCCTGTGTATGCAAATTAACCAGCCATCTTTGTTGGGTTAATTTGCATACTCCTGATTGGAGGATGTGCATCTCGGTGGTACGGTCAATTTGCACATTTACCTGTTATTCGTGTAGATGCCATCCCCTTCACTGTGCCCTTTGAATGAAAGACCCTAAGAAGTTCGCCGAAAAGGAACTTAACTTACCTTGACGTTGCTACGCTTGCTTAGAGACTGTGCAACTGCTCTTGTCTGACACACTCTCCTCTCTCCTCTGCCGTGGCTCTGTGGAACTGGCAGTGCTGGGGACACTGTGTGGTTTTCCGAGGGGCTCTGGATTTAAATTGTTCAGGGAGTAAGGAGATGCCGGTCAAATCTAATAGTGTCATTTCTCCTAAAGTCCCAGTT
The DNA here is from genome assembly GCA_963924515.1 of Vespertilio murinus. Taxonomy (NCBI): domain Eukaryota; kingdom Metazoa; phylum Chordata; class Mammalia; order Chiroptera; family Vespertilionidae; genus Vespertilio; species Vespertilio murinus. The sequence goes on along the minus strand of OZ004704.1, from coordinate 61,710,059 downwards.
TCCAAGAACCTGTTGATGACATTAAAGGAGAAGTTACTGTGGGGCTTTGAGAGGACGTGACTGTGCACAGCCCACACTTAAAGAATAAGAATTATAACCCAGCTGTAACCCGTTTGGCTCAGTGGATAGAGTGTCAGCCTGCAGACTAAAAGGTCCTGGGTTCGTTTCCAGTCAAGGGCATGTACCTTGGTTGCGGGCACATGCCCAGTAGGGGCTGTGCAGGAAGCAGCTGATCAATGTTTCTAACTCTCTATCCCTCTCTGTAAAAAAATAAAATAAAATTTATTTTTTACAAAGAATTATAACCCTTTTCCCACTGCGGGCAGAGTATCTACATTATCTGGAATTTTCCAATGTATTTTTAATCGTGTTAATTTAAAAACTACTTAGCTGGTAGTACGGTTACAGCTGTATTCGTTGCAGTTACGTACAAACTTGTTTTGAGGGATGTTTTATTCTAACCAAGCGGGAGAAATACGCTTTCCAAACTGAAGCTGCCCAGCTCGATCAGAGACTGTGCAATCTGTATCACGGCCAGGGTTTGTCGCGGTACCTGCCAGAGGTCCCAGGTGCTGCCCTCTCTTCTCTGCGTCAAGATCGAGTCCTGTTTGAGCTTTCTTCTGCTCGGGTTGGGCTAATGTCAACGTTGGAGGCCATGGACTTTTTTTTACTGTGTGTGTCAGTGTCCAGTATGGGTCTTGATAGAAAGGTGCTGTTACGATAAAACTATTTTAGCATCTTTATGTATTTGCAGGGCATTACTATTAAAGACATCATTTTTTTGTCTATGAATTGGTTTGACTTTGTCAGTAGGGTATATAATTAAAGATTTTCTATGTAGTGAACTTTCAGGTTGCTGCATATTTAACATTTGTGCACATTATAATACAATGTGGTTGACTGTAGGGATCATATTGTTCCTTGGTCCTTTCAAAATACTGGTGTTATTTAAAAATATATTTTATTGATATTTTACAGAGAGGAAGGGAGAGAGATAGAGAGCTAGAAACGTCGATGAGAAACATCTACCAGCTGCCTCTTGCACACCTCCTACCGGGGATGTGCCCGCAACCAATGTACATGCCCTTGGCCGGAATCTAACCCGGGACCTTTCAGTCCGCAGACCAATGCTCTATCCACTGAGTCAAACCAGTTTCTGCACTGGTGTTATTTTAAACAATTTTATTTTAAAATAGCCATTTCCTATGCATGTATATTAGCATAACCAATAGACACAGACACTGGGGCAGTGGGGCCTTGCCTGGGGTGGGAATGGCTGGGGGGAGGGGTCAATTGGGGAAAAAGGAGACATATGTAAAACTTTAGCCAATAAAAAAGAAATTAAAATAGCCGTTTCACTTATTTTTTGGTAAGTATAAACTTGGCGAAATTTGGAAATTTCTTCTTTATATAGAAGTATATATATGTTTTCGTATATTTGAATATTTGTATATTTCCTTATTTTCATATATATGAAGATGTTAAAGATTTTAAAAGTTTAATACTTATTTATCATATACATATAAGTATATAAATAAATATATTCTCTTGTTAAAAATGAATAACGTCCTATCCTCATTCATGGAGGGGGAAAAATGGGTTAATAGAGACGCATTTTTCATTTTCAAGTTTCTCTTCTGTTAACTCTTCTTAAGCCTTTGCACTGGCTGTCACATGCCCATTGATGAGTGTTAGTAGCCACGAATAGACCAATAAGTAGCAAAAGACTATGTAAACAGACAACTCATACAGACAATTAGTCCGGTGTCTGTCTCTATATCATTTTGTTGAGAACACATGGATTTAGGCTGTGGTTTTACATGGCATTCATACACTGCCTCTTCTGCCAGGAAAAACCGTCCCTGGTCCATAGGAAGGAACAGAGCGTTTCAGCCTTACACGCATTTCCGCAGAGGCCGCAGGACTCAGGTGCTTCGTCCGTCATCTGAGCCTGTTTGAACCCCCCGCACTGATGTGTAGGAGACAATTGGGGCGCTCTGGGGGCTTCCTGAGACAGGAAGGTCATCCTGAGGTTCTGTAATAATTGTATCTCCTCCCGCAGGAAGGATAGAACTGGCTTTCCCGCCCACAAATTTGGCATACAATCTCCCTGCATTTCAGGCCAAGGATTAAGGGTAAGGATTATGAAGTCCCAGTGGGCTGGGTTGTAGGTGGAGATACCAGTCTGGTTTCGGAGCTCTCTTCCTGCCAGAAGTGTAAGGGTGTGAGTATATGAGTGCGAGCGTGAGTGTGAGTGTGTGTGTGTGTGTGTGTGTGTGTCTATGTGTGTGTGTACATATGATGGCAAATGCACAAAGTGATTTTCTACTTTTTTACCGGAAGAAAAAAAAATCACGATGGCTTTTCCCCCTTATAACAGCCCAACAGTGTGCCAGATCCTTTTATTTAAAAGCTGGGTTAGATGACTGTGAGGCTGTTACTTTACTGCTTTGTCAATAGCATTGTGATGCCTCTGACGGCGGTGGTGAGTAAAGCGAGGTTGCACGGAAGCAGTCTGGAAATCCAGTTTTTATTCTCGCTCATTCCGAACGAATCCTTTTAAAAATATGCATCTTTATTGTTGAAAGTATTACGGATTGCCCCCCTTTCCTCCCCATGGACCCCCCTCCACCCGGCTCCTGGCCCCTGGCCACCAGGCCTTCACTGCTCTGCGGTCTGTCTGAATTTAAAACTACTTATTATTTTTTTATGCCTGCCTTTACTGTAATTCCTGGAAAATTCTTTTTGATGGAAGGGTTCATTTACTCAGCCGGTTTGTTTTTGAACACCTACTATGTGTAAGGCACTGTGCGGGGGACACATAAGTGGATACAATGAACATGGTCTCCATTCCCATGAAGCATACATTCTGGTAGGGGAGACAGCTGAAAACAACTACAAATATAACGCAGAGAGAGAGTTTCAGGAGGTGATGAGGGGACGGAGAAATAAACAGGTGAATGTAGTGAACCTAGCAAGGGTGGGCGAACCAGAGGTGGTGTCTTCTGAAATGAGCCCTTGAGGGGTGACGATCCATCCTTATGAAGGGGGAGGAGGAAATTCAGTGGGAAACTGCTTGGTGTGGTCAAGGAGTAGGCCCATGTGACAGGTGCGGATGGTGTGATGAGACTTTGGAGACGTGAGGAAGGAGGACACCGAGACCCTCATGAGTCATGACGTGTGATGTGCCCTCAGAAAAGGCTCATGTGGATGGGTTTTGATAAATTGGACATACTCGTGTCACCAGCATATAGATTTTAAAAATCTGAGCAACGCTACCACGGGAAGCATTGCTTAGGGGCTGCTGGAAACTATGGCTCACTCCATTGTGGACTCCCTGGTGTGAATGGTCCAGTTGGATTTCAGAGGCTTGCTTTGGGAAAACTTCTGGTTTTCTCAGGCTGTTTGTTGTGGTTCTTCGTTTGTTTTTAACCATCCAAAGCCTAATGCTTCCAGTAGCACATAGGGCAGGCGTGGGCAAACTACGGCCCGCGGGCTGGATGGCTGTTCTAAACTATTGAAATAAAAAAATTAAAAAAAAAGACCGTACCCTTTTATATAATGATGTTTACTTTGAATTTATATTAGTTCACACAAACACTCCATCCATGCTTTTGTCCTGGCCCTCCGGTCCAGTTTAAGAACCCATTGTGGCCCTCGAGTCAAAAAGTTTGCTCACCCCTGACATAGGGTATTTGCTATGGGGTTTCATAATGATGCCAGGTCTTTACCCAACCCTCACCATGAACACATCCATGGAATTGTTCGTATTTGGTAAGTAGGACACATATTGTTTTCAAAAGTCTTTTCCTCGGGAAATAACAATTGTCTTTTCAGAGGGTTCTTTCTTGTAATATTTATGGATCTGTCCTTTCTGTCCAAGCTGAAACTTTTGTTTTTATTAAGCATTTATGCATGTTGACAGTTAATCTTTTCTGTGGTAATGGGATGTTTTAGAGTTTGTTGCCTTCTCATATTTAGATTTTTATCTAAAAAGCCTGCAGGGACATTTTGACCAAATTTAAGATAGAAATAAATTAAAGGGAATATAGTAATTTTAAGTAGCTTTGTGTTCAAGATGAGATTCTAAAAGTTATTATCCCACAATGAATTTTAATGATTGTTGTGCACAGTGGCATTTGTGGATGTGCAATAACAGAATGAATATAATTAGTAATTCAGATGATGGGTTTTAAATACAAAACGAGAACGTTTCATCAAGCTTTCTCCACAGTGGGTCATGCTGTATGAGGCATGGACTCCACTCAGGTCTCAGCGTGGCTTTTGGAATCAGTGGGCTCATGTTTCAAATCAAGATGAGTTTCAAATTTTTAAAAACACAGCTAAAAAGTTAAAAGGCAGTTACATAACCAGGTATTTTATATCCTTTTTGGGAGCTGGGACAAGATGTTTCTTTTTATAATGCAAGGATAATTTTACTTTTGCAGAGATCAAGGATAAAAGGGAATTGAAGCTAGACACTTGGAGAAAAACTTATTGATTCCAAGACCTTGTTAGCATTTAACACTTCACCCAAAAGGACTTCCACATTTTCTTTGGAAGACTTCTGGGAGAAGACTCGATGAAGTCGGAAATTTTATTTGGGTCATTTTATTTGACCAGGAATCAAACCATGACCTCCTGGTTCATAGGTCAGCGCTCACCCACTGAACCATGCCGGCGGGCTCCTCAAATACTTTAGACAACAAATTAGATCATCTTATACTCGTGTTTTCCTACCAGTGTGCTTTGCGTATTGTGGTATTTTAAGATGTTCGCTCACAAAAACAGTTTTCCACATACATACATATTAAATAGAATTGAAAATATGTGCCTTTAATCAGATAAAGATCATTTTTTTTTTGTTGACCAGCATTGTAATGGCATCAAGTAAAGTAACAATAAACCCGTCACTCATTATTTTAAATATTTAATGTTATGTGGTTACTTAGTAAAGTTCCAGATACCCCTCGAGAGGTGAACGCCTTATGAGGATGGAGACGTGCAGAAGCTGCGCTTGCTGTGGCGATCGAGGCGCTCTGCGAGCCGGGGATTAGTAGCTCACACACTTGGAAAGAGCTGCAGCCACAGCTGTGTTCAGGGATCAAACCGTGTCCGTTTCTTGGCTCTGCTTCCTCTGGGTTGACCTCATTCTGTCTCCGGGTACCCCATATGGTTTCAGGAGGGCCACCTGCAGCCACTGGCATCTGCCCGCTCATTTTAATAACTCTAGCAAATGAGAGCCTCTCGCTGTAAACACGTGGGGAGAAGTCCACGTATCGAGTCTCCCTGGATTAGCTTTGAGCACTTGCTGTTCCCAAAGAGAGCACTGTGGCGGGCGGGGTAGGTGGAACGCTATGCTTACCAGGGTTGGGTCATTTCCCTCTCATCTCCCCTAACGCTCCAGCGTGTTGCCACAGCACAAATCAAGGTGGTGTAACCAGAAGGAGAGAAACCAACTCTATGCAGGCAGAAAAGGCCCTGGATGTCCACTGTGAAGACCCAAGAATAAAGTCTAGTAGCCATGATACCTGTAGCCAGTATACCATTATACCATAGCATACGCTGGAACCTGTATGCTATGTGACTTAGCATACAGCTGTGTATGGACCTTTTTCTTCTTTTTTCTTCTTCATCTCCACAGTGGTTTTGTTAAGATGGACTGAGCCTTCTGCATTTTTCATATCCCTTTTAGCACGCAATATGGTCCTGAATAACTGCCCAAAATGCTTAATGCATCAGTCATCTTCGAAGTATAATAGAGTTAAGTAGGAAATGTGTTTGGTTTTTGGATTTGTTTGATATGTGTTAAAGATAAAACACCTAACTCTAGAAGTGGACAGATTTGTTGTTGTTGTTACAAATATGTTTAATACTACAAAAGGTGATAGGGATTAGGACTGAGAATATTATTATTTTTAAATATATATATATTTTATTGATTTTTTTACAAAGAGGAAGAGAGAGGGATAGAAAGTTAGAAACATTGATGAGAATCATTGATCAGCTGCCTCCTGCACACCCCTTACTGGTGATGTGCTCTCAAACCAAGGTACATGCCCTTGACCGGAATCGAACCTGGGGCCTTTCAGTCCGCAGGCCGATGCTCTATCCACTGAGCAAAACCCGTTTCAGCTAGAACTGAGAATATTAACCTGGGATTCATACTCTTTCTAGGAGACCATGCAGGGCCTTTTGGGCGTCTTGAAAACCCCTAAAGACTAGTGGAAGTGTGCATGCATGAGTGTGTCTGCACACACCCCTATACACCTGCATGCAGTTCCCTTGAGAGGGGGTCCAGAGCTTTCATTAGATGCTCATAAGGGGCTTCCCCAAACCACAAAAGGTTCAGGGCCACGGATGGAAAATGCCTTCTACTGACAAGAAGCAGTTCCTGACTCGGAAGTTAAACAACTTGTGTTGGGGCAGAAGCTAGACGAGTGAGAACTTCGGAGAAACTCAGAGGAAGTCAAGCTCTAGGGATTAATTGTTAGCTTACGTGCACAAGTGCAGGCTGAACAGAGTCCAAACAAAACCTGTTACGGACGAGCCTGTGATGCCAGGGCTTCTTGGGCGCTGCCTGCTAGATGTGAGCGATTGGGGACGCGCTGCCCGCTGGTCTGGGCTCCGTGCTTCGGAGCAGACGCGGGCCTACCTCTCGCCTTTGGGACGTAAAAGAAAACGGGTGAAATAATTACCTTTGCTCTCGTAAGCAATTTATGACAACGGTTTGGTAAACGTTGAAGTATCTTTTGCCCCGGCGAGAGGGGGGAGCCAGGAAGCCTCGGTGAGGGAGGGGGAGACGGAGAGTGAGTAGTGTTGCTCAGCTCCCCAAGCCTCTCTGTGCTGGTTTTTACCTGGGGACTCCAGAGAGGGGACGGAGCCTCATCTGTCGGGGCTGCTGCTGTGCTCGTCCGTTTTTACTTCTCCCCCAAACGCCCGTGTTCCCAGGGCTTACACGTCAGCCTCGTGCCGGCGGGGCTGCTGGGGCTTTGGCCCTCGCTCTCCCTGCCTGAGCCTCATGAGTTCACGCACGCCCAGCGCATGCTGGTTTCATCTCGCTGGCGTCCCTCTTCAGTTTTTTGGGGGGCTACATGACCATCAGATAGGGAGGGTTCTGTGACAAGATTCATCTTCCGTAATATTTAATGAAGGAACCGGGGCTCCTGGGGAGCCAAACGGATTGCCTGAAGGGATTTCCTCATGAAAACGTATTGCAGTGCGGGCCAGTTTTCCTTTCCTCCTCCTCTCGAGGCCACTGGGTTCTGGGTCTGCGTCCATCCCACCCCTGACGGTGCGCGTCCCGGGTTAGGCGTGTTTACAGCCAACACACGCACAGAACCGCGGGCCCTGCATCCCTGGCCTTCAGACCTCTTTTGGCAGTGATATGCAGTACGCTGTGTTTTACATTGTGATCCATTACTATGCGTACAAATGTGCATCTGGATATAACTAAAAAGGCTTCACAAAGCGATATTTACCCTGATAACATACGCTGGAACCTGTTCCATGGGGGGAAATACTGCTGGTCTCCGCTCATTAAACCAGTGTCATGACCCCTGAAGGTTTGCAACCTGCAGAAGGAAAGCGGGCTCCGTGGCCTGTTGTCACGTGTGTCCCTGTGGTGAGGGGTGACCCAGGGCACCAGAGAGTGTCTGAGTCCTTTGGGGCAGAGCAGAGCCGAGGTGTGTGCTGTGGGTCGCTTTGGGACCCTCCCCAGGCACAAGGCCCAGCGATTCACTGTGACGTGCTAGTGAAAGTGCTTCTTCGTCCTTGACTGTGGGACATCTCTGTCTGTCTCTCCGTATTTACAGTAGTGATAATGAGAATACTTACCTTGAAACATCATCAGGCTTGAGTTATATGAACAGCCTTTAGTACCTGCGCTTAGTAACCTTTAACAGATGTTTGCTACCAATGCTATTAATATTGCATCTTACTATTTCCATGCACCCTCAGGTGGATTACATTTCCCTTCTGCCCCTTGACATAATTTATGCTCAGCCCATTAAGAGTATGTGGCTTCGGTGCAGGCCTAAACCCTGCGTTCCAGAGCATGGATTGTGGTTCAACGGAAACATTCACACCTTGAATTAGTCAGGACATTTTCAGTGACAAGTGACAGAAACCCCAATCAGACTGGCTTAATCAAAACCAGGAAATGACTGGCTCACCTCACGGAAAAGTCCAGCGGTACTGCTTTCGGCACTGGCCATATCCAGCTGCTCTCACCATGTCAGAAGCCTCTTTCTCGGCATTCCTTGCCCTGCCTTTCCCCGTTAGCTTCATGTTCAGGCAGGATGGCCCCACGCCGTGGCTGACACAGCCACCGGCCACTCTAGTTTTACATCCCACTTCAACTCAGTGCTCCATCGAGGGGCATTGGCTCTGACAGACTCGGGTCACCTTCCTGACCCTCCCTTTGCCACCTCAGTGGCTGAGCCAGAGGAGGTAGGTGCCCACCTGGACCATGTACCTCCCCTGTGGACTCAGCCTCACCCAAAGCATGAGCGCAGCAGTGGGGGAAGGGGGGAAGGGCACATGCAGAAACACGGCTGATGTCCACTGAGCGCGCTCACCGCTCCCTCTCCCACCACAGGACTTTCTACATGAGATGTGGTGTTTGATCCACTGAGAGCAGTGTTAACACTAAGATGCTCTCCTTCTAAGTTGCCTTCTGTTTCCACTCTTCTAGCCCAGCTGTGTTCAGAGGTCTGCCGTGACAAACACTAAGTGGTTTTCTGATCACTGCTAAACAAAGGTGTTTTCTTTTTTTCCGTCACCCCATCTTTTGGTTGCCTTAAGAGTCATTTCCTTCTATCTTATCGCATGCCTCTCCCAGGCCTAATCTGCTTTCCCAAGGGTTTGGCACCTATGGGTCTTCTTACAAATAACAAAATACAGCCCAAGAAGTGAGACCCCCACCCCCTCAGTGGCTGTTTCCTTTCTCTTTGTGGTCTGGCCGCGCTGACGTCAGAGCCCTGGCATGCAGCACCTCTTCATCCTCTGGCTGTGAATGGAGCCCGCTGATGTGCCGGATCCGCGGGGCTGGGTCCCTTGAGTTGTTGGACAGCCCCTGGCTTCCCCTGTACATGAATGTGAGCACACGCATGCATGCACATACACACACACACACACACACACACACACACATGTATTCACCCAAAGAGACACAGGTGGGTGATAGACAATGGGCACTTGGGTGGGGGCTCCAGATGGTGGATTGTGTCTGCTGGGTCATTTAAGGGAATTGTGGGTCTGGAGCCAGCCAAGTTGAGGGCACATCCCAGAGCCTTTCATCTGCCACGTGCAAAATGTGGTTGGCCCACTAGTTAAATGAGAAACAAAGTAAGCACTTCCTTTTTTTAAATTGTGATAATATACACATAAAATTTACTATCTTAATCATTTTGTGTGTACAGTTCAGTGGTATATACTTACATTGTTGTGCGACCACCCCTGATCTCCATCACTGCTCTCCAACTCTTTTCATTTTGTAAACCTGAAACTCTATGCCTTTTAAACGATAACTCCCCATTCTCCCCTCCCCTTAGGCCCTGGAAAACAACATTCTGGCTTTATGGCTTTGGCTACTCTAAGTACCTCATACAAGTGGACTCACACAGTCTTTGTCTTTTGTGACCGGCTTATTGCACTTAGCAGCATGTCCTCAAGCCATGTTGTGGCATGTTGCAGAATTTTCTTCCTTTGTAAGGCTGAATAATATTCCGTTGTATGTGTGTACCACACTTTGCTTGTCCGTTCATTCATTGATGAGCACTTAGATTGCTTCCCTCTTTTAGCTATTGTGAATAATGCTGCAATGAACATGTGTGTACAAATATCTCTTCAAGACCCTACTTTCAATTCTTTGGGGCATATGCTCAGAAGTGGAATTGCTGGGTCATATGAGAATTCAATTTGCAATTTTTAGAGGAACTGCCATATTGTTTTCCACAGAAGCTGTAACACATTCTGTTGCCACCCACAGCGCACAATTTCTCTACATCCTTGCTGATACTTGTTTCCTATGTTTTTTATAGTAGCCATTCTAATGGGTATGAAGTAGTATCTCATCGTACTTTTGATTTGCACTTCCTTAATGATTAGTGACATTGAGCATCTTTTCATGTGATCATTGGGCATTCCTGTATCACATTTGAAGAAATGTTTATTCAAGTTCTTTGCCCATTATTTACATTCTTTTATTTTTTAAGCCCAATACTATTCTATAATATTTGATAACTTTATAGGACGGATAAGCCAAATGTCATGAAGTCCATGTACAGACAACGTTATGAATTTAGTTATTCCCAAAGTATGTATTATTTTGAGGGAAAAGTTAGGACATTCCCTAAAGACATTTAAAGTCTCAAACTTTTTACTTGGAAGTCTATATATGTGTGTTATGTAAGTTTGTTAAGTACTAGGCTAGGAACAGATGTGATTTATTATCTGCTGAGAGCTTTGGAGCCCATCAAGCATATCTGTTTGTGTGAAAACACTTGTACACACAGAGCTGAAGCCCTCTGGGAAACCTGAAGAGATAGCTAACATGATGAGGCTACATGAAAAATGAGACACTTTAAGCGTTTTTTTTTAATGAAAACGTAATTTTAAAGAAACATGTTGATGAACATTTTGGTTTTTTCCAAGCCAGTCCTGCACACATGGAGACCCTGCTATTTTCCTCCCAGGGATCTGTCACTCGCTATAAAACTCCGAGTACCAGAAATGTTCCAGTGCTGGCCCCAAACCTTCCGTTAAGGAGGATCGTTGGACTAGAGTATCTTTTTTAAAAAAAATATTAACTTCAGATATAATTCATGGGCTACAATTTCCATTTCCATTTATTGCTGCCTAGAATTTAGTCATACTATGTGCAAAGTAATCTGTGTTCAGGGTCCTTCCAGAATTTTCCAGTTGTTTACAGTTTTCTCCCCCACACCTAATTCAATAGAGATGTTCCATGGTTTATCTTTTTATTTAAAAATACATTTTATTGATTTTTTTTTTTGCAGAGAGGAAGGGAGAGGGATAGAGAGCTAGAAACATCGATGAGAGAGAAACATCGATCAGCTGCCTCCTGCACACCCCCTACCGGGGATGTGCCCGCAACCAATGCACATGCCCTTGACTGGAATCGAACCTGGGACCCTTCAGTCCGCAGACCAATGCTCTATCCACTGAGCCAAACCGGTTTTGACTCCATGGTTTATCTTCACTGAGCCTCTTTACAAGGCAGTTTAACTTAATTTTTACAGAAATGACTTTTTGACATTCATATTTAACTGCTTTTACATGGCGCTTGGATAGTATAAATGCCAAGCAAAGACTATGGCACAGAGAGGTCTGAAAAGGAAACATGGCTCACCTGGTGGGAACAGATGTGAGCAAGTGTGTTGGTAGCCAACACTTATATGGGACTAGCTACGTGTAGGAAACTCTTTTCGTGCATTGACTCATCTCATCTTCACAGCACCCCAATCGGGTAAGATTTATTTTTCACAGATGAGGAAAACGAAGCACAGTGAGGTTAGATTTGCCTCAGGACTCTGCCTGCTAGCTGCAAGCACTCAGACTGCCTTGGGCTTCATCAGTATTGCAAAGGGAATGAGAGCATTTTACATGGAGTTAAATTAAGAGCAGAGAGGGAGAGAGGGAGAAAGGGAGAGAAGGAGGAAAGGAAGGAGGGAGAGAGAAACTGTATACAATATATATTCTTTAAACAAAAGCCCCATCATAACATAAAGACTTCCGAAACATTCTCCATAGTGCCCTAAAATTAGAATCTAGCTTGGAAAGGTATAAATGACCTATATCATCATTTAACACCCCTCCCGCTCACATAGCCCAACAGGATAAATGAGGCACGGGGGGTCTGGGCGGGGGGGGATCATTTGCTTTATAAGTACCCCACTAGTTTTCATGTTCCTCATGAGATTTAGTGTGCTGGCTTACTCCACGTTTTCTTCCAGAAGAAAGTGATGTGTACTAACATATACTTTTCCTGGGAGAAATATTCAGGAAGTGAGACTCTCAGAGTTTGCCAAGAGAGAAGGAAAGTTGGTAGATATGAATTCCGTAGTGTTAATGAATCTACATTTATCTATTTATCTCAAGCCAGTGTAAAGCTGGGACCAACGAATCTTGGGGTGGGAAAGGGTCCAGGGATGCGGTTGTATCCATCCTGTCTGGAGGAGGAAGGGTGAGACCAGCTGTGCACCTACAGGATAGGTGATAATGTCACTATTTCACAGGTATGGACCCTGAACGTCAGAGAGGTAAAGCGATTCGCCCAGAATCGCGCAGCCGGACGGAAATGGAAGCTGGGTGTGAACTTAGTCTTGCTGAATCTGAGGCCCCTGGTCTTTGTGCCAGAAATGGTCATTGAGTGGATGGGAGGATCCAGGTGGGCCTTGGTCCCGAGGTCATTGTGTTTTGGGGAACCGGAGGCCCCACAGCCTCTGAGACGGGAGGAGGCGCTTAGGATTCAGGCCAGGCTGACACTTGGGAGACGCTCACGGCTCAGAAGCAGAGATTTGTAAGAAATTCCAATTTTCACAAATTACTATTGGAAGAAAATCATGTTCTTCAACCTCAAGTGTATGGAACGTGACTTGAAGTGCATTTTTTTTTTTTTTTTGGAGGAAAGAATTTTGTTTATGCCCAAACAGTTTTGTGAGGTTTGGTAGGAAATCATGACATCTGGGTAAACATTAATGTTCTATAGCCCCTCCCAACTATGAAGTCATACAGATAATGAAAGAAACTCCAGGGTGCGTAGTAAGTGATACAATACTTTTATGGGTAGGTGACATTTTTATATCACACATGGAGAGCTTAAAAAATAACAAAAAACGCCCATACCTGTATAGCATTTTGGTGAAGAATGGTAACGCAGAAGCAAACTGTAAGATCAAATAAATATGAATGGATTCTTTCATAGTACATACAGTCAAAGGAAACATATCAGCAAAAATCAACACGGAACAAACAGCAAAATGGAATAAATTTGAATAAATCCCTGCACAGGCAGTCGCAGGACATATTGATAAATATTTCAACATAAACAGATACAAAGTATAACATAAAATATTAATTTTGAAGAAATCCCTCTGTGCTGCACTCAATAAAATCTGATATTTCACTGGATAGTGGTAACGTGTGCACCAAGTAACGGGGAGGAACGGGGCCTGTTTTCCCTAAGGGCTTGAGCCTAATGTTTAATGACCGTGTGTCCGCTGGCTTTGAGTCTCGGTCACACACAGGTGAACCTTAGATGTCAGGGGACTAGCCCAGACCCCGCCTCCGGTCAGCGGAGTGGTCCTTGGGCCCCTCCCTTCCCATCTGGGGCCCCCCTGCCAGGCTGAGGAGCTAGTGCAGTGAACTGCATGACCCCCTGCCCTGCTCCCTCAGCCAGAGGAGGCCCGTGGATTCCTCCACCCCCCCAACCACCGAGTGGGCAGCAGACAGGACAGCCATGCAGTAACCCTGCCAGTCCTAGGCTGGACCTGAGAGGTCCGGTGCTCCCGGTCATCACAACAGTCGAGCAGCTCCATAAGCACCGGTGGACTCTGGAGCCCTCTCCGCATCTTCTGTTCCAGCTGGGAAGCCCTGTGGCCTCGGACAGTCTGTTTCCTCTGCTGGCTGCAGATGGGGAGCCTTCCTGGGAGTGTGTCTCGCCCTGCTGCAGCTCATGCCTAACAAAAGCTGTGCCAGGCAGAGACATGACCCAGGGACCCCCAGGCCTCCATCTGGGGACATCAGCTGAGCCCCTCCGAGGAAGCCACACAGCCCCCCCTGTGTCCTGCCGGCAGCTGGAATCCAGCCGACCCAGCTCAGAGTGCGACATCTCTGCCTGGGGACCAGCCTCAGGTAACGGTGCCACAGGGAAAGCGGAGCTAAGCCAGGCCGACAGCTCAGAGGGATGTGGCTCTGGAGACTTCCTCGTGGAGTCCCTGCCCCATTTTACCGGGAGAAACGGACCTGAGGCCTGGGCGTCGCCAGTTCAGCAGCTCGCTGTGAGGGTGCAGTGGTTTGTGAGGAGCACAGGGTTTGGCAGCAAAAGATCTTCAATCAGTTCTATGAAGGCCTTAGCTTCCCCTCTGTAAAATGGGATACCTGTCCTCGTGGGGTTGTGGCGAGGATTAAACCAGATAATGCATTTAAAGCTACTAGGACTGTATCTGGTCCCTAGTAAGATAGGGCTCATTAACTCTAGTTAAAAAGATAAAAGCTTGCCGAAACCAGTTTGGCTCAGTGGACAGAGCGTCGGTCTGCGGACTGAACGGTCCCGGGTTCGATTCCGGTTAAGGGCATGTACATTGGTTGCAGGCATAATCCCGGTAGGGGGTGTGCAGGAGGCAGCTGGTCGATGTTTCTCTCTCATCCACGTTTCTGGCTCTCTATCTCTCTCTCTTCCTCTCTGTAAAATATCAATAAAGTATTAAAAAAAAAAAAAAGATAAAAGCTTAGCCCTAACCAGTTTGGCTCAGTGGATAGAGCGTCGGCCTGTGAACTGAAAGGTCCCAGGTTCGATTCCGGTCAAGGGCACATACCTTGGTTGGGGGCACATCCCCAGTAGGAGGTGTGCAGGAGGCAGCTGATCGATGTTTCTCTCCCATTGATGTTTCTAACTCTCTATCCTGCTCCCTCTCTGTAAAAAATAAATAAAATATATTTTTTAAAAAGATAAAAGCTCAGTAATCTCATAATCTATAAACAACAACAGCAACATTAGGTCTCTGAAACCCTCCTCAGAAGAGCGCCCGTTTCTTCCCCTCGCTTCCTCTTCTGCAGCAGGAGCACAGATGGGGCGGGGACCCACCTGGAAAGAGGAAACAGCTGTGGGTTGAGGGGGCTCTGGCCTCAAGCCGCATCCCGCAGCTGTGCTGCCTCGGAGCCTCAGTTTCCTCATCTGTGTGATCGGGATCACACAGTCTCCTTCACGGGCGGTGAGAAGAATGACTGTGGCTCCGGGCACAGGCTGCTGAGCCTGTCTCTCCGCATCAAGTGAACTTCCATCCCGGGCGCGTCGGGCCGTTACACGGGATGTGCCCCTGAGCCCCGCCTGCCTCGGACTGCTCTTCACCCAGACCCAGCGGCCCTGGCAGCTCCCGGCAGCGGGCACCCATCACCTGCACCTGCCTGCTTAGTGAGGCGATGGCTGGGTGGTCGGCAGGGGAGCAGGCGTGCCTGAGGCTGGCCGTGGTGTTTCAGGAATCCTTTTCCTGCCGGCACCACGTGCAACAGCTCGCGGTTCAGGGCGGAGGCTGCAGAAAGGGTGGACTCGCTCTGGCCAAAGCTGGGTTTGGTGTAGCCAGGGCCGAGCGGAGCTCTCTGCTTGAACAGACTCAAAATATTACTATGTCTTTCAATAGTAGTTCTTCTTAGGATCACAGTGCTTCTGGGTCTCAAAGCCAAAAGGCTCTGCATTCCTACAAGTCTGTGTTATTTTGTTGCCAAACTCTTTTTTTATTATATATTTTATTGATATTTTACAGAGAGGAAGGGAGAGAGATAGAGAGCTAGAAACGTCAATGAGAGAGAAACATCGATCAGCTGCCTCTTGCACACACACACACACACACACACACACACACACACCCCGGGGATGTGCCCGCAACCAATGTAAATGCCCTTGACCAGAATCGAACCTGGGACCTTTCAGTCCGCAGACCGACGCTCTATCCACTGAGCCAAACCGGTCTAGGCGGTCTGTGTTATTTTGTGGCAGAATATCTCTTGACCGACCAGATGGAAAGGGTAAGTTACTAATTTGGTTGTAGAGGTCCCAGGTGCTGCGGGCAGTGAGGCAGCTGGCAGGCCTTCTCCCTGCCGTGGCGCAGAGTGGGTCGAGATGCTGGGGCCAGATGCCTGGGTGCCCGCCGTAAGCCAGGTCACTTAATGTCTCTTAAGTTTAATGTCTACACTTGCAAAGGGAAGGTGTTCATCGTGGGTGGACACCTTAGAGGGTTGTGGTGAAACTTCCGTGAGACAATACAAGCCAAGTGCTTACCTGCACCAGGCCCGTTTTAAGAACTTAAATGTTAGCTCGTTTTTATTTATAACCGGCGTATTTTAAACTCAGTGCCTGCATCTGGCAGTTGTTTATTCTTTAGAAGCAGTTGGGATCATTTTCAGGTTCTAAATGAGATCCTACCGGTTTGCAGGAAAAGCCTGTGATGTCTAAGAAGCACCTGTCTTAGCTGAATGCAGAATAATGCAATGGAGAGGAAAAACAGCATCTTCCGGATCATGTGATTGGCTGCATTGTCAGTGAATGCTTGGGAGTAAGGGCAGTGCCTGCATCTAAGCTGTGTGTGTTCTCAGGGCCCGGATGTGGGCCACGTGGTGAATACAGTGGTCAGGAAGGCATTTGTGGGTGAGAGCGTGGTGTCTGGAGTCAGACCAGCTTCCTGGTTTGCATCCTGTCTCCACCGCTATCAATCTGTGTGACCATGGGTGAGTCACTTAACCAACTATTTCCTCATCGGTTACCGGTGGATACAGAACATTTCCCCCGGGGTAACTGTGGAGACGGAGTGAGATCTATGAGAAGCAGTCTGCAGCGAGGTCATTCTCGGGGGGTACGGGCAGGTCCAGTGCTCATGCGTGCCCCTCGTTCATAGGAAGTAAGCGTAACTGACGAAGACACAATGAGAAAGAAACCTGTTCCTCACGTTAGCCGTGATTGGATCAGATGCTCATAGAGTGTGTGGTCTCAGTTACCTGTGGAATCTGAAAACGTTGAACTCATCAAAGCAAAGAGTGATGGTTGCCAGGGGCTAAGAGGGTGGGGGAGCCAAAACAGGTTTGACTCAGTGGATAGAGTGTCAGCCTGCGGACTGAAAGGTCCTGGGTTCGATTCCGGTCAAGGGCATGTATCTTGGTTGCGGGCACATCCCCAGTAGGGGGTGTGCAAGAGGCAGCTGATCAATGATTCTCTCTCATAGATGTTTCTAACTCTCTTCCTCTCTGTAAAAAATCAATAAAAAAATATATATATTTTTTAAAAAGAGGGTGGGGGAAACGGGGTGATGGTGGTTAAAAGGGTACAAAGTTTCAGCGAGGCAGGATGGCTGTGTCTGGAGATCCAATGGATAGCAATGGCGGCTTTGGCTAATAATACTCTATAGTATATTTGAAACTTGCTAAGAGAGTAGATTTTGAGTATTCTCAACACACACAAAATAATCATATTCCTGTGAGGGGATGGATATGTTAATTGGCTTGATTGTGGCAATCATCTCACCATGTACAGTCTATAGCAAAACATCATGTGCATTTTAAATACAATTTTTATTCATCAACTACACCTTAGTAAAGCTCGGAAAATGCAGATCTCAGTGGAACTGCAGGGCTGCCTCCGAAGGGAGCGAGGGAGCCTTGGAACATTTCCGCGTGACCCCACGTCATAATGGCTGACTTTGGGTTAAGTATGAGGTCTGGTCTCTACATTTTGTTGCTCTTTTTGTTCAGCCTACTTACATAAATGGTGTTCTCTACGTAAACATTTAGGAAAGTCAGAATACCAAAACAGGTGAAATATAGCATCAGGATGGTGGCTTCCTCCATGTTTTGGTGGCCGCACAATACATCATCTGTTGCATTTAATCATGTGGCTAGTTTGATTTCTGTTGGTTTAATAGTGTTTGTAGTTGACTTATGAATGTATTTAGGATTTTATACCAGTTTTCTGTTTCTGCACATTTGAGGGATACTTGATTTTATTGTGTTTTTTAAAGAATAGTTTATTGACTTTTAGAGATAGAGGGGAAAGGATGCGGGGGATGGGAAGAGAGAAACATCAACATGAGAGTGAAACATCAATCTGCTGCCTCCTGCACACCCCCTGCCAGGGATTGAGCCTACAATCCAGGCATGTGCCTTGACTGGCAATCGAACCAGTAACCTTTTGGTGTGTGGGGACGATGCTTAAGCAAATGAGCCACACTGGCCAGGGCTTGAGGGATATTTTAATAAAAATAAGTTACATTAACATTGAGAGTCAATGAGTTTCTCTTTCAAAGAAGGTCCATGCATCAGTCAAGAAACACCAGCTAGATCATGCAGAGTGTGCGGAGCAGAGTCCTGTGCGCAACTGGGATTTCTGACTTGCTGGATACTCAGTATATTTCTCTGTCCAGCTCACTCACGGGACAGAGGGGCACTTTGCCTCTTGGATTCTCTGATCCTTGGGCTGTGGGGTCGTTCTGACCACGTGGAGGGGCTTCTGCAAAGGGGTGCTTTTAGCGGAAAGGGGGAAGAATATTTCCCTCTTTCACTGTTCAGTACTCCTGTCCTCCATATTCTGTTCATGAGAGAGAGCCACTTCCAAGTTCTTCCTTCTTCCCCCTTTAAGGTAGACACACCATGATTCTTATCTACTGTTATTTCCTTTTCACGTTTTTATTTTTATTTTTTTTTAATTTTATTTTATTAAGGTATTTTCTGTGTACATAGTTTACCATTGCCCCCCCACCCCACCTCCCATTTATGCCCTCCCTCCCCAGAGTTCTGTGTTTATTGGTTGTACTTATGTTCATGCATACCAGTCGTTCTCCTATCTCCCCCCAGGTCTCCTTCCCCTCCCCGCTGTCATTTGACAATCTGCTTGTTTTATGGTGACCATCTCAGGACCCCATGAATAAAATCCGCTCCTCATTTGGCAGTCTGCTTGTTTTATGGTGACTATCTCAGGACCTTATGAATAGAGTCCGCTCCTCTTCTGGTTTACACCGCCCCTTCCCCTGGGTCCCACTGCTTCCCCTGGGACACACGGCTCGCCCGGGGCACACTGCACCCTGGGACACTCGGCTCACCCGGGGCACTCGGCCCTCTGGGACACTCGGCTCACTCGGGGCACTCGGCCCCCTGGGACACTCGGCTCACCCGGGGCACTCGGCCCCCTGGGACACTCGGCTCACCCGGGGCACTCGGCCCTATGGGACACTCGGCTCACCCGGGGCACTTGGCCCCCTGGGACACACGGCTCACCCGGGACACCCTTCCCCTTTGGGGGGTACGGCTTACCCGGGGCACATGGCCCCCTGGGACACTCGGCTCACCCGGGGCACTCGGCCCCATGGAACACTCGGCTCACCCAGGGCACTCGGCCCCCTGGGACACTCGGCTCACCTGGGGCACTCGGCCCCATGGGACACTCGGCTCACCCGGGGCACTCGGCCCCATGGGACACTCGGCTCACCCGGGGCACTCGGCCCCCTGGGACACTCGGCTCACCCGGGGCACTCGGCCCCCTGGGACACTCGGCTCACCCGGGGCACTCGGCCCCCTGGGACACTCGGCTCACCCGGGGCACTCGGCCCTATGGGACACTCGGCTCACCCGGGGCACTTGGCCCCCTGGGACATACGACTCACCCGGGACACCCTTCCCCTTTGGGGGGTACGGCTTACCCGGGGCACATGGCCCCCTGGGACACTTGGCTCACCTGGGACACTCGGCCCCCTGGGACACTCAGCTCACCCGGGGCACTCGGCCCCCTGGGACACTCGGCTCACCCGGGATCCCCTTCCCCTTTGGGGGGTACGGCTCACCCGGGGCACATGGCCCCCTGGGACATTCGGCTCACCCGGGGCACTCGGCCCCCTGGGACACATGGCTCACCCGGGACACCCTTCCCCTTTGGGGGGTACGGCTTACCCGGGGCACATGGCCCCCTGGGACACGGCTCACCCGGGGCACTCGGCCCCCTGGGACACTCGGCTCACCCGGGGCACTCGGCCCCCTGGGACACTCGGCTCACCCGGGATCCCCTTCCCCTTTGGGGGGTACGGCTCACCCGGGGCACTCGGCCCCCTGGGACACTCGGGTCACCCGGGGCACTCGGCCCCTGGGACACTCGGCTCACGCGGGGCACTCGGCCCCCTGGGACACTCGGCTCACCCGGGGCACACGGCCCCTCTAGGGTGTTGGGGTCGCATATTGGAGGCGCCACGCTAGCTCCTTGCTAGCATGGCGGGCAGGCTGGGACAGCTGCAGTTGGGCTGAGATGGTTGCAGGCGCGGGACCACCTTCAAAGGTGTCTCGTTCGGTGTGGGAGCGGAGCAGCTGCAGACATGGAGGCTAAGTTCTGAGGTCGCCCACTCCCTGAGCCCAAGGCGTGGTGAGCTCTGTTCTTGGTGGATTTCCTTTATTCTCGGTGGCAGTGGCGGGTGGCGGTGCCAGGTGCAATATTGACGGTCGCTCCTGTGGTTCAATTACCACTGTAGTTTTAAAGTTCACAAGGCGGTGGTGGTGAGAGTTTCGGCTTGGCCATGTGGCATCGGAGTATGGGCTCGCCTGGGTGGGTAATGGAAGGCACCGTGCCATTTCCTCACCAGCGCGCTCCTTTTCCCTCCCAGCATGGTGGGTGTGCTGGGAAGATTGTGGGCGGGCTGTGATGGCTGCATGGGGAGAGTCCGCCCTCAATGGTGTCCTCTTTGTTGCGGATGTGGAGCTGCTGTGGATGCAGAGGCTAATTTCTGAAGCCACACTCTCTATGAGCCCGGTGTGTAGTGAGCTCTGATTTTGGTGGATTCCCATTCTTGGGGGCGGCGGTGGGAGGGGCAGCGATGGTAGCTCCTGTGGCTCAATTTCCCCTGTAGTTTTAAAATCCGCATGGTGGTAGTGTATGATGCTTTGGCCTGGCCATGTGGCAGCAGAGAGAGGATTCTCCGGGTCTGCCGATGGAAGGCGCAGCGCCAGCACAGTGCGCGCGAAGGCTTGGCAGAGCAGGCCGCGGGCGGTGGCGGGGAGTCCCTGCGATGTCTTAGTCTTTCAGACTTAGTGGAACGCTTCCCCTGAGCCAGGACAAGCAGCACCACCACAAATATTGGCCAGCTCAGTGCTGCCCCTGTACAGGTGACAGTAGGGGCATCCTCACCTTGGTAGGCCTTTGCTCTTGGAGGTCTTAACCAGTGGAAGGCAGCACGGTACAGAACTGCCCCACCTTCTCATTCCTCCGGCCTTTTCACGTTTTTATATTAGGAGCATGTGGATGTGCTCTCAGGTCCCCCGGCCCAGTGATAATCTCCGGGCTTGCTCCAGCCTTCTTTCCTGCGGAGCGGTTCACGCCATTAGCCCTCACAGTAGTTCCCGGGGGTAGGGAGGATCGGAAGGCTGGGTGAACGAGTGAGTCTGAGGAAAGCCGTGGGCTGCCTCTTTTATGTTAGCACTTCTGCTTTAGGCAGCCTTCTGCATTTGCACCCATTTTCGTATTTTCCTTCAAAGCATTTTTCGTGTGATAACAGTCATTAACTTCATCGCTGCAGAATGAAATAAAAGGGCTAACAGTGTGGCTATTGAGAAATAAGAACCTTCGTTTAAATCTTTTTAAGGTCATTAAGAAAGAACAGGAGAAACCAAGGTGGCAGCATAGGTCAATGCCTAACTGCAGGCTCACACAACAATTTCAAAAAATTACAACTAAAATACAAAATGGACATTATCCAGAACTATAGGAAAGTTGACTGACTGGAAATTCTACAACTAGAAGGAAAGAGAAAACCAGAAGGAAAATCAGAGGAGCTGTAAAAGCCTAAGGTATGGAGACAACGTGCTTATGTGGGGAGAGGATTGAGCTGGAGAGAGGAGGAGGGGGCAGCTGAGTGCCTGGCTAGTGGGAAGGAGATAAAAGCTCCGGACTGTGCTGAACCCCAGTCCCGACTGCACTGAACCCCAGTTCTGGGCGAGACCCTGGGACCCAGGCTCATACTAAGGGAATCTAGGCTGTAAGGCGGAAACTCAGGGGAACAGCGAAAGGCAGAGTCCTGGAGGCGTGCACGTTGCGCACAGAGAACGGACTGTTGACTGTGTGCTAGACTGCCCTAGCAGGAAGGAGACAAAAGCTCCGGACTGTGCTGAGCCCCAGTTCTGGGCCAGACCCTGGGAACCCAGGCTCATAAGGAGGGAATCTGGGCTGTAAGGCAGAAACTCGGGGGAGCAGCGAAAGGCAGAGCTCCGGAGGTGCGCACGTTGTGCTCAGAAGACGGACTGTTGACTGTGCCGCTGGATTGCCCTAGCGGGAAGGAGACAAAAGCTCCGGACTGCACTGAATCCCACTTCCAACCCCGCTTCCAACTGCACTGAACCCGTTTCAAGCTCATTGGGGGAGAGACTAGACCAGCTGTGGGCAAACTACGGCCCACAGGCCGGATCTGGCCCGTTCGGCTGTTCTATCCGGCCCGCGGAGCTGAAAGAGCAGAGGGTTCTCTTGCTCTCCCCTCCCCTCCTTCACCAGCATCCCAAGATGAGAGTGCCAGTATGGTCAGGTTGCTTTTTTTTCTGGCCCTCCGGTCCAGTTTAAGAACCCATGGTGGCCCTCAAGTCAAAAAATTTGCCCACCCCTGGACTAGACTGTCTGGTAGTGGGTGAAACTTGAGGGTACCTTTCTCTCAGAGGTGCTTGCAGCGAGTACCAAAGCAGCAAGTACCAAAGGACAGTGAGGAACACTGAGACTCAGGAACCTCATAGGACGGGGCTGAGGGGAAGCCAAGGCTGTAGGCTCCACCCTGAAACTTCTCCCCATCCAAGCTGAGCACAGAGGCTTTTACAATTTTCCAAGTCTAGTCGAATAAGGCTGTCTCCCGGCATAGACACAACTGATCCTCATAGCCAATTGGCTGGAGGTCAGTTCCTCCCAGTGATACCAACAACAATCAAGACTTAACTACAAAAAGGCTGTACACACAGTCCACAAAGGGGTGCACCAAGAGTGTCCACCTCAGGTAACTGGGAGGCTGACCCACTGAACCATATAGGCCACCTTAGCACACCAAGCCACCCTACCAACTCAGGAAAGCTGTGAAAATGCCGAGACGAGGGAACAGATCACAAACGAAAGGAATGGAGGACAAAAAGCAACTGGATATAGAGTTCAAAACCACGGTTATAAGGTTTTTCAAGAATTTCCTAGAAAAAGCCAATAAAATAAACGAGACCTATGAGGATATGAAAAGGGATCAACTAGAAATTAAAAGGGATCAACTAGAAATAAAGATTACATTATCTGAAATAAAAAATATTATACAGAGTCCTAAAAACAGAATGGAAGATCACAATAATCAAGTCAAGGATTTGGAACATAAAGAGCCAGAAGACACTCCTCCACAGAAGTAAGAAGACAAGAGAATCCAGAAAGTTGAAGATAATGTAAGAAACCTCTGGGACAACTTCAAGCTAACCAACATCAGAATTATGGGGGTCCCAGAGAAAGAGAGAGAGCAAGATACCGGACTTACAACTTTCCTGTAGTTCTGGAAAGAATTAGACTTAAAAGTTCAGGAAGCGCACAGAACCCCAAACAAAAGAAATCCAAAGAGGACCACACCAAGACACATCATAATTAAAATTCCAAGAGCAAAAGACAAAGAGAGAATATTAAAAGCAGCAAGAGAAAAGCAGGTAGTTACCTATAAAGGAGCACCCATATGATTGTCAGCTGATTTCTCAATGGAAACCATGCAGGCCAGGCAGGAATGGCAAGAAATATTCAAGGTGATGAATAGCAAGAACCTACAACCAAAAATACTCTACCCAGCAAAGCTATCACTCAGAATCAAAGGTCAGATAAAGAGCTTCACAAAAAAAAAAAAAAAAAAAAAAAAAAAAAAAAAAAGCTAAAGGGGTTCTTTAGGAAGAGGAAGAAAATAAAGATAAAAATTATGAACAACAAATATGTAACTATCAACAAGTGAATCTAAAAACCAAGGGAATTAAAAAATCTGATGAACAATATTAACTGGTGAATATAATAGAATCAGAGGTATGGAAGGGGAGTGAACTGACGATTCTTGGGGGAAAGGGGAGTGGGGGGTGTGGGAAGAGACTGAACATAAACTGTGCACCTATGGATGAGGACAATGGGGGTGGGGAAAGGGTAGAGGGTGGGATGGGAACCTGGTGGAAGGGAGCAATAGGGGGGGGGGGAAATGAACATTTGTAATAATATAAACAATAAAGATTTATTAAAAAGGAGAGAGAAAGAATAGCTTTAAGTGTTGGTTTTGGTGTGATTTTTGCCTAGGATTTAGAGTGTATTTAAACTGAAATTGAATGATCAAAAGAAACCCCTCATAATATAGTTGTCTAAAGTTTATTAAATTTCACTATTTGAAGGTGCAGGATTAATATTCCTAGAGCCCAGCTCTGATAACTTTCGTTCTGTTGTTCTGTTTTAAAAATTATGAGCCTTGAAGTAAAAAAATCTGGCTTTTTAGTATTTCTGACTCTCACTTTCCCCTCTATAAAGGAATTATACTCACTTCAAAGGATGCATGTTACAATTAGTGAGACAATGGGTGGGAGACATTAAGCACAGTAGGTGTCAATAAAGTTTAAAAATTTTTTTAAGAAGGTGAAAAGCTAAAAACCTGCAATGAACTCTCTGTCCCATAGCATAAAACCCAGTTTCTTTGATGCTGTGTTCCAGAGGTCCACAATCTGGCCTGGGTGACCTCATAACTTACTTGATATTTTCCAGCCGGATAGACAATTTCACTCTTTATTTCCCATAAAACAAGGCAGTGGCTTTCAAACCCTTTGACCAAGACCCTCAGTATGAAATATATTTTATGCATGAACCAAAAGTTCCACAAAGCAGTACTCCATGTTGCCACGCAGAACACATTCTGTTCTGTTTCACGGAGGAAGAAAAGGCCGGTCCTGACACATTGCGCTGGGAGGAGACCTGTCTTAGAAGGCCCTCCATCTCTATATCTTGAAACTCTACCCACCCCCTTCCATGAAACCTTCCCTCCTTCCTTTTGAGCCTCTGGTAGCCTCCTCTGAACTTATCATTTTTTCTCCATCTCATGTATGACATTTACTGCAAATGGGTTTATGTTAATTATTGATGTATGGTGAGTGCCTCCAGGGCTTGGTCCCTGTGGCCGTTTATCAACCTGGGAGGCAGAGCCGGTGTCCGGCCCTCTGCGGGGATGGTTGAGAAATTGCATGGTGTCTGGGATGCTTCCCTGCCTCTGTGCTGACCTTTGAAAGTTCCAGTTTGTGTGTGGACTCTCGGGAGCGGGGAGCTACTTGCCTAGATTGGATGTTCTCCTCTGCTGAGCTGCCTTGCATTCCCTGTGTATGTAGGAGAGAATGAAGTCAGGTTGGGGTTGGGAGTTCCAGCTTCTAAATGGAGATTCTCCATTTCTTGCCTCCCGACCCAACGTTGCTGGGTCTCAGAGGCTCCTTTCAGCTCCAGCAGCCTGTGAGCCAAGGTCAGAACAGCCTCCTCCATGATTCAGCGCAGCCTGGCATCTAAGCCTGGGCCTTTCTTTGCATCATGTGACCGGTGATCTTGCCGTATGGGACCTCTGCTGTTTCGCATGGGATGTTTTTGTGTGTGTGCGCACTGTTGTGCGTACACAGGATTTCATTAATGGACAGTCTTTGTCTACAATGAGACGATATTATATAGACGCACACAGAATAGTTATATCTATACCCACCATCTCACACAGCGGAGCTTGGCTTTGAGATCCCGCCTAACGATGAGCTTTAAGAGAAGGGCAGGACCCAATATATGTTTACACAAGTTATCTACCCAGAGGTCAGCCTCAGTTAAAGGAACTGATTTAATTTAGAGAAGTTATTTCTTCCTCTTTTAAATCTAATTTAAGAAACTTGAATGAAATAGTAATAGATGCCAGAGAACTGCCTATGCAGCAATATAAACTAATGCATGTAGACATAGCAGTATCTACCTTGGGACCGTACTTGGATAAAATACGTGTCAGAAGTATTTAGTAAATTATTGCCCTAGCCAATCTGGCTCAGTGGATAGAGCGTCAGCCTGCGGACCGGAGGGTCCCAGGTTGGATTCTGGTCAACCAAGGCATGTACCTTGGTTGCATGCTTGATCCCTGGACCTGATCAGGGCTCATGTGGGAGGCAACTGATTGATTGATGTGTCTCTCTCACATTGGTCTCTCTCTCTCTCTCTCTTCCTCCCTCCCTCCCTCCCTCCTTACCCTCCTCCCCTTCCACTCTCTAAAAAAATCAATGGAAAAATATCCTCAGGTGGGGATTAACAAAAACAACAAAAAAGTATCTAGGAGTTTACAGATTAAAAAGTTACTGAATGGCTCTAATCGGTTTGGCTCAGTGGATAGAGCGTTGGCCTGCGGACTGAAAGGTCCCAGGTTTGATTCCGGTCAAGGGCATGTACCTTGGTTGCGGGCACTTCCTTAGTAGGGGGTGTGGTGTGCAAGAGGCAGCTGATAGATGTTTCTCTCTTATCGATGTTTCTGACTCCCTTCCTCTCTGTAAAAAATCAATAAAATATACTGAATGTCTAATAAAGCAGACCAGTGAAAAGTTTTTTTTGTTTTTTTTTTAAACCACACTGATAGCTGCATGGTAAAATCTAGTAAGAGTTACTGAAGTACAGTTTCTATAATGCCTTTCTTTTTAAAGAGACTGATGAGCCTTTGGGTGTTGATAGTAAATCTGTTCACCCATAAGGAAGTTTTTCTCTTTTGGGTGTCGAACGCTTGTAGGGACTTCTGAAATGAGTTTAGTTTGATTCTCGGTGCTCAGAGAATTTGCAGACAAGCTTCTGGATTTAGAGCATTTCCTATGCAATGTGCCATTTACCAGAGCTAAAATGTGTGTCAGAAGGAATCAGGGTTGGTTTTAAAAGAGATATGGAGGAAATTTTCCTTCAACATTTAAAGTGCTTGACAAAGTCATGTTCGCAGGGACGTCGGTTTTGAGATGAGGAAGTTAAAATCAGGTGGCGTATTTTACATTCCTGGCCGAAGGCCCGCCTGATAGGATTGACAGGGAGCACTAATTAATCACCCAGGGTCTCCTCATTTCACTAATCACATTGCATGAAACCCTGCTGGCAGAGGCTCAAGGGCGAACCGTGGGCTCTCAGCCAACTGATTTTTCATAAGCATTATGCTACCTCTATAAATTAGTGGGGGCCGAACGTATGCTGTCAGCGGCTTACTTTCCCATGGCGACCCTCTCTGGTTAAACAGCTCTAAATGAAATCTTATACTGAGAGCAAGGAGAAGTTTCTTGCAAAGGAAAAAGAAAAAAAGATTTAATATTCTCTTTGTAATCTTTATTCCCGTGGTATGTGAGGAAACTATTTCTGTTCTGGTCAAAATCTGCTAGACTAATTGAATAATGCACAGATGACAAGATAATTGCCTTTTGTTATCAGGAAAGTGAGCCATGATGCTTGCTTTTTCCTTGACTTTCAATTGTGATAATAGTGTGTTCATTGAATGCATACTATACACCAATCACATCTCTTACCTCATTAACGGTCACGTGGGTTCTGTAGGGATGCTGTTTCCTCTCCATTTACAGGTGAGCAAATGGGGTCAGCCGGCCTGTCCAGGGTCCCTGCTGGTAAATGCTGGGGCCCAGATGTGGGCCACGGTTTGTCACCAGAGGCCATGCTCTTCTGTCTGTGTTACTGTTATTCATCATCCCTTTGTATCATCCCTTTTCACTGGAGGAAAATATCAGTGGTATTTATCACACATCTCAGTGATAAATATCAGAGGAATAATTCCCGTTTCCCCATCGATCCTTTCACATTCATCTGAGTTAATACATCATTTCAGAAGCACCTGGGCTCTCTAACGCGTTATGTTTTCCAATCATTATAACATCAAGCCGTGGGGAGAACGTTGCGAGCCTCTTTAAGCCAGAGGACATAGGTGCAGCGTATTCACACATCATTCACACTGTTGTTCATCTGGAGAAGCTTCCAAACAATTCTGATAGGAAAGGAAAATTCCAGGCCGCGCACACCACACACACACACACACACACACACACACACACACACACACACACACACGGGTAGTTTCCAAGGCAGCGCCTGCTCAGAGCCCAGCCTTACATCCCGACGCTGTGAATCATTCGGCTACAGCCTGCCTTACATATAAATTAATTTCCAGGAGTCTGTAATAAACTCTTATGTAAAAGAGCGATTTGTCAGGACCCATTTCCCTTACTAGAAACACCTAACTAGAGAGAGCAGTTTGATCTTCAGTGGTTTATACGGGTTCTGTGCTAAGCCAATACTCTTCTCCTTAGTATGCAGCGCCGATGTTTTGGGTTGAAAAGAACCCCTTCCATTTCTTTTTACGGTGTCATGAGAAGTTGGAAAGAGGAAACACTGAGCTGAACGTGCAGAATAAATAACTAAATGGTGCCGCCAGCCTGCCCCTTTGTTTTCTGACGCTCCCCTCCCCATCCTTTGTGAGTCATTGAGCCGGCGAGGCCCATCAAAGACACCTCAGTGTATAGAGCATTCTATGTGGAGGTTTATTTGTCATCCACACAAAGCACTAATTGCCCGCAGGGCCTCCTTTCACATGGCAGTCCGTGGGTTCGGGTCTCCTGGGGAGCGCCCTGCATTCTGCATGCCTCTCTCAGGACGCTTTAGGCCTCAGTTGCGTATAAAGCATCAGAAAGTTGATGTCCCTCCAGCAAGGATATTAAAGGGATTTTAAACATGAGTATGGAAATGTAAACAAGAGCTGGAAGTGAAGGTACTGCCATCATGTTCTGGTGTGTGCTTGATCTGATCAGAAGGATAATTTGTGCGATGGCTATGAAGGAGGCTACGTGGCATTTCTAGGATGGAGCATGCTTCTCTTAGAATTTAGCATTTCAAAAGGCCCACTGGGAGGAAATTCAGTTCTTGTTTTAACGTGAACTTGAGGTTCTCAAAGATTTCTTGGATGCCTTTGTTACTGATGTTGTCAATAACATTTCATTTTAAAGAAACATTCTGAATTCTAACAAGTCAATGTAGCAGATTATAGTTTTCTCTAGTGATTTGGCCTAGATGGTTGTGTGCGAGTGTGTACGTGCGTGCACACTATAGGGGCAGATAGGTTCGATAAGACCGTGCTTTTGTAGAAATTAATATCCCCATTTTGTAGATTGTGAAACTGAGAAATAGGGAGATTAAATGACTTGCCCAAGGAAACATATTTAGGATTCAAACCCAGACATCCTGGTTCAGGAACCATGTGCTTATCCTGTGTGCTTCCTAGAGTCATCTAGAGCAGCGGTCAGCAAACACATTAGTCAACAGAGCCAAATGTCAACAGTACAACAATTTCTTCTGTGAGTCAAATTTTTTAAACTTAAACTTCTTCTAAAGCCACTTCTTCGAAATAGACTCGCCCAGGCCATGGTATGTTGTGGAAGAGCCACACTCCAGGGGTCAAAGAGCCGCATGTGGCTTGCAAGCTGCATTTTGAGGACTACAGGTCTAGAGTCTCCTCCTCAGTCCTCTGTCTTCATCCTCAGGACACTGCCTTTTGGGGCTGGTGTCCCTGTCACCAGAGTTACTGTGGTAGCCTCCCAACCTGTCTCACTACCTTCAGCCGCACTTCCCTTCAGCTCATTCTTTGAGCTGACTTGGAATGCTTGTTCTGAGTGCAGTCTGGTCCTGTCATTGTTGTGCTAAAAAGCCTTGGTTGGCTTCCTGTAGCTCGGTGGTGCCTTGGTCCCCAGGACTGAGCCTGCTGTGACTAGGTCCCTGCTTAGCAGCCTCTAGCCCAGGGGTGGGCAAACTTTTTGACTCGAGGGCCACAATGGGTTCTTAAACTGGACCGGAGGGCCGGAACAAAAGCAACCTGACCATGCTGACACTCTCATCTTGGGCTGCTGGTAAAGGAGCGGAGGGGAGAGCAAGAGAACCCTCCGCTCTTTCGGCTCCTTGGGCCAGATAGAACAGCCAAACGGGCTGGATCCGGCCCGCGGGCCGTAGTTTGCCCACGGCTGCTCTAGCCCAGAAGTTCTCAGCAGTTACCAGGAGGGCTTGTTCACACAGGGCTTGCTGGGCCCCACCGCAGGGGCGTGGGAGCATTGTATTTCTAACCAGTTTCTGGCGCTGCGGCTGGAGCAGGCCCGGCATCGGGAGGAGGCCTGCTGCCCGAGGCCTGGTGTGCCTATCTCTGCGCCCGCCTGGAAGCCCTTGCAGATTCCCGAGGGACATGCTGCTTCGGGCTTTGATCCATTTGCACAAGCTGCTTCCTCTGCAGGAGCGATCCTCCTGTCTCCTTCCCTTTAACGCACAGTGCAAGTGTCACTTCCTAGGAAGCTTCCTCTCGAGCCCCACAGCGATCCCATAGCCTCAGCTCTCTGTTTCTATGGCAACGAGTCTCCGGGAAGGCTCCATCCCCTGTGGCTAAGTTGTGGTTTTACTTATTTGTTTCCCACCCACTGCCCCCCCTCCACATGTGGCTCCTTAAGAAAAGAGATCATCCGTTGTATTTTTTCACCCTTCTGTCCCGGGCGCCTCGCACCATGTACATTGAAGATACATATTAAATGACTTGAATGACTGGACCCTGCTGATGCTTTAAGAAATCGCAATCCTGCTTTAATTTTTGTTTGCATTACCCTTTAAATCTTGCCCAGGACGTGTGTTTTACAATGTTAACCTATTCCAGCACTAAAACGGGACACACCTGAGAGCATTAGGCTTGGCGCTGCCGTGAGCTGAGGCTGACTGCTCGGCTGTGTAGCACACACAGCGGGAGCTCATTCCCAGGGAGGCTGGTGTTTGTCCACAGATAACTCGCTTCTGCCTGTGGCTCAAAACACTTGAGTCATCCCTCAGCCCTCCTCAGCCTCCAGAACGTGTCTCTGGTCTGTTCTGAGCCTCGGTGTTATCTAATCGGAGTTACTTATGGACTAGGCCGGGCAGGGCAGGTAAGCCTTGTGTTTTTGGGGGCACAAAGATTAGTGGGCTGAAAACGTGCAGCCCCCGTGTTTCCGTCGGGAGCTGTGCTGCTTGCACCCTCCCGTCCCCTCCTGCAAGCCTGCGCCATCTGCGTCATTTCCAAGAAGAATTAGGTTTTACTGCCTGCAGGGGCCTCCCTGTTTTCCCCTCTTCCCATCTCAGATTCCTGCCAGAGCGTGACACAGCTCCGGACTCTCTCACAAAGGAGTTTCTGAGCAAGGTTGTCCTTGGATTGTGGACACATCTTCAGGGGTGCCCTGGCCTTCGTCTGGTGTGGAGCAAGTTCAGAGGCCGGGAGCTCCTCCGCGTCTCGGGGAAAGCAGGAGGGCAGAGCCGGGTGCGCGGAGCTTGGGAACACCGCGAGCTCCCGCCCCCTCGCCCTTTCCCAGGCCCTGCTGGGTGGTGTTGCTTTGGGAACCATTTCCAGCTGCATCCTCCTCCTTCCCAAACTCCACAAGCACCCGGAGGGCTGCTCTTTCCTTCAGGGAAGCGTGGCTGACGAGTGTGCCTCCCACACCTGGTGCCGGCAGTGTCTGGGGGTTCAGAGCCCCGGGGCCTGCACCCCGGGGCTGGGAAAGGATGACAGCTGCTGCCAGATCCTCTGACCCGCCCGGAGCGGCAGCGTGCATGTGCCCATTGGCACGCTTCATCGTTAGCTACGAGCTTGTCACGGGCCCGAGCACGAGGGAAATTCATCTGCTCGTAGTTATGTCTTAGGAGCCTCTCTTGGTTGCAAGTGGCAAAAAGCCCTCGAAGTACTTGAGCGAAGACGGGGGCAGGGAGAGACATATAACAGAGACCCAGGGGCGTTGTGCGGGACCCAGGGTCCAGGACGTGTGGCCCGGGGCCTTGCAGATAAGGAGCAGAGAGGGGTCAGGAGTGGAAGTTACTTGTGGTCTCTCTTCTGCTTTCTACATCCGCCTGGTGTCTCCCCAGCCTGTTCTGTCATAAGGGAAACTGCGGCTGGCAAAAGCCACTGCGTCCAAACCCCGTTTCCTGGGAGGAGAGACTCTGCCTCAGCCTGGCGTTGGAGTCACATGACTCACTGCAGCCTAGAGACAGTAGAGAGCGGCGGGGGGCCCCTTTGCAAGCCTGGCTGCAGGGCTCCCATGAGGGTGAGGGTGAGTTTCTGAAAAAGGGGTGGTGTAGTTTCAGAAGCTAGCCCAATCAGTATTCATTATAATTTATATCCCACATTCCTCCAAAAGGATTTTTTTTTAAAAAAATTAGGTATAATGACGCCCACCTGATGTTGAACGTGGACCTACGAACCAAGAGTTCACTGCTTGATTCCCAGTCAGGGCAAATACCCGCTTGATCCCCAGATGGGGGCATGCAGGTGGCAGTCGATCATTGTCTCTCTCTCTCTCTATGTTTCTCTCTCTCTCTTCCTCTCTCTGTAAAAATCAATAAAATAAAATAAAAACTTATTAAAAAAATAGGTACGGTGAAACCAGAACTTCTTTACAAAGGATGTCATATCAAAGGAGTAGCCAAAGCCGGTTTGGCTCAGTGGATAGAGCATCGGCCTGCGGACTGAAGGGTCCCAGGTTCGATTCTGGTAAGGGCATGTACCTTGGTTGTGGGCACATCCACAAAGGGGGTGTGCAGGAGGCAGCTGATTGATGCTTTTCTCTCATCGATGTTTCTAACTCTCTATCCCTCTCCCTTCCTCTCTGTAGGAAATCAATTTTTTTTTTAAAAAAAAAAGAAAGGAGTGATAATGTTCGGGAAAGAGGGGATGCATCAAGAATCCCTGATGGGAAGAAATTCATTTTAAGGTGGGGCTTCAACATTTGTAGGTTTTTAGATTGTGGGGCCAATATGCTGAGAATTCCCGAACCAGGCAGCTGAAATAAGAAAAAGAAAAGATGTGAAATTAAACACGACCTCGGCATTGTGACTGGACTGTCTTTTCATCGTTAATTTTCAATGCAGGGGGACACTAGTGTCCACTGTCCCGGGAGGCGCCTCCAGCTGCTGTCGGGAGGGAGAGGACTGGCCGGAGGGCAGGTGCTGCCGCCCCTTAAATAAATGGGCACCTGCTCCCTGATTAAGGTCCCTGTCACTCCTGTGGTGTGAACCCAGGTCATGGCCCTCCTTAAAATCGTGTGTGTGTGTGTGTGTGTGTGTGTGTGTGTGTGTGTGTGTGAAGGGCAAATTAGGGTCCATGGGGAGAGTGGCTCAGAAGTTCAGAGGGCCGCTGCTCTCTGAGAGCCAGGATGTGTCCTCGTTTGGAGAAACGGGTCCAAACGTTTGGGGGGGGGGGCGGCCGAGAAGTGCCTGAGGAAGGGGAGGGGACCGGCATGCATGCAGCACTGGCTGCACCAGGCGCATGCTGGGCTCTGTGACTCCCAGCCCGGCCCGTCACGATCCCCGGGCCCCGGCCGTGGCTCTGTGCGTTCCCGGGAGTGCCCTTGCTATCTGCAATCCACAGGTGATGACCGTGGGCTCTAGGAAGTCGGGAAACCCTCCTGGGATTCTTCTCGTCCGGTACAAACCACAGTTGTCGCCCCAGCCTTCAAAGACCAACCCAGCCTGGCTCCTGTTACCCCTGCCCTGTGCACGCCGGCCCTCCCCCCGCCCCTGCTCCTCCAGCGTGCCCTTATATCCCCCCTCACCCCCCACCCCCGCCTCCAGCCAGGCTGTTCCTCGCCTGGAGCCCGTGCCCTGATACCGTCCGTCCGTCAGCTCCTTCATCTCTGTCACATTTGCTCATCCAGCGCCTTCTGCATGGAGACTTGCCATGCCCGTTCTATTTTAATAATGCAGCGCCCCCCTCCATTCCGGTCCCTTCAGCTGCTCTCCTTCCCCACAGGGCTTCTCGGCTTCCAAAAGTCCGAGTTATCCACTCCTTGATGTTTCCTTGCCTTGCCTTTGCCTCCCCACACAGCACAGCTGGGGTGTCAGCCATGGCGCAGGCACTGTGGTCTGTTCTGGCTCCTGAGCTATCCAGGCGTCTCCAGGGCTGCCTGGCTCCTAGTGGAGCATCAGGAAGCCTGTGCCGAGTGAACGGAGCCCCTTCCCGAGATCACAGCTCCAGGCCGCGCTGGGGCCGGAGCACCCGCAGGCTGTGTGTGTTCAGACCAGAGGGACGGGGTCCGGACGGAGTGAAGTGAGGGAGGCGGGCCCAGCTCAGATGCGGAATGTCCTGTTGACAGGTTTGAGCTTCATCTGTTATTCCATCTTCTGTGAGCTCTGGACAGTTTGCCTGTGCAAACTGGGACACAGGGACCCAGTAGCAAAATCGGGATCGACTTGCTGAGCATTGACTTTTCCGCCAGCCAGAGCTTCCTCCTAGACCAGGCAAGAATTCTGCCCAGAGGCCTTTTCTTCCTGAAATCAGCCCCCGCTCCGATAAAGACAAGGTGTGTGTGTGTTAACACACGGGTGGGCTGCCACACCTCACCCACCCCTGCCAGGGGGGAGTGTTGTTCGCACTAATGCATCAGAAAAGATCTAATAGAAAGAACACGTGTTGCAGTTTCAGCAAAATACATCTTTCCTAATGGCCCTCTCTCGTTCCTCTCTTCTGTGCCAAATGTTTTCAGTGCATCTCTCCTGTTTATTCAGGCAGAGCTTAAAAATTTCACACAAAAAAACCAACAAACCCTTCATCAGAATGATGAAGGGATAACAATTCCACCCATTGTTATTTAAGATAATATTTTTGAGGCTCCAGTTGAGGTGAGAAGATTAAGCTGGCTTTTGTTTTCCTCCATGGTGATTACATTGCTGCATTATTACTTTGAGTTTGTTCATGGAATTATGGGCAGATACCATTGACGTAATTGTTAATTTTTTTAAAGTATTTAAGAGTTGTCTGTGAATTTTAATGTACACATAATTTTAATCTATATATAACGCATATCCCCCTCCCCCGCTTTTTTTTTTTTTTTTTTTTTACTTTAGAGAGAGAGGAAAGGAGAGGGAGAGAGAAAGATCCATTGGTTGCCTTTTATATGCACCTCAGCTGGGGATCAAATCTACACCCAGGCATCTGACTGGGAATCAAACCCAAGACTCTTCCGTGCACAGGACGCTCCAACCAACGGAGCCACACCGGCCACTAACTGCTTCCTTTTATGAATAAAGGTAATGGGTGGTGGTGGACATGTATATCGATTTTCAATTTGCTTTTTAAAGTATGCAAGCTGAAATTTGCTTCAAAGGAAATCCAGACAGCAGCCAAAATACCCATGAACGAAAACTGTCCTTCGGAAATGCCACTGGATCTCAAGCTAGTTACAAAATTAGCCCCCGAGAGTCATTTCTGGCAGGAGGACAGACGATGGAATTTGAAGAGCCGTCCATGTGGAAGATGCTGGGAGTCACAGGCATTATCCCTAACACCTCCCTCTCCTTCACCCTTGCCCCCTTCGCCGCATCCAGTCATCACTGAAAATGTCAGCTGTACTTCTAAATAGTTTTACTTCCTTTTATGTCCCCACTGCATTTCAGTCCAGGACATGATCAGACTTGTCTGCATCGGTCTTGTCCCCCTCCAGTCCCAGTGGATCTAATCTGTTTTGCAGTCCAGTCCTCATTTCCCCAAAGCCCAAACCTGATCATGACCAGACTCCTCACCCCACCTCAGCTCACTGCACACAGGCGGCCCTTACATGGCTTTCTGTCACTCTTAGGGCAAGATTCCTTAATGTGGCTTACAGGGCCCTGCATGGGCTGGATCATGCTTGTACCCCAACTGCAAATCTGCCCTACCCTCTTCACTTTCCCCATTCTGTGTGCACCGGCCACACCGGTCACCTTTTAGACTAGGAGTAAGGGACATCTGGTTTGCAGGTCGTAGAAGGCCTGAGAAATCATTTGGTCTGGCCCTGCCAAGGCAGGCATTAGGGGTGAGTTAATGAAATGTTTGACCAAATACAGCAGGCTAATTTTTAAGGTGATAATTTTGTATGGCCCACAAATGATGTTATAAATATGCAAATGGCCCCTGGCAGAAAAAAAGGTTCCCCACCCCTGCTTTAGACCCTTTGACTTAACATGCTACTGCCACCATGGCGTACATTTAGTGTGTGCATGCTCTTCCCTCTGCTTGAAATACTCTTCTTTTTTTATTTTTGCCATTTAATGTCTTCTCATCCTGTAGACCCTAGTTCCTCCATCCCACTCAGAAAAGCCTTCCTGGGATGCTCTCTGGTCAAATTAATTCCCTCTTATAATCTGTACTAGAGGCCCAGTGCACAAATTCCTGCATGGGGGTGTGGAGTGCGTGTGTGTCCCTCAGCCCAGCCTGCACCCTCTCCAATCTGGGACCCCTCAAGGGATGTCCAACTGCCTGTTTAGGCCCGATCCCACTGGGATTGGTTCTAAACGGGCAGTCGGACATCCCTCTCACAATCCAGGACTGCTGACTCCCAACTGCTTGCCTGCCTGCCTTACTTATTGCCCCTAACCACTTCTGCCTGCCAGCCTAATCACTCCCTAACCACTCCCCTAACAGCCTGATTAATGCCTAACTGCTCCCCTGCCAGCCTCATTGCCCCTAATTGTCCTCCTCTGCAGGTCTGGGTTCCCTCTGGGTTCCCTAATTGCCCTTCCCTGCAGGCCCGGTCGCCCTCAACTTCCCTTTCTGCAGGCCTGGTCCCTCCCAACTGCCCTCCCCCTGCTGGCCATCTTGTGGTGGCCATCTTGTGTCCACATTGGGGCAGCCATCTTTGACCACATGGGGGCAGCCATCTTGTGTGTTAGCGTGGTCAATTTGCATATTACTCTTTTATTAGATAGGATTGGCCTTATTTTCTTTTTCTTTTATGGCACCATCAAGGACAATTTTGCCTTTCATGCTTTGATGATTTGGTTACAATCTTACTGGACTGCAGGCTGACAGGTGGCAGAGATTGTATCTTATCTCATGTATCACAATAGAAAAGTAGTGTGTAGCACCAAATAGGAGCTCAGGAATATGTGTTGAGGATTATAGATGGATGGATGGATGGCTTCTCCAAGTACCCATTTTTGTGCCGGTTAGAACGAAGCGGAGGTTCATTTCCAAGATGTTGGAGGCTCAGCAAGGACCAAAATAACAGATGGAGGAGGAGATCTTCCACTCCTCAGAGAAAAGGGGCAGACGCGTCTCTCCTGGCATAGATACGCCATCACCCATGTCTCCACCCACGTCCATTTTCCTCTCCCGCTTTTCCCGAGCACCTGCTCTGTTGGCTCAGTTCCACCAAGCCCTGCAGGCTG
Source organism: Vespertilio murinus (assembly GCA_963924515.1). NCBI lineage: Eukaryota > Metazoa > Chordata > Mammalia > Chiroptera > Vespertilionidae > Vespertilio > Vespertilio murinus. The sequence goes on along the minus strand of OZ004704.1, from coordinate 61,673,101 downwards.
CAGCAGCATGCCACTCTCAGTGCCCCCGGTGCCCCCAACACCTAGAAATTAAAGGAGCAATTTGGAGCGTCAGGACAAGAGTTTCAGTATAACTGTCCATCCGTTATTTGTCTGGACAAACATTTTATGGACAAACACATTAGGAAAGTACTATTCTCATGGGCTGAGGAGTCATTTCCTGAGCACCCCAGCGCAGGCACCTGTGCGATCTTGGGAGCATTGCCTACAGTGTCTAAGTCTCAGTTTCCTCGTCTATAAAACGGTGATCGTAGCAGCACCTACCACATGGGGCTGTTGAGGGACCCTTCAGATCAGCATTGATCAAGAGTAATATAATGCAAGCCACATAGATGAATTAAAGGTTGCAGTAACTGTATTTAAAAAAGGGAAATGAAACAAGTGAAATTAACTTTAATAATATATTTTGTTTCACCCAGTACACCAAAAGCTTTGTCATTTCAACAGGGCAGTCAATAATAAAACAAGTATTAATGAGATGTTTCACATTATTCTTATTCACATTCAGACTCTAGCAGTTTAGCTCATCCAAGTTGGAACGTGCCACATGTCCGAGGCTCAGCAGCCCGTGGCTACTACATCAGGCAGAGCTGTCACAGCTAACTCATAAGAAACACAGCATCTAGTTCCTACTCGCATTCAACCAGTGCTGGCAAAATTATTGTTACTCCTTTTAAAACATCAAAACTCCAGTGGACCAACATTTGTGCTCGTGTTTGCATACATTGACGTGCAGGAGGACGTGATGGGTCTGTTTTGCTGTTCCTCGGGAGGGAGGAGTTGCCTGTAAGTGTTCTCAGCTGTTCCCTCCCTGTGCTCGGGCCTCCCGGGCTCCTAATGAGGTCAGCGGGGAGGTTTATGGTCCTCTCTCCTGCGAGAGGTGGGAAGGGGGGACCCTGAGAGTCTCAGTAATGCATGCCGGTCTCTGTTTGCTGGCTCCTCTCTGTTTAATTACTTGGAGCTGGAACAACTTGATCCTAAAACAAAACACATGGGCTGAGAGTGAGCGGGGGACATTCGCTGGTGATGTAGCTGCGGAGGTATGTGCGTGTGGAGGCCCCGGCCCTCACTTCTCTCTTGCTTAGGTATCGAGCGCGATCCTTGTCTTTAAATCCAGAGTTTGTTCTCCAAGTTCTTAAACCCTTGTTTGGAAAGTCACGGGTAAAGCAGAACATATTGGCGCAAGATTATAAAGGAACAGTCTGAGCCTTCTTTTAAGTCCTGAAGTTTTTTTCCCCCCCTCTTTTTTTGGGGGGTAAGAGGGGGGAAACTATTGGTTTCCAATCCATGGAGATGGTCTGTGAGAGCAAAAGGGTTTTCCAAGTGGCGGGAGGAGAAAGGAGAACTTTATACAAGGAGGAGAAAGCTGACCCCCTGTGGGATTCCTCTGTCTTCTACTTCCCTCCGTGGCGGGTCCCAGGGCGGGGCGTTCCTCTTCTTCAGCCTGTTCTCAGGCGAAGGTGAGGTTTTCGTCTCTCTCTACCCCAACTTCCCTCTGCTCCCTGGAGAGGGAACGTGTCGTGTCCTGTTCTGATTCCATAGGATGCTAACCTGAATGCCGCGGCTTTCTGTGCCGTGGGGAATGGGCATTCATCAGGGCTGGAGAGGACATGCACTCTGATGTTCCACTTCCCTGGGCTCAGATCTCTGCGTGTCCAGCTGGGTGCCTCTGGGGGCCTCACTAACCTGGGCCTGCATATCAAAATAAACCTGTTGTGATGCTAGAGAGAAAGAGAGAGAGAGAGAGAGAGAGAGAGAGAGAGAGAGAGAGAGAGAGACAGACTGCCCACAAAGTGCAGTGGCTGGGGAGGCATCGAGGGAATAAATGTTAGCGACTTGGCAGGGCCCTCAGAGAGGTGGCATGTCCCACCTCTTTGGCAGCAAGAAGCACAGCTGACGGCAGTGTCCCCTGCCACATCCGCCCACCCCGTGGTGATGCCGCGACTAAATGCTGCCTCTGGGGACGTGGGAACATTTGTCCAAGAAGGCCTTTAGCGTTAGAGTCAGACATCTTGTGGGATGCATTTGATGTCCTATGTGTGGAGCCAAGTGCTCGGTTGTGCCAGGGCCGAGAAGTGGGAGAGAGAGAGAGAGAGAGAGAGAGAGAGAGAGAGAGAGAGAGAGAGAGAGAGCTCTCCGTGCAGTAGCTCAGGACGTGTCGCGTAGCCCTGTGGTGACGCCGGGTCATCGCAGGGCGACTGGGGAAGTCCTGCTTTCAAAAACACCGCCCCTGTGTGTTCAGGGCGGTCATCGTTCGTGTGTTTGGGTTCCCTTCCCTCTGCTCTCGCGGCTCGCCCAGCCCTCGGATTGTTAGCCGGAGCCTGTGCAGTGTCCCTGCCGGCAGCCCGTGGTGAAGGCCGCCCAGGTGGACAGCTCGGGTTTCCCTGGACCGGGGAGGAGTGGCCACCCTCACTGTCCTTTTCCGTGAGCACTCCGCGCGGTGAGCAGCTCTCCTGACAGTTAGCTTAGTCCAGATGTCAGTAAAGTAAACAGCTGCCGCCATCAGCCTGCCTCCGCTCAGCCGCTCATTCCTTCCCCCTCAGTGTTTGGACAGGAAATTCTGAGTTGCTAATGAAGGTGAGGAATGAGTCTTTCCTCGTGGCCAGTTGCACCCAGTCTGATCACTGAGCGCTTAGTGGGTGGACAGCACTGTATAGTGTGCCATCACACTTGTTAACACCCTGATTATAAACGACATTATTGTTCTTGGTATAATGTCAAGGCAAAGATGCTATGAGGCACCATTGACTAAAAAAAAAAAAACATAAAAATCTTTGTACATACATTTTTTATATATGTGGATGTATCATTTTAAAAATATTATTATTATTGTTGTTGTTGTTGTTGCTTTAGAGAGAGGGGAAGGATCAGGAGAGACAGATGGAAACATCGATGAGAGAGAAACATTGATTGGTTGCCTCCTGGATACCCTCTATTGGGGATGGAGCCCACAACCCAGGCATGTGCCCTGCCTGGGAACTGAACTAGTGACCTCTTGATGCATGGGATGACACTCAATCCATTGAGCCACCCCAGCCTGGCAGAGGTACCATCGATTTTAAGACATATCCCAATTTCACCTCCCATGGTTACCTTTTTGTGTGTTTGTGTGTGTGTGTGTGTGTGTGTGTGTGTGTGTGTGAACATTTATGTTCTATTCTTAGCAAATTTTAATTATACCATACAGTGTTATGAACTGTAGTCACCATGTCAGACATTAGCTTATCAGGTCATATCCATCTTTTGACTGAAAGTTCGTACCCTTTGACCCATCTCTCCCTATTTCCCCCACCCTGGAAACCACTGTTCTCCTCCTGTTTCTATGAGCTTGACTTACTGGTTTTTAGATTCCACATGGAAGTGATGCCACATGGTCTTTGTCCCCCTGGCTTGTTTCGTGTAGCATCATGTCCTGCAGGTTTATTCATGTGTTCCCACGTGGCCAGCTCTCCTCCTTTTTGAAGGCTGAATAGTATGCCATTGCATACATACACCCACTTTTTTTTTTACCCTACCCTTTCTAGGGCTGTAATAACTTTAATCCAGGGGGATTCTGTTTTAGTTTTTTTTTTTCCATCTTTTTTTCTTTTTTCTGTTAAAGACTGTTACTCAGATTTTAGAATAAATTAGCTTTCAGCCAGGTAAAGTGGTAAAAGAATTGATTGAAAACTTTCTAATTTATATTAGTAAAAACATGGTATTTACTCTTATATTTACACTGCTTTCTCTCTTTCTTTTTCAGTTTCTGGGAATAGCATTTCTTGGAATTGGACTGTGGGCGTGGAATGAAAAAGTAAGTTGAATATCATAAAAATGCACACATCTGGATTGTTAGAGGCTGCACGTAATACTCTAGGTTCTCTTTTTCCTCTTTGAAACCGCAGAGTATAAACTTACATGGTTTGGGGGGCTGTTGGGTTAATGTCTATTTTGAAGAAGGGATTAAGTAAAAAACAAACAAACAAAGAAACAACCCCTAGAAACAAACACCAGTAAGGTGATTACCAGAGGGAAAGGGGGAGGTAGCAGAGGGTAAAGGGAGAATAAATGGTGATGGAAGGAGACGTGACTTTGGTGAAGACACAGTACAATATACAGATGATATATCATAGAATTGAACACCTGAAACCTATATAAGTTTATTAACCAGTGTCACCCCAATATATTCAATAAAAAAACACACACAACAAAATAAACAAATAAGGTTCTTTAAGGAAAGTGTTTTTGCAAAATAATGGCATAGTTTAAGAATAGAGCCTAAACTGATCAGAATCCTATATAATAAAGAGGTAATATGCAAATTGACCATCATGCCAACACACAAGATGGCCACTCCCATGTGGTCAAAGATGGCCACCACAGGGTGGCTGGCAGGGGAGGGCAGTTAGGAGTGAGTAGGCTGGCAGGGGAGGGCAGTTAGTGGTGACCAGGCCTGCAGGGGAGGGCAGTTAGGGGCAATCAGGCTGGCAGGGGAGCAGTTAGGGGGTGATCAAGCTGGCAGGCAGAAGCAGTTAGGGGGTGATCAAGCAGGCAAGCGGTTGGGAGCCAGCAGTCCTGGATTATGAGAGGGATGTCCAACTGCCCATTTTAGGCCTGATCCCACCAGAGTGGGACATCCCTTGAGGGGTCCCAGATTGGAGAGGGTGCAGGCTGGGCTAAGGGATCCCCCGCCTGTGCACAAATTTCATGCACCGGGCCCTTACTATCAAAATAATTACAGAAGTAACAGTACACGCACACAACAGAGACCGCACACTGGAATGGTATCAGTGAGCCAGAGGTACATGCTCCATGGAAGGTTTCCTCCTGGCACAGGAATTTCAGTTATGCTCATCAATATCGCTAACCTACCTGCAGCCTTCTTTCTCTTTTATTTATTTTTTTAACCTTTTGGAACCTTAAGCCATAAAGATTATTATTATTTATTTTAATGTGAGCGTTATGTGATCAGCTGTTCGCATGTCCTGTGAAGGAAGCTGGATATCATGTGTGTTTGAATAGCAGGTAAACTTACCATTAATGCTAAAGAATGTGAACTCTTATCATTAGTGCTGAAGAATGAGAATACTGTCTGCTGATTGAAAGCATTTAGGAATATTCGAAACTTAAGATCAGATACAGGAGAGTGAAGGGAACAATCTGGAAACAGGGGGCGGCATGTTCTAGGCTGCAGTGAGGGAGGACACGGCGCTGGGCAGTGTGTGCTAAGCAGCACCCTCGTGGCCCCACGTCCCAGAGCACCCCTCCACTTGACCCCCCTCCCATCGGCACCTTGTAATCTTCCTGTGTGACCTTTCCTGCCGAGGCCAAGCACGGGGACTCGGAAAGAAATGCTAGCTCTCCCTTCTCCCTTGTTTGGTCGTGGAAGCCTTGGCAGAGTCTTCGTCTCCGCCCTGGTGCTTGGCCACAGACACAGCTTCATCATCTCCCACCTTGTAAGAAGGAGGGTGGGGGTGGACTGGTTAAAAGTTGTAAACTAAGAGGTTGGCTTAAATTTTCCCAGGAGATGGTTCCCTTATCTCTGTGGTATGTTACCCTCTGAGCTAGACCAGAGCCCCAAGCCAAGAGTTTCTTTGAAGTGTTCTGCGCGTTAAGAAGGGAGGGGAAAACTCAGTCTGGGAAGCAAAAGCCCCTCGGATGCCAGTAGGGATTTCCACCGCGAAAGACGGACAGCATCAAGGGGTTTTGAAATGGAAGGCCTTCTGTTTATTTACAAAATTACTGCGAAATGTCAGAAGGTTTACGGAAAGTGAGCCACCTTCCAGGGCGGGGGATTACTGATGAAGGGAGGGTTCCCCAAACAGAGATGATTTTATCTCTAGAAAGTTCTGTGTTGAACAAGGGGCCTTCTCTTGGCTTAGGGCTAGCTTCTGCCTCAATCCCCGGATTAGCCGGGAGATTTGTGTTGGTGGGAGCTCAGAAATTCTGCTTTGCGAGGCCCTCTGGTTGGCTCAGGGCTGGATCACGCGGCTTTTTATAACTCTGCTTTCATGAGCGTCCAACTCCATCTGCTTTGAAAAGATGCTGGGAGGCCTTAAATGAATGAATTGTCTAGTCTCGCAATAAACAGACAATTGGTTGTTTCAAGGGCTTTTTCTCTCTCTTTGTGAAGTATAATTATCTTTTTGTTTCATCCGCTGCACCAAATGTCTCTTCTCTGATAAAATCACAAAATTCTAAAACTAGCAAATATCAGAGCGAGGGGGTGATGCCGTCTTTGGGGTGGGGAGGGAAGCGGTATCAGTCCCTTCTTTGTCAGGGCCACGGGCAAAAAATGGAAAGTTTCTCTGGAGAGCTGACGTTACTTGGCCAAGGTCACCAGCTGCTGTGGAGCAGGCCTTTGTGCGCTGGGACCAGATGGAGGCGGCAGAGGGAGAGGACAGACAGCAACCCAGTTTGGTGTTGGACTTGGGGTACGGCAGTGAGTGATGCAGACACACACACACACACACACACACACACACACACACCCGCCTGGATTCCAGAGGGGGCGCTGTCAGAAAGCAGCCAACTAGCTGAGGGTATGTTCAGGCACTGGTAAGAGCTGCTGAGAAATGTGAGCTGCAGGGTAAGGGCTGCTTAGAGAGTGGTGACGGAAGAAGCCTCCTTTTTAAAAAAAAAAAAAAAAAATATATATATATATATATATATATATATATATTGATATTTTACAGAGAGGAAGGGAGAGAGATAGAGAGCTAGAAACGTCAATGAGAGAGAAACATCTACCAACTGCCTCTTGCACACCCCCTACTGGGGATGTGCCCGCAACCAACGTACATGCCCTTGACCGGAATCGAACCTGGGACCTTTCAGTCCGTAGACCGACGCTCTACCACTGAGCCAAACCGGTTTCGGAGGAAGAAGCCTCTTTTTGATCGAGCCGTTGGGAATGGCCTCCTGAGGAGGTGGCATTGGAGCAGAGGCCTGGAGGAAGGAGGAGGGGTCTGCAGAGGTTTGAGGGAATAACATTCCGGGCAGAGGGAATAGCACGTGGGGTGGCCCTGAGTCAGAGACTTGGTGATTCCCAGGAAGAGGAGGAAGGCCAGGGCGCCTGGAAGGAGGGAACAAGGGCGAGAAGAATGGGGGGTGTGGCAGGAGAGGCAGGCAGACGCCCAGCCGGCAGGGTCCTGCCGAAGTCTGGGTGAGAGGAAGTCACCCGGGCACGCGGACAAGGGAGTGTCTAGAGCTGGCTTTGTTTTAAGATGGCTCTGCCTGCTGTGTGGGAAAACGGCACAGCTTTGGGGCTGAACAGACCCGAGTTCAGCACCGGCTTCTCCGTGTACCACCCGTGTGACTCTGGGCAGCTTTGTGAGCTTCTCTGAGGTCCCCTTTCCTTGTTGGCGCAGTGGGGACGCCAGCATCACCCCACAGGGCCGTTGTGCGGGTTAGAGGAGACGGCCCCCAAGACAGCGCCCGCTGTACAGTAAATGCTTCTCGCGGACATGGCTTCCTCCCCTGGACGCGTGACTGTAGCGTGTCCACTCCTACACGGGGACTGGGGCGGGACGGGGCTTTGGAAGCTGCCTCCGATTTTAGGAGAGTTCCAGGTTCTGATTCATGGACCCCAGAGAACTGGTTTGGTTTGGGGGGGCTCCTAAGGAGGATGTGATGTGCATCGATCACCTCGGTAACTGCAAAGGATGCTCTGTCAAAGCCCGTTGGGTTAATGTCTCAGCTGAACAGGATGAGGTTGGGGGTGGAACACAGCCAGCCACGGGTGGTGGACGGTCTGCACCTGCGGTGGGTCGGCAACTCCAGCCTGTGAGTCAGTAAGCCCCCCCCCCCCCACCTCTTCGCCCCACCGTGGAAAGAACAGGGACATTTACTTGAAAGGAGGCCTGGGGGCAAGTCTCTGAACTGGGTCACAGCTGGAAGGGTCAGCTTTAGCACACATCTCTGTGAGGACTGTAGAAACACTGGAGGTGCACGTTGTCATGCCTCATACTTGCTTAATTCCAGGCCAAGTTTTAAACCAGGGCTAATATTACTATTGCCTGTGACACGTGATAATTAAATAACTCATTTCTAAATTCCAAGTGGCCTGTGACGAGGCCGAGGTTGACTGCGTCTCCAGAGGAAACTGGTTCACGTGCGGCTTTTCAGAAACAACAGGCGCTGCTGTGCCAGAAGGAACATTGGCACGTAGGTGGCAGGAGCTGCTGTTGCCCAGCAGGCCCGGTGGCATCCAGCCGGGATCAGTGCTTTCACCCACGGAACAATTATTGAGCACGTAGCATGGGGAAGGGCTCGCGCTGGACTCCGGGATGTAATTCCTCGGGGAATTTCCGGTCCAGGAAGGGCGCACCTCGATGTGCAAAATGTATCCACGTACACATAAAAGGTTGTAATAGGTGCTCACTTGAAGTGTAAGTTTAACATTTGCTACGGCAGAGTACTCTCCACTTCTGTCTCTTCGGGTTACTCTCACTGTTGGAATGACCTTCCTTGCACCCAAGTAGACCAGTGTTCTCGTGGTTTGCGCTCATTGGTTGTTGGGTCCCACAGAATCGGTCCTCCTCCGCGTTGGCCCTGGACGTGTTCAGGGTGGAGTCCTGGTTTCTTCTGAGTTTCTCGGCTAAACACCTGCTCCCCTTTGGGTGGAGTCCCTTCGACATCTTGGTTATGCTCCTCTGACCTCCGTCGTTGCATGTGTCCTGTGAACCGTGGAGAGAGAGCTGTAGGGGACATGGAGCACATGATGGGTTATGTCCCTGGGGATCATGCTGTTGATCCCAGAGAGTTCAAGGGGGTCTTAGATTCAGCAAGCGAGTGCAAGATTCCACATTCACCCAGCTGCCATCCAGCGCCTTCCCCAGGCCACTTAGCGTGGTGTTAGCTGTGTGTTTTGATCAACCTGCTCCCTCAGTGCCTTCCTCTGTGCAGACCTTCCTCTGGGGCTTCCTCCCCCCCCCCCCCCCGGGGAAGTCCTGCAGGTCTGCATGCACATGGATGCTCTGTGTCCCACGCCTCCTAGATCCATGATCGGCAAACTAGCCACATGTGGCTCTTTGACCCCTTGAGTGTGGCTCTTCCACCAAATACCACGGCCTAAGCGAGTCCATTTTGAAGAAGTGGCATTAGAAGAAGTTTAAGTTTAAAAAAATTGTCTCTCAAAAGAAATTTCAATCGTTGTACGGTTGATATTTGGCTCTGTGGACTAATGAGTTTGCCGACCACTGTCCTAGATGATTCCGATTGTGCAGTCAAGCTTAGCAGCTACCACTGATCAAAGCTGCGGTTGCATAAAGCAGGCCAAGGACAGAGCCCGATGACATGTCACTAGACATTGCCTTTGGGGTTGACACTCATTCGTTTACATGTGCCCCTGGGTGTCATCAGTCAAGCAGTTTCTAATCCATCTACTTGTCATTAATCAGATTGTATGTCTGCATCTTGTCTTTCTGGAGAGACCATCGCCTTCACTTGATCTCTGATTAACCAGCCTCAGGACTTAGTTGAACCTGCCACTTCCTTATTGAACCCAACTGGGTCATGGAGCACATCATGTTGTCATCCCGGGACTCAGCTACCCTTACCGGAAAGCAAGGACCGGGGCGTGGTGTACCAGCCCTCCCGTCCTGAAACACTCTCCTCACTTGGCCTCAAGATCTCCCACACGCCTCACGGGCAGCGCCTCCTCCCGCTCCTTTGCTAATTCCAGCTCACCTCTTTGACCTCTAAATTTTGCAGACCCCAGGCTCCGTCCTGGGACTTCTGCTCTAGGAGGTCGCATTCAGGCTTGGGGGCTTTAAATGCCATCTAACACTGATGACTTTCAAATTGAGATCTTTGGTCCCGACCTCATTTAAACTCTGGACTTGGATTTGGACTTGGATAGTCGGTAGCCTGCCTCTCATCTCCACTTAAATGGCCAATGGGCTTCTGAAACTTAGCAACCCAAAGCGACACTCCTGAAGTCCTCCCCTTCACCCCACCCCTGCTCTTCTCAATTGCAAGTGTTCTTCCACTTGCTCAGCTGTTTAAACACTTTTCTTTATCTTCTCTTATGTCACATCAGTCTGTTAGCAAATACCGTCAGCTCTACTTTGGAAGTATATAGATAACCTGATTTCTTCTCACCATCTCTATCTACTGTTACCCCTTGATCTAAGCTGCCACCACATCTTTTTTTTTTAATTAAGTCTTTTTAAAAAATATATTTTTATTGATTTTTTTTACAGAGAGAAAGAGAGAGGGACAGAGAGTTAGAAACATCAATGAGAGAGAATCATGGATCAGCTGCCTCTTGCACACCCCCTACTGGGGATGTGCCCCGCAACCAAGGTACATCCCCTTGACCGGAATCGAACCCGGGACCCTTCAGTCCACAGGCAGACGCTCTATCCACTGAGCCAAACAGGTCTCGACTAAGCTGCCACCACATCTTGCTTGCATGGCTCAGGCCCATCTCTATGCGGCAGCCAGGGCGGTCCTTGTAAAATGGAAGGCAGATTCTGTCACCCCTCCCCTCTAAACCCTCCAGTGAACTTACCATCTCACTCAAAGCCGTATGTGGTGCCCGTTACTTCTGGGCTCCTATTTCCCATACTGTGCCCTCCCCTGCCGCCCTCCGGCCCCCACTCATCATCTTGCTGTTCCCCCAAAATCTCAAACATAGCTCACCACCCCAGGGCCTTTGCACGTGCTCTTTACTCTCTGGCACGCTCTCCCCCAGTGATCCACTTCCCTTTACGTCCTGTCTGCCCGGAAGTCACCCACCCTGGACCTTCCTTCTTCCTTATGTGTCTCCCCTTTTCCCACTAAAAAGTCAGCTCTGCGAGGGCAGAGGCTTTTGTTTATGTCTATATTCCAGTACCTAGAAGCCTTAACTGGCACAAAAAAAAATATATTGATTACGAAAGAAAGATTGAGCAAAGGAATGATGAAAGCATTCTTTTCAACCCTGGCTGTTTTGTGGCCTGTCTGGCTCATGTACAGAAGTCGGCATTTGCCTCAGATCTCCAGTCAGCACATTATATTAGCAGCATGAAGGGAAGTAAAATGACATGTGGTTTCTGATGTGGGCTCTGGTAGTGGTACAGTGGTAGGAACAACGGATCCACTAATTCTGGGTGTCAGGAAAGAAAAGAACCATTCGTCTCTGGCACTACAATGAGAATCTGTACGGGATTGTCCCAGTTTGTGGAGAAATTAGAGGCACCGCTCCTTTCCTAGATTTCCCCTTTTGCCCAACATTTTTTTGCGAACGACTTAGTCTTCCCGTGGCGACAAGAGGCTGAGGGATGGATCGCTGGCAGCCTCGCAAGTGAGGTGCTGCCTGCAGAGGGGCTGCGAGCCAGGGGACATTCGCTTTTCAGAGCAGGAAGAGCGCCCTTCACGGGCCTTCAGTGTGAGTTCAGGGTTCCACTGCTCCTCCTGGCCGCCCCCTCGCCCCCCTCAACACACACACACACACACACACACACACACACACAGCACAGGCCCACCAGGCAGATGGAAGGTATAAACTGGCCTGAAAACTCCCTGAGGGCAGGAGCCTGTGTTCCCTGGCCCTCTGTGCTCAGCTCTGGCGCCATGCCTCTGGCCCACCCCATGGAGGCCCCGAGGCTGTGTGACTGAATGAGAGAACATGCAGGAACACCTCACGCTGTAGAAGGCCACACAAGATACAGGGGAGTTTCATTTTCACTTCTGGGATCTCTGCACCTAGGATTTGACTTGCAGAGAAGGATGGCGGCTGTTTCGCAGGCGAGGAAATGGAGCCCAGAGAAGCATCCTGGGAGCCTGGCCCTCTTCCCCAGTCCCCTCCCCCGCCCCCATCATCCTCCCTGGCATTCACCCCGCTGGGCTCCGTGGGGAACAGGGAGCCAGTGGCCTGGAGGAAAGGGCTGGCATTTTCCTAATCCCAGTGGGGGTTGGAGGATGGGGGATGGGAGTTGGGAGAGCCGCAGCCCCATCTTGCTCTTCTCCATGGCTTTCCTGGGGCTGCTACCCTCCAGGATTCCCCATCCCCCGCCCCCACTGCCTATAATTGTGGTCCCACTTTGGAACCTTCTGGTTGCTTCCTGTCACAATCCTACAGCAGGCTCACTTTGGAAAGGCTCCCGGTGTTTCCAAGGAGGCACCTTAGAGAAATGAGACGCAGTGACCCAGGCAGTTCCTCTCGCAGGAGGGGCCCCGTTCCCACGGCCTGCAGGTGGCGGTGGGTGGCGGTGCCTCCTCGGTCACTGGAACAGAGAGACATGCCTGGCTGCTCTGAGGCTGCTTTCCGGAGACATCTCTGAGATGCCGGACATACTTCATCGCCTCCAGTTCCCTGTTGTAGCCCAAAATCTAAAAACCAAACAGCCTTGCTCAGTACCTGGAAAGCTAGTGGACCACCTGGCATGCTGTCCCGGTTGGACAGTGAGCATTTACATGTTCTCTTTTTGCATGTCCCTCCAAGCTTTCCTCGGGGTGTTTTTGTTTTTTTCTTCAGGAATGGAAATCAGGTGGGGTCAGAAGTTCAGCGACGTTGTGGTTCCTTCTCAGATACCCCAGTCCTACTATCCTGTGAAGGCACAGGTCCAGGCCCAGTTACTACACAGGGCTGGGTAAAAAGAAACCCACACCTAACTTTAGGTTAAAACAGTGTTCTCCCTCGGGCCCCTGATGAGGGGAGCAGGGTGAGACCTCCCTCCCTGCTTCCTCCTGCCGCCCCACCCCCCCCACCAGATGCTCCTCTGCCCACTTCCTTCCAGGGCAGCATGGGGCGGGGCTCTGCCATCGGGGCTGGCAGATGGTGAGGGGGTGAAGTCTGGTCTTCGAGGAGCTCCTGCAGGTCCTCTGCCCAGTGGTTCCCGGGAGCTCGGGGGATGCCACCATTCTCGGCTGCCCCGCTCAGGTCTGGCCTCCTGCCAGTGCTCTGGCCTCCCTGTGAGCAGAACCAGCGACGGGACCTGGCTCCCCCCCCCCCCCATGGGGGGGCCTCCCTGTAGCTGCTGGGTTGCCAGCTCTCGTGGAGGCTGTGGGATGGCCGCCCTCCCCCAACGCAGGCTGCAACCACCGTGGCAGGAAAGGGTGACTGTTAGTCTCCCTGGTGACCTTTCATGACGAGAGAAAACGGGAGACCTCGTGTCTTCAGAGCAGCTGGTCTTCCTCTCACCTCGAGTCTGGGCCAGCCCTGAGTGACGCTACCTGATGCCCTTGTACCTCCTCTCCACCCCCCTCCCCATCCTCGACCCCAACGGCCAGGGTCTAACGAGCTCCCTTTGGCTCGTGTCCCAAGCCCTCCCTCTGGGCTCGCAGCCACTCCCCAGCCAGGTGGGGGTTGGGGGGTGCAGGGTGGTGTGCCCTCTCAGGAGGTCTTTGGTGAAGGTTTCGGGCAGGGTTTCCCGCGGTCTGTCCCAGGCTGGTCTTCCTGTGGACACCGGCACACACCTCGCCTCCAGCTCCAGGACCACGCCTCCTCTCTGAGCTCATTTTCTTTAAAATGTCCTATTGGCCATCCGTGGTCAAGGAGGGCGATGCTTCTCTGCCTCTGGGAAAGATGTTGCCTTTAGCCTGGGGGGTCTGGGTGAGGAGGGCCAGGAGAGCCAGGCCGCGGTCTCATCCATCTCAGGGGGCGCACCCCGCAGGCCTGTGTCTGCTTCTCACCCAGCAGCTGGAAGGAATGCGCTTGTCGAGGCCAAAGCAGAGGAGCCCCAGACCTGGGGGGGGGGGCTTCCTAGAGCTATTTTTGCATTTCTTTTCCGTGTGTGTATGTGTGTGTGTGTGTGTGTGTGTGTGTGTGTGTGTGTAGAGAAGGAACTGAAGCTTGCCAGGTGGCCCACGGAGGCGACACTGCGCTGGGTGGGACAAACCGCAGACGCTCCCGAGGTCTACCGGTGCGACAATCTGCAGCTTCGCTCGCCTTTTCGTTTCTGCACGTGCGGGAAACTCTCCCAGGGAGAGGCGTCACGCTCAGCACCCGGTCCTTTCGTGGGGAGCCTGGGGAAGAGGCTGCTTGCACCCCCGAGGTCACTGACTGTCTGAGGGCTGTGGGGGAGATGCAGGGTGGCGGGGAGAGGGGATGGTTGTTCATTCTTCCTGAAACATACAATGTTCATGAAACCATTGGACGGGGAGGTCTCCCGGGGACTGGGACACGACTCGGCGACTCGGCAGCAGTGACTCTTGGTGGAAACGTGTGCCCAGTCAGGGCCTCCACAGTAGAGGGTTGCCCTCGGGTCAGGGTGCCACCGACCCCGTGACCCGGCTGCTCAGGGTGCTCCCCATGCCGGCTGACTTCTCGTTGCTCTTTTCCCCGCCCCCTCCTGTGTGCTCCTAGCTGCCACCCCTCGGGGCTTTTGCTCACTTGTGGATTATTTTTCTCTGGGCTTTTGCTCTCTTGTGGATTCTCCCTTCTGCCTTTACTCTGAGTGACTGCCAAGTCGGTTCCCGCCATCTCCCTTAGGCATGACCTTGGGTGTGGCCAGGGCAAGTTGGGTGAGCACCCGCCATGTGTTTCTGTAGGAGCTTATGTCTTCCTCTTGGCCTAGCCCCGTGGTCGGCAAACCGAGGCTCTTGAGCCACATGTGGCTCTTTGGTCCCTTAAGTGTGGCTCTTCCACAAAACACCACGGCCTGGGCGAGTCTGTTTTGAAGAAGTGGCGTTAGAAGAAGCTTACGTTAAAAAAAAATTTGGCTCTCAAAAGAAATATCAACCGTTGTACTGTTGATATTTGGCTCTGTTGACTAATGAGCTTGCCGGCCACTGGTCTAATAGAACAATGCAATGGGGATGAACTTGGATTGAATTCTTATTGTGTGCCAAGCACTTAATTTCCTCCGTCCTCACAATAAGCTTATGGCAAGGGGTGCCGTTTCACCCCAGTGGAAATTGAGACGTAGGCAGATTTGGTAACTTGCCCAAGATCACATGGGTTGTAAGTAGCAGAACTGGGATCCCGCACAAGGTGTCTGTATAAAAGTGCCCTGTCTGTCTCTCTGCCCCACTCCAGCCTTGACCAGGCAGTCCTCTCAGGGGAAGTGGTAGGAGCGAGGCGGGCTTGAGTGCTGTACAGGGTGGTTAGTGCAGGACGCAGTGCCCTCAGCCACACCCAGAGCCAGCTTGTTGAAGGGGCTGCACTATTAGTCCTCCTTCAACTGTGATGGACACACATCCACATGTTTGTTTGTTGGCTCCCTAAACTCTGTTATAATGATACTAGAAGCTTGGTGCACAGATTTGGCTGAGGGATCCCTCGGGTGCACAATTGGGGCCAGGGTGGGATGCAGGAGGTTGGCCAGCCAGGGAGGGCCCACAGGAGGGCTCCAGGGCTTGTCTGGCCCATCTCGTTCAGTCCCGATTGGCCGGACCCCAGCAGCAAGCTAACCTACCAGTTGGAGTGTTTGCCCTCTGGTGGTCAGTGCTTGTCATAGCAAGTGGTCGACTGGTCTACTGGTCAACTGCCTGCCCTCTGGTGGTCAGTGAATGTCATAGCGAGCAGTTGAGCGGCCTTAGCATATCATTAGCATATTATACTTTGATTGTTTGAACAGACTACTGGACAACTGGACACTTAGCATATTAGGCTTTTATTATATAGGATGGCCTTAGGCATATTCCCTTACTGTGTTCCTCTTTAGACACATGCTAAGTTCTGATATCTGTCTAGTACTGAATGGATAATGGAAACCACCTATTTTTACCAGAGGATAATTCTTCAATGGATGTGCCAAGAGCTATGGCTTCAATGGATGTGCCAAAAGCCCATTTGTGGAATGGCTAATTTGCTGAATATATGTGATTCTGTCAACTTTTAAAGTGGGCTAGTATTCATTTCATCTGTCTAGCAGCCCTTCCTGTTCTTATTGATTTGTTTTTGCCTCTGATGCCTGGTGCAGCCACAGGTGTAGCCTTGGATGACTGTGGGGCAGAAGAATATGGACATGGGAACATACAGTGTGGGTACAGAGAATCCGTACACGTGACTATAATATTAATGTAGCAATGAAGAATCTATGTGCAGGAAGTGCTCTGATATTCTAGAGTCTGAAGTATTTGAATGAATTTTTCTTGTGACCTGCAGTCGTGGTCTGTGGCGCTCTCTCTAAGTCTTCCCCTTTCTGTCTCCGCGAGTGCTATTCAGAATTGTGCTTTCAGGGCAGCCAAAGAAAAAGGAGAAAGGAATCAGCACACGCAGCTAATTGCTCTGCTTCTCCTCCATTTATCCTCATTCCAATTCGATTCCACTTCAGGGGAGATGTGCAGACTTCCCACAGGTCCGGAGTCCTTGCCCTCCCCGCTCCCAGGGCTTAGCTGCAGCGTGCACACCGCTGAGAAGAGCTTCCCGCTGCGATACAGACAGACGGCGGCTCCCGGCGCGCCCTGCTCCCACCGCAGCAGGTCTGGGTACAGCAGGGAGCAGCCAAGGAACATTTTGCATTTCCTTGTCTCCCAGCAAACTTGAGTTCTAATAAGCTGGCATTTAAACCCAAGGACTGAACATTCACGTTTAGATGGAGAGTTGGAGCTTAGATCAGTGTTTCCCAAAGTGTGGTACGTGTACCCCCAGGGGTACGGGAAGAGTTTGGTGGGGGTACGCGTTGCACCGGAGTTTGGTGGGGATATGCACTGCACCGTGCTTAGCTGCACCTAATTCTATGTTCTCATGAGTCAAGTCAAGACAGTCTTGTGAGGCGTGAGATGGTCTGGTGTGCAAATAAATGTTATTTACAATATAACTTTTATTTATATTTTATTATAAATAATTTTATTTTTTATTATTATTTTGTGAAAATAATATATTTTGAAAGAATATATTTGAAAGAAGAAAATATATTTTGATTGTTAAATATATTTTAATACATCCATTTTTTTTGACGAGGGGTACTCAGTGTTATGAAAATTATCGAAGGGGTACACATATGTCAAAAGTTTGGGAAACACTGGCTTAGATCATGCATTATTTGTTGGTGACGTAGACAAAGCACCTCAAAGTTCCATCCGGAACTCATGTCCTTATTGATGCTGAATTGCTAGGGAGTCGACATGAAGGAAAGCTGTTTACACCAGCCTAATGGCTATGATACTAGAAACACCAGCCAGCCCAGTAAAGGGAGCACCCCCGTACTTTATTTCCAGCATCAAGTGTGAGCCCCAGTTTTGGTCACAAGTGTGTGTGTGTGTGTGTGTGTGTGTGTGTGTGTATGGGTGTGTGTGTGGGTGGGTGTGGGTGTGGGGGGGGTGTGGGTGTGAGTGTGTGTAGGTGTGTGTATGGGGGAGGGTGTGTGTGGGAGTATGGGTGTGGGTGTGTGTGGGTGTGTGTGGGTGTGTGTATGGGGGGAGGGTGTGTGTGGGTGGGTGTGGGGGGGTATGGGTGTGGGTGTGTGTAAGTGTGTGTATGGGGTGTGGGGGTGTGGGTGTGTACGTGTGTATATGTGTGTGTGTGTGTGTGTGTGTGTGTACACATACCTGTGTAGGTCACCCATGCAGCACTCACATGCAGTTTATCCCAAGTGGCGGTTGTATTGTGCAGGGCTCCCCGGGTGCAAATACAGACCCAAAGGGAACCAGCTCATCCAATCAAGGAGTTTTCATTTGTGGTCAGTCCAGGGGTTATAATACTGTTAGAATCTTCCCTTCCTCCCAATTTTTTGTTTCTTTGTAAGTCCTGGCTTTCTATACCGCACTGCAGACCGACTTTCTCCACGTGATGGAGTGCACACTGCAGGGGGCCCCAGAACTGGACATCTCACAACCTGGGCCACGGGACAGGGATGTCTGTTCTGACCCTGGTTCCCAAGGAAGGGCGTGCAGGCTGCCGGCGCTCACAGAGGCACGGGGTCGTGTGAGAACGGGCACCCGAGGGCTCGTGGAGCGGATGTGGGGGAGAAGGAATTCTCACAGGAAGGAGGAATGGGGTTCCCCGAAGGAGAGGGTGGTGCCCACAGGTTCCCAGCAGACAAGGTGTCTGCTGGTGGTGTTCTTACACATTCCTGAGGACTTACCTCGAATGCATGTCTATTTTAAATCACTTGGCAGACTTAACTGTAATCTTAGATTTTTTTTTTCCTTCCGGCTTCTTGTCAACTACAAGCTTTAATTATAATTATTCTTCGGGTGGGCATGTTCTAGCACTTCTGATTCATTTGTCAAACTGAGCTTAACACAGTTACAGAGTCTAGGGAGAGCCCGTCATGAAGGCCACAGAAGGCTCAGTTGTCATTTCGGTAATCCAGTCTCTGTGGCCAGGATTCTGTTCAGCTCCCCCTCCATCTCCCCGTGCTGTCAGAAACAGTAAGACCGCTGCCCTTCAGCAAATAGTTGGGAACACTGCACAGGTGAGAGGGTCCAGTTTTCTCATCTCCATCTAGGTAAGTGGTCCTCACCACAAGCACATTTGGGCATTGGGCATTAACTTCCATACTTTGTGTTGTAAGACTTGAGGTTGTTTTCAGCTGATCCAGTAAAAGCAAAGTTCTTGGTCGTCCTGTGCTTTGCACAGTGTCATTGCCCACACCCTCTCCGTATCTGTGTCCAGCCCTGACATTTGCCAGAATTTAGGATGAAGTGAGGAGAAGCTGCCATCCAGACAGGCCCCCCAATGATTGTCATTTCCATGGAAACAGCGGAAGGCCTGGCAATTAAAACGGAACCTGCAGGCTGGGGAGAGGAGAAGTACGAAAATGAGTTCATGTGAGAAGCCAAATTCTCACCCCCAGATGAAACGGGAGAGGACAGGTGATCCGGAGTCCGCTGCCAACTGGGATCCGACCGTGGGGTGGGCGTGTCTTGGCATTTCGGGCACAGGTGTGTTTGCCAGCTTGCTCGGTTTGCCAGAGTTGCCCGGATAACTGTCCCTGTGATTCAGAGAGCTCTGTGTGTGCAACCACGGAGGAGTGGGAACAATCTGATCTCTTTTTATTTTTATCTTAAATTTTTTGTTGATTTTAGAGAGAAAGGGAGATGGAAACATCAACAATGAGAACCATTGATTGCTGCCTCCTGCATGTCCCACACTAGGGTCTGAGCCCGCAACCCAGGCATGTGCCCTGATCGGAAAACAAGTCATGACCTCTTGGTTCATAGGTCGACACTCAACCCCTGAGCCACGCTGTCCCGGTGAACAATCTGATCTTTGTGCACACTTGAGTGTGAATCCCAACTTAAAAGCCTATTAAAAATGGATGAAATTATAGAATAGCCTTCACGTTGGAAGGAACCTAGAAGTCAGTGAGTCCCAGCTTCTGCTCCCGGGTGGGAACGGGTCCTGGAGCCCCTCGGAGAGAGGTTCCCAGCCCGGTCCCGAGGGGAAGCGTGGCTCACAGGCGGCCTCTCACCGTGGGACGTGCTGGTATTTGTAGCCTCTGGTGGTGGAACTCTCCCTGTCTCTCCACCTCTGCTGCCTCTTCGTTTTGGTGCCAAGGAAATTGAACCTACTTTTCCCGTAATGAAGTTGACTTTGTAAAATTTAAGACTTGTTATCTTGTACCCCCAAACGCCTTTGTGCCCTGGCTAGGGAGGTCTAAAACCCAATGGCTGTGTTTAAAGAAAGGCATTCTGACAGGCAAGGCTATTTCCAGCATTGGTGACTTTTCTTAGCATCATTTGTGTGGTGAAGAATTGGTCATTGTATTTTTGAATCTTACACACACACACACACACACACCCGGCCCATCAGCATTCAGAGTTCAGAGCTAGGAAATTCTAAGAACACCAGATTGCATTAAAACACTGGTCTCTGCATCCTGGTGAAGGGTGTGGTTGTCTTTTGTGATGTCACCCCAGAAGTTAGCGAACCCACCCTACATTCCTATGCGCTTTCATCATCTCTCAGCCCTTCATCTGTGACTTATTTAAAGCGCTGGCCTTTTTCACAAGGTTTAAGCTGTACATTCTAAGACTTCTTAATTCCTCGTCTGTTCTAGATTCATAGCCTATTATTGCTCTTAAGGCGTTGCTCCCCTCGGCCCTGACACATGCCATACGCTTGTCCAAACGTTCCTCCTTCCTTAAAAGGGGCGAACACGGCTCCCATAGTCAGGCATTGATCAGTGCTGACTGGGACGTGCTTGGATGCAAGTACGTGGCTCCCGCTGCTAGAATGAGAGTCTGGGAGAGATTGTGAAGCAGATAATCTTGTCTGGGTCCAACCCAACAGCTGTGTGACCGTCAGCGAGTCGCCACACCTCTCCAGGTTCCCTTTTCCTCAGAGTATAACGTCAGGTGAATACTGTGTATTCTCACATACATCCAGTTTCAAAATAACGGTAGTCGGTGTCTATAGAAAGGAGTTGTACATTTGTACCTTGTATTTTAGAGGGAAAATAATCTCATCATTTCTAACCCAATTTTGGGTGATCTGTGACGCGGTCCCATTGGGGGAGAAAGGCTTTCAGGAAGGAAACAGCATTGTTTGGGGAGACATGAAATCACTCCGTGCTCCCGTGGGAGAATGAAAGGGTTGAAACCCAGGAAGTGGCTGTTGCTTTGTAAATCGTTTAAATCCCAATTCTCAGCTTTGAGGACCTGAGCCTTGGATCCTGAGGTGCAGGGTTTCCCTGGGAAACTTCTAGGGGCTGGTGTCTGGGCCTGGCTATCGTAGGAGCACGAAGAGTCCCTGCTTCCTGAGAAACGCCACGGGCTCAGAGCAGGCGCTTGTCCGATCCGCGTGTCCTGGGACTTAAGGGCGGCTCCTCTTCCTGCGTATTAGGGGGTGTTTTTCTTCCTCCTCCCCCTTTAAAAAAGTGTTATCTTTAGATCACAGTGTACAGGCAGTGTGATTCTGTGTTGGTTTCAGGTGTGCAGGGGGCGTGTTTTTCTCACACATCCATTTTGTACCACAGACCACTAAGGTGTGGGGACGGCGAAAGCAGAGGTGATTCCCACACCTGCATGCGAGGTCTAACAGTGGTTCCTTGGGGTCATTTCTTTGCTTTCTATAGTTTTACTTCCAATAGGAACCCGTCTCGACTTGGAAAGAAAGTAGTGTTCTGTGCTTGGTTGTTGTTTTTGCTGTGACCCGAGTATGAATCAGAGCAAATAATCACGTGGCCCCTGCCGTTTCTCTTCGGGGGCGGGGGCGGGGGTGGGGGTAGAAAGACGGCTGCAGTAACCTTTTCACGGTGAACTAACCCCGCACCCGGTGCCCTGTTGTGTGTTCTTGTCCGCCCCCAGGGAGTTCTGTCCAACATCTCCTCCATCACCGACCTCGGCGGCTTCGACCCTGTCTGGCTCTTCCTCGTGGTGGGAGGAGTGATGTTCATTTTGGGATTTGCAGGGTGCATTGGAGCTCTACGGGAAAACACTTTCCTCCTCAAGTTCGTAAGTATCCCACTCTGCCCGCGGGTGCAAAAACCAAGCACGCCCCCATCGGGAGGAGGACTCGGTCTTTAGGAGGGAGAGGCGCTGTCCCCAAAGGCCTGGCAGAAATACGGCCCGGGCCATGCTTTTCTGTAAGAGAGCCCTCAGTTCCGCCCCTGCCCATGCCTCCTTAACTATATATATGTACCACCCCCGCCCCCATGGTATCCATGGGGGGTTTGTACACATAGTCACGACTGCTTTCCAACCCCTGAATTGCCTTTGGGACTAAGGTGGTTCTTTAGACATAGTTTTCTTCTTTGAAGCGATTCGTGCTTTCTCCTTTAAGCACATAATCAGAAGGAAGTTGCTCAGCGGGTTGGTTTAGAGAAACCAGACACAAGCCCGGTGGCTGCGCCTGTGCAGAGTAAATCTGCTAAGCAGCAGGTTTGGGTGAATGTGGAGAAACAGTGAAAGGCAGCATCTTCCCTTGTCTGCACAGCATACTCTTCAGGTCCCGCGCAGGGTGTTGTGACCACTGTTAGCGTGAGTGCGTTCGGGGGAGGAGTTTCTCCCCAGGGGCGGGTGGGCGTGAACAGTGACGCCTTCCTTTGGAGATGCCTCCCCGAGGAGAACAGGATGGCTTGTGTGCACACGTGTGTGAGTGTGTGTGTGTGTGTGTGTGTGTGTGTGTGTGTGATCGAGTCGGTGAGTGTAGCCAAAGCTCACTGAATGTGCCTGTTGTCTGGGTGTGGACATGTGGTGGCAGCCATATCACAGCCCTCCACACGACAGTGTCCACTCCACTCCCCTTTCCAAAAATAAAAAGTATGATGAGGGGAGACGGTTAGATTTCTAGAGAATGGTGTAAGGTTAATATCACCAATCTCAACCTTTATGACACAGTGTCATTGAAGGCCATTCTCTCCCCAGCACATCTGCCACATCGTCCTCTGGCATTTTTTTTCTTTTCTTTTTAAAATATATTTTCTTAATTTTTTTTTTTTTACACAGAGGAAGGGAGAGGGATAGAGAGTTAGAAACATCAATGAGAAACATCAATCAGCTGCCTTTTGCACAGCCCCTAGTGAGGATGTGCCCTCAACCAAGGTACATGCCCTTGACTGGAATCGAACCCGGAACCCTTCCGTGCGCAGGCCGACGCTCTATCCACTGAGCCAAACCGGTCAGGGCAGCATTTTTTCCTTGAACATCCCCAAGAAGAGCAGGCTCTCTGTCCATGCGGGTGGGCAGCTCTGGCCCAGACAAGGCCTGGGGGCTGTTTCACCGGGAAGTTCATAGGACTCGCACTGAGAGGGAAAAACTAAGGGGGACTCGGTCCGGGTGCAACTCAATGAGCCGTTGGGTCTCTGTTCTGTACACATGGGTCTCTGGTGGGAGGAGCTAACTCCCCAAACTCTATTTCTCTTGCATCCACCCACCCTCACACCATTCTGTTCCTCACCTAGTCAGAGACCTGCAGAGGCCCCAGGAAAGTTTTGTCCCTGATAGCGACCTGCCAGTCCTCTTGGCGTGGGGCATTTCTAAAGCTTGCGCTCACCTCCCTCAGCTCTTCTGTAGCCTGTGTGGGGCCTCATCATACTTGCTGATTGCCACTTTTTTTTTTAATCATTTTTAGCCTCCATGCCCCCAACTGATTCACTTTAATCATATTCGTTTATAAGGGTAGTCCCTTTATCACGTTTATAGATGAAGCTACTAGAGTTAACTTGCTTAGGCAGAGAAATTACACATTTCTCTAAGTTATCACCTTAATTTACAAAGTCCCACGTTGCAAATAAAGTCTTGGGGAATATTTTACATGGTCCCTTTCTCCATTTAGTACATGTGGTAAAAACTGGCCTAGAATCGTCTTTGAAATAAGTAGGAAGCCAATGGCATCATCAATCCAAATAGCCTCTACCATCTGATGCTGTAAGGCCAGGAGAATTCCTGGGGAAAATCCAAGAGCTGAGTTACCGTGACACAGAAATGGAGCTTTCTCGTGGACTGAGGCCCTAGAGCAGCCAGGGGCAAACTGCGGCCCGCGGGCCGGATCCAGCCCGTTCGGCTGTTCTATCCGGCCCGGGGAGCCGAAAGAGCGGAGGGTTCTCTTGTTCTCCCCTCCGCTCCTTCACCAGCAGCCCAAGATGAGAGTGCCAGCATGGTCAGGCTGCTTTTGTTCCGGCCCTCCGGTCCAGCTTAAGAACCCATTGTGGCCCTCGAGTCAAAAAGGTTGCCCACCCCTGCCCTAGAACGAAGCCTGTGAGTCCATCTCTTCCCCTTAGGAAATGGGGAAATTTGCCCACATGGCCCGGGGCATGCATGCGTCTGCCAAATATTTTATAAGAATTTAATTTGGATTCAATTTTTGATATGCACATTGTATATGATTATGTGAAAATTTACCAGGGTAATGAGAAAATGAACCTGCCTAGCCTTTGTAAAGGTGAAGACGAAAATCTAATTATAACCTTTGCATGACTTATGTCTTATTGTTTGTGTGTGCACGCACATGAAGTAGCTAGGATGCTCTCATTTCTGTAGTGTCATGACTGTCATGTAGAGAGGTACCTAATAAAGGCAGGGGAGTTGTTTTATGCTAAGCCAGGGGTCGGCACACCTCGGCTCGTGAGCCACGTGTGGCTCTTTGGCCCCTTGAGTGTTCTAACGCCACTTCTTCAAAATAGACTCTCCCGGGCCGAAAACCGACTTCTGCGCATGGCCCACGAAGTTTCAATAGCACTGTATACTATTAATTTTCACCAGAGGATATTTTTTCCATTGATTTTTATTTTATTTTTTTAGAGAGTAAAAATGAGGGGGGAGGCAGAGAGAAACATCTATGTGAGACAGATTCATCTGTTGGTTGCCTCCCGCACAAGCCCCGATCACTGGGGTGTGAGGTCAAACCCGAAGCCCAGGTAATGCCCTTGACTGGGAATGGAACGCAATACCCTTCGGGGCTCGGGCCGACGCTCCAAACACTGAGCCACCCAGGCCAGGGCCGGTGTTAGTCGTTTCCTCTGTGCCCGCCTCCACGCGGTGCGCTCCTGGTTGGCCGCTTGAGGGCAGCCTGCAGAACGTAGACACAGCGGCAGCTCTGGCCCCTCGGCCACCCCCTGTCCACCCCCCGTCCACCCCCCATCCAGCCTCCTCTCTCAGCCACCCCGTCCTGCAGCCCCCGGAGCTCTGCTGACAGGGGTGTCGCCTTTCTGTCCTCGCCCCCGGAAGCTTGCTGGCAGCTTATACGCTGCCCCATTCACAGCCTCATTTCTCAGAAACTCTCTGAACCGATTGCGATGGGAAAGGGTAAGAACGTGGAGGGAGGCTGGAGGAAGTGGAAAGAACTGGAGGTGTGAAGAAGGTACGTGATATGACTAAGGCGAGGCGCTGCCGAGCGTTCTAGACGGAAGGGAACCTTCTCCTCCGGCTCACGGGCCGTCCCCGCGTTACCCGTGGCCTCTCACCTGCCCGTGGCTTCCTCCACGCCTGCCGTCTGCACCAGCCGGAGTCTCCCAGCGGCGCCACGCGGATGTTCCTTAAGACGTTCTGAGGCTGGCGCTTCGCAGAGAAAAGCGGTTTCGTGTTATTCTTCTTGGCGGGGAGTTATTTTCATGGCGCAGTCACCCCCCACGTCCCCTCTGCTCTCTTCATCTCAGATGCACATGTGTGCCGCTCCGCCCTGGGGAGCAGGTGCAGAGGGGAATCAGGGCAGCGTCCGAATCCATAAAGGGAATAGATAGCATACGGGAGCCGATCCAGGCCACCGTCACAAATGGCAGGTGATCTTTAACTATTGGGGTAATTTATTTCCCAGTGTGGCAAAAGCTTGCTAGAGGAAGGGCCGGGCCATTGTTGAGCGCCTGGCAAGGCAGCGCATTAATCAGGAGAAATTCGTTAGGCCTTAATGTGACGCTAATGAGAAATCCCTATCATCTGTGTCTGCTCGTGAGCTTTGTTGGTTAATTGCCAAATGGAGCCACCGGAGCCCCCAAAATGTGATTATGAAATGCTTTTTTTTGAAGGTCCTTTCTTGCAGTGTAATATTGTATTGAAGGATCTTAAGGAGCGGGAGGTTATCCGCTTTGGATTTGTGGAACCGCCCGGTGTAATGACACCTTCTCAGAAGCAGCCCGTTGAACTGCGTGCGATCACAACAGCCCGTGTAACGGTTCTCCACGTCTGTGTCTTTTGTCTTAGTTTTCTGTGTTCCTGGGCATCATTTTCTTCCTGGAGCTCACTGCCGGGGTGCTGGCGTTTGTTTTCAAAGACTGGATCAAAGACCAGCTGTATTTCTTTATAAACAACAACATCAGAGCGTACAGGGATGACATTGACTTGCAAAACCTCATAGACTTCACCCAGGAATATGTAAGTGTAAACTTGGCTTCTTTTTCAAGTTGAAAGCCTTCCGGGAAGGGTGGCCCCCGAGCGCGTCCTCCCGGCTCCGCCTCTGCCCGCGGGAACGCCCCTCGGACTGGTCTGCACGGCTTTTGGTGTGTTGGCTTGTCAGTGTATTCTTTTCTGACATATTCTGTGGCCTATGTGGTCTGTGCTCTACATGGAAGTGCCCTGTTTTTACCTAACCTCCGTTTCTGCCCAGAGCAGCAGAGAAGAAAACTCTTGAGCCAAGAAGGTTCTAATCACAGTTGCCCTTTGCTGCCGGCACTGGAAGAAGGTTGCTTTGCGATAGGTGTAACACCTTATTTGGCGCTAAATGTGGATTCTGTCTTGTTCCTTGCCCATTTCTAGTCACCCTCCTCACCTCACGGCTCAGAATAACATCCTCATCAGGAGGGAAACGGTTCAAAATTCCCTGGCATATACCCATTCAGTACCATTACTGCACGCACACACGCATGGGTTAAACCGAAAGTTGAGCAAGTTTTACCCCCTCGTGGCCTTACCCAGGGGAGAGCCGGTGCAGAGCGCCCCCGCCCCCCGGCTTCTGAACATTCCTCGGCGGCCGCCCCTGCAAGGCACCCGAAGCAGCGGAACTCCCGTTCCACTCAGAACGCAAAGCGGCATCTACACAGGGCTCGGGACATACAGGTCTGGTGCCCACACCGGAGCGGCGGCTTTGGGTGACAGGACCTTGGCCTGCGTCCCCAGCAGCAGCGTGGAAATAATAAAAGCTGCCGTTTAACTCGTGGAGATTCGGTGTCCCTCGAGGAAGAGGTGCTTGGTGGATTCACAGCAGGCTTCGGGTGCTGTGATCCTGCACACTGGCAGGCGCTTGTTGGCGGACACTCTGACAATCAGCTAAGCTGCGCAGCCCCGGCCGGCAGTGTCCATGATGCCCATGCATATGGCAGGAGGAGCTGGGCCCCTTTGAGAGAGAGAGGGAGGAGAGCACTGCGTCAGCACTCATCCTGGGGGCGACACCCCCCCTCCACACACACATACACACACACACACACTCTCACACACACACTCAGACACACACACACACACACACACACACACACTCTCACACACACACTCAGACACACACACACACACACACACACACTCACACACACACACCAGGCCCTCAGAACGGAGCAAGCTGTGTTAATTTTGTCCCGTGGCAGCAAGGCCTGCCCTGGAGTGAGCCGCACTGGGGCGTGAGATGGAGCCCCCTTCCATCCCCTCCGCAGACCTCACTGCGTTTCTGTTAGGTCACAGTGGATGCAGGCGCACGCCTTGCCAAGTCTCCCTGCCGCCTCGTCTGCCTGACTCCTCTGACGGGGCTTTGCAGCCGACTTTGGGAGGCGCAGCTCGAGCCCTCAGAGAACGCGATGGGGCAGACGAACACGCGTGCACACGTTCTCTTGAAGTGCTGTCTGCTTTACGGGGAAATGCTGTCGTTTCATGTGATTTTTTTTCTTTTTCTGTCGTGGAGCTGAGTGTTCCGAAGTAGCTGCTGGTCCTGAAAGCCGTCCAGTGGTCACGGCTGGGGGGGGGGGCGGGGGGGGCGGGGGGGGGAGAGCGCAGAGGGCAGGGGGCCCAGCCTCTGAGTCAGGCCCCTTGGAAGACCCACAGAATTTAACATGGTTATATTTTACTTCGGGGTGGGGGGGAGGGAGGGGCGAGTAATGGGTATATTCACAATTTAAAAAAAATATTTTTTATTGATATTTTACAGAGAGAAAGGGAGAGAGATAGAGAGCTAGAAACGTCGATGAGAGAGAAACATCTACCAGTTGCCTCTTGCACACCCCCCACCGGGGATGTGCCCGCAACCAATGTACATGCCCCTGACCGGAATCGAACCCGGGACCTTTCAGTCCGCAGACCAACGCTCTACCACTGAGCCAAACCGGTTTCGGCATATATATTCACGATTTTGATTGTGGTGATGGATCGATGATGTTTACATATGTCAAAAATGATCTAATTGTACACTTTAACTATGTGCAGTTTAATGTATGTTAGTGATACAGCCATAAAACAGATTAAAAAAAAAAAACCCATTAAGGTGTAGAGATCAAAATTGTAAAAAAGCAAATCTCTAGATATCCCACCCCCGGCCCCAGTCGCCTCCTTCAGACACTGCTGTTTAGCGTCTTGTTTATCCTTCTAGGATGTTCCCACGTGCACCCAACTGTTCCGACCGCCCCCTTGCCCCGCCTAACACCACGGGTCTCATCCACCTACCCAATCACATGCGCACGCATCCTCACAGACCTTCCGCCCGAGTTA
Organism: Vespertilio murinus; assembly: GCA_963924515.1. Lineage (NCBI taxonomy): Eukaryota > Metazoa > Chordata > Mammalia > Chiroptera > Vespertilionidae > Vespertilio > Vespertilio murinus. The sequence goes on along the minus strand of OZ004704.1, from coordinate 61,645,165 downwards.
TTTTGGGGGCTTTGACGGAGGCTGTTAGGTCCAGTCTGGTATAAACATAAGCTCTGAGACGGAAGGGAGGGTTGGAGCCGGCGGGCTGGGTGTGGCCGCGGGGGCGGGTGTGGGTGCGGCGCCCGGTGGCCTCCAGGCCGAGGTGTTCTAATTCTCTCCTGTTTGCTCTAGTGGCAGTGCTGTGGGGCTTTTGGAGCTGATGATTGGAACCTAAATATTTACTTCAATTGCACAGATTCCAATGCAAGTCGGGAGAGGTGCGGCGTGCCATTCTCCTGCTGTACTAAAGATCCCGCGGTAAGTGGAGGCAGCCGCTCGGCCCCTGCTCCCGCATCGCCCGGACGGACGGTGTGTGGGACGGGCTGGGTGGGGTGGTTCTTGGACCCTCTTACCGCTTAGTCCTGACTGTGGCTCCTGCACGGGCTAGAGGGCCAGTTCTTCCCAGTAGGAGGGATCATCGCGGGCCCTCGCTCACCACTGCACACCCACTCACTCACACTGCACACCCACTCACTCACACTGCACACCCACTCACTCACCACTGCACACCCACTCACTCACCAGTGCACGCCCACTCACTCACCACTGCACGCCCACTCACTCACACTGCACACCCACTCACTCACCAGTGCACACCCACTCACTCACCAGTGCACACCCACTCACTCACCACTGCACACCCACTCACTCACCACTGCACGCCCACTCACTCACCACTGCACGCCCACTCACTCACACTGCACACCCACTCACTCACCACTGCACGCCCACTCACTCACCACTGCACACCCACTCACTCACCACTGCACGCCCACTCACTCACCACTGCACGCCCACTCACTCACCACTGCACACCCACTCACTCACCACTGCACGCCGGCTCCTGTTCTGAGCCTTTGTGTGCCTTGGCTCTGGGACGTTCCTGCCAGCAGATACCAACATGATCTTCCCTTTTTAGGTGGAATTGAGGCCCCTGGATTTTAAGTCCCTACCCAAGCTCGCATGGCCAGCGGGTATTGGCGCTGAGCGTCAGACCCAGGCAGCCCGCTGCTCCTTCGTTAAGGCTCACCTGGGCGCTCTCCGTGGGTTGCGGTTGGTGACCCTTTTCTTCCCGGCTTAGCTGTGGGGGACACGCTGGAATGGGAGAGTCTGAGACAGGGAGGCTCTGTGGGAAGACCGTAGCTGCCCAGACTCGTTCGCAGCCTGCCAGTCCCCGAGTGTGCACCCTCAGGGCTGCCCTGCCCCCATCAGGCACCGATGAGTTCGTGGCCGTTTCCCCCGAAGGTAGAGGGTCTGCAGCTCCTCAGAAGGGGCGTGGCCTTGGGAGGGAAGCAGAAGTTCCTGCAGCTGCCCATGGCCCATCGCCCACCATGGGGGTCGGCCTGGGCTCTTACTCTTGGTCTGAAGCAACTGAGAGTCAGGAAGGCCTGTGCTCGCTGCTCTGGGGTCTCGCCAGGACAGCTGACCCTCCCCCTGGTTTGTTTCTCCCTCCCTCTGAGGAGGCCCAAAGGCGAGAGTGCCCGGCAGAGCCCGGGTGCCCGCACAGGCAGCCTCGCGCTGGCCGGCAGGTGCCAGCGGCTCTGTCTCCCGTTCCGCCGTGTTAGCACTCCATCGGACGCACCGTGAGGCTCTCAGAAGGCATTGTGTCTGCCCTTTAGGGACAGATCCTCTGGGTAGAGGCATCTCATTCCATAAATGCCAAGATAAGAAATTCCACCTGCGCCCTGCAGAGGGGAATAAAGAAATAAGCCTAAAGGAGGGGAGGCTGCATTTCCCATCAGGGCTGTCGGATGTCAGAACGTGTGCTATGTGACTAGGCTGTTGTTTTGTTTTTGAGGAAGTCACGTGTTCTCATGGAAAACGCATTTAAATAATACAGAAATATACATATTCAAAAGTAGAAGTGTCCCCCCCACACACCAAAGAGAGCAAATATGAAGCCAGTCATTGTGCCCATTCAGCATGTTTTTGTTTAAATATACTTTATTGATTTTTTACAGGGAGGAAGAGAGAGGGACAGAGAGTTAGAAACATCAATCGGCTGCCTCCTGTACACCTCCTACTGGGGATGTGCCCACAACCAAGGTACATGCCCTTGACCGGAATCAAACCTGGGACCTTTCAGTCCGCAGGCCAACGCTCTATCCACTGAGCCAAACCGGTTAGGGCAAGCATGGTTTTTATCTGTCTCCAGTTCCCTAAACACTTTCAACCTATAGAGGCTGCCAGCTCTGAATCCTGTGCTTCCCACATAATGGTCTTGCTCTCCTTCCTGGTATTTCCTGAGCCTCTGTTTCCCTCGTTTGGAGAAGGGCATATTTTAATACCTGCTCCCAAGGACTGTTAAAATGATTTCATGGGATGACATATCGAAGGGCTTGCCGAGGCGCGGTCCTTCTGCGTGCCCCGGTGCACATTTATTCCTCTGAGGGGGCCTCTTCTGCTGATTCCTCCGGGGGCTTTCTGACCGGCGTGACTATCGCTGTCCTCTCTTCTTCCCCCCAGGAAGATGTCATCAACACTCAGTGTGGCTACGATGCCAGGCAGAAACCAGTAAGTGGAACCTCACCGTGCCGATTCGCGCCCGGGGTGTGGGAGGCGCTCTTGAGCCCCCGTGGTGACCTGTGTTCTCCTCTTCCCTTGTGAAGGAGGTCGACCAGCAGATCGTAATCTACACAAAAGGCTGCGTGCCCCAGTTTGAGAAGTGGCTGCAGGACAATTTAACCATCGTGGCCGGTGTGTTCATAGGCATCGCGTTGCTGCAGGTAAGGCCCGGCTCCTTCGCAGGCGGCACAGGGAGGCGACGCCCTGGAGAATCCTCACCGGGCTGGGCACTTTGCCTGACCACGTGAACGGCCCAGCGTTTAAGACACAAGTGGAGGCGCTGGGAAACAGACCCAAATGATGTGGTTTTTATTAAAGCTCTGGCTTTAGATGCAACTCTGTCCTAAAGTACATTAGGAAACTGTGTTGTTGTTTTTTCCTTTTGAAGATGGAGACATGGATCGGGCCCGTGCGTTTCCATGGGCTCAGTAATTCTGTGTGTGCCAGCTGGGCAGACAGGAATGGTCAAAAGCAGATCCAAGGGGTGAGGTTAAGGCTTTTTGTGGATTTTTACAAACGTGCTGCGCCCCTTTCCGTCCCCGGCCCGCCTTCCCAAAGTGCTAGTGAGGGAGAGGAGTGCCCACTTCTCCGCCTGCGCAGTCCCGAGTGTGGCCTTTTCAGCCTGTGGGGATGGAGATGTGATACTTTTCTCAGAGCCCACATGCGGCGCGGCGCGGTGGTTGAAAGAAACGAAACCTACATAACGGAAAGCCTTCCGTTACTCAGGGACTAAAGGGCTTACTATCGCTAATGTGGCAGGACTCCTCAAATCCATCACATACAGATTCAGTGCAATCCCTGAATTCAAACAGCATTTTTAATTCCCCCCCCCCCAAAAAATGGACACATTGATACTAAAATTCATATGGAAATGCAAGGGACCCAGAATAGCAAAACAGAACAAAATTGGAGAATTCACACTTCCCAATTCCAGACTTCAAAGGTGCAGTCCATCAAGATGGTGCCTCCTGCTCCAAGGTCGTCATCGTATAGGTCAGTGGAAGGGAATAGAAAGTCCAGAAGTAAGCCCATGCAGCACTGGCCAGCAGGTTTTTAACAAGGGAACCAAGACCATTCACTGGGGCAAAAAATAGTCTTTTCAATGAATGGTGCCGGACCAACTGGCTATCCATCTGCAAAAGAATAAATTTGAACTCCTACCTCACACCATACATGAAAATTCACTCAAGCTCTGGACCAAAGACCAAACTATGAGAGCTGAAACTAGAACACTCCCAGGAGAAAGTACAGGTGCAGCTCTTTGCGACCCACGCGTTGGCAGTTTCCTTAGATGCGACCCTACAAGCACAAGTAACCAAAGAAATAGTAGATCAATTGGACTTTGCCTACATGAAAAACTTCTGTGCTGTGAATACTGAGAAAATGGAATGACAACCCACGAAACGGGAGGAAATGTTTGCAGAGTGTTATGTGTGATGAGGATCAAGTATCTGGACTGTACCAAGAGCAACTCAACAATTAAAAAAAGACAAACCCAATTTAAAGCTGGGCAAAGAATTTGAACAGCCATGTCTCCAGAGGAGACACAAATAGCCAGTAAGCACGTGAAGAGATGCACGTCACCGATAATTGTTAGGGGAACTCGAATGGAAACCACAGTGAGATAGATATCCACCACCTCACACACAGTAGGGTGGACGTACAGTTGACCCTCGAGCAGCATGGGTTTCAGCTGTGTGAGCACATTTTTTTCCCCCAACTGACCACAGTTCAGTTGATCTATGTAGTTTGCCTGACTTAGGTTGTGAATCTGAGTATGCAGAAAACTGCCTAGTTAGATGCAGATTTTCAACCGCTGGGATTCCAGCACCCGTAACTCCCATGTTGCTCGGGTGAACTGTAATGATAAAGGAAGATAATAATGAGTTGTCAAGGATGTGAAGGAATTGGAACCCTCACACATCACTGAAGGGCATGAGAATGATGCAGCCTCTACAGAAAACAACTGGCAATTCCTCAGAAAATTACAGTTATTGTATGACCCCGAAATTCTATTCTGAGGTATGTGCCCAAGAGAATGAAAAACATGTATTCACCCAAAAACATTTCTACAGATGTTCATAGTGATATTATTCATAAGAGCCCCAAAAAGGAAACACTGCAGATGCCCATCACCTGATGAATGGAAAAACAAAATATGGCTTATCCATATACTGGAATATTATCCAAACCATCCAAGGGATTAACTATTGGAACATGCTACAACATGAGTGGACCTTGAATACACTTTGCTGTGTGAAAGCGGACTGACACGAAAGGCCAGATGTTATAGGATTCCCTTTCTATGAAATGTCCAGAATGAGCAATTTCAAAGAAAACAGATGAGTGGTTGGCGGGACTGTGGAGGTGGGGGGCATGGGAATGACTGCTAATGGGTACAGTTTCTTTGTAGGGTGATGACATGTGTCGGAAACAGATAATGGTCATAGTTGCATATCCCTGTGAATACACTGAAAACCACTGAATTATGCACTTTACAAGGATGGGTTTTACAGTATATGAGTGACATCTCGATTTAAAAGATCAAAGATAAGAAATATAGGATTCCCGGCCAGCATGACTCAGTGGTTGAACCCATGAACCAGAAGGTTGAGGTTCAGGGGTCAATGTTCATGGGTCTGCATATGCCCGGATTGTGGGCTCGATCTCCAGTAGGGGGCGTGCAGGAGGCAGCTGATCAATGATTCTCTCTCATCATTGGTGTTTCTATTTCCCTCTCTTCCCTTCCTCTGAAATCCATCAAATATATTTTAAAAATAAAAATAAAAATAGGGTTCATTGGCCAAGGAAAAGCCTCATGATGCTCAGGGTTTCACTGTTTGACTCCTTTTCTTCCTTCCTCAGATCTTTGGGATATGCCTGGCCCAGAACCTGGTCAGCGACATCGAAGCTGTCAGGGCCAGCTGGTAGAGCCGGCGCCTGCCACCGCTGCAGAACACTGGACACCCAGCCTCTGTACCCTCCAGCGGCCTGGCCGCGTCCACACCGCCGGACCGCCCCCGGGGCCTCCTGCAATCCCACCTGACGGAGCTGCCAAGAACTCGTTTTGAGGGGAAAACTGAGAAATGCTGCTTACTGACAGAATTAAAGAAAAAATAACCAGTATGAAAGTCGTTGCACCATGAGTCTCTCCTGTAGCCATGACTTTATGGATGGTTGGATACTTAACCAAAAAAAGAAAAAAGGGGAGGGCGGGGAACCCGTATGTACTTGAAGGTGTGGGAAAAACCTTGTTGTCCCCGGGAGTGATCGGTGGGCTGGGGGAGGCAGCCTTGCCCCTCCTCACGCCATGGCCTGAAGACATGCATCTTTCCTGAAACCCAGCCCCTTCCCTGTGAGGGCTGGGCCATTGGCGCCCCTTCGCTGGACACTCCAAGGAGCTGCGACAGCTCACGGCCCAAGGAGAAGACAGTTTGTCCGTGGGGTCATGTTTTGAGATGGCATTCAGCAAGTGACGCGGCTGGCCTATCCTGACAAAAGCAGCTGTGTATTTCGCATGCACGGAGCAGGACCCCAGGGGCGCTCGGTGATGCCGGATGTTAGCAGGACAGATCTTTCTTCTAGGTGGGCCTGCGCTTTATTTACCAGTGACGTCCAAGGAGAGCATGAGGCTCGTGACGAGGTGTTAGGTGAAGACACCCTCACCCAGGCCACTCAAGTCGGTGTCGGATTCTTCAGAAACTCTGGGGCTTTGGCTTTTCTTCTTTTTCTTTCCCTTTTTTGTTCTAGTCTCCCCAAAAGCTGCCGTTTCTGTTGAGGCTTTTAAAGTGTTTTCTTACAAACTTGAATATTAATTTTGTGTGTGTCATCTCCCCGCATGACCTGTGAATCTGAACCCACCAAGTTTCCCTTCCCGACAGCGTGTCTCGGTGTGGTGTGGGCAGCACCGGGTGGCGGGGAGATGTGTCCAGGGTGCCTGGCCGGGAAGGACCCGCTGGGCCCGCGCAGATGCATCCATGGACTCCACAATCCCTCAGCCATTCGGGTCAGCATGGCCTCTGCTGCCCCCTGCCCCGCCCTCTCCTGGAATGGGAGTGAACCCCTTCCCAAAACAACGTTGACACAATCAGAAAGCTTCTCGTGGGGTCTTCCCCTCACCTGGTTTCATTTTTATTCTGATTTCTTAGAAGAGTGCATGGGCAGAGCTCTTTCTGTTCTCGTAGTGCAGATTAACCATCAGGCTGGCGACAAAGCACAAGTACCCCGAGGGGGGACGCTGACGGGCAGGCGTTCCGAGTCTCAGGTGGAAAACCACCTGCAGGTGCTGCCACCCACCTCTGGCCTGCCTCCAGGTGGGAGGGACCCATTTTTTTGCCCCCAGATTTTAATCCAGCCTCACCTGCCAGGATGTCACTCTCCCGGGAGAGCAGGTATATTAGTCTGTGGAACGCTTGGGAAAACCACAGGCGTGGTTCGCGGTGATGACACATTTGCCAGCGCGTCGCCGGGCCGCTGGCGAGCGCACTTGGTGAAGCTTGAGCAAGGCTTTCCGCTTCCGCCCCTGGTGCGTCCCTGCAGCCCGTGGGCGCGTTGGTCTGCTCTGAGAAAGGACAGCGGTTCTCTGAAGAAAACCTGGTCTCTGGGGTTTGGGTGTATCTGATCTGCATGTGTGTGTGTGCGTGTGTCTGTATCGTTAGCGACGTCCATTCCATGCTCCAGCTGTGAGATGATTTTATCCCGCCCCGGCCCCTCCACGGCTGTCCTCCTGTGACATCATTCCCACGCGGAGGCTCGGCTGGGCGCCTGTCCTCTCTGTTCATTACCTCACCCTCCGGTGACCTCCCTCTGACCAGGTGACTCAGACCCGGGCGAGAGGCCCACCCTCCGGCACATCCAGTGAAAGGCCACACGGAAGTCCAAGTGAGTTTCAAATTTTAACGAAGCGCCCTTTATTTTTTACACTCGAGAGTGGTTGTAATAAAGGCTGTCATTAATAAACTCGGTTCTACCTTACATGGAGTTACGTCTGTCTCCGTTGCTTCGCTCTTGAAATTGCAGCAGTCCGGAACGCAGCGATTCCCAAACTTCCAGCAGCCGGGGTCAGGATCCCCGGACAGGCGGACAGACGGCTTGTTGAAACTCAGATGACGGTGCCTGCCCCCTTCCGAGAATTCCTGACTCGGTCCTTCTGAGGAGGGGTGGGTGGAGAAGGTGCCGTTCTGACTGGTTTGAGGGCGATGGTTTGCTGGTGACACTGCTGTCATGCATTTTCAAGCACAAGTTGAGAATCCCAGTCCTGGTCCGGTTCTCTCAGGGGAAGGGGCAGGGAACATGTGATGGGGAGGGAAAAGTCTTGGTGCTGCCGTCTGATGGGAGACGGGTGGAGCAGGGTGTGTAGGAAATCTCTGTTCCGAAGGCCATTGCTGGTCCCCGTCTCCCAGAGACCACGTGGGATGCAGATCCTCAGGCCTCTGTGGTGGGGAAGCCAGAGACTATATATATATTGTATTTTTCTAAGTTATCTTTTTAAAAATATATATTTTATTGATTTTTTACAGAGAGGAAGGGAGAGGGATAGAAAGTTAGAAACATTGATCAGCTGCCTCTTGCACACCCCCTACTGGGGGTGAGCCTGCAACCAGGGTACATGCCCTTGACCGGAATCGAACCTGGGACCTTTAAGTCTGCAGGCTGACGCTCTACCCACTGAGCCAAACTGGTTTTGGCTATATTATATTTTTCTTTCTTTTTTTAATTTCATAGAGCTTATGTTTTTAAGAAAGACCCATTGAAAATGTAATGCACAGTGAGAATTAGGACTCACGTGGGCCTAGGTAAATCTTGATAATATCCACAACCTTTTTCTAAGAAAATAATTCCTAGTAGTCTCTTAGAGCAGGAATCTCAGCCCGTTGGAGAAATGCTGACCACTTTAATTTTGAATTATCACTTCAGAAGGCGACTCATGTCTTTGGAACGGTCAGGGATTTTCTTCAAAGATTAAATGAAAACAAAATTTTAAGGCTTGCACAGTATTTTCAGACCCTGCCACCACTGTGCCCAGACTGGTTTGGGAAACGTTTTTGCCTCATAAAACCCTGGATACTTGAGAGCACAAATGTTGTTTTGACTTTAGGGGAGTGTATCCGTGGTAATGGGGGCGGGGGGGGGGGGGGAGGTCGCCAATCCCGATTTCTTGAGTTTTCTTAGCTGTGCTGGAGAGATCTTGTATGTACGGGAGGCCGTTTGTCCTCCTTGCTCTCGGCAAACTCTAGGCCCAGAAGGGAGAAATATTACAGCTCAGAAGTAAAGGGATTCAGCCTGGCTGGTGTGGCTCCATGGTTGAGCATCGACCTATGAACCAGGAGGTCGTGGTTCGATTCCCGGTCAGGGCACATGTCCCAGTTGAGGGTTCGATCCCCAGTGTGTGGCGTGCAGGGGGCAGCCGATCAGTCATTCTCTCCTCACTGATGTTTCTGTCTCTTCCTCTCTGAAATTAATAAAAATATATTTTGAACAAAAGAAGTAAAGGGATGCTTTGTCTCCGAAACTCAGAACTTCTAGGAAGTCTCCTCTGTGTAGTCAGGCTCGGAGGAGGATTATTCAGTTTCTCTCTATCTCTGTTGTTTGAACCGTTACCACAAACATCTTTGCGTCCATGATTTAAAAATAATAGTGTTTTAAAAAATGAACACAGGGATTAAAAAGTAGAATTTTGCATCTCGAAACACTTGGAAGAAAAATAAAAGATCTGTGTTTTCTCTACTCAGGAATTAACCTCTAACTGGTTGTTTCGGCTTTCTTCCTGCCGCAGCCCCCTCCTCCTTTCTCGGGGGTGCTGAGAAGTGTCTCTGGGCTCTTTCTTATTTTCCAGACCGTGCCCGATGCAGGGGTTCTCAAATTGTGCTTTCAAAATGCATGGCTCTGCAGAGTTTCTGGAGCTCCTCTCAGGTCTGCTCCTGGCCGCTGGAGCCCTGGGAAGCGGCTGGACCAGGAGGACCAGGATGTGGGGACCTGACTGGCCCTCTTGGCTCTCTTGGTCCTTGATTCCACAAAGCCCCCCCGTCTCTGGGGAACCCCTGTTCTGACTCCGGGGAAGAGGGGGACGCTCTCAGGGAGCGCAGGCCAGCTTCGAGGTGCTGCCCTCTCAGGATGGGAAGCCTGGTCTTGGAGTGAGGAGGAGGAGGATGCGAAGGAGGCTGTAGGGTTTGCCTGGAAGTAGGGCCTCTCCGTGGTGACATGATGAAACATACAGGAATCTGTATGTGACAGCAGACGGGGCAGAGGTACCTGGGAGGGGGAGGGTGCAGAGAAGAGAAGCCGAACTCCGAGGAGAAGGACGAAGCCATCTTCAGCCTGAGGTGAGCCTTTCTTTTTGGGAGAGTTGTTGACGAAGTCAAGTGTACCCGGTTGCAGTTTTGAGGACTTCTTTGATGGGAGGGATTCAATGCGCTTTCCTTGGGCCTGTTCCTGCTGAGTGGTTCTCCCTCAGCGGCGCACCCTGAGAGGATGCCCGGGTTAGCCCACCCCGGGGAGCCATAGGCCCAGAGCAAAGGCCTCAGGACCTGCTGCACGGCTGGAACAGCTGATCACTCCCCTACCAGGGACCCTGTGGGAAGAGGGGTGAACTCCCAGGCTGTCCACTTCCTTCACGTAGCGGGACACAGCAGTGTGCACACAGGATGGCGCTTCTCAGGCGGCTGCCCTGTGTTTAGTGTGGAGTTGCGTCACATGTGGGAGAAAGACAACCTTTTAGATCTCCGAGTTCCTCTTGCCTTCGATTTTGCTTTTGCAGAACTGGTTAGCACAGGAACGTTTTGGTGGCCTGCCCTCTAGCGGTGATCCCGGAGAACGCCGGGCGAGCTGGGAGAGAGGCTGCTGCAGGGCTGAAACCAGTCCCTCGAGGGGTGCTCACACTTTGCAGGAACTCGAAGGCCAGACAGCTGTGCGTTGAGCCCCTTTGCACACTCCCGAAAGTGGCCCGGTCTGCCTTAGGTCGGGAGCGGGGCGTTTAATCCCCTTCACCTCCACATCCTGGTCCGGCTGCTAGGACTTTAAAGGCCACGGCCCTCGGGGCACCGTTTACGGAAGAGGCGGGGATGATCTAAAACGGCTCATTTGCTAGGCAGATAACTCTTTGGAAACGATGCATAGCATATTCCATTTAGGTCCTCTCAAAGCACCCGTGCCGATCACCTGGAGTTTGCTTCTCTCTGAGAAGGTGCAATCTTTTAAAAAATATATATATTTTATTGATATTTTACAGAGAGGAAGGGAGAGAGCTAGAGAGCTAGAAACATCGACCAGCTGCCTCCTGCACACCCCCCTCCGGGGATGTGCCTGCAACCAATGTACATGCCCCCGACCGGAATCGAACCTGGGACCCTTCAGTCCACAGACCTACGCTCTACTGCTGAGCCAAACCGGTTTTGGCTGCATTCTTGGTTGGGACGGTGGTGGGGATGGGTAGGGTGTCGGACTGGTCTGGATCACTGACGGCAACTTGGGTTTTAGGAGTTTGGTATGGATGGGACTGCATCTTCCCAAAGTCTATGTGTTGAAATCCTAACCCGGGTACCTCAGAATGTGACTGTATTTGGAAACAGGGCTGCTGCACATGGAGTTGGGTCAGATGAAGAGATATCCAGTCTAGGCGGCGTTCCTGTAAAAAAGGGAAATTTGGGCTCAGGGGCACACACAGGGAGATGGCCAGGTGAACACTCAGGCAGAGACCGAGGGATATGTCCGCAAGCCATGGACCCCTGAGGTCACCAGCGAGCCTCGGAGCCTGTTCTGCCTCGGCCTGCAGGAGCCAGCCCTGCTGACTCCCGAACTTGGGCCTTCACCCTCCTGATGGTGAGACAGCCCACGCCTGTGGTTCCAGCCGCCCTCCCGCTCTGTGGTACTGCGATGGCATCCGAGGAAGCCGAGACAGGGTTTGGAGCCCTGTTGGAAATGTTCAGGCTGGAAACGGGAGGGCTGCCCAGAGCTACTTTTTCACTAGAAGGACGCTGCCTGTGCTTATGCTCCTTGTTATCAAATGGATGCAGCGGAACATGGCGTGGGGCGCATTCTACTTCTGCCCCGAGCTCCTGGAAACAGTCTTCACACCTTATGTGGGACATTTTAAAAACAAGCAGTGCTTTGTTCCATCCAATGTAACATGGCGGTGCTGCAGACTGTGTTTATTGGGACTTTGTGATCTTAAATGCAACTCGCTAGAGTGATTAAAGTCTAATAAATAAAAGAGCTATTTTCCCGGGATGTGTGCTTCCTTCAGCCTTGTTACTCCATGACACAATCAGCCCACTAGTTCCCTGACACACTGCTGTACTCCAGCTAGCAGGGGTGAATCCTAACCGATAACCACAACCAAACCCTAATCTAACCAGAACATAACCGTACCTCAACCTGAACCATATCCCTAATGCTAACAAACCCTAACCCTAATACAACCCTAACCATAACCATATCCCTAGCCCTAAACCCTAACCATAAGCCTAACCCAAATCCTAAACCCTAACCCAAACCTAACTATAACCATAACGTGAACTGCAACCCTAACCCTAACCCTAACCCAAACTATAATCCTAACCCTAACCCTAACCCTAAACCTTAATCCTAAACCTAACCTTAACCCTATTCCAAAACCCTAACCCTACACCCTAACCTATCCTTAAATCCTAACCATAAACCTTAACACTATCCCTAAACCCTAACCCTAATTCTAACCCTAACCATACCCTAAACCTAAATCTAAAACCTAATCTTAACCCTATGCCAAAACCTAACCCTAAACCTAACCCTACACCCTAATGCAGTGGTCAGCAAACTCATTAGTCAACAGAGCCAAATATCAATAGTACAATGATTGAAATTTCTTTTGAGAGCCAAGTTTTTTAAACTTAAACTTTTTCTAACGCCAATTCTTCAAAATAGACTCACACAGGCCATGGTATTTTGTGGAAGAGCCACACTCAAGGGGCCAAAGAGCTGCATGTGGTTCACGAACCACAGTTTGCCGACCACGGCCCTAACGCTAACAATATACCTAAACCCTAACCCTAAACCATAACCCTAACCCTAACCCTAAACCATAACTCTAACCCTAAACCCTAACCCTATCCCCAAACCCTAACCCTAACAGTAAACTCTAACCCTAACCATAAGCCTAAACCTAATCCTAACCCTAATCCTGCTGACATGCTGGAATTGGCTTCCTGCACTCAAACCTAAACCTAATCGGAATCCTAACACTAAACTTAGCCCTAACCCTACCCTAACCCTAAACACTAACCCTAACCCTAACCTAACCCTACTCCTAAATCTTAAATCCTAACCCTAGCTGAAAACCTAAACTCTAACTCTAACCCTAAACCTGATCCTGACCCTAACCCAAAACCCAACTCTAACCATAAATCATAACCCTAACCTACTGAGGGGAACTTTGTTTATGGGTAGAGAGTATACATTCACCAAAAGAATAGACTTATATTATGAAAAATGGATCTATCTCTACTTTCTTGTAAGATGTTTTGTGTTTTTGTTTTTGTTTTTCTTCTTCTTTTCAAAAAGTGAACTGATCCTGGCAGCTGTCTACCAGCCAGGGGTGAGCTCAGCCTGAGGACTGACAGACAGCAGGTGCCTAGCGCCCCAAGAGCATCTCCCTCTGGCGCCCCGTTCTGGTTAAGCATCCAACTGGGAGGGCAAATGGGGGTGTGGAGTAAGCCTTGGAAGAAATAATTTTGCTAAGAAATTCTGAATTTCTCCCAGGCTTGAAGGATTTCTGAGACAATAATAACAATTATTTTTTTTTTTGGAAATAGCTATTTTGGCAGGAGGTAGAATCGAATTAAACTGAGAAAAACTTGTGGGGTTGCAAGATTGAATTGAGATTCCCATGACATCATGAGTTTAGGTGCAAAGAGTAGTGAGAGGATACTTTCTCGATTAGATGGCTACCCTTCAGCGGTCCGGAAGGCGAGTGGTAAAAGAACCCTCCTCAAATAAGGCACCCCATGATGAGGCTGGAAGGCACGCGTGGACACATGGAGAGCTGAAGGGAAAGGCTCTGTGCTTCCGAGGGCACAGCCACGCCCTTGGCCGTCTCTGGAAGCTCAGAGCCCAGGGTGATGGGGACGGGATGCGCAGGGGGCGGCTGTGTCTGGGGCTGTGCCCAGTCGGACTGGGCAAGCATGGGGCTCTCCAGATGACTTCTGCGGAGGTCCCCACAAGCTGAGTCATTAGTCCAAGCAGCTGAGGGAGTCAGAGAGGCCGGCGGCTCCGGTAGACGGTGGTGGACTTGAGCAGCTCAGGAGTCTGCCCGCTCCATCCAAGGGCAGTGCTCCGCTTGGCAGGTGATGATGGTCCCTGCGCCGGAGATCAGCGGCCTCAGAAAGGATGAGTCATCAGGTGCAGGAAGTGGCCACCTGCTTGTGCAAATAGTTTCTCCGAAAATAAGACAGTGTCTTATATTAATTTTTGCTCCCAAAGATGCGCTAGGTCTTATTTTCAGGGGATGTCTTATGTTTCCATGAGGTAGGTCTTATTTTCGGAGGATGTCTTATTTTCGGGGAAACACGGTAGGGTGATGGCCTTCCTCTTGGCTACGTCAGGCACTCAGGACTTAAGGAAAGTGGGACCGCCTTGGTTCCAACAGGCCAACACTTCCCACTCTGGCTGCAGATCCGAGTCACTGATGGAGCTTCAAGATATTCAGATACCCAGGCCCCAGCGCCAGACCAGAGATTTGATGCCCTAAGTTTTGGGTAAAGCACACCTTTTATTTATTTGTTTGTTTGTTTGTTTGTTTGTTTGTTTTATTTTTTAAGGGATCTGTTTTGGTGTCTCCTTAGGACCCTGAGGTGACATAATGATGCGTGGGTTTAGGAAAAGTTGAATTCGGGGAGCACTGCCGTTGGCGAGGCTCCAGCTGTTTGAGGGAGCAATCCTGTCGTCAAGGCTCCACTGGAATGCGGACCTGCCCATGGGATGTCTCCGCCTCCGGATCCCCTCAGCACCGCAACTCCAACCAATTTCTACAGGAAGCCCCTTTGCTCCTCCTCTCAGTTAACCCCGCTGCTGTCTTCCACCCTGTCCCCGACCCGGGCACTCCAGCTCACTCTGGCTTCCCGTCTCCACCTTTCCCTGTCTGTCCAATCCTAGTAGAAACATGAAGAACCGGGGGGGTGGGGGGCTCCGAGGCTGTCCCCTTCCTGCAAGCCAACGAGTTCTGCCTGTTTCACCAGGGCCGAGAGGAGGCAAGGGAATCCTGGGTCAGAGACAAAGGACACTATTACTCACACCCTGCAGGACACAAATTCCATGTTTGCAACACTTCCTCATGTCCGCTAGCCCCGCAGGGAACAGTAATTCAGGCAGATGCTGCACATACAGTGGGTTTGCACCCCCACGAGGGACACTCAGCTTAGGAAACCCCCATCTCGTGAAGGGATGTGTGTGTAATCCTGGCCCACCTTGGCTTTCTCCTCTGCCCACAAGGGCATTTGTTATACAAACGTCCTGGGAGAGAGAGAGTTTGAGACAAAGGGGTCTCTTCACAGAACAACACGACACCCATGGAGAATTGTCTCCTAACAACAGGAACTCATCGCACTGAGCTACTAATCGCTCTGCTGCCCATCTCTCCCTGTCTTTCTGTCTCTCTTCTGTTAGCAGTAGTTCTGGTTCCAGAACAAAACATCAAGCAAACATTCCAACCCTCAGCTTGCAAACTTTTGTTTCCCGTTACATAATAAAAAGTTGAAATGTCTAAGGCCCGCCCTCCCTCTGGTCTGCTTTATATTTCCCACCTTCCTGCTTCCACCCTCTCTTGTAGGTGCCCCCTGCCCCCTGGAGAGCTGAGTCCTCTCTCTACAGAACCCCTTTAGCTCTGTTTATAACCCTGTTAACCCTTGAACTTGTTGGCTAATATACTAGTAAGATGAATGTGTTTCTCATCTCCTCCCTCAAGAGACCATGTCTACCCTCTCTTCTATCCATGGTGTGTGATGTGCATAGCAAATCCTCAGTTCATCTCTCTGTGGTGAGGAAGTCTGCTGGGTCAGCGAGTCGGGCTGTTTGGTGTTTTTCTGAAGTTTGAGAATGAAAGTTGATGGCGCCCCAATTGTTTTCATCCTTTGGGCTTTGTTTTCATGCGTTCTGTTTCCCAGCAGAACAAGTTGTCCCAGGAGATGTTGGTGCTGTAATGACCAGCCTTGGGAATCAGGAGTTTATTCTGCTCCAAATAACAGGAAACCTTGCTCTGGGGCTTTGAACAGCACGTGTGTGTCTTATGTGTCACGTCTGAGGGTCCTCGACACAAAAAGCTGGTTCTCAAGTTCATGGATGCTACGGACAGGCGGGCTCTCTCACCTTTCTGCCCCCGTCCCTAACGCATAGGTTTGCTCTTCATGGTTGCAAGAGGGCTGCTGTACGTCTGGGGCCCGTGTCAACAGCTGGGGGAGGGAGAAGGAAGGAAAGGAAGAGGTGAAGGGGCCGAGGCCTTTGTGTGGGTCTTTGCCCTTTCATTCCCTAGGAATGCTCTTTGCAGGGACTTCCACAGAACCGTCACGTCAGCCTAGAAAGCTCGGGAATTGGAGCATCTTAAGCTCTGTTAATTAGAAACGTTTTCTATCAGTAAGTGGGAGCAGGATAATCAACAACAAACCTGTGTATCTTCCACAAATGCCTTTTTAAATGTTTTTTTTTACCTTTGTATTATTATTATTTATTGACCCTCAGTTCCTATGTGCACTGGCTTTGTAGACATTTGCGCCACATGTCTATGTCCCCGGCTTCTCCTTCCTCTTCCATGCTCTGCGTCCTTTTCCCAGAAATTGAAGGTGTGTTTGTTTATTTGCTTGGGTCTTTCGCTGGTACTATATTCCTCTTCAAATATGGCAAAGATGTGGGAGCTCTGGCATTTCTGGGGTCCTGGTTAGGGACATTTAGAGAAAACAAGACCTGACAGCTGTTTCTGAGCTGTTGCCACATTTTAGCTTGTGGTCGGTGCGGTTCTCGTGGCCCGAGGCCTGGAGCGTCAGCTGTCCTGGAGGCTCACTTACCCAAGGGTTTCCACGCTCCCAAGGAAACATTTAGGGGCAGGGCGTTTCTCTCCCCAGGGGTGTTGGTGGAGCGTGATGGAAACTTCTACTTGTAGGAGCCTTTTGAAGCATGTGTGTGTGTGTGTGGGGGGGGGGGGCGGTTGGATATCCTCGGACATTGGCAGGTGTTGGAATTCTCCAAAGGGACACCTTCTCAAAGAGCCGAGTGTAATCAGCTTGAGTTCGCGGGGCCCCTATTGCATAAGCGCTCCTGACTCATGGGATGCAGGGGATGTGAGGACACTTTTGGCCTCGGGAGAAGGCCTGACTCAGCTAAGAAAGGGCTTGCTAAATTCCCGCAGTCACCACAGGGGCTGCCAGCCCTGTGAGGGCACAGGAAGGTCAGCGCCAGCTCCCTTCTACCAGCAGGATGGGGTGGGTGCAGGCTTGGGCACAGCTTGCAGCTGTCCGTGCTCCTGACACTTGCCAGACTGCAGCTGTCACTGGCCCTCGGAACATGACTTCTTTCCCCGGAGGGGTAAAACCACAAGCTCGCACAAGTCATAACAATGCTCTTGGGTCAAATATTTGGCCCGCTGGGAGCCATGGCCTTCCCATAGCGCTGCGTCTCTCCCCTGAGGACCCGTGCCCCTGCCTGCTGCCCGCACGGGAGATCTCTACGGGTCAGACACAGGCTTCTGGTGGCCATAGAGTTAAAGGGCCTGGGGAAGGTGGGCCAGGGGGGATTCTAGCGGGCTAGAGGCATAAGCCCTATGGCGGTCACAGCCACAGCCACAGCCACAGCCACAGGCTGCTCTCCTGAAATACAGCACCCCAGGTTGCCAGGCCTCACCACTTTAAAAGTCAGAAAAATAGAGTTTTATGCAAAATCATCCCAATTTAAATTTATTTTATTTATATAAATTTCTAAAAATTTGTTTTAGAGGAAGGGGAGAAGAGAAGGGGGAGGAAGGGGAGAAGGGGAGAGAAAAAGAAGGGGAGAGAGAGAAGGAGAGAGAGAGAGAGAAAGAGAGAGAGAGAGAGAGAGAGAGAGAGAGAGAGAGAGAAACAATCGGTTGCTGCACACACGTGCACCTTTTGGTGCATGGGATGATGCTCCAACCCAATGAGTAACAGCCAACAGGGCCCTCCACATTTTAAATGTTGACAGCTGTTCACTTTTCTCCACTTCTTTTTTTTCAAAATACCAAAGATGCATGCGCCCGCCTGCCCGTTTTCTGTGAGTGGTCTGAAGGAAGAAACGGGTTAGCTGGGCCCTAGCATCCTGGGAGTGCTGCCTGAGGATTCTTCTCTTGGGAGAGGCGGCTCTCACCCCATGCCTCCCCCCCCCTCCCCCTGCTCGCGGTGCTGGGAGACAGTCACAGGTCCGAGCGGTGGCCGCGGGCTTGCGGGAGCTGCACAGGGTGCGGGCTGTGGTCGATGAGGGTTGGCAGGCAATTGGGCTCCAAGGAGCTGAGCACCAGCTCCAGCGGATGCTTGGAGGGGCTCTGCGCCTCCTCCTCTTGGGCGGCCACTCTGACACCCTGTGGGGGGTGAACGGGGAGTGGGCGCAATGCCTAGGTGCCCAGCAGGGAGGCGCTGCCTCTCTGCCCTTTTGCCCCTCCTCCCTTGTGGTGGGTCCCTTAGAACAGCCATTCTCAGCCGGTGTGCCGCGAGGATTTTTAAAACCTGCAGTACACCACTACATAGTTAGGGGCTCTGATCTCTTTTCCCTTAGATTGGATTGTCAACATGTGAATGAATTAAAATTACACCCCCCTCTTTTTTTTTTTTTTTTTGGCCAGCTCGCAGGAAATTTATTTTTGGGTATGGCACAGAATTTTAGTAATTGGTTTATGTGTGCCAGATATGACAAAGGTTAAAAATTGTTACCTTAGGACAGTGGTCAGCAAACTGCGGCTCTCATGTACAAATGTCTTTAACCTGAAGTCAAAACTTCTGGGTAAGGGTTATGCCTTACGCCAGTGGTCGGCAAACTCATTAGGCAACAGAAGCAAATATGAACAGCACGACGATTGAAATTTCTTGAGAGCCAAAATTTTTAAACTTAAACTTCTTCTAACGCCACTTCTTCAAAACAGACTCGCCCAGGCCGTGGCATTTTGTGGAAGAGCCACACTCAAGGGGCCAAAGAGCCGCATGTGGCTCGCAAGCTGCAGTTTGCCGACCACTGTGGTCAGCAAACTCATTAGTCAACAGAGCAGCAAACTGTGGTTCATGAGTGCTTAAGGCTTAGGAGACTCGGGAGGGCTTGGCAGGAGCCCCGGGCGTCCAGGAGGTGACAAAGGGACGAGTGGATCTGGCAGGTGCAGAGGCCACACTGAGAAATGGATGAGGGGTCCTGACAATTAAAGGAATGTGGCTGCTGATTCAGGGTTAGGGTCAGGAAGTGGAGGCACTGACAGTTTTCAGTCTAGGAACTACCCTCACATTGGCACTCAATGCTCACAACTTAGCACTTGAGGTTTGTTTTTCCCAAACTTGAAACATGTCTTAATGTCCATATGTATCCCATTTGGCTGTTCTCTGAGTTCCGTTAGCTGGGAATCCTGCAGCGGGGACAGGGGAGTGTAGGTCAGGCCATAAGGTATCACAGTTCCATCCAACTTTACCTTCAACCTCTAGGTTTCAATTGTCACAAAAACCCTGAGAGGTAGGGATCATTATACTCATCATATTAATGATGGGATCATTAAACCCATCTTAATCAAATAGGGAACATTAAACTCATCATAGTAATTCCTTACAGGCCCAGAGAGTAAGGTATGGTAATGAAAAAAACCAGGATGTGATACACATCAGACAGTATCCAAAGGCCTTACTCTTCGTACTTATCACACTTTAAAAATGTGTATTAGCACTTCTTAGACACATCTATAAAACACGTATCTATGAAGCTTCACAATATATAATTACACATGTATGCATGTAAAATAAGAGATCTCATCTTTGAAAAAAAAATCCTCAGTTCTCCTGGCTACAGCTATGAAGATTCATCCTTAAAAATCACTAGGTGCATTTTAATAGACACTTGTATAATTCAAATGTTATGTCTTCTTAAGAGTTTAGAAGTGATTTTTAACTTACTGATTCTATTAACAGTTGGACATGAAGGATAATGCTCACCAAGGCAATCCCCATCTTCACCCCTTATGTTCAGCAGAATTAGATAATAAACCTCCTAATGATACCAGAGAGCGTTTCTTTTTCACACGCTCACGTGCAGGTTCCTCAGAACACTTCACACAAACGCTTATATCTGAGAGCGGCATTCTACTCCACTCAAGAGGAAATCCTTTCAGAACTGAAGAATTTTGTTCCCCATCACCATTGCTATCGGTGTGCTCAAAAGGTGTTTTAATGAGGGCAACACTGGATTGCGGGCTAGTATTTAGTCAATTTTGCTCTGAGTATAGTGGGGTTGCTGTTTGGATGAGGGTTAACAGGATTCCAAGGAGCTAATGCCGCGAGGAGAGAGAGAGTGGGAACACATTCTAGTGCATTCCACTCACCCATCTTCTTCCCTCCCGTCTCTGGTTTTGCTCTTCATCTGTGCTCTAGTCCTGGCATAAGGAGGTAATTCAAGCTTTGTGGTGCTGCACCTCCCATTCTCGCCCTTAGAAAGCACTCTTAGTGCGCAGCAAGCTAAAGGTGGCCTCCACTGAGGTAGAGGAGGTAAAAGTACTGTCTGGGCGCTTACCCACTGTCATGGCATAGCAGCACATCACCCAGTGTGGTGGACCTCTGTCACCGTAAGGGTACAGGCTTCTGGTCTCTTGTAGAACAGCTGCTGATTTGAATTGCATGTGTTTTTGTTTTTTTTGTGTGTGTGTGTGTGTTTTTTTTGAGAGGAGTTTCTAGTATATCAACAAATGGATTGCGGGTAGTAGACAGAGAATGGCACCTCTCAAATCTATGATTTGTGGATGCCTCTGTTCTGAGGTTTTTCTGTATAACGGGGAAGGATCCTACCTTCAAAAAAAAAATAAATCTCAAGTTCTGAAGTCAGACAATGATCTAAATCTCAGTTTCTCTAGCAATCTATCTAGAATTTTTTGGGGCAGTATGAAAGTTTCATGGAAATCGGAATTCATTCAACACATATTCACTGAGCACCAACAGTGAGTAAAGCACTGTGTTCTAGGAGATGGAAATAGAAGTACATGATACAAACAAACCAAATGATGCCACCTCTATGGTTTGATATACAACTTATTTATTTAGTTATTAATATGGACAGTCTTTACATTACAGATGTCTTTCAAAACTATAATAAAATACAGTCCACTATCCAGGCCAGGAGAAGATAATCAACAAGATCCTTCTTGCAGTAAGTGTAGCGTATAACAGTCCCTTTCTTGGGCATCAGGGGAATAATCAGTCAAAGGGCTCTTTATCTCCACTGGGGTTTTAGCTTTCTTGGATTATAGCTGCTTCAGAGTCCAAAGTCCAACCTTGATCACCTAGAGACGCACACCATCTCATGTGGAGAGGAAGGAGCCGCTACCGCTGGCTGCCCTTTCTGTCCTGCAGTCCTTCCACATTGCAGCCTATTCTACCTCTCAGCCACTGTTTGTCAAACTTGGGCCCAGGGAGAAGGCAGGTATGTACAGGGACGCTTTGATTAATTTACAAAGATTGTGTTTCAAAGCTCTAACAATCCATTTGGTGGTGGTAGTGGCAGTGAAGAGTACATTATGGTTCTCCAAGGAGGTCTTCTCCTCTCCCGGGTCCTGGTGCTGTCACCTTTTCTGAGAGCCTTTAAGATCTGCAGTTCCCTGTGGGAAGTGGAGTGGGGACTCTAATAGCTACTGGTATGCAGCCACCTGCAGAATGAACTGGACTGGCTACTATGGCTTTATAACCTGCTTCCTTTCTTTAATCTAGACAAAGATTTTTAATGTTTTCCTATGTCCTGCTAGTTCTAATATGATTTAAAAGCACTATGAGAGGAAACCTCTTGCCTTTCAGCTGAATGAGGGAAAAATCCAGTCTCCAATGAGCTATATTTGTTTCCTTAGTTGAAAACAAATAACAAAGTGACTTTTACAGACAAGTGTTGGACAACCTTGATTAGTTGATGAAAAAGTTCTAAAGTGAAACTGTTAAACTGTGTGTGTGTGTGTGTGTGTGTGTGTGTGTATATATATATATATATATATATATATATATATATATATATATAATACAGCCAAAAATCCAAGATGTACTAGTGTAAAAGGGATTCTTCAGCTCTGTAGTTTCGTACTGAAAACTACAAATGTTTTTAACATCAGGTTACTGATGACAGCCAATGAAACATGAAATTAAAAACCCCAGGAAGTTCTGCCAAGATTGTGGCAGTTTCAAGAGTCTACATAATTAGGAAGAAGGAGAAACCATAGGGTAAAGAGTGAGAGCACTGGATTTTATTTAACTCTAGGTACCATGAGTTTGACATTAGTAGGTAAGACTAATGAATGAATAGCCATACAGTTTTTTGGTCACTGTGCTTACCAAGCACCAAAAAAAAAAGAAAATGGAGCTATTTTTACTATTCAATATCATCTTTAATAAGCTAGACAGATCCTGCTGCATTCTTGTTTTTTTGCTAATTTACCAGTACATTATTATGTAGTTTACCAAGTGTGAGGAGCAAGTCAGTATGTAGTACCAAGTTAACATCATCATAGGACTACAACATGCACATTCTACTTAATGTAGTTCAAGCAACAGGAATACAAAAGAACAGTTATGTATGGGTGGAGACTTCTTTTTGACAAATTCATGTTCACATTAACTATGGGTTTAGAAATCTTATTAGGCAGGTACCTACAGAGTTCTTCAATTGGTGTTGCAACATTACACGCATGCACAAGTGAGATGGAAGAGAACGAAGCAGAGGAGGCACCCGGATGGAGGACAAAGAGGAAACCAGAGATAGGACGATGCCACGTGTCAGGGAGGGGCAGTTCTCAGCTCGCCACCGTCAGTCTCTGCTCTGTGAGAGTGGCCTGCTGGGCAACACTCTTGTTCTCATGACTTCGAAGTTTGGATACAACATCTAGAAAGGCCAAATCCTGTACTTCCTTGTGTAGAGATTCTGGAAGACAAAAATCAATATAACAGACACATATACCAAAAATGTTTATTTGGATGATAGAAACAACTAGAAAAAAAGAAACCATTTTAGCCTAGAAAGATCATCTTTAGAGATGTGTTATAATAATAAATGAGTAAATAAATAAAATCAGAGGACCTTTACTTGCCACATTAATATAAAGGTAAATCAGATGTCACATTTTATGGTCTAAGGGTAATTAGGGTAAGGAGTTATAATTAAACAGAGTTCACTGTGATCTCAAGATTTTAGTTATATAGTTCAAATATGAAGGTTAGTGATTTAGATCTGTTTCAAATTAATTTTGTGGCAAATAAAAAAGGTTATACTTTACTTCCATTCAACAAATTCTGTGACACAAGGCTCTCTTTTAGATTTCCTCTTTCTGGCTTTTCTTATTCTATTTTACCTCAATTACAGGAAAATACAGTACTTATAAGACTTTGAGAACTACTACATGGAAAGACTGAGATCCAGTAAGTATAAAACAATCAGCATTTCTCAAATTGATGGCTTACTTTAATGAGATTGAGGTATAAAACTAGAACCAATGCTTTTAGTTAAAATAGAAAAACCCATTATAAAATTCACACAGAATCTCAAGAGACTGAATATCCAGAACAAGCCTAAAAGGAAAAAAAAAAAAGGAAAAAAAAAGAGTTGAAGGTCTCACACTTCCTAATTTCAAAACTTACTAAAAAGCTACAATTATTAAATAGTATATAGTACTGGTATAAAGGAAGATATAGAGACCAACAGAATAGAACACAGAGCCAAAAAATAAAATCCATATAGGTGGTCAAATGATTTTTTTCTCATTATTTAGAGAACACTTTATTAGTTTCTGTAATCAAACCCATGTAGATTAAGACCTTACATATTTAAGACAGTGCGTTACCCCTGTACAAATGGAAAAAATTATGTTGAACGTTTCTAGACCAATATGGCTGTTAATTTCTGTACAATGCCAACCCAACACAGTACAACTGGGATTATATATATATATATATATATATATATATATATATATATATATATAACAATTGCAGTATGTTATGCATCAATAGCAGCAACAGCCTTTCCAGGTTCTGCAGTCATTTGAACAAAATTATAGACATCCAGCACACTCCAATAAATAAAGAAAAGAAAAAAAAAGTAAAAAACAAATCTCCAGAAAACAGTTCTGTTACTGTTGTGGTACCTGGCACCATTATTTTTTTCTTTTAAGCTTCTCCATCATCATCTGGAAAGAAAACACTCTGGAATAACATCATTAAAAGCAGCTCTGATAAAGCACGGTCACTACTACGTATCATAAAGCAGGTACAAAGTACTTTACGTTCACAGAGGTATGATACAGTACTGCCCTACGTCTATAATACTAGAGATACAATTAAAAAGGCATTGTTTGAGACTTGATTCTATTTTCCCAACGAGGCCCCAAGGGTGGGACAGCGGCTCTGGGAAGAAACGCACCTTCTCGGACAGATTTTCCCCTCCTTAGTGGCACAGTTCTAGGTACTGACTGCTCTTCATGAGTATCACCTCAGAACCGTTTCAGAGAGAGCAAAACGAACAAACAAAAACAATAACCCCGACACACCTCACTGGATTGATATGAAGATGACCAAGTGGAGGCAGGCAGGACTTGCTCCAACCAGCATTCACCAAACCTGCTGTGAGTGATCAGCGCTCCACAGAGGTGAAGCCCAGCAACACGCCACAGCGTGGGCCACGACCAAAGCACAGCATCATTTCAAAACGCAGCAGTACCCGGGCATGTTGAGGGTATCAAATGATTTTTTTTGACATGGGCATCAATACCATTCAATGGGTTAATTGGACTTTTATAAAAATTTAAAACTTCTGTGTATTTATTGAATATCCTTTTCCATGCCTTCACATGCAAGTCTGTGTGTCTTTTATCTAAAGTGAGTCTCTTGTAAGCAGCATGTGGAGTCATGTTTTTTAATTCATTCTGCCACTCAATGTTGTTTGATTGGATCACTTAATTCATTTACACTTAGAGTAATTATTAATAGGAATGTGCTTATTGCTATTTTGTTCATAATTTTGTTGTTCTCCAGTGTTCCTTTCTTCTTGATTTTTTTCCTTTTGATTTTCTTTAGTGGTTTGATTGAATTCCTTTCTCTTCCTTTTTGGTGTATGTTTTACGTTTGCGGTTACCAGGAGTTCCATATATATCCATAGCAGTCAATTTCAGCTGGTACGCATTTAAGTTTAAGTAAATTATAAAAGTATTACCTTTCTATGCCCCCTTTGACTCTGTTTTTGACAACTTGTTTTCTATCTTTGTGTTTTATGTAACTCCTAATTAATTATTGTACTTCTTTTTATGCTTACTATTATCTTTAAAATTCTCGATTAGAATTTGGAAAAAAACAACAGCTAAAATCAAAAGGGATCACATCAGACCCACAGGAAAGCTGGCGGAATGGGATGGCTACAACTAGAGACAAAGAAAAGCACTGCTGCCACCATGTGGAGTTTAAAAATACGGAGGAACCAGAGCCGCCGGAGCCACCGGAGCCACCGCTGCCTCCACCGCGAGTGAGGGAAGCCCACCGAGAGCAGAGCTCGCTCCACCCCGGGCCCAGGGAGTGGGTTGCTTTGGAGCCTGGCCTCCGCGTACGCAGCCTTCCCGGCCTGCCCGCCATGGGAGGGAGCGAGGGAACCGATGCGGGGCCTCGGCTGTGCCTTCCGCTCTTGCCCGGATCGAGATGCCTTGGAGCGCAGTCTCCCCGCACGCAGCCATCTCAGCCCGGCCTCCGTGCCCACAGCCATCCCAGCCCACCCGTCGTGCTGGTGAGGAGCTGGCGTGGCACCTTCCGTTCTTGGCCCCGGCGAGCCCTTTGTCCGTCAGTCCCGCCGCCGCATGGCCGGGCCGGAGCTTCAGCCGGAGCCCCTGAGGAGGGGCGCCGCTGCTGCCATGTGGATTTTAAAACTACAGTGGAAACGGAGCCACAGGAGCCACCGTCGCCGCTGCATCCGCCGCCACCATTGCTGCGAGTGAGGGAAGCCCACCGAGAGCAGAGCTTGCTCCGCCCCGGGCCTAGGGAGTGTGCTGCTTTGGAGCTTGGCCTCCGCGTCCACAGCCATCTCAGCTCAGCCTCCGCACCCACAGCCGTCCCAGCCCGCCCGCTGTGCTAGCGAGGAGCTGGCGCAGCACCTTCTGTCCGCAACCCCAGTGCCCCAGGGGGGCCGTGTGCCCTGGGAGGGCTGTGTGCCCCGGGAGAGCCGTGTGCCCTGGAGAAGCGGTGGGACCCAGGGTGTGTGTGTGTGTGTGTGTGTGTGTGTGTGTGTGTGAACAGGAGGAGGAGCGGATTCTATTCATGGGGTCCTGAGATGGTCACCATAAAACAAGCAGACTTGACAGTGGGGAGGGGAGGGAGATCTGGGGGAGATAAGAGATCAACCAAAGGACTAGTATGCATGCATATAAGTACAACCAATGAACACAAAACTCTGGGGAGAGAGGGCATGTATGGGAGGGGGGGCAATGGTAAGCTATGTACACATATAATATCTTAATACATTTTTAAAAAATGAAAAATAAATAAAATTCCCGATTAGTTTTTAAGTGGTTGATTAACTATGTTTATTTTATATTACAGGCCTGGTGCATAAAATTTATGCACGGGTAGGACCCCTAGGCTTGGCCGGTGATCAGGGCCGATTGGGCCTTCTGGCTGCCGTCAGCACATGTCATGGTGAGTGATCGAACTCCCGGTCTCCCAAACTCCCAAAGGGATACTGTGCATATTAGCCTTTTATATATATAAATTTGCATTTATCATTGAGGTTTTTTTTTTTTCTTTCCTTATTTCTGGTTATGGCCTTTTCTGCATAAAGAAGAACCCTTAATATTTCCTGTAAAGCAGTGGTTCTCAACCTTTTCTAATTATGAATTATAATGTAAATATCTGTGTTTTCTGATGGTCTTAGTCGACCCTCAGATTGAGAACCGCTGCCTAAGACCATTGGAAAACAGATATTTACAATTCATTAACAGTAGCAAAATTACAGTTATGAAGTAGCAACAAAAATAATTTTATGGTTGGGGGTCACCACAACATTGGGAACTATATTAAAAGGTCATGGCATTAGAAAGGTTGAGAACCACTGCTGTAAAGCTAGGTTAGTGGCTGTGAACTCCTTTACTTTTTGCTTGTCTGAAAACTCTTTATGTCTCCTTCTATTCTGAATGAAAAACTTTCTGGATATAATATTTTAGGTTGTAGATTCTTTTCTTTCAGTACTTCTTTTAGTGCTGCTCTGAATATCTCTTGCCAGTCCCTCCCTGCCTGTAGTTGTTTTTGAGAAATCAGCTGACATCCTTATGTGGTTCCCCTTGTATGTGACTTGTTTAATTCTTGCTGTCTTTAAGATTATCTCTTTATCCTTAACTTTTGCCATTTTAATTACAATGTCTTGATCCGAGTCTGACTAATCTTGTTTGTAACTCTCCGTGGTTCCTGGATATCTGTTTCCTTCCCCAGGTTAGGAAAGTTTTCAGAAAGCATTTCTTCAAATACTCTTTCTGCCCCCCCCCCCCCTCTTTTTTCCTTCTGGAATCTCTCAAATATGAATGTTAGGATGCTTGATGTTAACTTAACAATCTCTTATACTATCCTAGAGGCCAGGTGTGGGAAATACATGCACGCCGCCACTTGGTGGTCAGCACATGTTATAGTGAGTGATCGTACTTCCAGTCGAACTCCTGAGGGAAGACTGCATATTAGCTATATATATATATTTTAAGTTATTTTATTTTCATTTTATTGTTTTGATGGGTGATTTCCACGTCACTAACCTGTTCTTTATTAACTAATCTGCTGTTAATTCCTTCTAATGTATTCTTCATTTCAGCTTTTGTATTCATCTCTGATTGGTTCTTTATTACATTTGCTCTCTCTTCTGAAGTTCTCTCTGAGGGCTTTTTTTAATTTTTTATTGTACTTTCAAGTTTGTTGAGCATCCTCATGACTGTTTCTTTGAATTGTTCATTAAACAAATTACTTATCTCAATTCCACTAAGGGTTTTCCTCTGGAGTGTTTTCTTGTTCCTCCATTTGGGGCATGTTCTTTTGTCTCCCCATTTTGTTTTGACTTTCTGTTTCTTCCTATGAGTTTGACAGAAGAGCTGTATCTCTCAGCCTTGGAAGAGTGGTCTCTGAGTAGACTGTATTGGATAGTTTTGGCAGGCTGATTGTCGCTGGGAGGGGTGTGTGGGTTGCCAGTGGGGCAGCCTGACGTAAATAGGGCTGGTTGGGTCACTCTTGATGTGCCCTGTTCCTTTAACTACCTGATTAAAAACAGGGTCTTTGCAGGCTTCTTAGCATGCATCTTAACACCCCACCAGTCTATCCCCTCTCCAGGCAATGAAACTCCTCATGCACTCAGCTCTGCCTGCATGCCCTGTTGCTTTAACTGTCCACTGGCAGAACAAAGTCTGTATCTCAACACCTTG
The DNA here is from genome assembly GCA_963924515.1 of Vespertilio murinus. Taxonomy (NCBI): domain Eukaryota; kingdom Metazoa; phylum Chordata; class Mammalia; order Chiroptera; family Vespertilionidae; genus Vespertilio; species Vespertilio murinus. The sequence goes on along the minus strand of OZ004704.1, from coordinate 61,616,943 downwards.
CTAGCTCTTCCCTTCCTCTAGATGGGGCACTGGTCAAGATGGTGGTGTAGGTAAATGTGTTACTAGAATCTTCCCACAATCATAACAAATATAGAACTCAACTACAGAACAACCATCACTCAGAACTGCCTGAAATATAGCTGAATGGAAGCCCTATAAACAAGGATATAAAGAAGCTACAACTACACTGAGCTGGCAGGTGAGTCCCAAAGCTAAGTCTCCATCAACCTGGCTATCACTGTGTGGTTTACCTTGGTGATTCCCTGAGACCCTGCTCCACTGATTTGAGGGCCAACTCAATTTCGTTCCAGTGGCTTTTCAACATAAAAAAAAAGTCTTGTTTCAGACTTTTCTAAAATATCCCAAACAAGCTTTATCTGGCCTCAAAATACCCCATACCTCTCACTAAGTGGGTCCAGGCCCAGCAGCCTGTCTTGGTTTGCAGCTTGGCCTCTCCTGGACAGCTCTAAGCCTAGCACAAGTAGCAATCATCTTCAGATTGCCTTGTACCTCATGGTTGACCTTGGCCTGAACTCCCTGGGAGGCCCCAGAGACAACACACCTGGTGGACAGCTTCAGACAACATTGAAGCATCATCAACCAATCACCTCCACAAGTGACATACTCAGAGGGCACCAGAGCCTTACTAATGCAAGCCCTGCTCTGTGGGGTGGGCTCCTGCACAGCTAATTCTCTATGGTGGTTGCAGCCAGTCCTTGCAGGTGATCAGTCTAGTGGTAAATCCCTCCCACTAACATGCCAACAGCAAACACGGATCAACTACAACAGGAGAGTGTACACAGCCCACACAGGAGGGCCCACTTGGAGTGCCCAGAACTGGTGAACTGGGAGGCTATGTCACTGGACCCTACAGGACACCTACTACAGAGGCCATTATACCAAGTCCATGAGACATAGCAGCTCTACCTAATACACAGAAACAAATATAGGGAGGCAGTCTAAATGAAGAGACAAAGAAACATGTCCCAAATGAAAGAACAAATCTCCAGAAAAAGAACTAAACAAAATAGAGACAAGCAATCTACTAGATGCAGAGTTCAAAACACTGGTTATAAGAATGCTCAATAAACTTAGGGGAAGAGCAAATAAAGTTCACTTCAACACTATAAAAAAGAACCAGTCAGAAATAAAGGATACACTACCTGAAAGGAAGAATAATTTACAGGGAATCAACAGTAATGTAGATGAAGTCAAGAATCAAAACAGCAATTTGGAATATAACAGAACGGCAAAAAAGAATAAAAAATAAGAGAAGAGTATAAGGCACCTCTGGAACAACATTCACATCATGTGGATGCCAGAAGAAGAAAGAGAGCAAGAAAATGAAAATCTCCTTTAACCAGTTAACTGCCACACATCCAAAACAGAAACCATCCTCATACACTATGATATTTTCAATTTAATTAAAAAAATCAATTTGCAATGAATATTATAAAAACAAATACATTACTCACAATTTGGCTGTTCTTGAATATTTTCAGCTGAAAATTCTCACAAAAAATTATTTTAAAGTTGGTCAGGGCAGCCACTTAGGGAAAAATTTTTTAAAAAATAGATGCGCATGGCATGTGGAGAATGTTCGCCACTTACATCTACAGAAACTTATGGCATACAATGGGTTATAAAAAATAACAAGAGAAAATTTCCCTAACCTGGTGAAGTAAATAGACATACAAATCCAGGAAGTGCAGAGAGCACCAAACAAGATGAACCCAAAGACATATCATAATTGAAATGTCAAAGTTTAAAAATAGAAAATCTTAAAAGCAGCTAGTTACCTACAAGGGAGCTTCCACAAAACTGTTAATTGATTTCAACAGAAACTTTGCAGACCAGAAGGTATTAGCAGGAAATATTCAAAGTGACGAAAAGCAAGTACCTATAACCAAGACCACTCTAACTAGTAAAGCTATCATTTAGAATCAAAGAACAGATAAAGAGCTCCTCAGACAAGAAAAAGCTAAAGGAGTTCAACACCAAACTGGTATTACATAAAATGTTAAAGGGTCTTTTTTTTAAGAAGAAAAAAATAAGATAAAAGATATGAATAAAATGGCAATAAATACATATCAACAATTAAATCTAAAGTACAAAATAAATGAACATAGATACAGAGAATATTTTGGTGGTGATTTGTCAGATGGGAGGGGAGTTGGATGAAAAAGTGGAAGGGGTTAAGAACAAATTGGTAGTAAAAGAATAGTCATGGGGATGTAAAATATAGTATAGGGAATATAATTGATAATATGCTAATAACTCTATACGGTGTAAAATGGGGATGAGATTTACCGAGATGACCACTTAATATGTTATAGAATGTCTTATCACTGGGGTGTACCCCTGAAACTAATAAACTATTCATGTCAACTATAATTGAAAAATTAGAAATGATGTAAAAAATGTACCCCTATGTTCACTGCAGCGTTATTTACAATAGACAAAAAAAGGAAGCAATTTAGGTGTTCACTGATAAATGGACGAAGATGTATTTATATACAATAAAATATTATGTGACAATATGGGTGGACCTAGATGTTACTATGCTAAGTGAAAAAAGAAATGTCAGAGAAAGATAAATAATCTATGATTTTACTTATATGTTGAATCTAAAAACAAAACAAATATACTTACAGAAACAGAGATCAAAAGGATGGTTAGCCAGGAGGGAGGGTGTGCAACAAAGATGAAGAGGAGTATAATCATTGATAATTTTACATGGTGGCAGATGATCACATCGTAAGGTATAAAAATGTCAAATCACTATATTATACACCTGAAACTAATGTAACTAATATAATATTATATACAAACAAAACAGAAGATATCGATCCAACAATATGCTGTCTTAAACTTCAAATATAATGATATAGCAGACTGAAATTAAAAGGGTGTTTGTTATTCAAAAGAAGATAGGAGTAGTTATTTTAATATTAGATAAAAGACTTCAAGTAAAGAAAATCACTAGAGACAGAAACATTACATAAAGGTAGAAAGATCAATCCATCAGGAAGGCACACCAATTTTAAAAGTTTAATATGCCTAGCAACAGAGCTACAAAACATGGGAAGCAAAAACTGATAGAACTGATAGGAGAAATGGATAAATCCATCATAATAGTTGAACTTCATTACTCCTCTCTCAACAATGATTAGTCAGTCAGAAATACAGAAACTCAACACCACTACCAACCAAAAGGATCTAATTGACATTCAAAGAACACTCCACCCAATAACAGCAGAAGACACATCCTTTTCAATTGTCCATGGAACATATACCACAAGACATGCCAATGATTACTTTAAAAAATTTCTTAGCTAATATCATGGCATAAAAATCAGAACTTGTTCTTTATATAAAATATTTTAAGGTTGATAAAACTTACAGGTATTGATTTTTAATACTGATTTAGGTTATATTTGCTATATAGTGGGCCTTTTTATTATAGTAAGAACCTTTTGGGAATATTTTCAATGTAAAAGTAATGCTATAACATCCATAAACTAATTTCTAATGTTTTTTTAAACCCAAAGCCACCATTTACTATTATTTTATATTTAATAATGCCAAACATATGTTGATGGATAGAAATCAAATGACAGAAGAAATACTTACTGGATCCCATGAGAGCACAGATCAGAACCATGGAATTATATTTTATTTCAGGAGCACTTCTCTCATCTGCTAGCAGTTTGTGTAAAATCTGTACAAGTTTAGCACTTTCTAGATCTTTCTCAGCAGTGTCTAGAACAGGAAATAATTAAAGCAGCAGTTATACTCATTGTTTATGAACCAGTACAATCTGAGTAAGCATTGCTTCTTTTTCTAGAAACTGATCACGTGAAACTTTCCAAAAGGGATTGATAAATAATAATAATCTAGACAAATGATACCAAATTCAGACCTTATTAAAAAAAAAAGTAGAGCGAGCTAAATTTCAGCAAACATTTTAAGTTTAAACTAATTTAGAATTAAAACATTCCTTTTTAAAAATATATATATTTTATTGATTTTTTACAGAGAGGAAGGGAGAAAGAGAGTCAGAAACATCGATCAGCTGCCTCCTGCACATCCCCCACTGGGGATGTGCCCGCAGCCAATGTACATGCCCTTGACCAGAATCGAACCTGGGATCCTTGAATCCACAGGCCGATGCTCTATCCACTGAGCCAAACTGGTCAGGGCTAAAACATTCCTTTTAAATAAAACAATTAAAAATCTTTTGTTAAACATATACAAAAACAGAAAAGATAGTATAACGATACCATATGCACTATCATCTTCATAAATTATCATGGTCAATCTTGTTTCATCTAGCTCTAGTTTCATCTGCCTATTCTCACACATCTCAAATTATTTTGAAGCAAATCTTATAAATTACATAATTTCCTCTACATGTACTTTAGGTTGTATCTATCTTTAAACGATAAAGAATGTTCATTCCTATTAAAATCCCAGCAGGATTTTCTATAAAAATAGATGAGCTTATATTAAAATTTATATGAAAAGCTACAGGTCCTAGAAGAGGCAAACAATCTTGATTAAAAATAATAAAGTGGGAGAGACTCTTCTACCTGATATTAAGGCTCACTATATAGTTATCAAGTTAGTGCGGTATTTATTGATACATAGATCGTAGGAACTGAATATAGGACTCCAGAAATAGACCCACACAAAAATGCTCAACTGATATTTGACAAATGTTTAAATCATTTCAATGGAGTAAAGGGAACCTTTTCCACAAATGTTGCTACAAATTAGACAGCTACCATGAAAGGAACCCTGACCTAAACCATACTTAAACTCTGTATTTGGAGAATTCTGAATATAAAACACACAGAAGAATGACATAGGTGAAAATTAAAATGAAGGCAATGCTATAAAGCAAGGGTGGGGAATGTCCAGTCCAGGCCAAGAGCCGTATAAGGTCCACAAAATCATTTGATTTGGTCTGGCCTGGCCAAGGCATTAGGGGTGGGTTAATTGACCAAATATAGCAGGCTAATTTTTAAGTTGATAATTTTGTATGGCCCCTTGAATGATGTTATAAATATCCAAATGGGCCCTTGGCATAAAAAAGGTTCTCCACCCCCACAAAGCAATAGAAACCAAGATAACAGAAGATTAGCAACAGAAAATTTAGCAGTAGAGATGGAAGAAAAGGCCTGGATCGCTGGAAAAGTAGGAAACCCTAAGCCTGTTGCATTATAAAAATGGTTTTATTTCTCTGAGGCCTGCTAAAAACGAGTTCTATGTTCCCTAATTGCTTACAACCTGAGATAACACTTAATTAAATTAACTGAAAACAAATGTTGCCACAAAAACACAACCAAAAGGGATAGCAGTGGTGACAATCTGTAGAATATGGTTTTCCATATACTCAAATATATATATAAACACACACTGGCAAAATGCTTCTAGTCAAGGTTCTGTCTGACTTCTATTCCACCCCTGTGCTTCCTTTTATCCAAGATAAAAATAAAAGAAAATAAGTTTGTCACTAGGGTACTTACCCAATTCTAAAGCTGCTATTAGTGTCAAAGCAACAAGGGCCTCATTCTGCATTATTACATGTTCACTAGTTGCCATGGTAACTAGATGCTTGATGCCACCACTCTGTACAATGGTTTTAATTACATCCTATAACAAATAAATATCACAGAATTATAAACTTTAATTTTCAACATAAAGAGCTGCATTATAATCAGTCAATTCATTGTAACTAGTGTGTCCTGTATGAATCATTACATTTAATAATTTTTTCTTCTATGAAGAAAAAAGCTTTTATTGTTAAATAAATTCATCAACAGATGACAACTTAAACTACCTAAGTGAAAAGGATCATAGCAGTTCCTATCAAGAAATAGAGTCCCAGAAACTACCCAAGTCAAATAAAAGTGCCATTGACCCAATGTTGACTTACCATAGGATCAACAAAAGAGAATAAACTTGTAATAATAACAAAAGTGTTTCTTTCCCCTCAAAATTTTATTATAACAATAGGTATTGTTTGCCAGATGCTTCAGGGCTTCAGGTAAAACATGTATTGGGAGTAGCTTTTATCCTTTGTTGGATCTGACAAAACTGGATTACATACAAAGGGACTGAATAAATCCTACCACTAACACTGACTTTGAGCAAATTACCGACCCCCTTGGCACCTCAGTGACTTTATCTATGGTGTTGAGATCATGTAAGTGTATCTCTCAGGTTTCTGTAATAATTATATTATTACATAAAAAGCACATATAGGATATATAATAAAAATTATATGAAAAAATGGACACATTTATTTCTAGTAGCCATTTTGTTTCCATCTCAGAATTTTATTGTCTAAAAAAATCTTGGATTAAATATAATTTAGTGGAAAGTCTCAATTATCTGATATAAGTAATTTTCTGGAACAGACATCTATTTTCTTTTAAAATGCCTGCCCTCTCCCTATTACAATAAACGCTTATTCAATAGCTACTGTAAAAAGTTGCTTTGTCTGACAGAATGGGAGAATAAAAAAATAAGTGAAGCATTGTACTTAATGTCATATGACAAAAGAAAAGTAACAATATTGACAGCTATCCTTCAACTAAAAAATAGATATTATACTGGGTAGCTTATGGACATTAGCTCATTTTTATCCTCACAGAAAATCTCACTAGGTAGATATTACTTTTAGTTTATAGATGAAAAACATGAAGCTCAGATTAAGCTAAGAAAATTTCCCAAAGTCCATGATTAAGTAGTTAACAAGCCAAGATTCAAATCCAGGCAGTATTCTTAATAATTGTAGTCTTATTCTTAATATTTGTAGTCTATTCTACATAAAAGTTTATATATTGAACTCATCAAAGTCAACCTTCCCCTTCTCTTCCTGAGTGATTCCAAGTTTACCTGAACATCACCACTTCTGTGACACCCAGACAAAGTTGGTCTCTCTGCAGATGTACACAGGTGAAATGGTAAAAAGGCTTACCTTAGAAAAGAGGTTATAAAAAATACAAGATATATAATCTAGACCAGCCGTGGGCAAACTACGGCCCATGGGCTGGATCCGGCCCGTTTCGGCTGTTCTATCCGGCCCGCGGAGCCGAAAGAGCGGAGGGTTCTCTTGCTCTCCCCTCCGCTCCTTCACCAGCAGCCCAAGATGAGAGTGCCAGCATGGTCAGGTTGCTTTTGTTCCGGCCCTCCGGTCCAGTTTAAGAACCCATTGTGGCCCTCGAGTCAAAAAGTTTTCCCACCCCTGGTCTAGACACTAAATCAGCTGCTGAATGCTGGTCCAGGTTTTCACCATTGTGTTCTTTAAAATATTTACTTGTTAATTTAATGATTCACTCAACAAATACTTATAGATTATCAACCATGAGCCAAACATCTGATATGCTGGACACTGCCATGAGAATGGATTTTGTACAACTCTGTGGTTCTGGGCATCAAATACTATCTAGACATCATTTAATTTCTAAATATCAGTAGCTACCTTGGTCAGTGTCTAGCACACAGATGCTGATAATGGTAAAAATAGTGACAGCAGCCACCTCCATTTACTGAGTGCCTGCAGTCTCCCAGGCACCCACTGAGCACTCTATACGTGATCTCACTGAGTCATCCTCACAACACTCTCAGGTAGGTAACAGCCCAGTTTTTACTTAGAGGTGAAGACACTTGACCAAGTAAATAGAGCAGATAAATTATGAACTCATTTCCGTTTAACCCCAAAACCTTACTCTTACCTAGTATGAATACAACAAAATAAAAAAAGTTCAATCTTCAATTATATTTTCAGAACTTTTGATTCATGTATTTACAGATAAATTCATAAACATTTCAAGCTTATGATGTAGGATCTACAATATCGGTTTTACAAAAAGGACACTCAAATGTTCGTAGTGAATGGTTTCTTCTGAAACTCACCTTTGATTTACTGTGTCGTATGAGGGCAGAGAGCAGTCTGTTTGACTCTCCCATCACACCAGCGTGGTCTTTGGCTTCACACCATTCCACCAAACGCTCCACTAACTTAAAATTCTTTCCCAGTTGTTCAGCAGCTTCTGCTATAGGAAAGAAAGCAAACCACAAAGGAATGAATCACTGGTAGGCAATCAACTGAAATAAAGAGTATGCAAGAAAATTACATGCTTAAAAAACAGCACAATTTTATTAGAGCAGGAACTGCAAATATAGTACTCTCTATCTGAAGGACTATTTGGCCTTTCCTATAAAGTTGTGGACTTCAGTACAAAATATAAAAATAAGTAACTTCATATGCTTCTAGGTCAGCCCGGTAGTCTGTTAGTACTCTGTCAAACTATAATAAAGTATTTTTAGGACGACTCTAAGGAATCAATAGAGAAAAAGTTTTGAAGTGTAGACGTAAATAAACATAACTCATTCCAAGTTTTCACTGCTGTCTCTGTACACAGAAAAATTATTTCCCTCTTTGCAAAGCAAATTTTAAAAACATTTGTCATTATATTAAAACATGATGATTTTGAAGACGAGGTAAAAATGGGTATGGAGCCGAAACCGGTTTGGCTCAGTGGATAGAGCATCGGTCTGTGGACTGAAAGGTCCCAGGTTCGATTCCGGTCAAGGGCATGTACATTGGTTGCGGGCACATCCCCGGCAGGGGGTGTGCAGGAGGCAGCTGGTCGATGTCTTTCTCTCATTGACATTTCTACATCTCCCTCTTCCTTCCTCTCTGTGAAAACTCAATAAAATATATTTTAAAATAAATGGGTATGGAATGCTAAAAAAAAAAAAAAAAAAAAAAAAATCAGGAACCTAAAACTAGGATCACATGTACTAATAGAAGCCATGTAGTTTCCACTTAAAGCCAAGTATAACAAGCATGAGAATTAATAAATGAGTTCTAAAACCAATCTCTTTTTGTCTTCATTTGCTATTTATCTTTATGATTACCCAATTCTGAAAGCTGAAAACAAGTCCTTTTCCAACTAGAGGCACATTGAGACTATGATAGCAAAAGCACATCTTGGGAAAGCATTTCTTTTACCTTGTGCATCTATTAACATTCTTAATGTCCCCAGAAGTTTGAACTGAACCGGGGGCATTTCGGATTTAAGGAATTTCAAAACTGCTTTTGTGACCCCAGCTGATAACATCTTTGCTTTATTTACGACTAGAGAGAGGGGGGGAGGGAAAGACAATGATTAAAATGGTGTTAGCATTCTTGATGATAATCATTCAATTCAATAAACATTTATTAAGGGTCTTATTATCTCTTAGGCCCTATGTCTTATATTTTTCTATTAAAAAAAAAATCTTGTATCCCGTTTGTCTATAGCAGCATAATATACAAAATCAAACCTAACCTCTAAACACTTACCTAAATAGTTTGTAAAGGAAACCTGATAATGTTGCTTTCTATTCACAGAAAGCACAATTCCTCAACTTTGTTTCTTTTTACCTCTGTTCTTGACCAGCTGTGTTAATATAGATGTCACAATCATTAATAAACATCATCTGCTATATGAAACAAACTAATTTCATATAGATTATATCTTTGTACAGTTATATTATTTTACCTAACTAGAAATTTAATTTTAGAAAGTAGAATAAAAGAACATTTTAAATAATTTCCTATATTATTTCCAATGATAATTTGATTCCATGGCTTAAGTCTTTAATCCAAAAGGACACATTAGGGCTATTTTTTAAAAAACGTATGCTTGCAGGAAAATACAAACTTTAAAAGTCATTCTTTAGGGGGCTCTGTTACTTGATGCCATTATCTTACCTAAACTGAAGATGCTTTAAAAAGTGTAACTATACAATATAATGAAACTCTTAGGAGTTCACAGAAGGTAATAGAATGATTTGAATGATCTGAACAAAGGCAAGAGTATACTTATACAATCTCAGAAAACTACTTTATCTTCATTTATCAGTAAAAAAATGTAAACAATTTGAAGACTTTTTTCCTTGGTCATGCAGATCTACAAAGCACATAAAGTAAAAATCTTAGCGAAACAATAGATTTTATTTCTTACATCGTTGCCTTCCATCCTTCAGTCTTACCTGGAATGGCCAGGTTTCTGAGGGCACTTAGTGCTGCATGCTGTACTGTTACATTTCCATCTACTTCATGTCTGTCCAGTAAATCCATAAGTTTCTCTACAATTCCATTGTCTACCATATGGATACAATTTCCATCTGAAGAAAAAAAAAGCATTTTTTTCTTCCTCTGAACAAATATCTATAAATATTTTGTAATGTCGATGCCTACCCATTATCTACATTAGTGAAAATGGAACCATAGGAAAATCTAACTCTCGCTCAGATTTATAATTTTTTTTCTGAGAAGTCCGATAAACAGAAACCTCATGCTTAAAATGTCCTCCAATAGTGAAGCATGCCTGAGTTCTGCCAATGTGACTGAGACAGTATTCTATATTTTGTTATCATTGCTGTTAAATTATCTTTTAATGATAAATTTTTGAAACATTTATAAAACTTGAGAATGTTAAAATAAACCACTATTTATACCCCATATTTAGCTTAAACAATTATTAATCTTTTGCCAGTCTGAATTCCATCATTAAGGAGTTAATGATGGTTCCCCAAAAGAAGGAAATGAAAATGGAATAAGTCATCCACTATAATATAACAACAGTTCATTCTGCAATAAAATCAAACTAAACACAAAAGTGACTCATATTCCTACACCAGACTTCAGAAATAAATATGGAAGTCTGGTGTCTCCAAAATATTAAGCTAAATTATTCTACCCTAAACCAGAGAATTAGCCACACTTAAGTTTTATAGGTATAAAAGTATAAACTGACATACCATAACCACACAATGAAAATTCAGATTATTAAATCCAAAATAAAGTCACCATGCAAGAGAGACAATATTTCTAAATCAGATGTGAATTAGAATGGGACTCAAGTTTCTCAATTTCTGAAGTGCCGAGTATTCAAATGACTTCATAATTAACATTCATGATCTTTCTTTCTTAAAACAACATCAACAAAACTTTTAAAAATTGCTGAAACTGGTTTGGCTCAGTGGATAGAGTGTCGGCCCTGCAGACTGAAAGGTCCCAGGTTCGATTCCAGTCAAGGGCATGTATATTGGTTGCGGGCACATACCCAGTAGGGGGTGTGCAAGAGGCAGCTGGTCGATGTTTCTCTCTCATTGATGTTTCTAGCTCTCTATCCCTCTCCCTTCCTCTCTGTAAAAAAAATCAATAAAATATATATTTTTAAAAACTTTTAAAAATTGATTTTTAGAGAGAGAAAAGGAAAGGGAGAGAGAGGAACATGGAAGTGAGAGTGGGACATCTATCATCTGCCTCCTGCACACACCCCCTACCAGGGATGGAGCCTGCAACCCTGGCATGTGCCCTGACGGGGAACTGAACCAGCAACCTTTTGGTGCACAGGATGATGCCAACCAACTGAACCACACTGGCCAGGGCTGTTCAAGATCTTTAAAATACTAGAATTTAGTTTAATTCCATAAAATATATAATTAGTTAGAAAGTCACTATAAATATTTCAGATCTCTGAAAAATTAAGGTAGCAATACACATACACACTACATGTAATTCTAAACTGTTTGCTTTTAGTACATGAAATGTCAAAGAAAATTTTAAAAGATGCAGCAATATGCTTACCATTTCTGGCAAAATTTGCAATCGCCAATGCTCCAGCAAGTTGCAGCTGGTGGTTATTTGATGGAATCCAGGACAGCACCCTTTGAAACACATTACCTTTTCCTCCTTCAAATAATTTTTGCATGGATTCATCTGGAGGTAAATGAAACAAACAGATAAGAGGAAAATAATGTTGAGTAACAAATCCATACTTCTAAGCAAATAGCCAATGGGAAAACTATATACTTCAAAAATGACAGAATTTATAAGGGGAAAAGTAATGCTTCTTTTTATAATAAGAATCATTTTAGTAGAGACTGGACAAGAAACTTTAGAGTTCTTCTAGTCTAAGTCCCAAGTAACTATCTGGCTTTTAGTCCTGTGGTGCCACAGCCATCTCTTCTATATAACAGCTCTTTGAATAGTGAGAGATAGTGAAGCCCAGCCAGGAAGTTCAGTGGTTGAGCGTTGACCTATGAACCAGGAGGTCATGGTTCAATTCCCGGTCAGGACACATGCCCGGGTTGCAGGCTTGATCCCTAGTGTGGGGGGTGCAGGAGGCAGCAGATAAATGACTCCTTCTCATCACTGATGTTTTTATCTCTCCCTTCCTCTCTGAAATCAGTAAAAATATATTAAAAATACATACATACATACATACATACATACATACATACATACATACTAGTGAAGCCTCTCTTTTCCAGGCTTATTATCTCTAGTCCTCTCTATGTTCCTTTAGGATTTCAAAACCATCACATCAACAGGATTAAATGAGATAGGAAAATGGAAAAAATGCTTTACATAGTGTTTTCAAAAGAGACAAGAAATTTTTCAGAATCTGACACCCATGTTCTTTGGTTGGTATAAATTAAAACTCACCTCCAAGAAGTAATAAAACCATTAGATCGGAAGCAGTTTTGAGCTCAGCAATATCATCCTCTTTGTCGCTATCCACTTTCTGTTGAACAATCTGTAGTAGACATTCTACCAAACCGGCTTCAACCAGCTGTAGTTTAATAGCATCTAAAAACATAATGTGAACAAAATAACCAAAACTTGAGATGAAAACAGAAGTTCTGGAATAAGCAATCCATTATAAAGAATTACAAGAAACTGCCGAAACTGGCTTGGCTCAGTGGTAGAGCGTCGGTCTGTGGACTGAAAGGTCCCGGGTTCGATTCCAGTCAAGGGCATGTACATTGGTTGCAGGCACATCTCCGGTAGGGGGTGTGCAAGAGGCAGCTGGTCGATGTTTCTCTCTCATCGACGTTTCTAGCTCTCTATCTCTCTCCCTTCCTCTCTGTAAAATATCAATAAGATATATTAAAAAAAAAAGAATTACAAGAAACCAAGAAAAAGCATAATTTAATAGCACACATTAGAAGATTTGAGTTTCAAAAGGAAGCATTTGACAGTGCGGCCTAAATACAGAGAAGCTTTATTTCATTTTTCTAATTGAAATTGTTACCTTTCACAATGTTTGGCAGCTCCTAAACAAACTAATTCTCAGCTCTGAAGGTAAGTACTATCAAGCCACTGTTATTCTAGTTATTATGCTCATGTTTAAAAGTCAATAACAAGATATCCCACACTGTCTAAATTAAAACACACATACCTGTTACATAAAGCTAGAATGTATCTATTAATGAAGTTTAAATATAAATTATTTAAAAGTAAAGAGCTATTAGTAAATTATAAGCTATATCACAAGTATATTTGGATTCATATTTGTATAAATGTTATCTTTCCAGAGTAGTTAAAAGATCTATAACTTTCTGAATTTCAAGTCATATTTTTTAAAAAAAGCTTCAGGTTTTATTAATTTGAAACTTTTTTGGGGGTGATGGATACATATATGGTAGTTCATTATATACTATGTTCTCTGTATATCTGACTAGGTTTTAAAATTTCCATGGCAGATTAAAGAAAACAATAACTTTCAAGTTTTCTGATGGACAATCAACAAAATAAGAAATTTTAGAGAATTTACATTCCAGTTGTATTTTTAAAAATTATATTCACAGCAAATTCTATTCCCATATCAAATCAATTTTGTTTGTATCTTCCTAATAACAAATGCTTTTTCATTATAGAACTTACATCATTGAAGATTTTACATTCACATCCATATGTGCCTTTTCCATCAGAGTAGATATATATACACCTCATTCATCTTCATATTTTAACCTAAACTGGCCCACCTAAATGCTTTGGGTATACCTAATACTACCTAGAAATACATTTGCTACACAGCAATCTTTAAACTTATACTAGTTTTATTTCGCAGTTGGATTTTATTTTATGTATAAATTCTACAGCAATGGTTAGTATTTGGGAGAAACAAATATTTATTTTTATACCTAAGACTTTATCTTTCAGGCAATTTTAATGTGTAAAACTTGAGGATTTTGTTTTATTGTTTTTTAAACTACCAGGAAACCTGATCTTTATATTATTTCCAAATACATAGAATATTCAACCTGGAATATTTTTTTAAAAGGTACATTTGCACTGTGCCATGCTGAAAGTAGGGCGTTGCCTTGGTTACAGAATGCTAGGGCTTGAAATGTGCAGTGACTAGAAAGCCATGATGAAAAAGCCTTAAAAATACAAAACACAAAACAAAACAACAACAACAATAACAACTTTTGAGTCATACAAAATCCCAATTGAAATGTAGGAATCACTTTCCTTTGCATATAAGGAAAAACAAGGATGATATATATGTTAAAGATGGTCCAGAAATAAGTTTTCCAAGATATCATTCAATCTACTGCACAGTTATAAAGGAAAAGTGAAGGTGGTGGAGGAGAAACAAATAAAAATGTTGTTATTTTGAAACATTGCAAGGCAGGTTACAGATAATTCTCTGGCATGAAAATTGACTGAAGGTCATAATTTCCTTTGGGCAAACTAGCAAAGAGATGAAAAACAAATTTAGGCATTTAGAAAATTAAAAATTTGTCATGATTAAAGTTTATAGATCCCTCCTCTCACAGTTTGACTATAATCACTGTGTCACACAGACACGCACTCACACATACACAGCTGGGAGATTTAAATAGCCTTATTGAGGAGGATTAGCAAGGCTTTTGTTACAGCAGATAGCCCATCACACACCTATCAACATCATTCTGTTCAAGGACATCTACCTTTATCACCACCCCTTGCATATATATATGCATTTATGTACCTATGCATATATGTATGCATCACACACACACACACACACACACACACACACACACGTGCTAGCGCATTTAAAAATCATTTCTAAATGGTTAAAAAAAAAGTCCCGCAATGCAGAGAAGTGCATAAAAACATGCACTTAAATAATCAATAACCTTGTAACTACAACCTAAACCAAGAAATTCAGTCTGGCTGGTTTGGCTCAGTGGTTGAGCAACCCAGGAATCAAGAGGACATGGGTTCAATTCCTGGTTAGGGCACATGGCCAGGCTATTGGGGATCGGGGCATGCAGGAGACAATCAATTGAAGTTTCTCTCTCATAAATGCTATCTACCTCCTTTTGTCTCTCTCTAAAAACCAATAAAGGAACAAAGGTTTGAAAAAAATTTAATTGCCAACAATCCAGGAAGTCCCTTTGGGCATTCTTGTCACAAATCTCTCCCCTCCATCCATCTCTCTCAAATCACTTTCCTAACTTTTATGGCAATCACAACCATACTTCTCTTTACTGTTTCACCAAATAATTACTTCTAAAAACTACAATAATTTTATCTTGTTTTGAATTTTACATACATGAAATCTTATAATATGTATTTTCCAGTGTTGGCTTTTTCCTTTTCATAAGATTTACTTTATTTTTCTAATATATTTTTATTGATTTCAGAGAGGAAAGGAGAGGGAGAGAAAGATATAAACATCAATGATGAGAGAGTAATCATTGATCTGCTGCCTCCTGCACACCACACTGGGGATCAAGCCTAAATCCTGGGCATGTAACCTGACTGGGAATCAAACCATAACATCCTGGTTAGATTGACACTCAACCATTGATCCATACCAGCTGGGTTATATTATTGGTTTTCAATATCTTCATTTTGTTTCTTAACTATATATTTTTCTATTATATAAATACTAGAGGCCCAGTGCACAAAATTCATGCGGGGGGGGGGGGCAGGAAGGGTTCCCTCAGCCCAGCCTGCACCCTCTCCAATCAGGGACCCCCTGTGGGATTGGGCCTAAACCAGTAGACAAACATCCCTCTCTCAATCTGAGACTGCTGGCTCCTAAATGCTCACCTGCCTGCCTGCCTGATTACCTCTAACAGCCTCTGCCTGCCTGTATGATCACCCCTAATTGCTCCCCTGTCGGCCTGATTGCCCCCAAGTGTTCTCTCCTGCCAGCCTGATCGCCCCTAAGTGCTCTCCCCAGCTTGCCTGATGGCCCCTAATTTCCCTCCCCTGCCATCCTGGTTACCCCCAACTGCCCTCCCTTGCTGGCCTGATTGCCCCTAACTGCTTCTGCCTCAGCCCTGACCACCATGGCTTTGTCTAGAAGGAAGTCGGACGTCCAGAAGATGGCTCGTCAACCAGTCTAATTAGCGTATTACCCTTTTATTAGTATAATTACATAGCATAGGACTGCTTAAATGGGGGTGGGGGGCTTTTTCAGAAGGAGATGCTCTATCCCTATATCTGGACTGATAGCCAGCCATATGCACTATATGGCCAAACTGGTTATTAAAAAACGGAACCACTTTCTTACACCTCACACCAAACAGCTGTTGCCCTTAAAACCTCTCCTCAGCCCCCACATTAGGTTCTGCCTTCACAGTTCATCCAGATTAGGTTCTGATTGGTCAGTTTCTATGCCAGTCAGTGTCAAAAGCTCTGCCTCCTAGGCAGCCATTGCTCCTTGCAGTTCACCCAGATTTGGTTCTGATTGGTCGCTTTATATGCCATTCAGGGTCAAAAGCTCCACCTCCTAGGCAGCCATGGGCTCTTCTGGGAAATCCAGAACAGCCCCACTGACAGTTACCTTTCTCTCTGGGTCTATCTCCAGGCCTGATCCGCAGCCTCCATGCAGCTACGGTTCAGACCCTGCCTCTCTCACCCCCTCCTCCTGCTCTCTCCCCACCCCCCTCGGGCCTCACCAGCAGCCACGGAGGCTTTGGTCTTTTTGCCCATTCTTGCACCAGTACCACACTGTCCTTTAATTATTAGAGTTTCATCGGAATAAATCTTTAAATATTGTTATGTAGTAAAACAGTTCTACTACCTTGTTCTCTTTCATAATATCTTGGCTATTCCTGGTCTTTGGGGTTTTGGTTAAACTTCACTGAGTCTACAGACCAAGATGGGTAGATATAACTTCATTAGAGCACTGAGGTTTCCAACCTGGGAAAGTGATCTAGCTTCCCATTTATTTAGATCTTCTCTAATTTATCTTAATGATTTCCTATAGTTTTCTACCAGAGATCTTAAATATTTATTAGTCTGTTCTTACAGTATTTAATATTTTATATTACGGTAAAAACGTATTTTTAAAAATGAATTTCCTAACTATTTTCTTTGCTGGTACACAATAATACCATTTTTATATTTTTTTGTTTGTTTTGGCTAGCAATCTAACTAATTTTGATTAATTTTTAAAAATTGATCTATGGATTCTTTTGGATTTCCGACATAAACATATAATCTAGAAACAAATATTATTTTATTTATTTCTCTACTATATATATATTTCTTATTCTACTGTACTGGATAGTTCTTACAATAACTAGAAATAGGAATGATCCTTTTTATTCCCAATAGGAAAGGAAATGCTTTTTGTTTCATCATTATATTGTTTTCTGTAGGCCTCTGGTATATATCTTTTTCATTCTCTTCTAGTGTTGATTTGCAAAGTTTTTATAAATCATGAATGCATAGTTAATTGTATTAAATGCTCTTCTTAATCTAAGAAGATCATATAATTTCTCCCCTTTAATAATTTTTAATGTAATAAGATATATTGATATTTTCACTATTAAAATGTTTTGTATTTTCAGAATTTCTCATTTGCTTTGAGGATAAATTTTAAATATATTACTGGGCTTCATTTACTAAAATTTTATGGGGGGATTTGGATCTATTTCCATGGTGAAACTGGCCTTTAATTTTCATTCTTGTATTATCTTTCTATTTGGTATAAAGATTACAGTAGTCTCATAAAATAAATTGGTGAGTATATCTGCTTTTATTATTCTCTGGAAAAATTTAAGGTCACTCAGCTTTTCTATTTCTTCTTGTGTCATCCATACTTTAAAACGTATTGCCATCAACTTGTTCATATATCCTCTTAATAATTTCTATAAGATCAGTAGTAGGATCTCTTTTTACATTCTTGATTTTCATTATATGTCTTCGCTCTCTTTTTTTTCTTTCTGATCAACTTATGAGGGATTTACAAGTTTTATTAATTTACTTCAGACTCAACTTTGGTAACTTATATGCTTGCATTCATTATGTATTTTCTATCTTACCAATTTCAGCTTTTTGTTTCCTTCTTTCAATGTTGTTTGGCTTCATTGGTTTCCTTCCCCCTAAGTGTCTGACATGAATACTAAGCTCACTGCTTTTCCTTTTTCCTTTTCTAATGTATTCATTTAAAGCAAAAAAATTTCCTCTTAAGTATGGCTTTACCTACATCCATTAGAGCCTTTTCATTTTCATTACAGAAAATTTCCTAATTTCCATCATGATTCTTCTTTGACCTCCTAAACATTAGCAGTGTTATTTTTAAATACCCAAACAGGAATTCCTAGTTATATTTTTATTATTATACAACCCACTTAAGTCAGAGAACATACTCTGCAAGACTGCAGTCCTTTGAATTTGTTGAAACTTGTTTCACGATTACGATTTAAAATGTTTCATGTGTAGTTGAAAAGAAAGGGCTCTGTAGTTGGGTACAGTGCTCCGAAGTACATCTATTAAGCCAATTTCTTAATCATGTTGTTCACATATTTTATAACCTTATTGTTTTTCTTTTCTTTCTGGACTTCCTTTTGACTTATCTTTCAGTTTGCTTAAATCTTTCCATAAATTCTTCCATTAATTTGATAATTACAGATGGTTTTAAAAAATTATTTTAGCATTCACATTAAAAGTTGAAATCTTTGAATAACCAGAGTCTATTGGTACTTTCTATCCTGTTCTACTGGGTCTTTTTGCCCATCCTTGCACCAATACCACACCATCCTTTAATACAAGGGACTTTAAGACCTTTCACCTCCTTCAAGATTTATGTTTATTTTTGGGTATGTATTAAATTATATACATATATATTTTAAACCTCACAATAAATTACTTTTTTATTTTTAAAATCAATGTTCATGGAATTTATCTACTTACTAGTTATTTGCTCTTTATTCTCCTGTGCATCTAGAACCTTCCTTCTGGAAGCATTTTCCTCTCACAAACACCCATTACAATTTCCTTTAGTGACTATATAGTGGTGGTGAACTTTCTGTTTTTCATCTGAAAATAACTTTATTTTGCCTTCGATTTTGAAGGGTATTTCACTGAATTTAGAATTCCAAGTTGACTTTTTTTTCAGGACATAGATGTTTCACTGTCGTTTTCATTGTTGCTATTGAGAAGTTAGCTGTTAGTTGAACAGTTGCCCTTTTAAAATAAGCTATTTTTCCCCTGGCTATTTTTAGATTTTTGTCATTGGCTTTTCTATAATTTCAGTATGATGTAGATTTATTTTTATCATGTTTTAGATTCATTTGGCTTCTTGAATTTTTTGAAATTCTCTACCAAAATTTCTTTAAATACATCCTCTGCTCTCTACCCTCCTCCCACGCTTTTGGGAATTCCCAGAAATGTATATGAGAGCTGCTCATTTATCCTCTGTACCTCTTAGTATGTTTTATGCATATTAGTTCTTATCTTTCTGGATATCCTTTCAATCTATCTTCCAGTTCACTAGTTCCCCAAATCAACTACATTTAATGTGTCATTTCCATCCATTAATTTGGGTTATATTTTTCAATTACCGGAATTTCCAATTTTCCCCCCCCAAATTTGTCATGTCATGTTTTAGAGTTTTCAGTTTCCTTCTAAAATTTTAAAGCTTGCTTTGAATATAATAAGCATACCTGTCTAATAATTCCAATATCTGGAGATTTGCTGCTGTTGCCTGTTCTTAGTGCTGGTTCTTGCTTACAATGTCTTGTCTCCACATGTGTCTGGTCCTCTTTGATTATATGCTAGACACTGTATTTGAAAAATTATTCATATGGAATGGTTTATTTATTCTGGATCACTCTTATTCCTAGGGTATATCCCTTAAGATTCTTTTTCCCCCCCAAAACACAGGAGTAGTTTACCAGTGTCTAACACTGTTGACAGGCCTAGAACTCCAACTTTCATCCTGTTTGCTCTGCAAGGGTACAAAAGTGGGTTTCAGGCTCTCAGCTACCTTTTCCAGATCAGCATAAGAATGTGTAAGCTACAGAACCATCTTTGCTAAGACTTCCAAGTTGAATGAATTTGAACAGTAGCTTTGGCCAAGATAGATACAGTTATGAAGTAGATAATGTAGCTGAAGTTAGAGATATCCAAATTCAAACTTTCATCATTAATAAATCAATTAAATAGCTAGCAATTAAATAATGTTAGAAAAAAATGGAAAAGGCCTACATGATAAAAAAGAAAATCAAAATGCATTTATTTTCTTACCATTTTCTGCCAATGGAGCAAGAACTTCAAAAATCATTTCCCTCTTATCATGTTCTGTTTGTTTCTTGAAGAGTTTTACCATCTCTTCAGCAATGTTTGTACTGGCAAACTGTTCTTTACTGGACTCTGTTAAAAAAAAAAAAGAAAGGAAATGGTAAGCAAATATTTATTTATGGTAAGCAAATAAAATTAAAGCCAAAAATTATTTGTTTCCTATTACTTCCAATACTTGGTCATTGTATACCATTACTGATAAACATTCTTAAAATACAGGAATAATCAAATCCTTTTTCTAATGTCCTTGAAAAAATGTCTAAGGTTTTAAAGACAATGTTCTAACCCAATTATGGTCAAGACTATAAAAAATGATCATTAGCATGACATAGCAACAATAAAATTACTAAGTTTTAAATTCAGTTTCAAGGTTTTGTCAAAAGAAATTACTCAGAACAGACTGAACTTTATGTGGTTGAATTAAAGGTGAATAATCTTTATATCATTAAAGTGATGTGAGTTCACACTGATCCTGACATGCCTATTGTTAAAAGCCAATCAATTCTTCACATGGATTTGGGGTCCCACTCATCTTGTTTTTTTCACATATCCAACCTCTCCTCCATTCTAGAGCCTCACATAAAAAAAGCAATATAAAAAATAACACCTTCCCTCTACTCCACTTTTCTTCAAATATCATCCATCTCTGTTCACATTCACAAACAAGTTTCTTAACAGTATTGTTTACATACACTCTCTCTACTTTCTTAACTCACATGTATTAATTCCTAACTTACTTTAGGCTAGTTTTGGGTCCACACATAATTGGGTCCATTTCTTTCCAATTCTCTTCCCAGTTTCTTTTGCTGTATCAGATATCCTATTAATTTATCTACATGTTTCTCTCAAAAGAATTCTGAACAAATTCAATCTACACTGGTTGCTCTCTTTTTGGGGGATACAACTAACATCCTGGAATTTTTAATTGAGTTTTTATTATGAAAGATAAACAATCAGCTTTCTTAACCCTCCCTCTCCCCCATCTAAACCATATATCTCCATATTCTTAATGTAATTATAATGTAATTAGAGGCCAGCTGCATGAAATTCATGCAGGGAAGGGGGTGGTCCCTCAGTCTGGCCTGCACCCTCTCGCAATCTGGGATCGCTGGCTCCTAACCTCTTGCCTGCCTCCCTGATCACCCCAACCCCTCTGCCTGCCTGGTCACCTCTAACCACTGTGCCTGCCTCCCTGATCACCCCTAACTGCTCACCTGCCTGATAAGCCCTAATCACTACTTGCCTGCCTGCATCATTTCCCCGAACCCCTCTGCCTGCCTGATTGCCCCTAACCACTCATCTGCCTGTGTTCCCCCCCCACCACCCCCCGCTGCCACAGCTTTGTCCAGAGGGATACCCAGAATGATGTCTGGAAGGCCATTTGGCTATCCAGTCTAATTAGCATAGTATGCTTTTATTATTATAGACTAGAGGGCCTGGTGCACGAAATTCGTGCATGGGGTGTGTCTGTGTGTATACCTCAGCCTAGTCTGCATGCTCTCATATCTGGGACTCTTTGAGGGATGTCCGATCCACTGGGATAGGGCCTAAATGGTCAGACCTCCTTCTCACAATCCAGGACTGATGGCTCCCACCTGCTCGCCTGCCTCTGCCTGATTGTCTCTAACCGCTTCTGTCTGCCAGGCTGATCACCTCTAATCACTCCACTACGAGCCTAATCAAAACCTAACTGCTCCCCGGCTGACCCGATTGCCCCTAACAACTCTCCCCTGCTGACCTAGTCAATCCTAACTGCCCTCTCCTGCCAGACTAGTTGCCCCTAACTGTCCTCCCCTACAGGCCTGCTTGCCCTCAATTGCCCTTCCCTGCTGGCCCGATCACCCCTAATTGCCCTCCCCTGCAGGACTGGGTCCCCCCACAATGGCCCTCCCCTGCAGGCCTAGGTCCCACCCCCCCACCCCCCCAACTGGCCTCTCCAGCTGGCCCGGTCAGCCCTAACTACCCTCCTTTGCAGGCCTGGTCCCCTCCAACTATCCTTCCCTGCAGGCCTGGGTCCCCCCAACTCCCCTCCCCTGCAGGCCTGGGTCCCCCCAACTCCCCTCCCCTGCAGGCCTGGGTCCCCCCAACTCCCCTCCCCTGCAGGTCTGATCCCCCACAACTGTCCTCTCCTGAAGGCTTGGGTCCCCCCAACCCCCCTCTCCTGGCTGGCCTGCTCTCCCCCAACTGCCCTCCTCTGCTGGCCTGGTCATCCACAACTGCCCTCCCCTGCCAGCCATCTTGTGGTGGCCATCTTGTGTCTTGATGTGATGGTCAATTTGCATATTACTCTTTTATTAGCTAGGATAAGAAATATTACTGATGATTACCTTTATTGTAACAAAATTCAAATGGGAGCAGATCACCTAGAGATGGAAATAATGACTGATGAGGCCTTCTGCCTCTTTTGGGAAAATGACAACAACTTCAATTATTTAAGGGATATTTGTGTGACCCTGCTATTGTTCCTGGAAGTTTAATATAGGGTAAAGGTGAGAATAAATGCCGAATAGGCAAAGGGTAGGTCTTGTCTGTTGGCTCAGAGCTACATCCAAGCCCTTCTGTGCTTCCCCATAGTTCAGGGGAAACTGTGTTTCCTAGATGCCCTCGGCAGCTAACTTCTCACTGTGGATCATGGACACAGTGGAGAAGCTCCACTCTCTGCTCCTCACTGGGCTCAGCAGGGGTGGGGGTCGGGGCGGGGGTGGGGACAGGGGTGGGGGCAGTGCAGCTCGCAGGCTGCTGTCTTCCGTGGAAGCACCATTCCAATGGCAGCAGCAAGTTCTTAGCAGCCTCAGCAGGGCCTGGTCTGGCTCCTTCATCCATGAGAGTGAGAATGGTTTCCTATAGCTATTTACCTCTAACTTCACTTTTATTTTCCTTCTCTTCTAGCCTTTCCTTTCCAACCCCTTGGTAACCAATTCCCAATATTAAATATTATCTGTTTGTAATACCTAGTGGGGGCTCTATTTCTCCACTGTTGCAGGTAAACTCACAGCTCAGCCTATGCAAAGAATATGAATGGGCTGGAGGAGGAGGAGATCATTCATAGGCCAGAAAAAAGAAAAAAAAAAGAAGAAATAATATAATAAGACATCAGGGGCAACATGCTGATTTATTTTTCCATTGGGGGGGGGGGGAGGGATGAGAGACATCAATGTGAGAGACACATATAAATTAGTTGTCTTTTGCATCTGCCCTGAACAAGGCTGAGGATTGAACCTGCAACCCAGGTTTGTGCCCTTGAATCTGAGATGCTTCAGTGGGCAGGCGGACGCTCTAACCACTGAACAATGCTGGTCAGGGCCATGCTATGATTTCTGATGTTAGCAGTTGCAGGTGGTGATAAGACTCAGAGTAAAGCCTTGGAAATAGTGGCTGAGATGAAGTGGAAGTGCAATTTCATTGTAACTGATGATCTTTTAATTGGGATGTGATGGTGCTACTTGGTTCACTCAAATACCTGTCAAAATAAGGAACAATAATTCCAGGATATGAGATAGGGAGAAGGATGAGAGCATATCAGACTGTGCCGTGGAGGCTCGGAGCAGGCGGTGTGTGTGTGTCTGCACTGGGGGCCTGCTCCCAGACTCGCTGCAGAGGCATGGAGCAGGTCCTCCGTGTGTTGTTCTCTCAGGCTCCGGATATGCCTGTGTGTTGTTCTCTCAGGCTTGGGGCTGTGCCCGGCCCCTCCTCCTGAGCTGGTGGTGACAGTTAAGGCATCCTGGCCTAATTTGCATATTTCTCTATTTTATATATATATATATATATATATATTTTAAATATATCTTATATATGTGTGTGTATATATATGTGTGTGTATGTTATATCAATTATTAGTGCTTTAATAATATACTATTTCATTTCCCCTGCAATTATTGTTTTCTCATTAGCTTACTTTTCTAAGTTATCATCAATTTAACTCCAAACGCTGCATCAGTGTCTAATCATCTCTTACTGAGCCCATTCACTTTAAACATTCGGTTAATTTCATGCCCTATGTGAATTTCCCCAACCCTGACACCAGCATCCTTCTGATTTGTTCCCATCTGGACTGGTTGCTCTTTGAACACTGACCATTTGGGGTTCTCATTTCACCATACTACCAGGAATTTCTGTTTTCTGTTGGATCTCTTGTATCCAGATTCCTATATTGTCTCCTTTCATAACTTAATTACCTTGGAATGGTGGAACACATCTTACAGCAGTTCCCAGAGGAAAGTTATGAAGGATATAAATTTTCTGAGATGTTCATGTTTGACAATGTCTTCCATTTTCTTCTGGCTGCAGTGTTGTTTTGAGACAACTGATGGGCACTGATTCACAGTCTTTTGTATATAATGCCTGTAAAATGTTCTTTTCTCCATTATTTAAAAATTTCTCATTGATATGTTATGGTCTGGGCCTATTTTCATCTATTAGGCAAGGCATCTGACAGATCCTTCCAATCTATAAAATTATGTACTTTAGTTCTATGATAGTACTAGAAGCCAGGTGCATGAAATTTGTGCATGGGGGGGGCGGTATCCCTCAGCTCAGCCTGCACCCTCTCCCAATTTGGGACCCCTTGAGGGATGCCTGACTGCCTGTATAGGCCCAAACCCACTGGGCCAGCAGGGAGAACAGTTAGGGGCAATCGGGCCTATACAGGCTGTCAGAAATCCCTCTCACAATCCAGGATTGCTGGCTCCCAACAGCTCGCCTGCCTGCATGCCAGATTGTTCCAACCACTTCTGCCTGCCAAGCTGATCACCCCCTACCAGCCTGACTGATGCCTAACTGCTCCCCTCCCAGCCTGGTTGCCCCTAACTATCCTCCCTTGCAGGCCTGGTTGCCCCAACTGCCCTCCTTGCTGGCTCAGTCACTCATAACTGTCCTCCCTTGCCAGGCTGGTTACCCTTAACTGCCCTCCTCTGTTGGACTGGTTGCCCCAAACTGCCCACCCAGCAGGCCTGGTTGCCCCTGTCCACCTCTGCAGGCCTAGTTGCCCCTAACTGCCCTCCCCTGCTGGCCCAATTGCTCCTAAAGCCCCCCACTTGCCAGCCTGGTTGACCCTAACTGCCTTCTCCTGCAAGCCTGGTCTCCCTTACCTCGCCTCCCTTCAGGCCTGATCCCCCCAACTTCCCTCCCTTGCCAGCCAGGTTGCCCCTAACTACCTTCATCTGCTGGCCGAGTCACTCCTAACTGCCGTCCTCTGCAGGCCTTATCACCCCCAATGCCCTCCCTTGCAGGCCTGGTCCATCCCAACTGCCCTACCCTGCTAGCCATCTTGTGTCCACATGGGTGTGGCCATCTTGTGTGCTGGAGTGATGGTCAATTTGCATATTTCCTCTTTATTATTTAGGATTGTTATATAGGATAATAGTATCCCATATTCATACTACCAGGAATGTGATATAAACTTGATATATAGTTGTGTCAATAAAAATAATACTATGTGCCGAAACTGGTTTGGCTCAATGGATAGAGCGTCTGGCCTGCGGACTGAAGGGTCCCGGGTTCAATTCCGGTCAAGGGCATGTACCTTGGTTGCGGGCACATCCCCAGTAGGGGGTGTGCAAGAGGCAGATGATTGATGATTCTCTGTCATCAATGTTTCTAACTCTCTGACCCTCTCTCTTCCTCTCTGTAAAAATCAATAAAATATATTTTTTTAAAAATAATATGTGATTTGTTAACTCATGGGCCCCAGTAAGCCCACTGAGAAGAGAAAAAGTATTTTGGGGCATACATGCTCTACTTTGTTGGTGATATATAACCTAGCTATTACATGGGCACAAGACTCATGATATAAACTCTAAAAATCTTAGAAAATAAAGGGGGTAAGAGCAGCAACAGCTGGGAACAGAGTATAAAACTGGGCTAAACTAAATTGGTGCATATTCACTTTTTACTATAGACCAGGGAAATTTAGGTGGTCTATATAACCTCCCAAACAACTTCTAATATCTTAACACAGGCAATTCATATTAAATAGTTTTTGTTTCCATTACAGATTTTACATTACCAGGGATTATAACATAATTTGTTTTAATCTGAACACAAACTCTCACATTCCATTTTAATAATGGAAAATAATAACTTGTGGAAAGTAAATAAATATTCTTCCATTCTTAATCTTACTTAATAATGGAAATAATGAGACAGTATGAGAAAGAAGAAAAACAGAGGGGAGAAAAAAGATTCACAAATACCAGCAGATGACCCAATGAAAAAGAATGAATTTTAAAATTAACTGTGATAATCTCTGTTCTTTTAACTTGAAGTCAAAGCGAAAGTAAAGTATTGAAATCAAAGATTTTAATAAATAGTGTGTAAGGACATAAACTTTCAGTAAGGAAATCCAAGTTTAGAGTTCCAGTGCTTCTGTTTATCTATAATAATAAAAGCATAATATGCTAATTAGACCAAATAGCCAAACGACCTTCCAGATGTCATTTTGGACATCCTTTTGGATGAAACCGTAGCTTTCCAAGGCAGAGGCAGTTAGAGGTGATCAGGCAGGCAGGTGAGCAGTTATGGGTGATCAGGCAGGAAGGCAGAATGGTTAGGGGTGGGCAGGCAGGCAGACAGGCAGAGTAGTTAGGGGTGATGAGCAGGCAGGCGAATTGTTAAGAGCCAGCAGTCCTAGATTGCGAGAGGGATGTCTAAGGGGTCCTGGATTTCAAGAGTGCAGTCTGGGCTGAGGGACACCCCCTGCTCTGTGCATGAATTTCATATACTGGGCCTTTAATTTATTTATAAAAATGGGGATAAGTAATAGATTTTTTTGCAGTAGCTATTATATTTATGACAAAACATCATTTGGCTTCACTGTCTCCAGAATAAATAATTTATGAACGTAGTTGTGCAGTAAATTCAGACTAAGAGTTATAACTTCCTATCATGGGAAGGAAGGAGAGAGGAAAGAGTACTACACATGATATAGAGAAAAACAAAGAAAAGGGATCGGGGTGCTGGGATCATTAGTCCTCTTCTCTGCTATAACTGGACTATTTTCAGCATTGGTCTATTTTGGCCTGCCTTCTGATTTTCAAGGAGTTCTCATAATTTTTCTATTCCATTACAAATATAGTCTTATAAAAAAGTGTCCTACCATTTTTAGGGACTTTGTAAAAAGAGGAAAGACCATAGTCTGATAGATTCCTTTTCATTTGAAAATGTAATAAATTATGAAGTCCTTTCTTTTTGCCCAGAAATACAATTACTTGATTTTAAGATGACCACTAATATAAAAATACTAAAATCAAGGGAGATCATTTTAAATGTTCAACTCTATTAAATAATATAACACTTAAACTTCAATATATGAAACAATTAGGGAAGCAAAATAGCTCTCAATTTTAAATAATACAAATAAAAGATATACTTGGATCTACATTTCTTAAACATTGAAGCAAATATCTATAATGCTTCAGAAAATAAATATAATCTAAATGGGTTTCCATGTTGTTAATATCCAAAGAAAAATTCAAGTACATTAATAAGTTGACTACATTAGTGGTTCATGACCAAGACTTACCAAGTTCTGCTAAATTGCCAAATGCTACGAGACACATTTCTGTTAGAGCTGCATTTTGGTAGTGGATGCCCAGTAATGACACTAGGGTAGGAATAACACCCATATTGATAAGCTGAGCCTGAAGGGAATCTGCAAAATCAAACAAAAATTTATTATTTTTGTACCAGAGAGACATTAGTAAAAAGAAAAACACCTCTTATTCTCTTTATTGCAAACTCAATACTATTTCATTGATAGTAAAACAAAATTAAGTCCATTAGTTCAGAAGAGTTGAGTCTTGAATATTTCCAATAATTAAAAGAAATTAAGAAATAAAAATAATTGAAATAATGCATCCAACATTAGTGTGGGTTTGTTTTTTTTAAAGAGGCTCTTATACCTTTGCCAAGTAGGCTTTAAAGATGTACAAATGAATAAATGTTACCATTGGTTTTTAAATAAAAAGGCTAGACTGAGTAACATCTACATTCCTAGAAATCAGAGGATATAAAAAGCATTTTAAAAAAGCAAGTTTTAATAAAGACCAAGAGAGAAGACTATTAGAATAACTTAATAAAGAATAAAAAGTATAAACATGTAATTCACAAAAATTTTTAATTGCAGCCGAGCATTCTCTAATGACTGCTAGGATGAAAAGTAGTTTCAACAAGGAAAGAAAGGGTTACTTAAATATTTTTTCTTCTCCAATTGGTATTTAATAATAGTAACAATCAGCAAAGAAAGGAAAATTTGGCTTGACAGGTGAAGAGAATGAGAATGAGGTCAGTATGTTTTTGTCATCACTGTTTGTCTTCATATTTTAAGAAACTAACTGAATTTAAAGTACTTAATATGACTTGGATTTCCACAATGCTTCTTCATTCACAATAGAATACCTATAACAAAGTTGAAAATAAATAAACCAAAATGCCAACCCAAAGTATTGACTCTTAGAATACGACATAAACACATGTCTATGCAAAACATCGAGTTACTGTTGATAAGTGGTTCATCCAAAGATACAGGGAAGTTATCAATTATTTTTCTTTAAAAATTGTATGTCATTTTCAAGCTAATAATTTTCTCCAAATTCTAGTAAGTTACCTACTGGTAATCTAAAGATAAAAATATATTTTTTACAATATAAATTTTCCTCACAGCATGCTTTCCTTGACAAAGTTTGCCTACTAAACTCTTTATAATTCTTAACCTATAGATACGGAGGTGGTTGGGTGATTACCAGAAAAGATCATAAAGACAGGGTTGAGCTGTATCACATGCCAGCTGATTATTCACCTGGTGGTCTTTATAGTTAATTTTTCCTGCCTTTAGAAAGTATGAAGAGATAGCCAACAGAGGCTGATGGCCCTGAAGACTGATGAGTGGATAATTACAAATATTATCTCGTTCAGTTGTGGGAGGCTATCTATACTAGAAAGGGGCCTATAACCAAAACAAGAGTAACAGACAGGCCTGAGGTGGAGAAAAAAAGGAAGTCTACATTGTGAATTCAAATAGTCTAAAACAATTTCAAATTTTGCAATAGAACTAGGAAGACTTTTAAAAAGAGACAGAAATAAAATAACATATTCAACTAAATGATCTGTTTTTAGGCTTTTGATGTTCAATATTTTTCCTAACTATACAATTCAACAATAAATAAGTGATTCACAATACGCATCTTACAGCCAAATTACTTGTTATAGGATACAGTATTATACCTATTATTAGAGGCGCGGCACATGAAGAAGCTTTCCAAGTTAGAAATTACATGGATTACTTACCAGTAGATAGAGTTCTTTATTATTGAGTCACCTGCAGGTCCGTGTTCTTTGGCAGTTTTTTAAACTTTCAATTATTTATTTATTCATTTTTACTACCTCTTCAAATACTGCAGAGCTGTTGAATCATTAAATTTCAGGTATGTAAGCGTGAGCACTAGCGCATGCATTGAGTGTGAGTCAAACTCCACTATATATCTGCATATATGTAAGAATCACACACACCCCTCAGTACTGTTGGTACAAACTATAAAAACTCCACAGTCCAGGGACATCAGAAGAATAACAAATTTTGCAAAGGAGGTAACTCAACAGGAGAATGCCAGTTAAAAGATGATGTTAATGGTCTCCTAACTGGGCATCTCTACAACTTTCTTGGACCACTTTTACAATATTATGAATTTTGGTTCCAGGGAAAAGAGTGGACAAAAAGTTAAGAAATGTTTCAGAGTTTCATACAATCTTTGGCACACAAATTGAAGCAGTAATATTTGAAATTGTGATAGAGCAGGGAAAAAATGTAGCTTATCACAATGGCACATGGTGTGACTCGCCGTAATTCAAGAAAATTATGTTGCTTCATGAAAACGTATTTTACTACTACCCAGGAGCAAACTAATTGTATACTCACATACAGTAAACCACACACAAGTATGAAGAGAAGACTGTACAGTTATCCAATGGAGAGACTCATTTTTGAATACGTGGCTGCTTTCTCTGATATCTAATTCTATGATACTAACTAAAACAAAATTTATGCTCGAATAACTCTAAAGTCTGTTCATATTAGCCACAAGCTAATATGAGATTCATATTAGCCACAAGCTAATAAGGAGACTTGGATAATAGAGGTCAAAAAGAAGAAAAAAATTTAACAGGCTGATACAAATTTTCTCATAATAACCAGGCATCTTAGAACATGGTTCTCAAAGTAGAATCTCCAAAACCCTTCTAGGATCAAAAGTCAAAACTACTTTCATAAATTTATCAAAGTTTTATTTGCCTTTTTACTGTATCGACATTTACAATGATGGTGAAAACACACTGGCAGGTAAAACTGCTGGGACTTTAGTATGAATGCAGTCAGTGACACTCAATTGTATTAGTAGTCATATTCTTCACCATCACACAGTAAAATAAATGATATGCTTATTTAGCATTTTTAAATTTTGAAGTTATTTTTCATACAAGTGTTATTTATGTTAACATATAATGGGGTTTTCCTATTTTAAAAATCCCAAATGATTTTTAAAATGTCTCAATTTTCATTTCTAATACAGTAAAATATTGATAGATATTACTCATATACACTGAGTGGCCAGATTACTATGATCTCTGAATGCATAATAATCTGGCCACTTGGTGTATATATATTAGAAGCCTGGTGCATGAATTCATGCAGGGGTGGGGTCCGACCAGCCTAGCCAGGGGAAGGGGTCATAGGCAGTTGGCCAGCCTGCCTGCTGGTCAAAGTCCTGGTCTAGGGAGCAATTTGCATATTAGCCTTTTATTATATAGGATATACACTGAGTGGACAGATTATTATGCTGTCAGAGATCATAATAATCTGGCCACTCAATGTCTAAAAGAGTCCTGACACTAAATGTTTAAGAACCACTGCTAAATAATTTTCTAATTTTTACAGAAGATAGACCCAAAACAAACACAAACAAACAAACAAAACTATGAAAGAGATTCTGAAATTCAGTAATTTGTATGGCGTATGTGATAATAAAAAAATAAAAAAAAACATACTAGAAATTCTAGATATTGGTGGTCAGATATTTTCAGCAAAATTACATTAATTAAGCACATATACATCTCATTTTGCTTACTTGAGTAGAAACTCGACTTAAGCCTAGAAGAATATTCCATGACTGAGTCTGCCTATTTCAGTTACAACTTAGTATGCTACCAATAAATATTTGGGAGAAGGCTAAATAGTAGTCCTGTATGTGTAGAACAAATTAGTATTAATTCTTTTCACTGGAAGCAAATGATTATGTTTAATCACGTTTTTAATTGCGCAGAGATGCTGTGAATGAACTTCAAAGGATAGTAGCTGACATCAAGGCTATCATGAATGGTAGCAGGACAACTTTTAAGCCAAAGACTAAGTGGAAGAAATTCTTAGTACCATGAACACTTCACATCTCTAGATACATTTGAGAGAGTAAGTGAAATAATGCACGACTGAGACTTTCTGCCTCCCTTAATGAACATCAGCAACTCTAGTGGAATGTTTATTCAGAGCTCAATAAACACAATTCACAAAAATGAAACCCAGGCCCATACACAGCACACAGTAATGTGTGATAGTCTTTAGACAGCACAATGTCATAAACATCTGAAGACATTTTAAAATTGCTCCTGACACACATCACAGACAAATACTGACCAAAATACAGAATCACACAGTTACATAATATCAGGATGACACAGGCCCTACATGATCTATGAGGAAGAAAGGCACTGAGAGGGTGCAATACAGATGCATATACAAAGAGATATAAGGCAATCAATGCATGCGCTGGTGTGAACACTTACCTACCTACATTTGAATTTCAATGGTTCCAAGTTCTTCAGGTCACACTCATGGAAACTCCAAAGAATGGAGATCTGGAGAGAAGATCTCAAGTTGAAGAACCTTTTCCCCCTGAGTTTTAAGTTTAATGTTTAAAAACATTGGTATAGACAGATTACAGGTCCAGAAAAGTATGCCAAGTAATTTGGTTGATGTTGATCAGTTACTAAATAGAAAAAGTTTCTTAAGAAGATGATAGCACATGTTTATCTCATTCCTAAGAAAAGGCTCTTACAATGTTATAAAACTTTTAAGTTTATTGGTAAATATGACTTAATGAATAATGAAACTTAAAATGACACACCATTCAAAACACAATTTCCACATTAGTATGTGCATAATGGTATGCATATTATTCATAGTATAAAGAGTATCCTATTTACAGGTTTAAATAAAAACCCATCTACAGCTAAATGAATTATATACAGCTGAAACAATAAAAACAAGCAAATATAAATCTTGATGTGATGTTCTAATACAAATCGGCTAAAAACCATTACAGCATAATAAAGACTGAGTTAAAATGCCTTTAACTAATGGCCTAGTTTTATTTCCAAGAAAAGATAAATTAGAAATTATATATCTGTGAAGTAAAACTTACGAGTTTAAGCGAGTTATAGCTCACTATAACACTAAAAAAATAAACTGTCTTAAATACAGCCACTGAGAGGATGATTCACAGCTAAAAACACAAGTACAGGTACAAGTAAAAACTTCCTTTTCAGTTACTTATTACTGAGCATCTTTTTGTTGATTGATAAGGAACATAAAGAACTGTTATTCTAAACTAGTGTTGAGCATATAAAACTAAAAGTATTTATGTAATTAAAATTAACCTCAAAATCAATTCTTTTAAAAGCCCTCTTTACGCAAAAGATGCATTATGGGTTTTGCACCAAGATTATCCCAGTAATATAAGTCCCAGGTTATACATTTTAAAGACAGAAATTTCAAAGAAAAAAAAAAGAATCAAGATTCATCAGTATTAAGAATACCAGAGGTTTAAACCAACACATTTACACATCACATTTTTTTGCTTTCTAAAAATATGGAAACGTGAATTGAGAAGTTTTTCTTGGGTTGTGAAAATAAGAGTCTCTACAGAGTAAAATTTCCCTCTTGTAAGCACTCTAGAAATAAAGGACCAAATTACATGAGTAAGTGTAATGTAAAACAACATAACAAGAAAAGATTCCAAAGCAAAAATCAGAAGAGGAAGAAAAAATGTAATTATTATTCTTAAGAGACATATCCATTTCTTTTCTCAATCCAACAACATCTAGAGTGATTATGTCTTAATCTAGATCTTTTTTGCCCCCTTAGACTCATTAGGTGATATTATTTACTACAGATCAACTCTTCTTATAATGTATACTGCTACAAAGGAAATTTCTACAAACATATCTACTCTGATTACAGAAAACTCTACACTTCCATCTCACAAAGAAATTGGCCTTTTAAAGGTTACAACTGGATTTGTGTTTGTTTTAAAGAGGACTGTTGCCAGCTGTTATTTAAGCATCTCTTACTGAGAGAAATAAATCCAGTCTCTCCTCTCAGAGGGCAGTGCTGAGAGAAAAGCGCTATCTATAGTATAAATTTGCACCTAAATGAAGCTAAATGCCAGATTAACATTACAACATGTATATCTTATAAACATATGTGTTTAATAATATAAAAATTGTTTTACAAAAGGATTAACTGGCTTTTTAAAAGTAAAAAAGCAATTATTAGTAGTTACCCTGAAACATTACTATCATTAAAAGTTTAATTTCTTTATCGATTATGGTGTTACATATGTGTCCTTATTCCCCTATTACTCCTCACCCCCCCATTCAAACCCCTACGCCCCTGTTGTCTGTATCATTAAGTTTTGTACTTTAAAATTACATAGAAGTTATTTGGGAACACACAAACTATTAATAAGACACAGTTCATAACCAAAAACTTCTGATTTCTAGTTAATATCAGTTTTCCAAACAGTATTTAATTTTAAAAGTTTTCATAAATAAAATAGGCAGTATGATGTTAACTGGATTTTAATTGTAGTAGAATTACTTAAAAAAACACTATTACCAATTTTTATACAAGTTAATTTACAAATGATATTTTTCTACCTTGAATTTCTCTCTGAATGGATATTTTAAGTGGTCTAAATTAAATGTACATTGATATTTGGCCAAAATCCATTATTTATCTCTTGCTTTAAAACTTGCACATGGTCCATATTCATATGCCTTGATGTCATCATACTTCAGTGGTATAGTGACATCAATAATAAAAGCTAGGCCTGGCCTCTCAATTTTACTATTACTATTTAAATATTAATTTTCATATATAAATAAGCATTCCATATACAGAGAAAAACTCTCTATGTGGTTCACATTTTGGAATCCTATCAATAGTTGAAACATAAATGTATACTTATGCTAGTACAATATTAAAATAACTAATAGTGAAAATATACAAATGTAAAAATTAAATGAAGGCAGAATAAACAGAGATTACTTATTCTCTCTAGAATTTACAGCATGAAATAAATGTTAATAGCTGTTTTTAATTTTTAGTTACTTAATTCCATTCAGGGCATGAGTTTTTCAAGAAAAATTCCAATTTGAGAATTCTCTATATCTTCTGAAGATGAGTTAAAATCAGAAAGCCAACTCTGTCACCTCGAATATTCACTGAGGAAATTCTTGAAAATAATATTCATTAACATCTATGACTAATCATCTCTAGTCCAGACATAAAGCAAATTAAAAAAAGAAAAACATGTTAGGGAATGACAAACCGCAAACATATTTTGTTATTCCGCTGCCCTCACTGAAAATTGGGTATCTATTTAGTATCACATTACTGAGTGCACTATAATGATCAGGAACAATTCAAAAGCTGACAATCTGAGAAAGTATTATTTTTGTAATATAATGCCAAACTTTAAATCATTAGCAAAACAATTATAACCATCATTTCATATATTTATAATAAAGTTTAAGATTCTTTCATTTAGAAATTCATTCTATAATGGCCAAAGCTGAATATTAATATCAATACTTGACCATGTGGGATCAAACCAAAATGTGCATTTGGTTTATCTCTACTATAAACTCAGTTTTTATCTTAGTCTGCCCATTAAGTAGTTTATTTATAATAATTGCTTAGGAGGATTCTGATGAAATACTAACTAGCAGAAGGTACAAAAACAACTAATTGCTCTGACCTTCCATAAAACAATTTATTGAAAATAGTATTTATAACAGAATTTCTTAGAAGCAACCTGCTACAATAAATTGATTAGAAAGTTCTATTGAACAAAGAGTAAAAATTCAGAGAGTTTTTTCAAAGAAAATAACAGTAAAGAGTTGATATATTTTTTAAAACTTTTCAGCTTCACAATAAAAGTAATTTACACACTTTAAATACTTTGACAACGTGGGCTTCAAAAGATGTAAATTTAAAAGTATATCTCCAATGCCTTTATAAACAGAAAACAACAGAAATAGTATATTAGAAAATTAATATAACTTTAAGAAGACAATAAATTGCAAAGATAAAATTTTACCTTTTTGAATTTTGTTTTCCTTAATGTTAGGTAAAATGTTTTTAGTACTTAGTAAATATATGGAAGTATTAATTAGCTTGTACCCACAGTAAGTACACTTTGGGAATAGTTCCTCAAAGCAAATCATTTCCTAAACATCTAAAATCTGAGAAAGATTTTTTTCATACCTGTAATAAAGTAATACCAAAATATAATATACTCATGGTCAAACTGCTTTTTAATTTTTAATTAAAACGATTTCTATATATAATTATTCCTATATAATTTATATTTTTCATATTTTAAGTATGAAATAAAAACAAATAAGCCAAATTTTTGAACTGAGTTCATTAAGATAATAACTTTATGAGCAGAATTATGAAATTGTTGCTATTGGTTGAAATGAAATTAATTACATATTAAGTGATCTTTAAATTAGAGGAGATAAATACTTTACAGGCCTATTTTCAACAACCGAATTTAAGTATTAGACTTATTTAAATTCAATTATTATGCTTCAATAACATATCCCATGAGCTGTAGTTCATAAATTGCACAAATGGCCTTGCAATCATAATTCAGTTATCATTAAGTCTGCATAGCAAATAAATGTGAGAATATCCTGGAGAGATCTTAAGAACCACACACACACACACACACACACACACACACAGAGAGAAGAAATTCACCAATAGAGAGTTAAGATATTAGAGAAAAATCAGCTTTAAATGTAAAAATCATATATACTACCGTGTTCCCCTGAAAATAAGACATCCTCCGAAAATAAGACCTACTTCATGGAAACATAATACATCCCTTGAAAATAAGACCTAGTGCATCTTTGGGAGCAAAAATTAATATAAGACACTGTCTTTTTTTCGGGGAAACAGGGTAGTATACACACACATAGATATATGTGTCATATATAGGGTATCCACCCAAAATGTACACACACTTTGAATTCCAATGGGTTAAATCTGAAAATAAAGAAACATCAATTGAGCTATTAGCTATTCAGTGTATATACATACTTTTGGGACACCTTGTCTATGATATAGGTCACATGAAGAAGACAGTCCATAGACTGTGTATACTATATTATTCCTTTTAGAAGGAAAATAATTTTTCCTTTTTATATGGAATGTTTAATTCCCTTTGTTTTCTCTTATGGCATAGTTTATGTAAAATAACTATAGTCATTGCTTTAATGTTTATTATTAATTTGCTTTAGAATTATAACATACTTATCCCTGTATTATGTGTTTCTACCTATTGTAGGTATATTGGGAAATACATTAAGCTCTTAATTATATACTTATTGACTAATAATGGTTACTTATAATATAATAAAAATGGTGAACACCAATAGACTCCCTAATAAGATGTTAAATTATGCTGGTGCTTTGCTGTAATATCAGCGATTTTCAACCGGTATGCTACAGCACACTGTTGTGCCACTAGAATTTTTAAAATATGCAATACCTGACTATTTAGTTAGGGGCACTGACCTCTTTTCCCTTAGATCAGGTGTGGGGAATGGCCCATAGGCCGTATCGCATCACTTGTTCTGGCCCTGCCAAGGCAACCACAGGCGGGACACGAAGTTCAATAAATCTAGTTGTGGTTTTTCTTTTTACATAGCAACATAACTCAATAAACATCCAAATGACCCTTGGCAGACAAAAGGTTCCCCTCCCCTGCCTTAGATTGTCAAATAAAAAAATGACAACAGCCTACAAAACCATAGCTGTCCAGCATGAATAAATCAAAATTATATATTTTTCTCAATTCACAAAAAAATGTACTTTTGGTGTCCCAGAGAATTTTAGTAATTGCTATATGCGTGTCATGAGGTGAAAAAGGTTGAAAAATTGCTACTTTAGACTACTGGTTTGTTTCTATTCAAATTTAATCAACTTTCTAGTATATATATGCAGATTTAACAAGTTTGTGAATCACCTATAGTAAATTTTTAACCACAGATTCAACACTGTTAATATCCGCATGTTTCCAATGCCACTTTCTGCTACTGCCATGCAGATGAATACGAAATATCAGCTAGTAGAGTGGACAAGTTTTATAATGCCTCTAATTTATTTAAAGAAAACATTTATTCTAATATCACTTTTATTCCAAGTTTCAATTTTGTTAATAAAAATTTTTTAGACAATACTAAGTATCCAGAAAAGTAAACTGATAAATTTTTGAGTATTTTCCAAACTCCTACTATATGCTAGAATGGCGCTACAGTTGAAAACAGCTATATGTGAACCAAATTTTCCGTCTTCACTGCAATGTTTGGCACTGGATAACAAAAGCTAGGAACAAAGATGTTCAAGAAGTTAATGAGACAAAAATATCTTCAATAATAGGTTTGCGTTTCTCATTTATAAAATAATTAAAACTTTAAAGTTGTAACTAGATGAAGAACATGTAGAAAGTTCAATACATTTCTTCAAACTGAATGTCAAAATGTCAATATGCTTCTTCTTAATCACAATTGTCAAATAGTCAGTTCTATTTTAAAGGGCTACAGCATTGAAGAGTGCTTATTTACCATGTGGAAAACAGGTATGATT
Source organism: Vespertilio murinus (assembly GCA_963924515.1). Classification (NCBI taxonomy): domain Eukaryota; kingdom Metazoa; phylum Chordata; class Mammalia; order Chiroptera; family Vespertilionidae; genus Vespertilio; species Vespertilio murinus. The sequence goes on along the minus strand of OZ004704.1, from coordinate 61,578,571 downwards.
TTCCCCAAAAGCATAAATTGAAGTGATTTATTACTAAACAAAAAGTTTTTTCTTATTCTATTTAAAACTGATTTTATTTATTCAATATTACTGATAGGAATTTTCTGGCAAAGTAATTACAACTTTTTCTATTCATGTATTCCACACTTACCTGAATATAAAAAGTTTTAATTGCTTCACCAACAAGGAAACAAAAGAATATATTCAGCTCATAGCTTATAAGTACATCATTTTGAGTGAGTTCAAAAGTTTTAAAACTAAGGAACCTTGAATTGTATGCACATTTATAAATGGGCAGAAAAATACCTTTATCGAGTAAGCATTTTCACAATATGTGCCTTGCATGTGTGTAGGAAACTTGTTTTAATCCCTATTTAATGGATTTAAAAATTGGGTATGATCAGGGTTAATCACTGTATGGATAGAAACCAACATATCCTAAGTCTCAGTCTGGTGTCAATCCACTTTGGGGACTAATAAAAAATATGAAAATGTTCTTATTGGAGAAACTATGTTGGCGAGTCTTTGTGAGCATTTCTAATACTTATCTTTATATTTAAAATTTTTTATCTATGGAACTAAAGAATAACTCCCTATAAATAAGGCTTAAGTTATTGGGTCCATGGGTACAGTTTATTTTTCTGCTAGAATAACAAGGAGGTATTTATCACCCAACTTTTCTACTCAGAAAGTAGCAGAGGCTTGTATACTGAAATTCAATAGTCAATACAGATAAAAAGGAACTTCATTTATTTTACCAGTGCTAATAAAATGTGGCTCCCAAGTTTCATAAAATTCTGCTGTTTTTTTTGTTTCAGTGACTCATCTAGGTGGACAGGATCAAATGATTTAAAGTTAGCCAACAAAACCTAGAATTTAAGTTGGAAATTCTTTAAATGCATATTTTAAAGAAAAGAGTAAATAAGTGACACACAAAATAAAGATGCTTAATAATTATGCAAATGAAAACTTAAAGGAATAAAATGTAAGTTAAGTAGTGTCGTGGAGAAAAAAGAAGCAGTTCTTAAACTATGATCCTCATGAAAGACAAACATAAAGGGAAGCAGAGGAAAGGGGATAGTTATAAGTTTGGCATTTGTTCCTTTAAAATACTAAAAATGACTTTACTTCTATTTTATCTAACAAATTTTAAAAGATGCATTCAAATTGCAGCTCTTAGAATAATGGAACAAAAACACCACTGCTCCAATAATGGCCTAAGAAAAGTTAATAGAGTTTTCCAAAGTATGTAAGTTATTTCTTGGCAATACTTGCACACCAGGGGAAAAAAACTCCTACAGAAAAAAACATATTATGCATTTTGACTGTGTACTCATGGTTTTAATCATTATGTTTTCAGTGCACTTCTCTAAACATTGATATCCTATAACAAGCATGTCAACTCGTGGCCTATAATGAATATTTTTGCGGCCCAGCCAATATAATGGTATGCAAGAAGCATTTTAATAAAAATTTTCTAACTTAATTTTTACAATATCCTGTTATACTATAATTACTAATAATAACTACAATGTTTGCTAATGACTGATTACTATAATCGTGTTGCATTCATTTTCCTTACACTCAGGCGTACCATTTCTCTCCACTAATACTAGCAGCAAATATTTTAGCAGCCGATTGCCACGTCATTAATTTTGGACTCACTTGTTTGGTGTGTGCAACAGGAAATATTTCGTTTTCAGAGAACAAGAAAGATAGGTTTATTTGCATTACGCTGTTAATTTGTGCAGCTATTCAGTATCTGATAAGTTAATGTTCAAGAAAAAAATATTATTAAAATGTTCTATTATTATATGTTAACAATTATTTATTTCAGCCCTTTGTATTCAGCATGTATCTACTGAAATAAACCTACGTTTCTATGAAAATTGAAGCTTTTGTTTTTTTGTGGCTCACAAATTAAACCTTGTTTATTTGGCCCGTGTTAGCCTTTGAGTTTGACATGCTTGTTCTAGAACGCAGATTCAATCACAGGCTCTTTTGGATTAGAATTAGTGATGTTCTTGACGACCATCTGGCCATGTGACATTCTTTGGTACAGACTTTTGAACAACAGATTCCTCAAAGGACAAACAAGCAGATTAGATGCATAACAAGGCTAATTTTTTTTTTTTTTTTTTTTTTTACCCAAAGCTGCTATCATTCCATGACTACTTTCTTTCATTTATCTTTCTAAATAATTCTCCCACTTAGCATCTGTCCCACTTTTTCAGGTGTCCAAACATGAATGAAGTTGAATAGAAAGGAAGCAAAATGAACAACTGACCAATGATTTCTTAATGCAATTTAGATACCAGTGTTTTATGGTCAAATTTAAATTATTTAGACACTAGCTCATTTTGTAGGTTACCCAGACTATTGTTTCTGTTTCTCTTATTCATAGTTAGGGCATTTTCTTTTCAAAAATGATTCCATGACAGCACAAGGAAAACAGAAATAACTGACCTTGTAACAAAGACTACCATTGTTATTAGTTTTGAGTTTAATAGGCAAGCCATTTGATGAAAGAAAACTATTATTATTATGGATAATTTTAACTCAGATTTAAAACTTGTGTCCCTTGGGTACAATGTAACCCCAGGAAACATTCTGTTTAACTTATAAGTGCTAAAAAGGCAAATGTAATGGAACATTTAAAAATCAGGTGTCATGTGCAAAGCTGGATTTTCAGCTTACTTCCCTCCCCCAAATGAAAAGATTTGGTAGCATTTGACCAAATTGCCATATAGAAACAACTACTAGCTAGGGAAGAGGGTAGTGGTTCTACCCTTTCAATGGGACAAGAGCCACAGCCCCTGCCATTTGCTATAATCTCCAACACCAGGTCAAATGTCAGTAGTCGTGTGTTATGGACATTCTTTTTTTTTTTTCTCTTCAATTATTGAGGATATTTCTTTGAACCCATGACTACTAAGTGAAAAAATTAAAAAAATAAGCCTAAAAGGCCTCATGTTTCTAAAACACACAAAAGTTAAGAATAATACTGCATGGTCAAAATACAAATAAAATGTCTCTATCACACTCCAATTTAAAATGGCATTATGAAATAAACCACAGAAAGAACTGATTTCTATTCTAGGAAACTACTAGAATTTTAACATCTGACCCATAAAGTAATTCATATAAAATAATAAATAAATCAATTTTGTGACATTTAAAAGTATAGTGAAACCTTCATGCCACTCTTTTTATATTCATTTGATTAACAACCACATAGACTATAAAGTACTTATCACATTTCTCAAATTAGACATCTGAATTGCCCTAAACTTTATTTTTATAATGCTAGATTATATTAAAATTTTTTGTTATTCTTACAACTAAATCTAGTATTTAAATAACTTTACTTATAAAGATAGTGTTTATGATTGTTTTTTGTTCTTACAGTGTTTTAAAGCTACTCCTGGTATTAATATGAAGTAATAAACATGAAGGTATTTTTAAAAAAATCCTCACCTCAGGATATGGCTTTATTAAGTTTGAAGGAAGAGAGGAAGGAAGAAGGGAGGGAGGGAAAGAGAGAAGAAAAAAAAAATTCATCTGTTGCCTCCCATATGCTCCCTGACCAGGGATCAAACCCAAAACCTAGATATGTGCCCTGACCAGGAATCAAACTGGCCCCCTTTTGAGGTATGGACAATGTTCATATACCAAATCAGTTACCTGGATAGGAGAAGCTATTTAAATAATTTATTTTTTAAATGTTCATAGCAAGAAATCTTAAACCATACCATTGCTGTTTTTTTTTTTTAGTTCCTTTAATAAATTGGACCATTCTGTGTTTTTCAAAAACTGTAATTTTATGTTAATTACTAATTTTACATGTCACAAATTCTTTGTTCATAATGTTTCCAAATATTTTTGTTTTTTGCTATAGTAATGATGATTTTTAATTTCTCCCCCCGAGATAAAGCAAGTTTTCAATTTTGTTTACCATTCGCATTGCTATAGTTCATCAGCATGCCACAAAAGACAGTCAAGAGCTTCTCATTGGCGGGATCTGTTATACCGCACAGTGACCTTAAGTGGTCAATTACAATCTGTGCACCACCTGCTTGGTCAACTGCACTCCTGCCCTCATCTGTAAAACAAAGAGTTAAATTTAAAATAAAAGAAAAAAGAAATGTACCTCACAGTTTCAAATATAAAACATAACAGTGCTATTCCTTATTTAGTGAGTAAAAATAGAAAATAAACCTAAGAAGGGCATTAAGGGTCTTTTTGGAAATACAGAACAAAACAAATAAACAGGGAAGTGGGGTGGGATGGGGAAAGGAGATAATCACTTCCCGAGAGAAGAAAAGATTCTTTGCCTTAGCATCATATAGGAGCTTAAAGAACTTCTCTGTCTTAGGAGTTTATGACTATAACATAAATTTTCCCCCTCCTCTTTCAAAAATGACAATTCTCCATAAGGAGTAAAAGTATAGGAACTAATATTCTTTTGGAAATTTTTTCTCACCTTGAAAACCACTAACTATATCTTTCTATCAGTGGAAAGATATTATCAAAGGAAATTGTCTATGGCATAGTGTAATTCTAGATCGCAATATATAATGGCTAAATATTAGGACTAAGGTCTTTTAAATGACATTTTCTACGGTGCATACGCATGTTCCTTTTTTCAATTCTTGGGAGTTTGTGCGCCTCACTTTTCCTTTTTCTCTTCAATCTAGAACACACCAATATACCAGCAGTTCAACATTAGAACAAACGGTCAAATGATGGTCATATGAACATTACATTATATACAACAGATGTAATTAAACTATTGGAACATATAAATAGTTTTAGAATACTTTCTAACCCTTGAACATAAGAATGGAAAGAGATGGAAAAAAAAAGTCTTTCTAAATCTGACTTCCTTATATAAAATATAGTAGAATCTAGGAAAAGTTCTGTCCAACAGTTTTTGACAGCCATAAAAATAAGCCACATACATAAATTTAATAGTAGCCACGTTAAAAATTTAAAGAGGTTAAAAATTCATTTTAGCAATATATTCTATTCAATTCAATACATCTAGAGTATGATCATCCCAACATGCAATCAACATACAAATTATTAATGAAATATTTTAAAGATAATATTTAAAGAGAATTTTAAAGAGAATATTTAAAGAAATATTCTCTTTGAAATAAAAATATATTTTACACTTACAGCTACATGTCAATTCAGACTAGCCACATTTTGATTGCTCAGAGTCTAATCTGGCTAGTGGCCTGTCACACTGGATAATGCAGCTATAGAAGCATTAAAAAAGGATCAGTAAAAGAAATCGCTCACAAAGGAAATATAGCTGTCAAGTTAGTAAATAAAAACCTTTCATTTTTCTAATGAAAGAACTGAAACTAAGGTCCTATATATTGAATCACTGTCTAATAATATTATCTATCTATCTATCTATCTATCTATCTATCTATCTATCTATCTATCTATCTATAAAAGCCTGAGACCATTACAACCGAACCAGTTGCTATGATGTGCACTGACCACCAGGGGGCAAACACTCAATGCAGGAGCTGCCCCCTGGTGCTTAGTGCTCTCCCACAGCCAACCTCCTGTGGTGGGCAAACCTCTTGTGGTTCCCCCCCCCCCCCCCCTGGCTGACTGGCCAGATTGTCCCCTATTGCCAGCCAGACCTAACAAAAATTCTAGTGGCACAACAGTGTGCTGTAGCATACTGGTTGAAAATCGTTGATATTACAGCAAAGCACCAGCATAATTTAACATCTTATTAGGGAGTCTATTGGTGTTCACCATTTTTATTATATTATAAGTAACCATTATTAGTCAATAAGTATATAATTAAGAGCTTAATGTATTTCCCATATACCTACGATAGGTAGAAACATATAATACAGGGATAAGTATGTTATAATTCTAAAGCAAATTAATAATTAATAAACATTAAAGCAATGACTATAGTTATTTTACATAAACTACACCATAAAAGAAAACAAAGGGAATATCATTATAAAAATTTATGCATTGAGATCTATTTTTAAATCAAGTAATTTCTAAAACTCCAAGAGATGTGCTTTAAAGAATAATATTTAGAAACAGTAAAGAATGAACAAATTATAAAACCACTTAACTTTGTAAAATGATAGGCCTTGTAAGTACGAACAAGCCCTTAAACTGTACTGCACAATCTTTTCACAGATCCCCTCACATCGCCCATGATGCCCATCCAAATAGTCAAACTCTGTAAAACCCCTCCCTTTCCCAGCCTCTGCATTCTTCACAGGAACCATGATTTCTACTTCAGAGAGAAACAGAAGACATCGACGGAAGATAAAATCTTCTTCCCTTTTTTACCCTCTCCATTGTTAAATGGAGAATTATAGGTAACTATTTCTAATCACTTTCAGTATCTCGTAAGTTCAGTTATAGCTAATTAAGGGCAAAGGAAAGGAAGACGATTTATTTCAATAGAAGGTAAAACTTGTTCAAGTAAAGAAAGTTGTAGATATCTCATAAGCTTAAGGTCTCTAAAGACGTATATGGAAAGAACATCTTATGATGAAATCCTAGGACTAGTCTTGGTTGTTAGAATGGGAATTATAAATTTTTTTGCTACCTAAAATGTTAAATGTTAATTTAAGAATTCTGAAGAAAGGTAGAAGTTATTTTTAAAATTTTTAAAAATATGTGTTTTTATTGATTTCAGAGAGGAAGGGAGAGGGAGAGAGGCAAAAACATCAAAGACATGAGAGAATCATTGATCGGTTGTGGCCTGCATGCCCCACAGTGGGGATCAAGCCTGTAAAACCCTGAAATGTGCCCTGACTGAGAATCAAACTGTGATTGCCTGGTTCATAGGGTTGATGCTCAACCACTGAGCGACAGCGACTGGGCTAGAAATTTTTAATACTAGAACAATTATAATATTATTGACGTAATGACATAAAATAATTATATAAGCTTTGAGTTTTATTAAGTTTGACCATAAGAAAGCCCCTTAATTTCTATTGATGTCTGTTTCTGATCTAGAAAAAGGAGAAGCAGACAACTGCAGAATGCCCTTTGAGATATGACATGCTCTTATTATTTCTGTTCTACTGTGTCCTTTTTGTGGACAGAGGAAGCAATATGCTGTGTTTGGGTTTTTCCTTTAACACATTAAAATAAAACCTTGAATTTTGCCATTGAAGCTTTCAAATCATTAATCATTATAAACCAGACTCTCATTTTTATTTTTCCCAGATAATACCTGGGGAAAATAAAAATGAGAGTCTGGTTTATAATGATTTTTTACTTATTTGCCATTAGTCTATTTAGGCTCTGGTAATACTTAACTAGAGCCTAAAAAGACTAATGGCAAATAAGTAAAAAAAAAAAAAAATCGTTTTATAAAGTAAGCTATAAAGCTGAGTTATGAATACTTTCCAGCTGAGTTCTGAAATTGATACTGTCTAGAAGCAATAATCATTGATATACTCTTAGTGAACAAAAGGTGATTCAGAATAGATGCTTAAAGTCAAAACAATTATAACTTGTCCTAGCCAGTTTGGCTCAGTCAGCCCGCAGACTGAGGAGGCCCAGGTTCAATTCCAGTCTGGGCACATATCTTGGTTTTAAGTTCCCGCGGCCCTGGTCAGGGTGCATGCAGAAGGCAACCAAAGAGCCCTTTAGTTCTCAGTGAATGCCAGCTACAGGTATTAAGAATTTTAGATGCCTTAGAAAACTAAATGAAAAATATTACTGAAAATCCCCAAACTATACCATTGATGAGTTAATGAAATGATTGAATTACTTATATTTACCAGAAATCTCAGTAAATAATGCTCTAAATAAACAGCAAATGTCTTTGATTTTTAAAAATTAATTGTGATCTTTAAATTTATATTAAATTTATATTAATTGAAAAAGAATAAAATACCAACATTCTTCCTAAAAAGTTAAAACACAAATTCATGATGCAGGTTTATTCATGAGTATATTTTTAGCCTGCCTTTCAGAATCAGTAGATAAAAATTAATATCTTTATCTGTGAAATGTTATGCTTTTGTGATAAAGACATGGAGGAAGAATACATGGAGGAAAAGGGAAAAACCATTTATTAAAAAACTTCACAGCCGAAACCGGTTTGGCTCAATGGATAGAGCATTGATCTGCGGACTGAAGGGTCCCAAGTTCAATTCCGGCCAAGGGCATGTACATTGGTTGCGGGCACATCCCCGGTGGGGGGTGTGCAGGAGGCAGCTGGTCGATGTTTCTCTCTCATTGATGTTTCTAGCTCTCTATCCCTCTCCCTTCCTCTCTGTAAAAAAGTCAATAAAATATATTTTTTTAAAAACTTCACAGAAATTAAATGTTCATTATGTTCATAAGTATATTCACATAAGATCTATAAATTATGATTTCATAATATGAAGTAGATTATCCAGCAAAACTAAAATATTTTAGGAATATTAACTTAGATTACTGATTAATGATATACAGTACATTGCATAGTCAATTAGTCAAGTTATTTAAGTCCTATCTATGATCAAATTAGCATTTATTCCCCTGCCTTTATCAATCTTTTGCAGGATACCTACGATGTTTCACATACTGAGTTAGGTTTGAGAAATACAAAGACAGTTATTCACAGTTAAAAAGAGAAAAGCATGAAGGAAAATATTTAAGCAATAAACACAATTAAGTTTTCAGAGTACAATGGAAGCACAAATAAAGAAATTAGTTTTACCTAGAGGGATTAGAAAAAAAAGATTCATGGCCATATTTCCCAGAATGTCCTTTAAGTCCTTATCTGTATTTATTATCAAAGAAAAAAAACCCAGTACGTACTTACTTTATTGTTTAGATTTCTGATGGATTATCTTTCTTAGCAACTCTATTAAGAAAAAACTTATGTAACAAAAACTATATAAATTTGAAAATGTGTAATTGATGAGATTTAATAGTTCTGAACCCAGAAACTACTAACACAATGAAAATATCAAACATTTCATCACAATCAAAAGATTATTCATGTTTCCTTACAGATCATGTCTCCCTTGCCTCTGTCTCTAGATAACCCACTGTTTTCTGTCAGTACAGATTAGTTTGCATTTTATATCTGTGGATTCATACAGTATGTAATTTCTTATATCTAGCTTCTTTAACTCAGCCAAATGATTTTGAGATCCATCAATAGTGGCAGGTATATTAAGTGACTTATTCCTCTTTACTACTGAATAGTATTCCACTGTTTGGCCGCATTACTATTTTTACTTTATTTTTTATTTTATTTTTTAAAATATATTTTATTGATATTTTACAGAGAGGAAGGGAGAGAGACAGAGAGCTAGAAATATTAATGAGAGAGAAACATCGACCAGCCGCCTCCTGCACTCCCCCCTCGGGGATGTGCCCGCAACCAACATACATGCCCTTGACCGGAATCGAACCTGGGACCCCTCAGTCCGCAGACTGATGCTCCACCACTGAGCCAAACTGGTTTCAGCACTATTTTTACTTTAAATCCATTCATATTTTTAGAGATTTGGTATGTTTCTATTTTAGGACTATTGTGAATAGAGCAACTATAGAAATACACCAGTCTTTTTCTGAAGCTGATTTTAATGTAAAACTTTTCTAATTAATTTTGCAATAATCACCCAAATCACAAAATGAGAAAAAAATTAGAGCTAAAAGAAATATGATGTGATAAGAAGTAAAATTTGGAAAAGGCTATAAAGAAATTATGTCACAGTGATTCAGAATAATAAAGAGGAAAAAGGCATGAAACCTTCATGTAAGAGTTATGCAACTGATCCTACTCTCAGAAATCATGAAATATCTTCACCTGTAGGCTTGGCTATTAGTTGATCAATTTTAACATCAAATTACTTCTTAAAAAGTTGCCTGTGATTTCCTGAAAAAAATTAGAACCCATCAATATCTTTATTAAAATTTAAAATGCATTTTACTCATGATCCAGGTGCAGGTAAAATGCATGAAAGCCTAGATATCAAAGCAAAAGCTATAAATGTTACATCAGTGAAATTATAAAAATGACTCATGAAAAAAACAACCACCATGACTGTTAAATATTCATATGTCAAAAAGGAAGCACAAGAGGATTATATTCAAGTTTAAAGTCTGCTTTGTGCAGGAAAATTCCAAATGTTTACATGTATAGTGCAGGATCAGGAAAGCACGAGTCCCACAGATGCAGTTAAAATTAGGTCATGGCTTGGCAGTTGATAGGACGCAGCTCATGTGTATCTGCTGATGGTGGTATTAATTTATGTAATCCAATAGATTTCTCACAGCAGTCAAAATTTTTTGAAAATTATACTTTTTTCAAAAAGCCTCTATATAATAATGACACATCTATAAATCACCAGTCATTTGCTAAAGAAATCACTAAAGTTACACTATTTCCTATATTTTTATATACTTATTTTATTAGCAGAAGATTGTGGTTACATATAAAAGAACTACATTATTTCCATAAAATTTTCTTAAATGACTTCTAAAGAGCATTCAGGTAACAATGGAAATAATTTATTGCTCCAATTTATTAGTCCAACTGCTCAAGATCAAAATAAAATTTTATTCCAATTATTTAAGGAATAAAAGATGCTTTTGTATCAAACTATTTCATGCTTAAAATAAATCATGCTAGTCTGTGTGTATGTGTGTCTATGTGCACATGTCCATATAGCTCTTATTTAAAATTTAACTTGAAGTGATAACAGCAGTTTCTCTAGAAGTACAATTATTCTATTCAGCAGGAAAGGGTTAATTAATCACCTTTAAATAGTATTTATCTTTTAATTTCCTTCCAGCCAAGAGAAATGCCCCCAGCTTGTATCAGGAACAATTTTTATTAGAAACAGAGAAAGTGCTGAGTACTAAGCTTGGTTTCAAAAAATAAAAATAGAAAAGTAAAAACTAAAATTCAAAATGATTAAATGACAATTCAGTAGATGGCAGAACTGGAAATCCTATCAATCTGCAATATTTCCAGGACATATCATTATTTATATTAATTTTAAAATGAACTAATTTCTTCAATAAAAAATGTACTTATTTGCTTAATTTCTAAAAAATAGTTCCAATTACTACTCCCATTATCTACTTATTTTTATTGATTTACTGTGTACTCCATTATCGTTTGCAAGTTTTGTACCTTTGTGCATTCTATTTTTTCCACCATATTAAAAGCTCTTTACTGGCATGAATCTTTTTTAGAGTTCATGATATTGCTACACGATAACATCTATTTTCAACTAAGTATGTAGGACATCTTTACAAAAAAGCATTTTCATGAAACAGCCATAATTATTGTCTCTAAAAACAGCAGCTTCATTTATTCTTATATTACTCCTTTATAACAGATTAATTAGTGAGAGTTGAAGAATCTTATATTATTGGCTGATAATTTTAAAACTCAATATTGAAAAATGTAGAGTTGCCAAGACCGGTTTGGCTCAACGGATAGAACGTCAGCCTGCAGACTGGAAGGTCCCGGGTTCTATTCCGGTCAAGGGCATGTACCTTGGTTGCGGGCACATCCCCAGTAGGGGGTGTGCAAGAGGCAGCTGATGGATGATTCTCTCTCATCGATGTTTCTAAATCTCTATTTCTCTCTCTGTAAAAAAATCAATAAAATATATTTTTTTAAAGAAAAAAAAAAAAGAAAAATGTAGAGTAAAACAAAGACCTGAAAAACCATTTAATATAATTAATCAATGCTTACCCTAATTTATATCACTTAACTAAATATTTATTTTAAATGCCAGACATGAATAGTTCTCTCTTGACTATAAATACATTTTGATTACTGACGCAATTTCACAGCATATATGTACTGGTATTAATACATACTTACCTACCCAACTTGCATTTCAAAATATTATAGAATTATTGCTAATTTTTTCAGAATTTATAATCAGAACAACGAATTCTTTCTTCATCTATTACATAAAAATAGTGTAGCATAATTAAAATCACTAATATACAAACAGGTCTATGCATATATTTAAACATCCTTTCCATTTACACTTGAAGTCAATGAAATAAAAAATATCTAATGCACTTTATCAACACTGGCCTTGCCAAACTGAAATTCCATATCAGTAATAGTTATAATAATTATTTATTCATTAGTAAGAATCCTAGCCTACATAGTCCTATACAAGCTTATAAAATCCTATCTAATAAAAGCCTAATATGCTAAGTGTCTGGTCGTCTGTTCAACCAATCAAAGCATAATATACTAATGATATGATAAAGCTACTCAACTATTCGCTATGACACATACTGACCCCCAGGGGGCAGACAGTCAACTGGTCAACCAGTCCCTATGACGTGTACTGACCACTAGGGAGCAGAAGCTCTGACCGGTACGTCAGCTTGCTACTAAGGTTCGGCGATCAGGACTGAGCGAGACATGCCCTGGAGCCCTCCCATGGTTCCTTCCTGGCTGGCCAAACTCCTGCTTCTCTCCCAAGCCCCGATCATGCACCAGTAGGGTCCCTCAGCCAGGCCTGCGCCCTCTTGCAATGCACCAGTAGGGCCCCTCAGCAGGCCTCGGACCCCTCAGGGGATGCTGGAGAGCCAGTTTCAGCCCAATCATGCAGGCCAGGCCAAGGGACCCTGCAGGTGCACAAATTCAGGCACTGGCCTCTAGTATCATATAAGATAGTATATCATACAAGATTCTTAAGTATGAATCTTTCCAATAACAGAACTAATCCTATATAATAAAGAAGTAATATGCAAATTGACCATCACTCCAACACACAAGATGGCCACCCCCATTTGGTCAAAGATTGCCACCCTCATGTGGAAAAAGATGGTTGACACAAGATGGCCAACAGAGAAGGGCAGTTGTGGGCAATCAGGTCAGTAAGGGAGGGTTGTTGGGAGGGGTCAGGACTGCAGGGGAGGGCAGTTGGGAGTGACCAGGCCTGAAGGGGAGGGCACTTAGGGGCAACCAGGCCAGCAGGGGAGCACTTAAGTGTTGATCAGGCTGGCAGGGGAGTGGTTCGGGGGTGATCAGGCTGGCAGGCAGAAGTGGTTAGGGGCAATCAGGCAGGCAGGCAGGTGAGCGGTTGGGAGCCAGCAGTCCTGGATTGTGTAAGAGACCCCAGATTGGAGAGGATGCTGCCTCAGCTGAGGGACACACACACACACACACACACACACACACACACACACGCACAATGCCTATAATTATATAATAACAAGCATTAACTTTATTTCTGTAAAAGGGCATAGTTGCACTCTTACCATTTGCAACAGCATGGATGGACATAGAGAGCATTATGCTAAGCGAAATAACCAGTCGAAAAAAGATAAATATATATGATCTCACTCGTGTGGAATATAATGAAGAACATAAACTGATGAACAAAAATAGATCCAGAGACAGAGAAGCATCAAAGAGACCTTCAAACTTTAGAGGGAAGGTGGGGGTGGGGTAAGAGACCAACCAAAGGACTTGTATGCCTGCATATAAGCATAATCCATAGACAAAGACCCTTAGGCAGTGAGGGCATGTGCAGGGGTGGGGTAGTGGCTGGTGAGAGGCCAATGGGAGAAAAAGGAGACATATGTAATACTATATATAATACTTTAAATAATAACGAATTTTTTTTAAAAAAAGAAACAAGATATATAAAGAGCAAGTAAGGTGTATAAAGTTTCAGCAGGTAGAGTGAGAGATAATTCCAGAAGGGCTTTTAGGCCAGGAACTACATCTGCCTTCTAGGGAAGAAACTGCTAAGAGTTAATTAAAAATTAGTGTTGTTTCCATCATCTGCCACCACTAAAGCTCCTCTTCCAATGATCGACAATGACCTGAAGCCTTCACTCAGTACTAAGAGAACTTATGAACTCAAAATTTATGAAACTGTGAGCATTCAGAAAATAATCAAGTAAATTATTAAGAGGTGGAAAACAAGGCATAAAAAAATCAAAAGGATTCAATTTAAACAGCAAAAAAGGCAGTTATTTAATTTTAACATGTATTAATTTGAATTATATATTATATATTCCCTGGTGTATTAAACACAGATATTTAATTTCATATAATCATTTTCTTAAAGCTCCTACTACCTAACTTTTAAATAGTAGATCCCATGTCAATTATTTCCTAACCTCAAGCAGTAACATATACAAACAGGAAAAAACTCCTTCCATCATCAATTTATCCCTATGAATTATAAAAGGTGTAAATTTAATATGGAGCTCTTCAATACTAGAAAGCCATTTAAATATATCAGCAATTTAAAATGTGCACAGCTATGTAGACAGAGCTAATACTGAAAGGGCAAAGATAGCCATTTAAGGAGAATAAAATAACTCATTTTTAAATTACATTGGAGAGGAACATGTAATTATACAAGCCAAAGATGTTCATTTCTGAAATGTTTAAATGTGTGTGTGTGTGTGTGTGTGTGTGTGTTTAAATTTTAGAGAGAGAGGGAGAGAGAGAAACATTAACCCTGACTAGGGGTCAAACCTGCAACCTGGGTACATGCTCTGGGAATCAAAATGGCGATCTTTTGGTGCATGGGACAATGCTCAACCACCTGAGCCACACCGATTAGGGGTAATACTTCTGTTTATTTAAAATCACATTCCCGCCAAAACCGGTTTGGCTCAGTGGGTAGAGCGTCAGTCTGCGGACTGAAAGGTCCCAGGCTCGGTCAAGGGCATGTACATAGGTTGCGGGCACATCCCCAGTGGGGGGTGTGCAGGAGGCGGCTGGTCGATGTTTCTCTCTCATTGACGTTTCTAGCTCTTTATCTCTCTCCCTTCTTCTCTGTAAAATATCAATAAAATATATTAAAAAAAAATAAAATCACATTCCCTAGCATATTCCAATCACAACTTTGCTGATTTCTAAAAATGAAATACAATTTTCTTCTTTGATAGAAAAGGTGTCAAACTTCTCAGAAGTTATTTTGCCAAAGTTCCAGAGCAAAAGAGTTTTAAAATGTTGCTTATAGCAAAAGTCTGCTTGCATAGCTCTAAAGAGAAATCTATAACTAAAGTGCCTTGAATACTTTCTGGAAAAACAGGGGGGGAAAAGACCAGCTATTTTAATATTTCCACAAAGCGATTCTTTCATTTCTACATGCAAGAGAGAGCCTGTGATTTAAAAAGTTCATCAACAACTAAGCCTCACTATGTCCCATTGAGCAGTTCTATCGTCTGTTACCAGATGTTAGCATTATGTAAGATTGTTTCCTCCCATTAGGAAGCTTTCCTAAGATCTGGTAAAAGCTAGTAAAACTGAAATCTAACCTATTTTTGAAAGATTTCCATGGATTTATATTTAACTGAAATATGCTAGCAAACACTTTACTTTTTAAGTGTTAAAATAAAAATCTGTAAAATAGGCACACATGTCTCAAATTTATATCTCTAATAGTGAATTCATTATGGTACTTTACTATCATAAACCTAGAATTATTCTGAATAAACTCACACACAAAATTATACATTTAGAGTATATAAAATGTAAGTAAACTGATTACTCCAATGTATAAGTTTAATAAAACACAAATGTGAGTTTTAAAACATGTTATTTATAAGAAAATAAGAGTTCTTTTATTTAAAAGACTTCTTGTATTTATAAAGACTTCTTGTATTTAAAAGACTTCTTGTATTCTTTGAAGGATAATAGAAAACTACATTCTCAAGATGGAAAGTTAAAATTAATTATAATAGAAGCCATTCAAAACTTTTTAAAAAGAGAAATCTAATTTCTGGGTCCTTTTAAACTGCCAATTGTCATAAAATATGAAAAATATATTTCAAGTAAATTCACAGGTCAACTACATAGCATCATATTTTATAGACTTTTATGTTATTCTTGTAATTCAAATATAGGTACTATGCTTTTCCTACAATTCTTTGGAAAAAATCAATAAGAACGTCACAGAAAATTAATTTCAAATAAAAGGTAAGTAAACATACATTCTTATGAAAATTATATGTATAAACAGGACACAATGAACACATTTCATCACATGATTTATAGTAATAAATTACTTCTTATATTAATTTTTAAGACAATTAAGTTCATTTTTCTTAAAAAAGATTTAAAAGTATAAAAAACAGCCTGTATTCACTATGCTCAATTTTCCATGGAACTATAATTTCCATTAAATTAAATGAGAACAAAGTAGCTATAAATATTACAGATAAATGAAATTTAAAAAACGAACATCATAGCCTAAAGATTTTATACTATATGCCTTGTAAGAACAGAGTAAATGGATATGATAAAAAACACTATAATAATGGATTTCGGTTTCATCAAAATAATAATCATATTAACTAGACATTTATTACCCTAACTTCAAGGTTCTTTAGTACACAGGAAATAAAATTACTCTGTGCCCATAACAACCATAGTAATATGAAATAATAAATCACTATTGTGATTCTTCTAATAGTGATTCTTCTATTTTAGCAATATTAATTGAAACTCAAGGCAAAAGTATATTAAACAGGTATCTCCTATGTTCAAACAATGGGTAATTCAAGAATAACTAAACTAAAAAAAAAAGTTTAAAAAATACTCGGGATAGCCTTAAATTCTAAAAATAAAACAGGATAGCAATGATCAGTGCTCTCCAAGTACATGCCATCAATCACTCACAATTACTCTGTAGAAGTCTTTATAATATATATTGTTAAAATTAATCATGTAAAACATAAATAAGTGGTTCATTCTTGAAAACTAACATTGTAAGCTATAGTGCTTAATAAAAACATTAAGTATGAAAATGCAAATTATAAACATACAGCACTAGAATTTTGTAAATAAAGTTAACATCCTAGCAAAAAAGAACTAGCATCTATTTCTTCAGACATAATAGTTAATGTTCCAGAAAAGGGAAGGAAAGGAGAACATAGGAGGCCAACCTTACCACCACTGCTACAGACAAGTTATAACTGAAAGTTATAGTTTTAATCCTTTTTTCAATTTCTTTCTTTTATCATAAATGAATATGTTTATGACCTTATGTAGTATCTGATTTATGTGCACAAATCACTATTGGATACACTGCCTATTATAGAAAGGCTTTGTCTTGTGTGTTTATAACAAAATAGAGCTCATGTAAAAGGTGAAATAAACCCCGGGGGAGCCGTGTGACCAAGAGGAGGGGAGTGACACGGGAAAGCCGTGTGCCCCGGAGGAGAGGTGTGACCCGGGGGAGCTGTGTGACCCAGGGAAGCCGTGTGACCTGGAGGAGCCATGTGACCCGGAGGGGCGGTGTGAACCGGAGGAGGAGCAGATTCTATTCATGTGGTCCTGAGAAATTTGGACAGTCTGTAGCCATTTGCTACAGAATACTTTGTTGTATTTCCCTACAAAAACAAATGAGAGAGAATGTCCCACTTGAAATTCAAATAAGGAAAGAAAAAAAAAAGGAAGAAAAAAAATCTGAGGATCAGAATAAACTGGTGAATATAACAGAATCAGGGGCAAAGAAAGGGAATGGACTGATAATTATCAGGGGGATAAGAGGGTGGGGGTGCAGTAAGAGACTGGATTAAAATCCATGTCCAATGGATGAGGACAATGGAATTGGGGGAGAGGGTAAGGGCAGAGGGTGGGATGGGAACTGGGTGGTAGGGAGCTTTGGGGGAGAAAAAAGAGAAACAATTGTAATAATCTGAGCAATAAAGATTAATTTATTAAAAAAAGGTGAATTATAAACTCAATGAAGAAAGTAAGCAATAAAAATTATCCTAGTCATATAATAGAATTAAATTCCTAGGAGATTTCAAAGGTGAAATTTAAAGTATTTGTTTTGGGCTCAGAAAACATAAATCTAAGAAAAATCAGGATAAATCTAATTAAATTAAATATACTCAAAATTTTTTTATATTTTGCTTACATATATGTGGCAAAGGAGAAGTAGGAAGTGTAGAACTTTTGCAATATATCCATATCCAGGTTCTTGCTTTCTTTTTTGCCTATAACAGTGTATTGCAGAAAATGGTAGGGTAGTAATGGCTTTGTGACAAATAGGAATGGACTCAATGCAGATGTAGTAGGACAATCTAGCTTTTGAGAAGATAATGGTTTCTATGAATGGTTTTACTGAATTGCAAGTAATTAAAAGTGTATTTGGACTGCCCTGGCCGGTTTAGCTCAGTGGATAGAGCATTGATCTATAGACTGAAGGGTCCCAAATTTGATTCTAGTCAAAAGCATATGCCCAGGTTGTGGGCTTGATCCCCAGTGTGAGGTGTACAGGAGGCACCTGATCAATGATTCTCTCTCACATTGATGTTTCTCTCTCTCCCTTTCTCTCTGAAATCTATAAAAATGTGTTTTAAAAAAATGAAATAAAAAATTTATTTGGACAGACTTCAAACCTTTAAAAAACTGTGTTCATAAACATTCTCATTCAGAGACAGTACTTCAATAAGAACTAATTAAAAAAATACACATATATTTAATTAAATGCCCCAATTTCTTAGAAACGGACTGAGTTTCCCTTGAAAATATACTTTGTGATAGCAGAGGAAAGGCACTATCATTTCCTAGTTAAGACGAGTATGGCCCAAATTTCCACCAGTTCTACTAAATGAGCAGAGCTGTCATATAGACCCATGTTAGTGGCTTAGCCTAGAAAAGACAATGCTAACATTAAAAAGGAAATTAGTCTGAAAATCATGATCTTTAAGCAAAAGTTTATAAGTGTGTATCACTGATATTTCAACACTTACGGCTATCATAACATATGTTTCCTAGAGCCCTGCCCGTTTGAAGCAGCACCTCCTGGTCTTTGCTATTTAGTAGCTGCACCAGTGGTGAAATCAATCCAGCATCCACACACGGAATTCGCATGAACTCTGAAAATAAAAGACATGTTTAATTAAAAATCTAAAAATTCACAAGTTACATACTGTGTTCCCTAATAAAATAAATACTATTAAAATGTTTAAAGTGGATTACTACTTGAAGAGTACATTTCTGTTCAAAATTACCATTGGTATTCTACTACATACTACATGAAAAAAGTACACAAAAAATGAGTGGAGTCGTATTTTCCTTTGCTGATAGTCTGCCATAAATCAAAAGGATTTTTAATTAACTTACTTTATACCTAATTTATCACCATTTTCTTATAATGATTGTATGTGCTTAAGAAGCAGCATGTGATGGTGGAAACACTGGTAATAATCTTTCCATGAGCCTGATAATTAAAGTACAGCAGGTCCTCAAACAGCTTGTTCTGTTTAATTCTGTTTTGTTATAATGCTGATGAGATGCAGTAGAAATCTAAGTCTTGTTTATATCAAATTAGCCTATGGTAAAATCAGTTTTGTCATCCATTGTTTCACCACAATTCCATGAACCTATTAATGATACTACGTGAGGACTACTATATTACAGTTACAAACTAAGCCATCAAATTGCATAATTTTCACTCTATATTCTCCAGAAATTCAAAATACAATATTTTAATAGGTTCAAGTGATCATCGATCATCTTATATAATAATCTTATATAATAAAGAGGTAATATGCAAATTGACCATCACTCCAACACACAAGATGGCCACCCCCATGTGGTCAAAGATGGCCACACCCATAGGACACAAAATGGCTGCCACAAGATGGCCAGCAGGGGAGGGCAGTTGTGGGCAATCAGGCCAGCAGGGGAGGGCATTTGGAAGGGACCAAATGCCTGCAAGGGAGGGCAGTTGGGATGGAAGGACCCAGGCCTGCAGGAGAGGGAAGTTAAGGGTAATCGAGTCAGCAGTGGAGCAGATAGATGTTGATCAGGCTGGCAGGGGTGTGGTAAGGGGGTGATCAGGCTGACAGGCAGAAGTGGTTAGGGGCCATCAGGCAGGTAGGCAGGCAGGTGAGCAGTTAGGAGCCAGCAGTCCTGGACTGTGAGAGAGATGTCCAACTGCCTGTTTAAACATCCTTTGAGGGGGTCCCAAATTGGAGAGGGTGCAGGCTGGACAGAGAGACACCACACACTCCCAACCCCCATGCATGAATTTCGTGCACCGAGCCTCTAATTCTATATAATAAAAGGCTATTATGCAAATCGACTGAATGACGGAACAACCAGTCGCCATGAAGCACAATGAGCACCAAGGGACAGATGTTCAACGCAGGAGCTGTCCCCTGGTGGTCAGTGCGCACCTACAGGGGGAATGCCATAGTGGTGACAGGAGCCTTTCCCACCTCAGCAGCAGCGCTAAGCCATCGTCAGACATCCCCCAAGGGCTCCCAGACTGCCAGAGGGAGCAGGCCGGGCTAAGAGACCCCCCTCATCCCCAAGTGCATGAATCTCATGCACCGGGCCTCTAGTTATAAATATACCTTTTCCATTGATAAGACTCAAAAGAACCATCTATCTTCATTCCTACTCCTTATTAAAATTTATTTTATGGATCACTCACATCTGCTGTTGTACCCATACATTTGACCTAAAGCCTCAACATATTCTTATTATACTTCAAACATTATTTTCCCTTGGCTTTATAATATACCATTCTAATTTAACACTCCAATGATACCATCAGAGTCATGATTAGACAAACTTTTATACAATGCCTCATGAGGGACTAATACAAAACTTAAGGATATAAAGATACTTAATTGATGAAAGTTCTCTGATAATCATCCTTTTAAATATCACAACTTACTGAATGTTCTAGTCAATAAAGATCTAGTTCTTTAAACTATAATTTATCCTACATAATCCTTTTCCTCAGAGAGGGTCAACTCCTTAAATGGTACCACAAGTACCCTCATAAACAATATTCTTCTTTCCCTTCATTTCAAATTCTTAGAGCATATCATATTGGGCTATTATGTGAACTGTTACCTCTGAAGCAGCTTCTTTTCCCCCTCACATAGCTATTAAGTCAAGAGGTATTCCTCTCTACCTAAATAAAGGGTTGCATTTCTATCATATCTCTTACTCACCTCTAAATTACTGAAAAATCCCCTATAATTTAAACTCAAAAATGAAGAATATTTTCTTACTTCTAACGCTAACCTTTAAGCATACTGTCAATGTTTTGAACTCAGTATTATGAGATATTCTATTACCTACTGAAAATTAAAAAATCATATGCAAATATTTCTGCTACAATAAATTCTTATAAAGAATCTCTTATTAGATATAAACTATATGTAATGGGGAGGATTAGCTATTATATGATCTAAGCTTTGCTGTCATTATTGTTCTACCAGAGTATTCTTAAATGGAAATTAAAAAACTAAATGTTTTCCAGGAAGGTAATGCAGAAAACAGAACATATATTCCAACTGCTCTGTTGCTGTCAAGTGCCAATGTCAGGAGGATAGACCAGACTAAAAATAAATAGTTCACACCGGGGTACAACACAAACAATATATACAGTTAAAAGAATAAGCTAAGCTCCCTGTGACAATAAAGATAAATGACTCAGTGGCAAGTTTAAGAATCCTATAACCAAAGTAATAAATGATATAGGTACAGCAAGGGCTAGCAGTGTTTTCCTTTAATTCTACTCTAAAGGAAGGAAATAGCAGATGCGAAATGTATAAATAAAATGACTATAAGTATAGTCATTTTAAACAATTACTTGAAAAAGGCAAAGAAAAGAGAAATATAAAAAAATGAAAAATGTCTAATCTACAAAATTAAAACGTAAATTAATAAAACATACTGACAATTAAGGTGTAAAACTGAAGATGTTCCCAGCAGAAAAGTTCTTGAGGAAAACCTCACCATTTTTGGCTACTTCAGCTATGATGTTAGCTACTTTGGCTGTGCAGGAAGACTGTGGAATCAACAGTTTTGCAAACAATCGAAGTATTTCATTTTCTAGGATTTTTTCGCTTGCTTCCATATCTGAAAGAGATATATACAAAGAGCTTCAATAATAATCTTCAATAATAACCTGACAACTTTATATACAATACATTCTTCATGAATTCTCACCATCCAAATGAAAATTTGTTCAGTATACATTCAAATGTATGCAATTTATATAAAACTAGAGGCCCAGTGCATGAAATTTGTGCACGGGTAGGGTCCCTAGGCCTTGCTGGCGATCTGGGATGATCTGGGCCTTCCTTCCCATGGCTGCCAGCTAGGGCCTTCCTTTGTTCCATGATGCCCCCTGGTGGGCAGTGCATTATAGCAGGTGATCAAACTCACGGTCAGTCAAACTCCCAAGAAGACAATTTGTATATTAGCCTTTTATTATATAGGATTACCTTCATTTCCACAACATGCTTTTGAGTTTTTGTACAAAACACTTTCTAATGCAATCTTTTATCTATCTACAGTCATAGTATAAAGGAATTATTTCTGAATATACCATTTGTATACTAAACTTATTTTTCAATGCCATTTCCAGCCTGTCTGTTCAGAGTAGGAATGTCTTTTTTCTACTTCCCTTCTGAATTCTGTAACAGTGTATTATTTTTACATATATTTACACACTTGGAATGATTATAAAATCAGTTTTATTAACATACTAGAGGCCCAATGCAGCCCCAGCTGCCTTGGCTTTGTCCGGACGGTCCTCTGGACAGTTGTTCGGCTGTTCAGTCGATTTGCATATTATACTTTTATTATTATAAATAGTTCATTTTCAAGATTTAAAAGAATCTACAGAAATGATTTTTTTTTTTTTTGTAAATGCCTGTTTTCAAACTAATGACCATTCTGGTTCAAGCACTGCTAATAACACAAATCAATGGAATCTCAAACATCAAAAATCATTTCACTTGGTCTTTATGCATCCTCAATTTGTTGACTGTTGCAGTTTTGTACCATAAACTTTATCTCTTATGTATCTCCATAAAAAATAAAAAAAAAAGTCTAGTGGCACTTTAGGATAAATTTTCTTTGTTCAAACTTAGTCTGACTTTACATTATTTCATATCAGTTAAACCTGAAAAGGAGTGAAAATTAAGTGAGTTATCAGCTGTTAAAGTGTGTGTGTGTGTGTGTATATATATATTTGGACACTATATATACGGTGGGGCAAAAGTAGGTTTACAGCTGCCTACTTTTGCCCCACTCTTTATGGTTTGCTACATTCTGTCATACATTTTTAAAATTAGCAATTAAATGAGCAAAAAAATCGCCTCATATTTTATATGGAGTGACAGAGGAAAGTATATTTCTAGATGACTACTATGCTTTTCATTCAACTCTTCAAACCACCTCTAATAATGAAAAGAAGTAGTGAACAGATTTAGTGATATAGAAAGTCAAGAGACCCCTAATTCTAATTCTATCTTTTTTTCTTACTTCTATCTTTGATAAAATATATATAAAGAATCTTTCAATGAAACCAAGTCACTTCATGTATCTGTTATTAAAAGCATGACCTATTAAAATAGAAAATAACAAGAACACCTGAAATGAAGATGCAAATAAAGAAAAAAATCCAGGAAATAAAACTAAAATTGCTATTTGATGCTGAACAATGAGGAAGCATAGCAGCCCTATCTGGTCTGGTTCAATGGGTAGAGCGTCAGCTTGTGGACTGAAGTGTCCTAGGTTCAATTCCAGTCAAGGGCACATGCCCGGGTTGCGGGCTCAATCCCCAGTAGGGGGCGTGCAGGAAACAGCCAATCAATGATTCTCATCATTGATATATCTCAATCTCTCTCTCTCCCTCTCCTTCCTCTCTCTAAAATCAATATATTTTAAAAGAGGCATAGCAGCCGAAACCGGTTTGGCTCAGTGGTAGAGCGTCGGTCTGCAGACTGAAAGGTCCCGGGTTCGATTCCGGTCAAAGGCATGTACATTGGTTGTGGGCACATCCCCGGTAGGGGGTGTGCAAGAGGCAGCTGGTCGATGTTTCTCTCTCATCGACGTTTCTAGCTTTCTATCTCTCTCCCTTCCTCTCTGTAAAATACCAATAAAATATATTTATTAAAAAAAAAAAGAGGCATAGCACATGTTTAAAGATAGAGTGGTAAGCTCATTAAAATATTCAATTTAAAGTTGTTTCTATGTATAGATCCTCTATCTTTACATACTTTAGATATACACACTAATAAGAGAGAACTCTAAAGATTTCTTAAGAGACTAGTAGCTGATGTAATCAATAGAGTAGAAAATAATTTTAGTAAAATAATGAGAAATTCTACAAAAATAATGCACTTTTTTATAGTAAGTGCAGATTAATGCAGTATTTTTCAAACTGTGGGTCCCAATCCATTAGAAACTCTGAAATGCATTTAGTGAACAAGGACCAACAATTTCTTAAAGAGACCAGAATGAACAACACCAGCAAAAACAACAAAATGGGACAAATTTTGCCCAGAGTAAGGTAAAAACAGTTAGTAAAACTTTGAATTATTATATGCACATGCGTAATTAACTGTATGTGTATGCCCACTGTATGTAAAATGTATTTCTAATCACACACTTTGATAAAAATGTTAAGAACTGTTTTGCTGTATACTGCTTGAGTTGTCAAATGGCTAAAGCAATAGGAAAGTATATAGATAATTATGCTTCTATGTATTTATTATCTTTGAAAAAGTACTGCAATTCGTTTATATGTGTTTATCCATGACATTGGTACTACAGATCAAGTAGCCAAGATTATGCAATGTTGAAACTCCATCAGATGCATTTTCTTTTCTTAGCATAAGCATAGTGCATTTTCACACATTTAGTACTATTTTAGTTTCTAACATTTTATGTACTACAAAAGATATATGTAGCACTGAAGACAACCTTATTTATTAGTTGAAAAAAACAAAAAACAGATGCCCAGAAAATGCAGTAAACTTGTCTAAAGTCACCCATCATATTAATCACAGAGCATAAACATCAACTACAGATCCTACTGAACTAACAAATTGAAATGTATGTCACCTGGCAACCACTGGTGTTATGTTTTACAACAGAAAACTTAAGCATAAACAGATGAAACCTGTCCTCTTGCATGCTGTCACTTACTAGATTTCTTATAATTCAGATTATTCAAAATGTCATCTACACATAATGGGGACATAAACATAGCAGTTGTCTTTTTAGCAAGCCCATTTATAAAATATAATGTGCCTTTTTGCTTTTGTTTTGTTTCATGGATTAAAATAAGTTTTTAAGGTACCACCGGAAAACCTCACACCAAATTTCCATTTTTTTTTTTTTTTTGAGCAAGAAGCCAAAAAGAAAACACAATTTTCCATAGTAAGCTCCTTCCTTTTCTGACCAGAAGATGTACAATCTTAGATTGCCCCGGGGGTCTTGTGCCACCATCTGTTAGTGCTAGGACAAAAGAGCAGGAGTCTGGCATAAGGCATGGATCATGATTAAATGTGAAGTCGAGGCATTTATATGCTTGGAGGCAAGTACTTAACTGCAAATCACCCATGCGTGTCTCCCTTTGACTATAACTGAAAGAAAGGCTTAACATCAGAGCCGATGGGAAAAGAGGAAAAATGAAAACAATACAAAATTCTTGTACTCAGATGAGACAGACTTTCCACAGATTATAATCCAAGGAATTGGAAGAAAAGTTATACTAAGATGAATCAAGAATTTGGGAATAGTGTTTTTATGCTATTGTCAGAGAAATAAAAGGAATAAACATAATCCTTTCTCATGTAAATCTGATTTATAATTTTAAAAAATCTAACAGGAATTCTATTTATTTGGTAGCATCTGGATTTCTATATAGGTTTAGAATTTAAATCCAACAGTTGGGAATTACCCTTCTTTCCTGTGGCATAAATACACAAAGACCAAATACTGCTTATCACTAAAATGTAACTGTTCAATAAAAAATGATAAAGTTTCAGCCTCATTTCATATATACTTTCTGCACTGGCATTACATTGCATTTCCAATGTACAGTGATTTGTGAAACTAAAAGAGGTCCTCAGATATCTGTGAGTAACCTGAAATTATTTTAAAAGAGCATTAAGAAGTAGTCAGCAGTTAGTGTTTACAGGTCTAAATAAAGGAAGAAATACTTGTAAAAAAAAAAAATCATGTACTGAGCTCAAGAGGCCTATAAAAAGGTAAGCTTTTCATTATTTTGCCAGTCTACTATAGACATTTTTAAATATATATATATATATATAAATAATTGATTTTTTACAGAGAGGAAGGGAGAGGGATAGAGAGTTAAAAACATCGATGAGAGAGAAACACCTACTAGCTGCCTCCTGCACACCTCTTACTAGGGATGTGCCGGCAACCAAGGTACATTCTCTTGACCAGAATGGAATCTGGGACCTTTCAGTCCGCAGGCCGATGCTCTATGCACTGAGCCAAACTGGTTAGGGCTACTATAGACATTTTACACATCTTTTATTTATTTTTTATTATTGATTTTTTTACAGAGAGGAAGAGAGAGGGATAGAGTCAGAAACATCGATGAAAGAGAAACATGGATCAGCTGCCTCCTGCACACTCCCCACAGGGGATGTGCCTGCAACCAAGGTACATACCCTTGACCGGAATCGAACCTAGGACCTTTCAGTCCGCAGGCCGATGCTCTATCCACTGAGCCAAACCAGTTTCGGCAATAACTAACTACACATCTTTTAAATGCTTTCAGGAATCAATTCACTGTCTTTCTCCCCCTTCACAGTTAGGTGCGGTCGTATAAAATGTCTGAGTATGTCTACAAATTACAGGTGCTGGCAGTCCTTGAGTTTCAAAGGACCCATATAGGATAGGCCATTGCTCCTCTAAAATAATATCTGTAGGTCCTACTGCAGAAGTCACACCCATCACAGCAGCCCTTGTGGTGCAGCAAGTGCTCATTCTGTCCCTGTGGTCCTGTGTCTACACTTGACTGGTCCTCCTGGTGGCAATGAGCAGCTTAGTTATGAAACTGCCACTGACAAAAGGGAAAGCAAAACTGAGCCATCAGGTCGGGGAAACTTTAAAGAAGAGCACACCAAGAAGCTGGGCTACAATGGCATTGTGGGGAGGAGAGGGTAAAGCTTGCAGAACTTCTCCAGGTCAGCCAACCGGGTAGAACAGAGGAACCAAGTGAAATGGAAATACCTCATAATTAAAGATATAGCTTGAGAAAGGCTGGCGTTCCAAAAAAAAAAGTTGCCAAGTAAATACAATAAAGAATTGGCTTTACAGTTAAATACCAAGATGGGTTTTTTCAGGCATGCAACTACAATAAGTTAAATTTCCGATGTTATGTTATTCAGGAGGATAAATTAATAAAAAGCATTTGGTGACCAATTTACAGTAAACTCCAAGTTAGAAAAACAAAAATAATAACTGTTATTACTATTAACTCTTTTGGGTTAAAAATGTATTTGGATAAATTGACAGTATTTTTTCAAGTAATAAAAAATACCTTTGCCAAAACCGGTTTGGCTCAGTGGATAGAGCATCGGTTTGTGGACTGAAAGGTCCCAGGTTCGATTCCGGTCAAGGGCATGTACCTTGGTTGCGGGCACATCCCCAGTAGGGAGTGTGCAGGAGGCAGCTGATTGATGATTCTCTCTCATCGATGATTCTAACTATCTCTCTCCCTTCCTTTCTGTAAGAAATCAATAAAAAATATATTTAAAAAAAAATACCTTTTTTTTAAAAGCAATAAAAAATACCTTTAAAAATCTATGCAAAAAAAAAAAAAGAAATTAAAGGGGGGAAACCCCTCTTGGGGGTGATGCATACATTTATCAAATTAAATTTATCTTACCTTTTGCAATAGCATGGACAAATCTAGAGGTTATTATGCTAAGGGAAATATTGTAATCCAGTCCATTGAAAGACAAATACCATATGATATCACTTATATGTGTAATTTAATGAACAAAATAAACTGAGAAACAAAACAGAATCAGACACGGTTATGTGGAACAGACTGACAGCTGTCAGAGGGTGGGGGTGGGGGGAACTCATGAAAGAAAGTGAAGGGATTAGCCAAAGAACAAATATGCATAATCCATAGGCACAGACAACAGTGTGGTGGGGGGAGATGCATAAAATGGGGACATCTGTAACAGTGTAAACAATATTAAACAATACGAAGTAAAAAAAAAAATTAAGTCTTACTTAAAGAACTAGTATCTTTATATTACATATCCAGGGGATCCTTATAACAGATTTTGAAAAGGAGACGCAGATTTGGATTGGCTGCAAGTACTAGGAATATGACTTTAAAAGAAGGCACGTGTATCCTTGTCTCTGAAAAATGACTCACTTCTCAAGGGGTAAATTTTTAGAATAGGGTGTAACAAGTGACCTTGCCCTGGGCAATCTGATCCAAATTCAAAACCTCATTTACTACAACACAGAAAGTCCCAATCCTCTCTCCTTTTTCCAACTGAAAACAAAGCATTTGCACTTGGATATACCATAAATACCTCAAATTTAACATTCTTCAAATCAAACGTACCCTCTTTTTCTTTAAAATCATTCTAGTCTCTATCTCAGTGAAAGGCAGAGAATCTAAGCCAGAAGCTCGCAAATTTTTTATTTAGAATTATTGCAAATTTTTCTCTTTGAGTAAATGCTTTTCTACCACGCACATTCAATCAGAACATAAATTCCAGATTCCATCTCACACGCATCTTGTGCATCTATCCTTTACTTTATACATTCTTGTTATATCAAGTTCTTAGTTCTGACCTTTATTAAATGCAACAGCCTCCTCACAAGTCTCCCGAACTGCAGCCACACATTCCTCCCACTGCTCCTATCAGTGACCCTCAAAGATACCAGAATAAACTTCTGGAAGTGCAAATTTTATGTCACTCCCTAATTTAAATATCTAAATGATTCTCCATAACTTTTTTGTTTGTTTTTATTAATCCTCACCTTATGATATTTTTTCCCTTGCTTTCCAGAGAGAGTGGATAGGAAGGAGGGAGGGAGAGAAACAAATGTGAGAGAGAAGACACATTGACTAAGTTTCTTCCTGCACGAGTCCA
This sequence comes from Vespertilio murinus, assembly GCA_963924515.1. Classification (NCBI taxonomy): domain Eukaryota; kingdom Metazoa; phylum Chordata; class Mammalia; order Chiroptera; family Vespertilionidae; genus Vespertilio; species Vespertilio murinus. Next base: position 61,549,678 of record OZ004704.1, on the reverse strand, counting down.
GATCACGAAACCTAAGTACATGCTCTTGACCAGGAATCAAAACTGAGACCCTTGGTGTCAAGGGCTGATACTCTAACCATTGAGCAAACAATGGCCAGGGCTCCAATATTCAAGCACATCCATATTTCCCAATCCTATCTCCTGATATTCTTCCATGACACTCTATATTCTAACCACCCTAAATATTTCTAGTAAACCAAATTAATCATCTTATTTATTACTTCCTTACTGCATTTGTTCTCTCTCTGAAACATCACACACATAGGGATATCACTTTAGCTAATTCCTATTCAAACTCAGTGTGCTCATTTAAAGGTACTTGAAAGTGAAATGGGTTTAAAATATTTAAAACACAGAAGAGGTGTATGCTGAGTATAAGAAGATTAAAGTTAGGGCATGACAAATGAGAAGGCAATGTTTCTAGGAGAAAATGTGAGTATAAAGTGGGACAGGGGGTAATAAATAAAATGACATTTCTTTCACTGATGAGGCCCTTTTCCCCCCAATAAGGATTTTAAGCAAATAAAAGGAACATGAGATACAGAAAGAAAGGAGGGCAGAACAAAGACACATTTTACACAGTGACTCACTCTCAGAAACAGGTCTTACTAAAACATCACGTTGTGAGAGTTGTTTTAGAAAATTACAAGTGATTTTGGTAGTCTTGCAATCATTTCAATTCTAGGATAATGTAAGCTGTGGGAGTCAAAGAAGTTACATGTGTGGAAATAATCACTAGAATAAGCAAGAAGATCTGTTAGCGTCACTGTTTTCTTTAAAATAACCACGAACTAGGTCACAGAGCAGTTGCTAAAAAATTAAGATCTGTACGGTTAGAAAACAAATGAAAGATATTTACTGAGAAAATAAACACCAGGAGGAATTGTGTTAATGATTAGAGTAAAAGCAGAGTATATAACTAGAATTGTTCACCTAACAGTTCGAAGTAATTACTGAAGAAAATGAGAATACAGTAAAATAGAATAAAGGAACATTTTCAGTAAAAGACCCTTCTTCATCCCACTGTGAAATAACTAGTTGGAAAATATGAAGTAAACAAATCTAGAGGTCTGGCATACACACAATTGGATTTTTTGAAGACCTTAATTTATTAATGTTAACCAAAAGCCTACATAAATATATACTGTTCCTGAAATAAACAAATTATTTCCTAAGGAGCATCTTTTTAAAAAAAAGAATGATCCACCCTAGCCAACTTGCCTCAGTGGATAGAACGTTGGCCTATAGACCAAAGGGTCCTAGGTTAGATTCCCATCGAGGGCACATAGTTCGGTTGTAGGCTCCTACCCAGCCCAGGCCCAGGCTCTGGTGCAGGAGGCAACTAATCGATGTGTTTCTCTCACATTGATATTTCTATCTTCCCCTTTCTCTAAAAATAAATTGAAAAATATACTGGGGTGAGGATTTGGAAAAAGAAAAAAAAAAAGAAGCCGAAATCGGTTTGGCTCAGTGGATAGAGCGTTGGCCTGCGGACTGAAAGGTCCCAGGTTTGATTCCGGTCAAGGGCACGTACATTGGTTGCAGGCACATCCCCAGTAGGGGGTGTGCAAGAGGCAGCTGGTCGATGTTTCTCTCTCTTGGATGTTTCTAGCTCTCTTATCTCTCTCCCTTCCTCTTTGTAAAATATCAATAAAATATATTTTTTTAAAAAGAAAAGTAATATACAAAATTGTCAGATGAAATAGTAATCGTTACAAAATAAGTCCTGAGACAAAAATAATTATTTTATATTTGGGTGAAGACATCAAGAGTATGACTAAAGCCGAAACTGGTTTGGCTCAGTGGATAGAGCGTCAGCCTGCAGATGATTCTCTCTCATCGATGTCTGATCACAGACATGGTCGATGATTCTCTCTCATCGATGTTTCTAACTCTCTATCCTTCTCTCTTCCTCTCTGAAAAATCAATAAAATATATATATATTTTTTAAAAAGAGTATGACTAAAGAACCTGTTGGTAAAAAGCTGTTTATTTAAAAATATCTTATCTAGAATTACAACTACACTGAATCATTCTGAAAAGAGGAAGGAATCAAACTTTTCAAACAGCTCTTCTCAATTTACTTTAGCCACAACAATGACAACAAAACCAATCAACACTAAACTGAAAAGAGAAGCAGACTTCAGGCCACAATAATCTACCATATGTGTTGAATTTAATTATCGCTGATAAAATAGTAACTAAACTAAATAATGGCTCTTAAAATACACACTATCTTGAAAAACCATCAGTAAATCAACACACATTAAATCATGAAAGTTACTGGATGCATTTAATGCACTGACTCAGCATTAATACTTAAAAAAGTACTAGATAATCAACTAGGCAGATACATATTTACTCTCAAAGAGTTTATAGTTCAGTGAGGGAGACCAGTATAGTCTGAACATCTTGATAAGAATCCCACACAACAGTTTGGATGGTGTGGAGGCCATGGTCAGGGCACATGCCCAGGGTTTCAGGCTTAATTCCCCATAGGGGTGTGCAGGAGGCAGCTGATAGATTATTGTCTCTCATCGAGTTTTTAATCTCTCTCCTTTCCTTTCTCTGAAATCAATAAAAAAAACATATTTTCTTAAAACCCCACACCAGACGTAATGTACAGAGGCGTTAGGTAGGAAATTAGACACGAGTGGCTAGGGTGGGCTGTCCTGAGGTCCTGACAGGGGCCAGACCATCACTGCCTCCAGCCACCTCTCTGCGGGTGGCCTTGCAGTCAACAGTTCCTGAAGCAGACCACCAGAAGGCAGTTTCAGAAAGAGCTGGTTCTCAGCTCAAGTTCAGAGGAAGATGACATGACCTCAATGTGACCTTACTGGAACCCCAGACTAATTTATAGAGGGTCAGTCAGAAGCACAGGTTAACATGTTGCCTGGGCTTGTGATGGCATCAGAAGTGGGGGCAGAAAGCAGTCTTGCAGGGCTGACCCCTTAGCCTGTGGAATCGGATACTACCTTCAAATAGACAGTGTGGGAATTGAGTGGAATTGTAGGACGCCCAACTAATGTCCAGAGCATTGCTTGTTGTTTGCGTGAGGGACACCTGCTTCTCCTACACACTGGAATTGGGTCTAGAAATCTAAAAGAACTGGCAAAATAACCTTGACCCCTGATTTGGAGATGTTTGTACTCTTTGTGTAATAAAGCCCTTTGCAGACTGGACAATAGTAATGTGGGGAAATAGTAATGTACAGCACCCAAAATGAATACTGAAAGGTTTTCAAATTGGCCCTGGATTTACTAGATACAATGGCATTACAGCAATTGCTTAGGTCTCTGTGTAATGCCCAAGACAAATATAAAATTGAAAATCCTACAAAACCAACAAGGGAAAAGGTCAAGGCAAAATGTCCTAAAATAGGAAAGAAAGCAGCGTTTCACAGGGTGGCTCTACCTAAATGATCAGGAGAAAAAGTGTGCAGGGGGTCTGTTAATGGTGCCTAATTCAGGAGAACAGAGGAGGAAATAATATTAGTCAAAGAACAATTCACTCGCTTAAAGAAGAGAGGATGAGAAAAGATCATACATCTTACCTAAGGAAAGGGTAATTAACCATCACTCTGTCACTCCGTGCCCAGTCCTCTCAGCCCCACCAGAGTCCCCCAGTCCCGGGGGAGTGGCCACTGAGAGCAGGAAGCCTGAGCAGCCTGGCAGAATGCCTGCTTTGTTGCTATAGCAACAAGGCAAGTAAGTGTTCTGCCCCTGGCCATGGGTGGGCCTCTGGCTGCCTAGAGCCTCTAGGCTGCAGGCACAGAGCAGCCAGGCCCCCCGCCAAGAGCTACGGGCACACGGATTTGTGCACAGGGCTACTAGCAAGAAAATAAATCACAATCTTCCAAGCCATGTAACTAGAACAAGAAAAATTGCAAGATGGTTAAAGAACTTTCCTATCTCACAGAATTTCCAATCTGGACCAGAATTTTCCTTCAGAACTAGTTTTGAACACTCCTACCTGTACCCTTTGGATTTCTAAACTATTTTTTTTAGGGTGAGGTTTATTGTGTTATTTTTGTTTATTTGTTTTGTTTTGAGGGTCTCTAAACTTTCTAAACTAATGCCAGACATTCCCAAAACACTACCTTCCTCCTTTCACTGCTCTTCAGCAGAATTCAGCTCTCTTTTCCTCACCCAAGACTGAGAGCTTGAAGCTTGAGTTATTAATTTCTTAGCTGAAAAATGTATTTTTAAAGCCATTTGTCCTCTGGCTTCATGCAAAAATTATTTCTCTACTATTTGGTGACATTCTATTTGCCCCATTCTCATCACTAGCATTCTAATAACCCTCAAATTCGATGGAGCTTACTCTCAAGTTTTCTCTCTCCTACAATTCTTGCTATCATCCTGAACAAATATGAATCTACATGAAGTGGTTAATAACTTGGTCTCACATTCCTTGACTTTAATAAATGACCAAATTCTCTACTGCACTTTAGCAATCCACTGCACAATCACACTAGGGCCCCATTATTATGTAGAACTGGTCAACAGTTGAAAGCTTAAATTTGGAAGTTATTTTCTGAGCACAGTCTTCTATTCTATCATGTATTTTATTTCTCTACTAGAGGCCTGGAGCACAAATTTTGTGCACAGAGGCAGGGGGTGCGTCCCTCAGCCTGACCTGCACCCTCTCCAATCTGGGAGCCCTCAGGGGTTGTCCTATTGATGGCTTAGGCCTACTCCCCATGGTTCTCTGCTCTCTGTAGAGCCTGCCTGCCCCACACCATGGCAACAGCCAAGCAGGCCATGCTGAGAGCAGCCTCCTCCCTGCTGTCAGTCTCCATGGAGGTGATGAGCTTAATTTGCATACTCACTCCTGATTGGCTGGTGGGTGTTTTGAAATGTGATGGTCAATTTGCATATTTCTCCTCTATTAGTATAGATTACTAAACATTTTTAACTTCACTGAAACCTCTATTCCTTCAACTTCTTTCTTCCAAATCTATCAGCCCTCTCCATGCTTCATTTCATCCTTACATACTCTGAAATATGATCGATGACTTCAGCAATTTTCCTAAACCCCCATCTATTTCACCTTGCCATTCAATCCCTGACAGTGGATAAATCCAGCCATGTATGTCTTCCTGTTCTCTAATTTTAAAATGTTATGTTATTAAATATTAAGGGGGGGAGGGAGATGTCTCCTCAGCCCAGCCTGCCACCTCTCACATACTGGGAGCCCTCAGGGGATGTCCTACCTACAGCTTAGGGAGCAGGCCTAAGCTGCAGTATAGCCTCCCTTTGTGGGAGATGACTGGACTGATCAGGGAAAGGCACAAGCTCCCTCACCCCGCTGCTGCAGCCACTGCAGTCACCGCAGCCACCAAGGTGTTTTCATCAACACAGACTCCAGTCCCTTCACCAAGTAAAAATGACAACTTTCTTTAGGCATTTTCAAGATGTGTCATTCGTAGGATATGACATTTCTTTTATTTGTTTTTAACCTCACCTGAGTATATGTTTCTATTACTTTTAGAGAATGTGGAAGAGAAAGGGAAAGACAGACAGAAAGATCAAAGTGAGAGGAATACTTTGATTGGTTGTCTCCTCCATGAGCCCTGACCGGGGCCCTGGCCAGGGAGGAACCTGAAACTTAGGTACATGCCCTTGGTCAGAATCTAACCTGGACCCTGTGGTTGGCAAACCTAGGCATCATCCACTGAGACAAACCGCCCAGGGCAGGATATGACATTTCTTAGCCCTCCAGCAGCGGACCTTCGTTTTTTTCTCCAGGAGTGTGGTGGAAAAACCCTAAATCACCTTTTTGGATTCTTATACCCAAGTTACTAATAATATTACCAATGGCATACAGGGAGCTTAGCCAATGAATGGTCAGAAAAGGTGTTTCCTGTGTAGATCACACCTATCTCCTCCGATCGCCCAGCTCTGCCCCCAGCCAAGGCTGAAAGCCTGTGGCCGAGGCTCAGGCCCTGGGCAGGGACCCCCAGCTGGCTTGATCGCCTAGGCTCAGGCTCGGGGCATGGACTCCTAGCTCGCTCCAATCACCTGCAGGAGACCCCAGCTGGCTCTGATCATCTACCTCGAGCCGGATAAGGCCAAAAGCCTCTGGCCTAGGCTCAGGCCCTGAACAGGGACCCCCAGCTGGCTCTGATTGCCTTCAGGGAACCCAGCTGGCTTGGTTGCCTGGCTCCGCCCCCGGCCCAGGTCAGCAAGGGCAGGCAGAAAGCTTGGCTTCCTCCATTGCCAGGGAATCCTATGCCTCCCTCCTGCTCTCTGTGTCCACAGCCATCTTGGTTGGGTTTATTTGCATATTTGCTCCAGATTGACTGGTGGGCGTGGCCTGAGGGTGTGGAGGAGGTATGGTCAATTTGCAATTACTCTTTTATTAGATAGTATGTTAACTAGCATCACAAGGCAAGTTCACATTTTATAATCTTAACTAGACCTTCTGCATTGTTCAGCAATGTTTTAGTTAACTCTAGTTATTTCCCTGTTAAATTTCCTAAGCCAGAAATTCTAAACATTTACTACTCTCTGTATATACCAATAAAAAGGTATACTCAGGGAAGATAATATCTGAAAAAAGGAATAAGAGATACTGAAAACAAATAATCTTGCCTGGTATCAGAGTGCAAATATTTTACTCCTTCATACTTAACCATGAAGTAAACTACCCCTAACTCCTGTCTCTAAGAAAAAGATAGATGTCCTCTTTTTTCCTTATTAGCTATCCTCTAAGCGTATTAAAATCTGCCACCATTGAGATCTTTTAAAAATACATATCTGATTTTTATTTGCTTTCAGTAGTTTCCCTTAGTATGCTAGAGTGAGTTTGTACCCTTCTTCTCCAATTTATTATGTTGAAATCTAGCCCCAATGTAATGGTTTTGGGAAGTGATTAGGTCATAAGGGCAGAGTCCTCCTGAGTGGGATCAGTGGCTTTACAACTAGAGATCCTAGAGGGATGCCTCAGTTCTTGTACCATGTGAGTTCCCAGCAAAAAGACATCTATCTATGAGTCAGGAAACATACCTCACTAGATACCCTGAACTTGATCTTGGACTTCCCAGCCTCTAGAACTGTTATTTTATTTTATTTTATTTTATTTTATTTTATTTTAATAAATCTTTATTACTCAGATTATTACATTTGTTTCTCCTTTTTCTCCCCCAAAGCTCCCTACCACCCAGTTCCCTTCCCACTCTCTGCCCTAACCCCTTCTCCCCCCAATTGTCTTCATCCATTGGTTATACGATTTCAATCCAGTCTCTCACTGCTTCCCCATCCTCTTATCCTCCTGATAATTATCAGTCCACTCCCCTTCTTTGCCCCTGATTCTACTATATTCACCACTTTATTCTGTTCCTCAGATTTTTTTCCTTCTCTTTTCCTTTTTTCCGTATATGAATTTCAAGTGGGACACTCTCATTTGTTTTTGTAGGGAAATACAACAGAGTGTTCTGTAACTGATGGCTGCAGACTGTCCAAATGTCTCAGGACCACACAAATAGAATCCACTCCTCCTCCGGTTCACACCCCCTGCCCCCTGGTCCCATCACTTCCCCGGGGCACACGGCTCTCCCGGGGCACACTGCCCCCTGGGGCACATGGCTCACCCAGGGCACATGCCAGCTTCTAGAACTGTTATAAGTGCCATCCAATCTAGGCTATTTTGTTATAGCAGCCCATGTGGACTAAGATACATGGCATGTCTCTCATAATTTGACCTCTTACTCCCTTTTCCAGATATTATCTTCCCTGAATGTATTTTTTTTGCTAGCCATACCAAAATTTTCAGTTTCTAACTGAACAAGGTTTTCCTCCACCACTATGACGTTGTATACATTGCTTCCTATGCTTGAATGTCCTTCCCATAATTCTTGGGCCCTCACATTAACTGGGTGAAGTATATTTTCAAAATCCAGAATTCCCTGATCCTGCTCATCAAAATCACCCCTCTCCCTAATACTTAATGCTGTAATCGTGTCCAGCTGTTAAAATCTTTTTATAGTGGCTAAAGACCTGAAAATGGATAAGATCACTCAAGGAAAATGTATTTTTACTGAGTCCCTACTGGGGATATAAGCTAAAGAAGACAAATCATAACCTCACAGAGCTGTCTATTAGAGAAATATTTTAATAAATGATGAATGATACTACCATGGAGGTTATATACAACAGCTCCGTGAAGATCACAGAAATCTTCATAAATAAGACAACATTTGAACTGAATTTTAAAAGATAATAAAGCATATTCTAAGCAGTACAGAGAAAATATATATTCTATAAGAGAGAAAAAGCATTACTAGCTCAGGACAGAGATCCTAAATTTCTAATAGCAACATTCTATACCAGCTGTGGGCAAACTACGGCCCGCGGGCCAGATCCGGCCCGTTCGGCTGTTCTATCCTGCCCGCGGAGCCGAAAGAGCGGAGGGTTCTCTTGCTCTCCCCTCCGCTCCTTCACTAGCGCCCAGCCTGGTCAGGTTGCTTTTGTTCCAGCCCTCCGGTCCAGTTTAAGAACTCATTGTGGCCCTCAAGTCAAATAGTTTGCCCACCCTGTTCTATACCATTGGGTGATTGTGTGTGTGTGTGTGTGTGTGTGTGTGTGTGTGTGTTTGTTTTTGCCAGCAGCTGAAGGCTATTAGCAGTGAGAAATGAAAAGGTAGATGGTTGATATTATTCAAAGTTTGAAGAAAATGCAGATGGAACGAGAATAGTATGGCTGCAAAACACCTATTTACTCATCATAACCCAGGTGAAATGTCAGACCCTGTGTGACATTTTGAAAGACTCTTACAACTGTAAGTTGAATCCAGCTCTCTGTTTCCCCAACATTTTATAATCAGCTCTACTATATAATGTATAACACTCTATTAAAATTTAACTATTACTGGTCTGACCAAACATTTCAGGGCATGGTACAAAATACGTGGTGGTACCCAATTAATGCTAGTTCAACAGAATTGTCTTGCCCTGAAGGAATTTACAACTCAACAAATGAAAAGAGAATATACAAATAATATACACTGAAATAAATTGGAATAGAGGAATGGGTAAACAGTTATAGATGGAGCAAATGAGTTACGTGTACTGATGTTGTAGTAGCTGTAATTATTTCTAACAAAAGAACTGAGCTTTTAAAAAGACTGTCTTATATTTTAAGAATTCTCTCAAGAATGAAAGACTTTTATAGAATTATTTACCTATCACTAGCTCATGCAGAGACTAAACTTTTCACTTTGCATTAAGCTATAAGTCCTAGATTATATTTTTCAAAAGCAAACATATGCAAAAATGTTCTTTAAATCTTAAGAAATCATTGTAGAAAATTACCTTGTCTTTATAATATCCCTCCCACATGCATACATCAGAAAGAAAAGATGAATAATCCACAATTGTTATAATAAACCAAATGACAACATCCTGTTTGCTCTTTTAGCAAAGAGGACAAAAGACGTGTATGTAACAACCATAGGGAAGTGAAAATCACAAGCATCTAAAATGAATTCATCTTATAGAACGTTGTGTGCTACAACCCTAGACTCTGAATACATACGTCTCCTTAAAAAAAATACTAGACTACCATTACTGTGCCTTTTGGAGCCTTGTTTTGGAGTTTATCACAAGGAATATAATGAAGTAGGTCCTGAAAAACCTCAGTAAAACAAATTATAACTTTCCTGTCTAGAAAGTTTTAATACCAATGGCATCATTCCTCACTACAGTTTTCCCAACACATAATTATTATGCCACACAGTCCATTTTGATACTTTAGTGGAATATAAATATCTTTTGTGATGGTTAGTTACTTTTACTAGTAAGTGTCAACTCAGCTGGGCAAGGATACCCTTATATTTGGTCACACACTACAGTATTCTGAGTATTTCTGTGAGGGTGTTTTTAGATAAGGTTAACATTTAAATCTGTATACTCTGAGTGAGGCAGTTTGCCCTCCATAATGTAGGTGGACCTCATTCCGTCAGTTGAAGGCCTGAATAGAACAAAAGACCGATTCTCATTAACAAACAACACCCACCCACCTACCACACCCCCAGTGCAAAAGCAAGATACAAATTCTGTTAGCATATCATTTTCAGAACTGACTGCATATCAGCTTTTCCCTGAGTTTCCAACCAATAGGGGATGTGCAGGAGGCAGCTGATTGATGTTTCTCTCATCGATGTTTCTAACTCTATCCCTCTCCCTTCCTCTCTGTAGAAAATCAACTAAATTCCCAGTGTAAATTTTAAAAGCAAAATTTCTTTCCTTACAGAATTGTCCTTTTTAATGGCAGGTTAGTAGATTATAAAAGTTTAGATTTCTATTACATACATTGCCATCTTACTGGTATATTTGAACAAAAGGATAAAAATCATTCTTTCTTGATCAGGTGCGACACTGGTGCAAACAGTGATATTTTTAGTTAAAACACCTGACAGTAAGGAAAAATTATGAAACTACAAGGTCTCTGTTTAAAAGAAAATAACAGTACAGATTTACATAAGTTAGATGTTTTATAATTTTACCTTTAAGAGAATAGCAATCGAAGAATCACTTTATTCAGAGAAGAACAACTAGAAAATAAACATCTTACTGATATTTTACCCTTTCTTGTTTAAAAGCCAGATGCTAATTTTATAATATATATCAATAAATACTTATAAAATAAATATATTCGTCTATAGCTCAAGGGAAAAACAAGGTTTATATATCAACCTTCTCTCATTCTTCTCTTTAATAATAACAATTTGAAACTTTAAAAAAAGGTTTAAGGCATAATATGTTTTAAAATCTAGCTTCTGAAAACAATTTCACATTCTGTAAATCAACAAAATCTGCACTTTACTCAAAATGTAATTTTTAATTTTATAAACTAAGAATTCTAATCCAAATTCTGATTCTATCAGAGCAAAGCAAGTATCACAGAGTCTGTTTTCTTATCTTTCAAATGGTGATGGTAGTACATCCTTGAGAGCTATAGGAAAGATTAAATAACAGATATAGTGCCAAGTTCAGTATTGAATACATAACAGGTTGTCAATCAATGACAGCTATCACTCTTAAGTCAAAAGCTATCAATCTTTAGTCAAAGACTGGATATCTGCATGTACTCCCTCTTCCTATGTCAAATTATTTTCTATCAATAGTCTTAGATGTGAGGACATAAATTTTTATATAGTTTCTCAAAATGACATATTCCTTTTGTTCCCTTCCTGGGGAGTCAACAGTTATAATGATAGAATTTATTGTTTTTATTAATACCTTGTGGCTACTTGGTCTTAATATTTGATGAAATTCAAGTTCAAGACCATTTTCAAAAATGAGTTCCATGAATAAGTCTGTAACAGGTCTGAATTTCAATCCAACAATTATATAATTCTCAATATTTCTTGAATAGGTTCTTTAAAAAGTCATAAACTTTTGCTTCCTTTTACTCATCTCTCTTTCTATCAGTATTTCCAGGAGAGGACTGAGTAATCCTCCCCACATAATGAATGGCATCACTTCCATGCTCTTCAGTTCCTAAACCAATGATCCATTTGGGAATTCTACTTTCTCTAACACAGAGAAAAAAATGGGCCATTAAAAACAGAATATGCCGAAACCAGTTTGGCTCAGTGGTAGAGCGTCGCTCTGCGGACTGAAAGGTCCTGGGTTCGATTCTGGTCAAGGGCATGTACATTGGTTGTGGGCACATCCCCAGTGGGGGGTGTGCAGGAGGCGGCTGGTCGATGTTTCTCTCTCATCGATGTTTCTAGCTTTCTATCTCTCTCCCTTCCTCTCTGTAAAATATCAATAAAATATATATTTAAACAAACAAACAAACAAACAAAAACCCAGAATATTATAATAGAATAACTCTTTTAAAAAAATGAACTTGAAATACTCAACTTACCTCTAGTCTAGTTATATGATAAAAATAAATCTGCTTATATAGATACTAGAGGCCTGGTGCACAAATTTGTGTACCAGTGGGATCCCTTGGCCTGGCCTGTGGGATCAGGCCAAAACCAGCTCTCTGACATTCCTTGAGGGGTCCTGGATTGTGAGAGGGGGCAGGCCAGGCCAAGGAACCCCACAGGTGCACAATCAGGGGTGGGGAGGGGCTGTGAGAGGCCTCCGGGCTGTGTCCGGCCTGACTTGCTCAATCCTGATGGGCCGGACCCCAGCAACAAGCTAACCTACTGATCTGAACGTCTGTCCCCTGGTGTCCAGTGCATGACATAGCGACTGTTCGACTATCTGCCCGCTGGTGGTCAGTGCATATCATATCAACTGGTTGACCAGTTGACTGTCTGCTCCCTGGTAGTCAGTGCACATCATAGCAAGCAATTGAGTGGCCTTAGCATATCATTAGCATATTATTCTTTTCTTTTTTTAAACTTTTTTTTATATATAATTTTAAAAAAATATATTTTATTGATTTTTTACAGGGCGGAAGAGAGAGGGATAGAGAGTTAGAAACATCAATGAGAGAGAATCATTGATCAGCTACGTTTTGCACACCCCCCACTGGGGATGTGCCCGCATCCAACGTACATGCCCTTGACCAAAATCGAACCCGGGACCCTTTAGTCCACAGGCTGACGCTCTATCCACTGAGCTAAACCGGTTTTGGCAGCATATTATTCTTTGATTGTTGAACAGCTGACCAGATGACTAGACACTTAGCATATTAGGCTTTTATTAAATTATTAGATTTAAATAGTCACATGTACTATGATAATGGATAACAGTCTTAGACTTTCCTCTCCTGTTCTTGTTCTATACCATTGTGAGTCTTATCTAGATGCTCTTATTAAAGTCCCTGTGTTAAATGCTTTCTCTGTTATCTCTAAGATCAAAAGAAAGAGAATTACTGCAAAGAATTTTCAAAGCTAGCTTTAAAATGTGCTTTTTGATAAAGAGTACTAAAATTAATTTTAAATTTTCTAATCAATTTACAAAAAATAAAATTAAAAATAAATAACACATACATCTCCGAGTGCTTGAAATGGAAACTTTTAACAATATATACTTTCTACTAAATTTTTTGTCAGTTACATAATTAGTCCCAGAATAAGATAATGACATAATTATAAATAAGTATGGTGCAAATCATAGCACAACCAAGCAGATTTAAGGAAAAAAAATGAAAATCATTCTGTATCTGTCTCTTCACTGTGAGAACACAGAAATTAATTAAGAGAAATATGATAGCTCAAATGCAACAATACAATGTGTGTGTCAATGGAGAGTTGTATAATTTTTATGGGTGATACAAATTACTTTACCTCCAAAGATTAAATATTACCTCAATTTTATGGACTTTAGGATGACTAATGGTTCTTTTCTTTTTTGTTAATCCTCACCTGAGGATATTTTTCCATTGATTTTTTAGAGAGAGTGGAAGGGAGAGAGAGCGAGAGAGAAACATTGATGTGAAAGAGACATATCAGTGGTTGCCTTTGCACATGCCGTGTCCAGGGCCAGGATCAAGCCTGCAACTGAGGTACATGCCCTTGACTGGAACTGAACACAGGACCCGTCAGTCCCCAGGCCGACGCTCTTTCCACTGAGCCAAATCAGCTAGGGCCTAATGGTTCTTTTCAATTAAATCTAAGCATACACATTCGTTTAAAGTAAAATTATTTAAAAGGTGGCCATAAAATCTCAGATTAAAATATTAGGGCTTTTAAGCTCCCTCTGTTTCTCCTCCCTAGTCTCTGCACATATAAACACAGTCATTTTTTAAAGAACAAATGCAGGTTTTAAGAAAAACAACTATCTGTTAAAAACGAAATAATGGCCTCTCTCTGGGAATGGTATTAATGTCAGCATCACCACTGATCAATTCCTCCTTTCTTCTGTGAACTTGGCTTTCAGTACCTTGGGGATAGGGATAGAGGGTAGGAGGATGGAACATGTAAAACAGCCTCAGTATTCAGAGATAAGATTCAAAATATTCAAGTTATGTGAATTCAAGTTATGGATAAACTACATATCAATTTCTAAATGACTTGTTTGGCATTTTGAATAAACATAGTGAAACTTACTACTTTGAGTCAGGGCTTGAAGCAGATAATCCAAGCATCCTTCTACACTATCCACAGTTCTGTCAACAGATGTTATCTTCAGCTTCTTCAAGGTATCACAGAGATTATCTGGTTATCAAAGAAAGAGAAAGAAATCAGAAATCTTACTATAAATATGGCTATCATACGCCACATAACAGTTAAAATAATAGGCAAAGGGCTGTCATAATAGCGAAGTAACATCCACATACATACCAAAATGGCAATGGACTGTACTACTACAAATTTATTAAATAAATTTTTATCTAAGACAAATATAAAGTATTCATTCTGTATATATAAAATATCAGGAATAGTCCACAAACTGTTGCAGAATATCTTTTTCAGCATTTTAAAATATATATATATATATATATATATATATATATATATATTTTTTTTTTTTTTTAATGATTTCAGAGAGGAAAGGAAAGGGAGAGAGAGAGAGAGATACATCAATGATGAAAAAGAATCATTGATAGGCTGCCTCCACATGCCCCACACTGGGGATAGAGCACATCCATGTACAAACTCGTGCACTGGACCTCTATCTATAACAATAAATATGCTAATTAGACCAGACAGCTGAATGACCTTCTGGATGTCCTTCCAGATGACCTGGATGTGCTTCCAGGTGAAGCTGGGGATGCAAGCCGCAACAGCTGTGAGGACTGAACCCCTTGCACAAATTTGGTGCATCAGGCCTCTGGTTTAGTTAATAAAATTACATAGGTTTCCTGTATACAATTCTATAACACATCATCTGTATAATGCATTGTGTTCACCACCTTCTTCCATCACCATGTATTTGACCCTCTTTACCTGTTTTCTACCTTCCCAACTCCCCTTTCTCTCTAGTAACCACCATACTATTCTCTCTGTTTATGAGTTTCTATTTGTCTGTCTTCTTTGTTCATTTGTTGATTTCAGTTTTATATCCAATACAAAATTCGTGTACTGGGAGGGAGTCCTCAGCAAAGCTTGTGCCCTCTCGCAGGCTGGGACCCCTTAGGGGATGACCGCCTACCAGCTTAGGCCTGCTCTGTGAGCTGGGCTTCCGGCTGAGCAGCCTGTAAGAGTGCACTGACCACCAAGGGGAAGCTCCTGCATTGTGCATCTGCCTCCTGGTGGTCAGTGCATGCCATAGCAACCAGTCGTTCTGGTCATTCCACCATAATGGTTACTTAGGCTTTTATTATATAAAAGATATGAGTGAAATCATTTTTTATTGACTTTTCCTATCTGACTTATTTATTTTAGCATGATAATCTCAAGATTCATCCATGTTGTTGCAAATGGCAGTACTCATCTTTTCTTACAGCTGAGTAATATTCCATTGGGGATATATATACATATATATATATATATATATATATATATATATATATATATATATATACCATACTGAAAGGAGTGGCATTTTTTTTCTACAAATCTACATAATGCCTGTCATAATAGAAGACAGTAGATTCTCATATCTGCTTCTGTATTCAATCTTTTGTAATTTGTTATTTTGGTTGAGTAGATGAAGAAAATCTAGTCTCATCATACATACTAGTATACATAGTTGAAAAACAAGAATACACTAATAGCCTTTTCAGATAATCATGGATATTCTTTGATACACACCAAACCATAACAAGTGGTAATTTTTAAAGGTTAGTTGCCATGTGAAATCTGAAACAATATTAATGAGTGTTTCCAACACTTACATTACAATCCACTGGTTTCTTGCACTTTGAATCATATATGCATATATGCATTACAAGATATTTACCATCAATACACTTGGTCATTAAAAAATCTGGTGAGAGTTATGCATACCTTTCAAATATTAACACATTTCACTGTACTATTTTAAAATACCACATTTGTTAAAGTCACTAATCTTATTAAAAGTACTGGGAACCTGTCCAGTTCAAGGTGATAGAAGTTTTCCAAAATTCTATTTAAAAAAAAAAAAACTCCAACTTTATCTCTGGCAAAAAATATGGTCAGTTGGTCAGTTGGTCTTCTTACATGGCAAATTAACCTCATTCATTTGTGAGAAAATATCTGCCAAATAAGAAAAACCAGTTTGATACTTCCTTCAAATAAAATATGTTATTCCATGGAAAAAAAAATACCTTGGTCAGCTCACAACTGAAACAGTTACTCATATGTTTTTCTTCAAATTACCACCAGACTTTGTAATATAATGGAAGTATTTATATGTACTTCCCTTTTCATCACATAGGACATTTTTAATTTTACACAAAGACTGAGATTTTTAAGAACACTATTTTCCTGCTGCATTATGGACATTCTTGAATGAAACTGGTATTTTTCACTTCAAGAATATGATGGTGAAGAATATCATAACTAGCCCTAGCCAATTTGGCTCAGTGGATAGAGTGACAGTCTGCAGATCAAAGGGTCCTTGGTTCGATTCCAGTTAAGCGCATGTACCTCGTTCATCTGTTGCAGGCTCACCCCCCAGCCGGGGTCCTGGTCGGGGACCAGGCAGGAGGCAACCAATCAATGTATTCTCTCACATCTATGTTTTTCTCTTTCACTCTTCCTTAAAAAAATCAATGGAAAATATATCCTCAAGTGAGGATTTAAAAAAAAAGAAGAATATCATAACTACTAATATAGTTTGGTGCTACTATCCTGTTTCCCTAAAAATAAGACAGTGTCTTACATTAATTTTTGCTCCCAAAGATGCGCTAGGTCTTATTTTCAGGGGATGTATTATGTTTCCATGAAGTAGGTCTTATTTTCAGAGGATGTCTTATTTTTGGGGAAATATGGTACTACCCTGATTCACACAGACTAAAGCATCAGCAGTTTTACCCACAACTGCTTTTGCACCATCGTCAGTGCAAATGTCAACAAGTGAAAAAGACAAATGATGTCTTGATTGTATTATGCAAAGAGTTTTGATCTCATGGACACCCTAATGGGATACTGAGGACCACCTAGGATGCTACTCTCATATTAGAATTTCAGGCATTTTCTTACTTCAAAGTAAGATACACATTTTGTTAGACTTTTGTGCATTATCAACTCATAACAATTCAAACACTATGATGTAATCCTCTGTTATGAAATGAGAAGTCACTTATTTTCTATGTCAACCCAGGAAAAAGTAGCCAAAAAAAAAAGTATATTGAATAACACTAACATCTCTATTGATGCCTCGTTTAACTAGTAACTAATCTAGTAAACCTAAACCAAATACTTTATTAAAAATTCTAAGATATCATTCACAACCAAGGTTAATATTTATCTTCTTAGAAAAAATAGTTTTGAAAAGTTTATTTTTTTCTAAAGAAATAGAAAACTATATATATAAAAGTATCCTATCTAATAAAGAAGGAATATGCTAATTGACCCTCATTCCGTTGCAAAGATGGCAGCACCCACAGCCAATAAGGAAGGGATATGCTAATTGACACCCACGCCTTTAAAGATGGCAGTGCCCACAGTCACAAGATGGCGGCGCCCAATCCCCTCAATCCCACCAGGACGGCAGGTGAGCAGCAAGCCCAGGCCTGCCCCCAGGCAGGCCCAGCCTTTCTATGCACCTGCCTCAGGAGTCCCCCAGTCCCCTCAGCTCCCCAGACACCCAGTGCCGGCCCGAGGCACAGGCAAGCCTCGGATATTGGCTGCCCAGCCACCCAGGGCCGGCCTGAAAAGCAGGTAAGCCTCGGATGACAGCTGCCCAGCTGCCCAGGGCTGGCCGAAGAGTTGTCCTGCCAGCAGTGGCAGCAGCAGAGGTGTGATGGGGCATTACTTCCCTTGATTTCCGGGTCACCTCCCGCCCTTAAGGGCTCCAGGACTGTGAGAGGGGGCAGGTCAGGCTGAGGGAGCCCCCTCCAGTGCATTCATTTTCATGCACCGGACCTCTAGTCTCTTCTATAAACTAAAAAGAAGTGGAAGGATATCATATCTCAGATATACTTTCTTTAACCTTATTAGCTGGATAGTAAGTTGATTTTTCTAAAATAAAGTATAAGTAATGTATAATAACTAAGTTCATATTATTTTTTAATTGATTGATTTTAGAGAGGACAGAGACAGAGAGAAACACTGACTTGCTGTTCCATTTATTTATGCATTCACTGGTTCTTGTATGTGCCCTGACCAGGGACCAAACCCATAACCTTAGTATATTGGGACAATGCTCTAACCAACTTAGCTACCTAGCCAGGGCCTAAGTTCATATTATTAAAATAAAAACTAACTATCAGAACACTGAGGAAATAAATCACACTTACAATGTTAGTCAAATTATAGCAATTCATCAAAACTATCAGTAAGTAATGAAAGCAGTTAGGACTTATTTAATACTACCCTTATTGGCACATGCATCTTTTAAAAATATTTCCTTTCCTTTATCTCATCCCTAACTCTCCTTGCTTGCTACCCCTTCCTCATCAAGTCTCAACCTAGATGTCCCCACCCCAGAGGCCAAGGGCCATTTGGATATTTATAATGTCATTTATCAACTTAAAAACTAACTTGCTATAATTAGTCAGTCAAACATTTAATTTAACTCACTCTAATGTCTTGGCAGAGCCAGACCAAATGATTTTTTGCCCACAGGCCACTCAGCACCTATGTATGCAAATTAGCACATCTTTGTTGGGTTAATTTGCATACTCAATCCTGATTGGCTGGTGGGCATCACGAAGGTACAATTAGAATATTACTTGTTTATTAGCTAGACTAGATGTGCCTAATTTATAAATTAAATTTTATCACAGATGTTAGGTCTGATCAAAAAATCGAACTGATACCCCCTTCCCTAGAAAACTGGCCTTTAGGTCATTTTGCTACTGATATTCCCTTTCACTTACACCATATTCCATTTGCTAAGGCCAGAATCTTTCCCCTCTGGACCTGCCCAGAGAATTCTCCACCCAGAAAAAGCCTACCTGGAGTCCTTTAAAATATGTGTTTCCCAGTCTCTGGGTGCTGCACTATTTTGTGGCTCAGCCCATCTGGCTTTCCAGATGACCTAATAAATTCGTAATTCTCTACTACTTTTGGCCTCATATGTACTTCCTTCAGTGACACTAACAAAAGATATTATGTATAGAGAAAAAAAACATAGTATATATAGGGTTCACTACTATCCTCGGTTTCAGATATCTACTAGGGATCTTAAAACATATCCTCCTGAGATGTATAATGCACAGTGTAAATGCCATTGCACTATACCTTTCACTTGGCACACAAGAGGTATCCAGTAAACATTTATTAAATTAACTGACTGAATAAGGGAATGAATTTCTCATTTGAAATGAAAGAAAAACTCAGTAAACATTGATTTAGCAAGTCATTCCCACTTTGGTGAGTTTTAGGAATACAGTCAAACTTCAGTTCTCAAATGTCTCCCATCTCGAACAATTCAGTTCTTGACCAAGTTGTTCACAGAAAAAATGTCTGGGCTGTGAAACTAAACTTCAGTTTTAGACCTGACAACCCTTTCACGCTGATACCTCAACATGACAAAAAGAGTCTCTCAGGCAACAAAGGAGGGAATGCACAGTTTTAAAACATAAGGAGGCCAAGTGCTAATGTTGCTAAGGATGTGAAAGAAACAAGGGCATGGGCAGGTACTGAAGAGGTAGAAAAACTGTTGGTTTGGATAATTAAAAAGCAGTTAGCCAGTGACAGCATTCAGAGGCAGCCATATATGAACAAGCAAAGATGCTGCATACTGACCCCCCAAAAACTAGTGCTGAAAACGATTTGGTTAAGGCTAGTAGGGGTGGTTCAATGACCTTAAGAAGTGTTTATTTATAGATTAAACAGTATATTAGACATGTACTGTATATAAGAAAGGTTAAAACAGGGAATCATCTGTGAGTTTGGAATAGATTTATTCAATATACATTATTTCTAATGGGAAAAAAATGATTCTGTTTCCAAACTGCTTCTCAAACAACCTTCTGGAAAAAATTAAGAGAGTGTGGACTTTCCACTTTAATCTGTTTCTTACTGAGACAATGTATCTTTAAAGTTTTATAACTGTTCCAATTATTACTGTTACATAACAAACCACCCCAAACTTACTGACATAAAACAAAAGCCATTTTATTGAGCTCAGATCCTCTGAACCAGGAATTCACAAAGGGCACATTGAAGATGGCTTGTCTCTCTGCTCCACCAGATCTGGAACAGATCTCAAAGTCTAGAGCAGCCGTGGGCAAACTACGGCCCTTGGGCCGGATCGGCCTGTTGGGCTGTTCTATCCGGCCCGCGGAGCAGAAAGAGCGGAGGGTTCTCTTGCTCTCCCCTCCGATTTTTCACCAGCAGCCCAAGATGAGAGTGCCAGCATGGTCAGGTTGCTTTTGTTCCGGCCCTCCGGTCCAGTTTAAGAACCCATTGTGGCCCTCGAGTCAAAAAGTTTGCCCACCCCTGGTCTAGAGGTATCTCTGGGAGTGATTCAATGGCTGCGGCTGGCATCATCTGAATGCATAGTGTAATAGTCCATTCACTCACATGTCTAGGGACTGGTCTGGAAGGACTTGAAGGCTAGGACTAGTGTAATAGTTCATTCACTCACATTAACTATTAGATCATGCATCATCTGAATGCATAATCTAATAGCTCATTCACTCACATGTCTAGGGACTGGTCTGGAAGGCTAGGACTGACCACCTGAAATCTTGGGCCTCTCCACGTGGCTTTCCTCACAGCATGGCAGCTTTAGGGTCTCAGGCTTAGCGCTCCAAGCCGCCAGTGTTTCAACAAACAAGGTGGAAGCAGCATTACTTTTTAAGACTGAGCCTAAGAAATCCAACAGCATCACTTCTGCAGCATTCTACTGGTTACCAACAGCATTCTACTGTGCAAATCCAACAGGAAGTGAACTCCCCAACTCTCAATGGGGAGTAGTAGCAAGTTCTAGAAGAATATGTGAGGCAAAAGATATTGCTGTGGTCATCTTCGGAAAATATAATCTGCTACAATAACTTTGTACTCACTACATGATTTGATTAAAAGAACACAAGTAGCACTATATCCTTTGGTTTTAACCAACAATACAAAATAATATTTCGCCAAAATAATATTTTCGGCCTTGAAAATAGAAATTAAAATTTATATGGATAGCTCTGACAGGGTAGCATAGTTGGTTAAAGCATCGTCCTGATATGCCAAGGTTGCAGATTCAATCTCTGATCAAGGCACACGCAAGAATCAACCAATGAATGTATAAATAAGTGGAACAACAAATCAATGTCTCTCTCCCCCCTTCTCTCTTTAAAATAAATTTTAAAAATTTATGTGTAGCCGAAACCGATTTGGCTCAGTGGATAGAGCGTCGGTCTGGGGACTGAAGGGTCCCAGGTTCGATTCCGGTCAAGGGCATGTACATTGGTTGCGGGCACATCCCAATAGGGGGTGTGCAAGAGGCAGCTGGTCGATGTTTCTCTCTCATTGATGTTTCTAGCTCTTTATCCCTCTCCCTTCTTCTCTGTAAAAAAAAATTTTAAAAAATCAATAAAATATATTAAAAAATGTATGTACATATTATTTTAAGTAATATTTATAGATGTTATTATTACCTATATTTTAGTAAGATGAGAAAGTTGAATTCAGAAACTGAGTAACTTGCCCAGAAAGGTAAGTGCCAACACTGGTATAAATCCAGATGTGTATCTTTAAAGTCCAGGATCTTTCCATTGAACAGGCATTTTGCACAGTACCATCATCTATATAAAATGCAGCTACTGTAATGACCATTAACGCCCTAACAACCGGTCACTATGATACCCACTGTGGCCAGCGAACCGGCCGATCAGGGGATGGGGCCAGCAGTTAACATCACAGCCCCTACCACCTGCCGGCCTGCCCTGATGGGACTCTCCCACCCCGACTAAGAGCCAGGCCTGCTGGCCAAATGCCTCCTCCATTCCCCCCTGGCCAGCCACGTCCCCATCAGCCTGCCCACCACAATAGACCCACCGCTAATCACACACCCCCACCCCAATAGTGGGCAGGGCTGGGCAGCCAACTTCCTGCAGCCCCTCCCCCTGGCTGGCCATGCCCCTGATGGGCACCCCTACCCCAATCAGGGGCAGGGCTGGCTGGCCAACCACCCACGGCCCCTCCCCAATGCCGCTGGACCCCGATTGGCACCCCCACACCCACCCCATTCAGGGGCGGGCCGGCCGCCCCCCCCCCCCATGGCTGGTTATGCACCCAACTACCCCCCCAACTCCATTCGGGGGCAAGGCACAACAGCCAATAGCCCAAGGTCCCTTTCCCCTGCTCAGGGGCCCTTATCGGGCCTTGATTCAGGCAGGCTGGCTGGCCAACCTCCCACCATCTCTTCCTCCTGACAGGCCCAGCCCGGATCCACTCTGATTGGGGCTGGGCCAGCCAGACCCTACCCATGCACAAATTCATGCACTGGGCCTCTCATCTTAAATAAAATTCATACAGGTCCCATGCATATCGGAGATGTGCAAAGCAAGGACTTTGATTTATATAAATGTAAGCTCTTCAAGAATGAATTTATAACCCAAACATGTTAGATAGTTGTACTAGGTAATAACTATCTATAGATCTGAATGTTAAATTTTTTTTAAAAATCACAATGAAATGTACCAGGGAGCACTCTCTGCCCAAGTGTCTCAAGGGTGGTACAGTGCTGAGTACATACTCTACCTTTCAGTACTGTATAACTGATTAAGTAAGTGAATTCTAGGGAAAAATTTCCAGATCACTGTAAGTAATAAGCACTTACATATTTCAGAGTTCTGTACCAGATGCTAAAAAGCTAAATATGATCTAACCTCGCATTTAAATTCTTTCGCATTTGTGTCTTGGGAATTAGGGCCTTATCTGTATCTATTATTCATTGCTTGTATTATTCTTCATCTACCAGTTAGAAGTGAAGCTTTTAAAAAGCAGAAAATGTGGCTCCATTGCACTACTTATTTTTTCACTTTCCGTAACGCCTGATATGGTTGTCTTGCATTTCTGATTTGACTGATTATTCAATGTACAACCTATACCAAAGCCAGAAATGTGGCACAGTGGACAGTTATTCTCTTGGAGCTTAACACTACCCTCCCAAAAAATGCATTTTTGCAACCAAAGGGAAATGTATCAAGTCATGTAAATTTTCTATCTTTGATCTAAATAATTTTGAGGCCAAATAACTTATAACTCTATAGGCAAACGTGAATTTCTATGGAGAATAAATATATCAATGTAATGCTTGCTTTTTCTAATGAATATTCTCACCTTTTATGCTGGAATTACCTAATAAAACATCAAAAGGAAATATTTTTCAGAAGAATTAAAGAAAATAGTTTTTAATAAAATGACAAATTTCGTGTTAAAATAAAATTATTCCTGGTTTGTGTTTTCTAGCTATGAAAACACTCATAAATTACAGATCTTCCTAGATATTTAAAATTATAAATGTTAAATTTTTATATAAAATTTTAAATACATTTTTAAGTTTAAAATCATAGGGTTTTATATGTTTATATAAATAATTTATATAATTCTTATGTTAAAAATGTTTTCCAATATGTAAGAAAATAATATTCCATTCAAACTATCCAGCAGCTCTGTGCTTTGATGACTTTTTAAAAATGCCACGCCACCATTTTCCTTTAAAAGTATATTTAATGTTCAAGGACCAAAATTTTTAAAAGGAATAAAAATATAGACCTTGGTTTCAGGACTAATAAGTCTTTATTAGGTAACTAATCTTCAAGGCTTCTATTTGAAATCTATTCCTTGGTTTTTATTCAATAATAACAATATTTTAAATATTTTAAAGATATACATGAAATGAGGATTTAAAGAGCTTAAGTAACTTGCCAAAGGCTAAAACTACACAAGTAAATTATGGAAGAGAGAGTCTATCCTATTTTCAAAATGTTTTTATTGCTTTTTTGGAACTAGAGGGAGAGGGAGAAAGAAATATCTATGTGAGAGCAGAACATCAACTGATTGCCTCCTGCAGGCCCACTATGGGGGATCTAGCCCACAACCCAGGCATGTGCCCCAAGAGGGGAGTAGAACCAGCAACCTATCGGTGCATGGTATGACGCCCAACCAACTGAGCCACACCAGCCAGAGGTATTCTCTATCTTTTGATTTCTTATATCATTCTGGTCAATTGAAAATTCAGTGTCAAGATGATCGATGAATACTTATTAATACTCTATCTGAGATTTCTCTAATAGCTTTTAAATTACTAAGGACTTGTTTTTATATTAGAAATTGTGGTAAAATTGAACTTATATTATTTTTTGAAAAGTAACAAATTTTTCTAAACCTAATAAATTATTGTGAAAGTTAAATCATGGACTGTCTAATAGTATATGTATCCACATTGTGACAGCTGAATAAAGACAGAAAACATATTTCCAGTTAAAAAGAAACTTCCATATATCTAAACTCATTTAGCTATGCAATTAAGGAACTTCTACTTAACTTTCTATTGGAAATACTTAATCTGCAATGTAACAGCAAGCTAAAGGGCAAATATTAAGAGAAACATCTAAAAGAATTCTGTACATGCCTTTCAGACATGAATATGCTCATTACAATCATATGCCTATGAACTGATAGCAAAATTACAAAGCCCATAAAGTCACATTAAAGATCTGCATTAACAAATAAAATCTGCAATCAATTTTAATGAGCATAACTCAGAATCCCAATGAAGTAAAATGCTATCTCAAGAAAAGAATTACATTCTTAGTGTAATTAATGTTATATTTTAAATTTCAGCAATAAAAAATTTGTGGGTAGTTGTTTTCTCTCTCATTCTACATTAAAAAAAAAAGAGTAATGTGCAAATTAACCATCACTCCACTCCACAAGCCACACCCACAAGCCAATCAGAGCAAGTATGCAAATAAACCCAACCAGGATGGTTACAGCCACAGAGAGCAAGAGGGAAGCGTTTCCCTTGCAATGGAGGAAGCCAAGCTTCCCCCCTGCCTTTGCCAGCCTAAGCCTCCACTCAAGGTTGCAAAGTTTCCATTATAGAAGGTAAACAAATCCAAACAGAAACGGCTGTCATCACTTAGCAAGCAGGAGGCTTGGCTCTGCTCCAGGCTATAGTTTCAATTGTAGAAAGTAAATAAATCTCAGATACCAGGGCCTCCACTTGGGTCGCCAGGGGGCATGGCTGGCCTGCAAACCATCACAGGCCCTTGCTCATGCTGCCCCATGCCCCAAGAGAACCCCCACCCTGATCCGAGACACCCTTCAGGGCAAACTAGCTGACCCCCACCCGTGCACCAGGCTTCTATCCTATCTAATAAAATAGTAATATGCAGATTGACCATCACTCTAACACACAATATGGCTGCCCCCATGTGGTCAAAGATCCTGCCCCTATGTGGACACAAGATGGCCAGCAGGGGAGGGCTGTTGGGAGGGACCAGCCTGCAAGGGAGGGCAGTTGAAGGTGATCAATCCTGCAGGAGAGGGCAATTAGGGGTGACCAGGCTGGCAGGCAAGCGAGCAGTTGAGCCAGCAGTCCTAGATTTGTGAGAGGTATGTCCCAGATTGGAGAGGGTGCAGGCTGGGCTGAGGGACAACCCCCCTCTGCCCCAGTGCATGAATTTCGTGCACTGGGCCTCTAGTTAAATATACTAGAGGCCCAGTATATGAAATTGATGTATGGGTGTGTGTGTGTCCCTCAGTCCAGCCTGAACTCTCTCGAATCTGGGACAACTCTCTCACAATCCAGGACTGCTGGGTCCCAACCACTCACCTGCCTGCCTGTCTGATTGCCCCTAGCCACTTTTGCCTGCCACAATGATCACCCTCTAAACACTCCCATGCCAGCCTGATCAACACCTAACTGCTTCCTTGCTGAACCGAATGCCGCTAACTTCCTTCACCTGCTGGCCTGGTCACCCCCAAGTGCCCTCCCCTGCTGGCTGGTCGCCCCCAACTGCTCTTCCCTGCTAGCCCAGTCACCTCTAACTGCCCTCACATGCTGGCCTGGTTCCCCCCAACTGCCCTCCCCTGCAGGCCTGGTTCTCCCAACTTCCCTCCCCTACAGGCCTGGTCCCCGGAAACTGCTCTCCCCTGCAGGCCTGGTGCCCCCTGCCAACTGCCCTCCCCTACAGGCCTGGGCCCCCATCTTCCCCTGTAGGCCTGGTCACCCCCCCCCCCCAACTGCCCTTCTCTGCTGTCCTGATCACCCACAACTACCCTCCCCTGCCGGCCATCTTTGATCAAATGGGAGAGGCCATCTTTGTGTGTTAGAGTGATGGTCAATTTGCATATTGCCTTTTTATTAGACAGTATTTTTTGATCTATGTAATATCTTTGATTTTGCCTCTTGACTTTCAGAAGGCCTAAAATGTTTATCATCTGGTCCTTATATGAAAGGTTTGGATACTTATGCTCTACAGTGGGTGGTGCTATTCCAAATGCTGCAACACCTAGGAATGTCTTGATAATACAAATTACTGATCCACCCCACCCTTACTGAATCAGAATGTCTGAGGGTGGGTCCAATAATTCTTTTTCCCAATAAACACTACAGGTGATTCTTAATGCAACATGAAGTTTAAGAACCTCTGCTCTTAAATAGGATTTTAGAGACTGAGTTGTGTCCCTTGGATATACTGTTTAATCCTCTGAGCCAACAAAATTATAGTGTCACACACTTCATAGAATTGTTGGCATGATTAAAATTTAAAAAATGTTAAAAACACTAAAGCTAAATATAAATGATGTCAATAATTTATAATAAGTGGTAATATATAGTCATTATTAATATATAGTCATTATTAATCCAAAGGTGTACTGGCAAGCCCCCTTGTACCAGCCCATGAGATATGATTATTAAAGTTTCAGAAACTTTGTGAGGCAATTATTAAAGTAGCTATTATTAATATAATTAAATTATATAAAATTAAAATGAAATGTTATATTCAAACTTATTTTAAGATGCAATACTCAAAACTCATTACTAATTACTTTATTACATGTTACTATTATACTATTACCTGTGCTCATGAGGTTCTTATGTCTATTCTAGCAATTTCAGAATAGGACTCTCCCAAGGATAGAGAATTTAGCCTTTCTCCCATATGAAAAAAAAAAGGGGGGGGAGATATATACAAAATAGATATAATACCAACATAAGAAAAATTATTGAATCAGTCAATCTATGCTCTTTTAAAAAAATTAATTTTAGTGATCACTAGATTACAAAAACATTTTATCACTCTGCTCTGACATGCAAAGTGCAAGTAAAGTACTATTTTTTACTATTAACCCATGAAACCATTCTTGGACTTAAAACACAAAGATAAAAAAAACATCTATATTGCCGAAACCTGTTTGGCTCGGTGAATAGAGCATCAGCCTGCGAGCTGAAAGGTCCCAGGTTCAATTCCAGTCAAGGGTATGTACCTTGGTTGCGGGCACATCCCCAGTAGTGGGTGTTCAAGAGGCAGCTGATCAATGTTTCTCTCTATCTCTCTCCCTTCCTCTCTGTAAAAAAATCAATAAAAATATATTTAAAAAAACAAAAACAAAAAACCCCCATCTATATTGCTAAATACACATTTAAAAAGAAAAACAAAACCCCAGGAATTAAGAGTAAAATTAGAGGCATAGATATAACTAGAGAAATTCCAAATTCACAAAGATGAAATAAAAAGGGATAAAATACATTAATCATTAAAAATAATAACCTTCATAACCCTAGTCTGTATTTCTCAATGATTATAGCATTCATTGGTAGGCTGGATTCCAGTCAAGGGCGGTCAAGGACATATACCTTAGTTGCAGGGTTGATACCCAGCCTCTGGTAAGGAAGGGTGTGTGAGGCAACCAGTCAATGTGTCTCTCTCTCCCCATTTCTTCCCTCTAGAAATCAATGGAAAAAATATCCTTGGATGAGGATTAACAAAAAAAAAAAAAAAAAAAGAATAACTTTTATGCAATATGCCATGTAAAATTATAAAACCATTCCTAAACTCATTCTGCATGACAGAAATTGCAAAAATAAAAGTTTATAAAAATTCAAAGAAGTGTCAAAGAGATGTGAGGCACTATGGTAAGATTACAAATTATTCTCAGGCAAGAAAAAGGCATGTGTCATTTCATGTAAAGTGCAATGTTTTTTAAATGTTAAAAAAAAATCCTATGCTCATTTATTTACACATCTTTAAACTGGTCAAGGAACATAGCATGACTACCAGTATACACAGTAAACTCTATTTCCACTTACTCATTATCACTTAGGTTTTACAACTAACCTCCAAATTTTCCAAATCTCTTAAAGATGCCATATATATATATATATATATATATATATATATATATATATATGTGTGTGTGTGTGTGTGTGTGTGTGTATGTATATATGTATACATATATACCTCTTTTATTAGGTAGGATGTATGTATATATACAGACATATATATACACACATATATATATACATTCATCCTACCTAATAAAAGAGTAACATGCAAATTAACCATCACTCTGCTACACCCACCAGCCACACCCACCAGGCAATCAGAGCAAGTATGCAAATTAACCCCTATCAAGATGGCTGCCACCACAGAGACCAGAAGAGAGGCTTGGGTTTCCCAGGCAACAGAGGGAGCCAAGCTTCTGCAGCCCTGGCTGGCCTAGGCCTCCACTCCAGGCTACAAAGTTTTAATTATAGAAGATAAACAAATCCAAACAGAAATGGAGGTAGCCATGGAGAGAGGAGGGGGCTTGGCTCTGCTCCAGGCTACAAAGTTTCAATTGTAGAAGATAAATAAATTCTAGATACCATGGCCTCTGCTTGGGTTGGGGGGGGGGGGGGGGACGCGCACGTGGCTGGCCTACAAACCACCACAGGCTCCTTGCTCAGGCTGCCCCACACTCCAAGGGAACCCCCACCATGATCCGGGACACCCTTCAGGGCAAATCAGCTGGCCCCCACCCATGCACCAGGCCTCTATCCTATGTAATAAAAGAGTAATATGCAGATTGACCATCACTCTAACACACAAGGTCAAGATAGCTGTCCCCATGAGGACACAAGAGGGTCACTAAAAGATGGCCAGCAGGGGAGAGCAGTTGGGAGGGACCAGGTCTGCAAGGGAGGGCAGTTGAAGGCGATCAACCCTGCAGGGGAGGGCAGTTAGGGGTAACCAGGTCAGCAGAGGAAGGAAGTTGGGGGCAAACAGGCTGGCAGGAGAGAAGTTAGACATCAATCAGGCTGGCATGGGAGTAGTTAGGGGGTGATCAGGCTGGCAGGCAGAAGCGGTTAGAGGCAATCAGGAAGGCAGGCAGGCAGGCAAGCAGTTGGGAGCCAGCAGTCCTGGATTGTAAGAGGGATGTCCGTCTGCCTGTTTAGACCCAATCAACAGGCAGTTGAACATCCCTCGAGGGGTCCCAGATTGGAGAGGGTGCAGGCTGGGCTGAGGGTTACCCCACACACACCCCATGCACCAATTTCGTGCACCAGGCCTCTAATACACACACACACACACACACACACACACACACACACACATATATATATATAGACACACAAACACACTAGAGGCCCAGGGTACCTTGTCCTCTCTGACATCCCCCAAAGGGTCCCAGATTGCAAGAGGGCACAGGCCAGGCTAAGGGATCCCTCCAGTACATGATAGGGTCCGGAAGAGAGTGCGGCAAGGCTCCAGGGTGTGCCAGGCCCTTCTTGCCCAGTCCCAATCTCCAGGATCCCGGCAGCAAGCTAACCTACAGATCGGAGCATCTGCCCCCTGATGGTCAGGGCGCATCATAGGGGCTGATCGGACACAGCATATTAGGCTTTTATTACGTAAAAGGGTACGGATACGGGTACAAACACACACACACACACACACACACACACACACACACACACACATGCACGCACACACGCACACACTGGGTAGTATACTAACTAAACCACATTAGTTTGGAGCCTTTTCTCAGTCCTTATTACTCTAATTGTTTTGAAGCAATAAACAACGTTTTGACCATTTACTCTTTCTTAAAACCAACTATAGGTCAATTCTAGTCTTTCATTCCCACCCAGTTCTGTCTTTTTCAGTGTCAAGTCATTTCACTCCTTTCCTCTAACTAAAGGGTATTCTTCAAGATTCTTACCTTGGACAAATTTTCTTCCTTTTTCTTTGTTGACTCTCATCCTCCCACCAAACTTAAAATATCATAGCAGTATATTTGTGGATAACTTCCAGATCTCTAGTTGGAATCTTCTCTTGAGAGTTAAAATAACTGTCTATTTAATACTTTGTACCTAGTTTCAGCCAGTCAATAAATTTTTACTGCATAGCTGCTATATGCCAGACACTAGTGCTAGAAATGTATGAAGAACCTAATATGAAAGTCACTGTCATCAAGGAACAGATCATCTAAATGGCAGACCAAAAGTCCAACTCTAAAAGTTCAAAATGGATTACTGCTGTGTCTTCTTCCAATGAATTCAGTATATTAATAGACTGCACATTCTCATTACAGCCAAGGTGCTAATGTGTAACTCCTTTCTCAATTTCATATCTGATCTGTTACCAAGTAAATCCTATTCTTTATTTGCAATATTCTATTCCCACGGCCTGAGCCTACTTCAAGCCATTAAGTACTTTCACCCAAACTGCAACAACCATTGCTTCTGAAGCATTCTTCAACTTCTCATCTGACTCATCCTGAACTCAGGTAACAGGTTAATTTTCCCAAACCACAAACAGATGTGATCTATCACTTCAGTAATAAATATGTTTGATAGTTCCTCAATAAACAATTCATATCCAAAAACTTCTTCAGCTTGGCATTTATAGCCCTCCATTACTTGGTCTTTATCTATTAACTAGAGGCCCATGCACAAAGAGATGTGTGCAATAGGCTTTTCTTCCCTTGGCTTCCAGCACCGGTTTTTCTCCAGCACCTGGGACCCAGGCCTTCCCTCCGGCCGGAGTTTGCCTTTTTTATTTTCCCTGCAGACGCCAGCAGGAGCCTGCTATATTCGCCTTCACTGCTTCGCTGCAGACTGAGGTCTTTGTCTTCGCTGTGGCCAGAGTGCCGCTCCTGTAGATCCCTTGGCACACCCGCCCACCCTCCCTCTCATAGCAGGCATCCTGCCCTGACTGGCCACTCTGTGCCTGGAACAGCAGGGCGACCTCCATCTTTGTCCTTCTAATTTGCATATTCCCTCCTGATTGGCTGGTGGGCAGTGGACTAATGGTCAATTTGCATGTTTCTCTTTTATTAGTGTAGACTAGAGGCTCAGTGCATGAATTTCATGCTTGTAGGGTCCCTGGCGGCTGGGGGAGGCTGGCCAGGTACTCCCTCCCTTCCCTTGGCCTGCCCCACCCCCTGGTCAAACTCCCAGAAGAATTCCCTGTCAAGGGGACAATTTGCATACTACTTTTTTATTACATAGGATAGGAGCCCATTTGCAGGAAGATTCCTGCAAGCAGCCACTGCCGCCACTCTCGAGAATGCTGCCACTACCACCTGCCCCACCCCGCCCACTGCTGACCTTGCTTTCCCTCTGGCAGCCACCTTGCTTTCCGCTTTTCCTCCCTCTTCCTTCTAAGCTGTCTTCAGTCTTCACTCCTCCCTCCCTCTGCATATGCAAATTAACCACCATCTTTGGTGGGGTTAATTTGCATACTCGCTCTGATTGGGTGTGGGTGTAGTGAAGGTATGGTCAATGAGCATTTTTCTCTTTTATCAGTGTAGATATTTTTTATTTCTGCCATCTACTATTTCCTTTCCTTTTGCTCCAGCCAATATGGCTACTTAATCTTATTTGGAAATTCCTTAAATATTCCCTATCTATCTTCATTTATGTCATTTCTCTCCTCCCACCCCGAACCTGATTTAACAGTCTTCATTCATTTGTACCTTTCAGAAACGTACCCAACCTTTGTTTCAAATAACATAATTTTTCAAAAATCATCCCTCTATCCTGACTCTATAATATATATATGTAAAGGCTATTTTTAATGTAACTTTTACTTTATTTCTAGTATATTTACCTATGTATGTTACATCCTTCCTGTTAAGATTATAAGCAACTTGAAACATGTCTTATTCAGCCGAAACCGGTTTGGCTCAGTGGTAGAGCGTCGGTCTGCGGACTGAAAGGTCCCGGGTTCGATTCCGGTCAAGGGCATGTACATTGGTTGCGGGCACATCCCCGGTGGGGGGTGTGCAAGAGGCAGCTGGTCAATGTTTCTCTCTCATCGACGTTTCTATCTCTCTATCTCTCTCTCTTCCTCTAGGTAAAATATCAATAAAATATATTTTTTAAAAAAAGAAAGAAATATGTCTTATTCATCTTTGTCCTCCCACAGTATATTACACATGGCTGACATTCAATAAATATTAAGTACACGTTGAATTTAAAATAAAATATATACATAAAGTAATAGCATGGTCCATAAAATTATATAAGAAGTTTCCATCACTTTCTTAGGGAGAAAAATCTCGGCCATAAGAATACCTTTTGTAAAAGTCACCTTATTTATTTTTTATAACGACAGATTAAAACGTGATTCCCTCCCCCCCCCCCACACACACACATTAATCAGTACACCTTCCACCTTTTATGTGTACATGAATAATTATAAAAACTTCCTTGGCTCAGAATATAAAATTGCTTTCCAAAGTTTCAATTTTACACTATCATATGTACCTAATGATCATACACTCAATCCCCTCACCATTGAAAATAGTAGTATATACGCCGAAACCGGTTTGGCTCAGTGGTAGAGCATCGGTCTGCGGACTGAAAGGTCCCAGGTTCGATTCCGGTCAAGGGCATGTACATTGGTTGCGGGCACATCCCCGGTGGGGGGTGTGCAAGAGGCAGCTGGTCGATGTTTCTCTCTCATCGACATTTCTAGCTCTCTATCTCTCTCCCTTCCTCTCTGTAAAATATCAATAAAATATATTTTTTTTTAAAAAAGAAAGAAAAGAAAATAGTAGTACAGAAGGAAATGGCTTGCCGGGAGGCTGCCCCAAAACGCTTATCACTAACTTAACCCAACTTTGTTTAGGGCGGGCCAGTCATAGTATAATTATACTTCTTGGTTTCGCTCCCTCCACACTTTCAGAACATCTATCAACCCAACTGTTTGTCTAGAGCCATACCTTCAGGTTCACCAGTTAAAAATGATAGATGTCAAGTTAATTCGATGAAGCTTTAGCGAATACCTACTCTGTGGAAAGCATTGTTGAGGATACAAAAATTAATGACAATTCTTATCTTCTGGAACTCATGATTAAAGGCACTACACACACATAAACAGATCCATTATAAGGCAGATTATGTAAGTGCTAAAAAGCTTCCAATAAGGTACAATCAGAGCTCTATGAAAGAGAGAGATGAATTTAATCAAGAGTTATCTGAGAACCTTCTAATGAGAGATGGGTTTCTATTTGGCCTTTTTAAAATCAAGCAATACAGTTCACGATTTTCAAGATTGTTATTTAAGTAAGTAATTACATTTATTTTAAGTATTTTTATTCACTAATATTACAACAGAATTGGGTTTTTCCCATTAAAAAGGTACTGATACAACATATAAGTTAAAATTTACATTAGACAGATAATTTTTTTAGCTCACCTTGAAACATGGGGAAATGTATTTTACGGAAAGAACTTGTGGGTTATAACTGAGAAGAAGATTTTTGTATGTTCAAGAGAAAGACATGTGTCCAATAACTACCTTAATAATTACTTAAAAACTATACTTTCAGAGAAAGGCTACGTACATATAAAAGGGCCACCCAATTTTTACAGCACACTGAACGGTACATTAAAACGGAAAACAGATTCATTTCTCACTCATACCACTTCCTGCAACATTGGCTTCTTCCAGATATATGGCCAAAGGTCTGAATCAGACCTTGAAGCATTTGCTTTTCAAGTAAGCTCCATGGACACCAACCATTTCTAGATTTAGATACTTCCTTGAAAATCCTGAGCTGCCAAGACCTAACGCCGGGTCTGCGGAACACTGTACAACAGATGAAAGGACCACACTCGCTTCAGCTTAAAATAACTTGCACAGAGGGGCGGGGAAAGTCTGGGTTGACAGATGCCTATGGAGCACATTTAAAGAGAAGAAATTATGGTAAGACAGGAGTGAAAGCCCACCAGGGAACATGTAAAAATTAATACGGCGTTCCCAAATTGCTACTGTAATACGGCATTCCCAAATTGCTACTGTATGTTTTCAAAAACTTTCGGCGTTTAATTACAATTATGAAATTCATCCGAGGCTTTGTTAATCGCGGAATGTAACAGTTAAGCAACAAATTGGGGGGGGGGGGGATTGTAGGATAAATTATACGCAGTTTTAGAAAACATATCTGCGTTTAAGTATCTCATTAAAACCACCAATCTCTTCAGATTTACTAAACGAAGGAATCCTATTATGTAGACTAGTCAGGGGAAGCTGGGAAGGAATAACTAATTTAAGTTTGGTTACAAACAGGCTGCACGGTGCAGCTTCCTGCTTGCAGCAGACAGGCGAAGGGGCCCCGTTAAGTGGGCTGAGCTCAGCAGCATTTGCACCTTGTGGTCCCCCAACAGCAGCTAGCGGCTCCTGTCCATCCTTCCTCGCGTCTCTCCTGGCCTCTGACAAGTCATCCCTTTCAACCTGTGCGCCAGTCCGCTCTCCCCCGCCCCCCAAAAAGAAAATAATTTCCGTGCAGGTGGTCAAATCGCCCTCACACTCGATTTGACACTTCCCCGCTAGGGAACGAGCGGTCTCCGAGGAAGGGGAGGCCGCCGGCCCGGCAAGTTCGGAGAAGCGGTCCTGCCCGGGCGCGGTCCGGCCCAACCTCGCGGCCCCGCAGACACCGGGGAAAAGGAAGCGGGGCGGCCTCGGGAGGACCGGCGGGTGGGGCCGAGGATGGAGGCACCGGCTCGGGCTGCAAGAGTGGAGGAGGGGAGGAGGGGAGGAGAGGAGGAGGGGAGGAAGGGAGCTAGGCGGCGAGGCGCCGAGGTGGGCGGCGGCCCGGGCGTGCGCTCCGCGTGCGCCCACTCTTCCCGGACCCAGAGCCGCCGCCGCCGCCGCCTCGCCCTCGGGAGATTCGAGAATTCGGCCACTTTGCGCGCGAGGAATGCTGCCCACCCTGCAACCCGCCGAGAAAGCGGGGGGGGGGGAAATGTCCGTCCGGCGATGACGGGGGAGGAAGGGTGACTTACCCATGTTTCTCCCGCGGGTGGGGCGCCGGGAGGGCGAGGCGGAGGTGTCCGGGGCGGGCGGCGCGGCGCTGAGTTCTCCCTCGACCTCGGATCTCCTGGCCGCCGGGGAGGGGCCCGCGGTGGTCCGCCGCCGCCGGGGAGGGGGAGCCCGTCCTGCCGCCGCTACCTCGGTCTCTCCTGCAGCCGGGGAGGGAGTCGCGGTGGTGTGCCGCCGGGGAGGAGCGGCCCGTCCGGCGGCCGGGGAGGGGCCCGGGGTGGTCCGCCGCCGCCGGGGAGGAGCGGCGGTTACGGCGGCCCCTACCTCGGTTTTCCCTGCAGCCGGGGAGGGAGTCGCGGAGGTCCGCCGCCGGGAAGGAGCAGCCGGGACTGCCGCCGCTACCTCGGTCTCTCTGGCAGCCGGGGAGGGGCCCGCGGTGGACGACCGCCGGGAAGAAGCAGCCGGGACTGCGGCCGCTCCCTCGGATTTCCTTGCAGCCGGGGAGGGGCCCGCGGTGGACGACCGCCGGGAAGAAGCAGCCGGTACCTCGGATTTCCTTGCAGCCGGGGAGGGGCCCGCGGTGGACGACCGCCGGGAAGAAGCAGCCGGGACAGCCGCCGCTACCTCGGTTTTCCCTGCAGCCGGGGAGGGGCCCGCGGTGGACGACCGCCGGGAAGAAGCAGCCGGGACTGCCGCCGCTCCCTCGGTTTTCCCTGCAGCCGGGGAGGGGCCCACGGTGGACGACCGCCGGGAAGAAGCAGCCGGTGCAGCCGCCGCTACCTCGGTTTTCCCTGCAGCCGGGGAGGGGCCCGCGGTGGACGACCGCCGGGAAGAAGCAGCCGGGACAGCCTCCGCTCCCTCGGATTTCCCTGCAGCCGGGGAGGGGCCCGCGGAGGTCGACCGCCGGGAAGGAGCAGCAGCCGGGACAGCCGCCGCTGCTGCGGAACCCACGGATCTCGACCGCCGGGAAGGAGCAGCAGCTGGTACAGCCGACGCTGCTGCTGCAACCGGCTCGGCCTCGGCGGCGGGGACGGGCGACAGGGGGCGGGACGGGGCGGGGCAGGGCGGCAGGCAGGGCGGCAGGCAGGGCAGCAGGCAGAGCTGCCTGCAGCGGGCGCGGCTCCGGGCCCGCGACAGGCAGCGGCTGCGCCGGGGCGGCCGGAACTGCGCCCGCCCCGACGCGCCGCCCGCGCGCCCCGCCCTCTCCGCCACGCATGCGCACCACCTCCGCACCGCAATCGCCGCGCAGCCCGCGCGTCGGAGCGGGCGGGGGAGCTTGGGTTTGCGGATGGCGGGGCACCGGCGCGGCCGCCGGGCTGCCGGACCGCGGGCCCCGAGAAGGTGGTGCACGGCGTTTCTGAGCCCCCGACTAGTGCCGTGGGCCCGCCCCACGCTTAGTACCCCTACTCCGCCCACCCACCACCGGAAAAAGGGCCCGCGTTCGTTAAGGGGCAGCGGGCAGAAGTAGACGGCACTGCCCAGAGGAGGAATCCCCTCTGGGTCGGGCTGGGGGCAGCCGGGCTGGGGGCAGCCGGGCTGGGGGCAGCCGGGCTGGGGGCAGCCGGGCTGGGGGCAGTTGAGCTGGGGGCAGCCGGACTGGGGGCAGTTGAGCTGGGGGCAGCCGGACTGGGGGCAGTTGAGCTGGGGGCAGCCGGACTGGGGGCAGCTGGACTGGGGGCAGTTGAGCTGGGGGCAGCCGGACTGGGGGCAGTTGAGCTGGGGGCAGCCGGACTGGGGGCAGCTGGACTGGGGGCAGTTGAGCTGGGGGCAGCCGGGCTGGGGCAAGTCGGGCTGGGGGCAGCCGGGCTGGGGGCAGCTGGGCTGGGGCAAGTCGGGCTGGGGGCAGCCGGGCTGGGGGCAGCTGGGCTGGGGCAAGTCGGGCGGAGGCCTCGAACTGCCGCGGCGGCGGGACCTGCACTCTAGGGAGACCGATGTTGAGGGACGCCCGCTTTCAGGGCACGCCGGGGGCCCGCAGGGAGAGCCCCGATTAGCAGCGCTCATGTCGGCGACCTGAGTTCAGGGTGTCCTGGCTACGGCTGGCGTGAGAACGGAGCGGTCCGGGCAGCCGGGAGGAGGGGCCGCCCAGGGTCTCCTCGGGGAGAGTGTGGTCCCCCCGTCCTCGAGGGGCGCGGGCTGCCATT
Source organism: Vespertilio murinus (assembly GCA_963924515.1). Lineage (NCBI taxonomy): Eukaryota > Metazoa > Chordata > Mammalia > Chiroptera > Vespertilionidae > Vespertilio > Vespertilio murinus. The sequence continues at coordinate 61,512,327 of OZ004704.1, read as the reverse complement.
CCCCGGAGGACGCGGGGGAGAGCCGTTGAGAGAAGCGCCGCCGGCGTCGGGCTCCGCCCTACCGGGAGGAACCCAGCCCCGCCCCCACTCCCTGGGAAGGCGGGCGGAGTCGGCCGTCGCCGCCTCCCTCCGGGGGACTGGCCGCAGTTTCCGGGGTCCGCTGGGCCGCCGACGGCTCCCGGCCCCTCCCAGCTGCGGGGAAAACCTGCGCCGCGCGTTCGCCGACCCAGGGCGCCCTCCGAACCGCGCATGCGCGGAGTGGGGGGCGGGCACCGGGGCTGGGCCCGGAGGGCGGGGAGCCTGCCCAGCGCCCACCCACCTCGGCCGCTGGGCCTGGCCCTGGCTCCGGCTCCCGCAGAGCCCCGGTGAGGAGTCAGGTCTTGCGGCCCAGAGGGGCGCAATTAGACGCTCCACCTGTGGGAAGGAGGTGCTGAATAGTTAAAAACCGAGGTTTCTTCACCTTTTTCAACTTTTTCTTTTTTTTTCTTTTAAAAAAAAATATATTTTATTGATATTTTACAGAGAGGAAGGGAGAGGGATAGAGAGCTAGAAATGTTGATGAGAGAGAAACATCGACCAGCTGCCTCTTGCACACCCCCCCACCGGGGATGTGCCCGCAACCAAGGTACATGCCCTTGACGGGAATCGAACCCGGGACCTTTCAGTCCGCAGGCCGAAGCTCTATCCACTGAGCCAAACCGGTTTCGGCCAACTTTTACTTTTCAATCCAACGTGGAGAAAAGGCGCTTTTTACCCTCTTCGGTTTCCATTTGTATGATGTACTACAAGCACTCAAGTCGGGATGGGCCTTGTAATTTGTTCAGCAGAGAGCAGGTTTCGTGTGATTTTGTTTTGTTTTGATCCAAAACAAAGCAATCGTTAAAAAGACGTTTGGCAAGACAAGAAAATGAAAATGACCTGCAGATATCAAAGCTGCAAAACTTTTGATGCACAAAACGAGACAATCAGGCACCTCTTGAGCCACAACAAGCCTTTCCTTTCTGTGATATTAGGATATACGTTTCTTTTGCCTAAAAATAATCTTACCAAGTTGTTAGTTTCCTAGGGCTGCTGCTACAAGGAAGTGCCACAAACTGGGTGGCTTAGAACAAAGCGGATGAATTGCCAGGTGGCTGAAATCAGTGTTGGCAGAGCAAGGCTGACTCCCATGTCACAAGGAAGGATCCAAGCCTCCTAGCTTGTGGTGGGTCCTGAGCTTGTGGCAACATAACTCCAACCTTCCTGTGGCGTGTCTGTCCAAATTTCCTTTTTCACAAGGACACCAGTCAGGTTAGGGGCCTAGTACTTTAGAATGACCTCATCTTTAACCCATTATATTCCAATGAACCCATTTCCAAAAAGGTCATACTCTGGGAGACAGGTGCTCAGGACCTCAGCATATGAATTTTCTGGGGACATGATTCAACCCATAACACATTAACGCAGGCTCCACTCCGCTACCAACATACATATACCCTACCTATTCCACATGTGGATGCCATGTGGTCTCTCTGTCTGATAACCATTCTGATAATTGATAAGGTCACTAAGTGCCTGACTAATGGTGGGGAGGGTACACAGCGTGGTATTCTGGACAAAGAGATGATTCACATCCTGGGGGGAGATGCATGAGATTTCATCACGCTATTCAGAACACAATTTAAAATTTGTGAATTGTATAATTCTGTAATATGCCATTTAGTATTTTTGCACCCTGGTTGACTGCGGATAATTGAAACTTGGGAAAGTAAAACCTCAGCTAAGGGAGGACTACTGCACTGACTACATGCAGAAGTGGATTGGTGGAATGCTTATCCTTGTCACATACATTAGTTCCCCTTCCTTTCTTCTCCTATTATAGAACCGTAACATTGTTTTCTCATATCTTTACTTCATTTTTTTTATTCAAAAATTGCCTGCATGAGGCTTTATCTAGCCATTTTATCTAAAATTTCAACACTCTTCCACTTCATATCCCCACTTCCATACTTTATTTTTTTTACTTAGCACCTATCACTAAGATATATTTTATTTATTGGATGTGACTCCCATTAAATTTAAGGTCTCTAAGGGCAGAAATTTTTGTCTGCCTTTATATCCCCAGTGCTAGAACAATACTAGCGGTCAATGAAAATTTATTGTATGAATGAAAGCCTTTTTATTCTTCGTTAATATGTTAATATTTTTAATACTTACTGGAAAATATGTTATTGATTTTAGAGACAGAGGAAGAGAGAAAGAGAGAGAGAGAGAGAAAGAGAGAGAGAGAAACATTAATTAGTTGCCTCCCATAAAAGCCCTGAACCTTAAACCTAGGTATGTGCACTGACCAGGAATCAAAACCTAAACCTTTTTAGTGTATGGGACAATACTCTGACCAACTGAACCACCAGCTGCGGCAGTATATATTATAAACTCTAGTATCTCATCAAGTAAAATTAGTTATTCAATGTGAGTTTTTAGTGATGATGATGATGATGATAGCTGCTATGTTGTTTCTATCTTAGACTATGAGTCCTCGATTGAATAGAGTCTAGTCCTTGTATTTTTTATGCACCTGTTTACTCAATAAAGATTTATTGAGTGCCTACTATGTATCAGGCAAAATAATAGAATCTAGAGATAAAAAATAAACTCAAAAATCTTACATCTTAGAAAGATTGTTTTAATGATAGTTCTAGTCATTGATCACATAAGTAGCTAGAAAATATCAAAATACTTTTCCTGATATCAAAAGAGTTTTCCAGAAATAAATCTAGTGCCTATGCTCTAGTAGATGGTCAGGATGTGATTAGGCCTCTACATAATAAAGGAGGAAATTCTGGCCTAACGCAAACATTTTCAAATTCTATTTAAAAACATATATTCATCAGATTTATTTGAATAACAAGTTAATGTTGAAAATTGATTTTTGACTAACCAGTAGCTTTTGGGGGTGCAAAGAGTATGAAGGAAAATGTTTATTAGAGAGGATCAGAAACATTATATTTTGATAAGGTTTATAATATAACTTACCTCATTGATGCCTGCAACCTTACAGAGATTAGAAGGTGATTTAAGTTCTTTAAAGGAAATGTATTGAGAGGGGCAGAGAGAAAGGAAAGAGAAGAGAGAGACTATTCTTTAAAAGAATAGTAGGGAACTGATTGCCTCTAAATATCATTTAAGGGAATTTCATTGGAGTAGTTAACTGAAATTTGCAGTGATAAAAATTATTTCACAGTGAACAGTTTTCTGCTTAAACTCTTTATATTTATTTTATTTTTAAAATAAATCTTTATTGTTCATATTATTACAAATGTTCCTCATTTTTATCCCCCCTCCATTGCTCCCTTCCACCAAGTTTCCATCCCACCCTCTGCCCTTTCCCCACCCCCCATTGTCCTCATCCATAGGTGCAGTTTTTGTTCAGTCTCTTCCCAACCCCCCTCCCCATTTCCCTGAGAATCATCATTCCACTCCCCTTCCATACCTCTGATTCTATTATATTCACCAGTTAATATTATTCATCATGATTTTTCCTTCCCTTGGTTTTTAGATTCACTTGTTGATAGTTACGTATTTGTTGTTCATAATTTTTATCTTTATTTTCTTCCTCTTCCTAAAGAACCCCCTTTAGCACTTCATGTAATTCTGGCTTGGCAGTGATGAACTCCTTTAGCTTAAATTTATTTGTGAAGCTCTTTATCTGGCCTTCAATTCTGAGTGATAGCTTTGCTGGGTAGAATATTTTTGGCTATAGGTTCTTGCTATTCATCACCTTGAATATTTCTTGCCATTCCCGTCTGGCCCTCATGGTTTCTGTTGAGAAATCAGCTAACAGTCTTATGGGTGCTCCTTTATAGGTAACTACCTGCTTTTGTCTTGCTGCTTTTAATATTCTCTCTTTGTCTTTTCCTATTGGAATTTTAATTATGATGTGTCTTGGTGTGGTCCTCTTTGGATTCCTTTTGTTTGGGGTTCTGTGTGCTTCCTGGACTTGTAAGTCTATTTCTTTCCCCAGGTGGGGGAATTTTTCTGTCACTGTTTCTTTCAATATGTTTTTGGTATCTTGCTCTCTGTCATCTTCTGGGATGCCCATAATTCTGATGTTGGTTCGCTTGAAGTTGTCCCAGAGGTTTCTTACACTATCTTCAACTTTCTGGATTCTCTTGTCTTCTTGCTTCTGTGGAGGAGTATCCTCTGGCTCTTTGTGTTCCAAATCTTTGACTTGATTCTTGCAATCTTCCATTCTGTTTTTAGGACTCTGTATAATATTTTTTATTTCAGAGAATGTATTCTTTATTTCTTGTTGATTCTTTATTATTTCTTGTTGATCCCTTTTCAAATCCTCATAGGTCTCGTTTATGTTATTGGCCTTTTCTAGGAGATTCTTGAACAACCTTATAAGCGTGTTTTGAACTCTATATCCAGTTGCTTTTTGTCCTCCATTTCTTTTGTTTGTGATCTGTTTCCTCATCTTGGCATTTTCACTGCTTCCCTGAGTTGGTAGGTTGGGAGGATCAGCTGTGTCTATGCCAGGAGACAGCTGTATTCCACTAGACTTGGAAACCTGCAAAAGCCTCTGTGTTCTGTTTGGATGGGGCGGAGTTTCAGGGTGGAGCCTACAGCCTTGGCTTCTGGTTAGCCCCGCCTCCTGAGATTCCTGAGTCTCAGTGTACCTCAGTGTCCTTTGGTACTCCTGCAAGCACCTCTGAGAGAAAGGTGCCCTAGAGATTCGCCTGCTACCAGACAGTCTAGTCTCTCCCCCAACAAGCCCGCAACTGGGGTTCACTGCAGTTGGAAGTGGGGTTAAGAGCAGTACAGAGCTTATGTCTCCTTCCTGCTAGGGCGATCTCGCGGCCCAATCAACCATCTGTCCTGTGCGTATGATGTGTGCCACTCAGGGGCTCTGCCTTTCTCCACTCCCCTGAGCTGCCTTTCAGCCCAGATTCCCTTTGTATGGGCCTGGGGCCCAAGGGTCTCGCCCAGAACTGGGGTTCAGTGCAGTCAGAACTGGGGCTCAGCACAGTCTGGAGCTTTTATCTCCTTCCCGCTAGGCACTCAGCTGCCCCTCCTCTCCGGCTCCGTCCTCTCCCCATGTGCGCGCACCGTGCCTCAGTACCTTAGGCTTTTACAGCTCCTCTGATTTTCCTTCTAGTTTTCTCTTTCCTTCTAGTTGTAGAATTTCCAGTCAGTCAACTTTCCTGTAGTTCTGGATAATGTCCACTTCATATTTTAGCTGTATTTTTTGAAATTGTTGAGTGAGGCTTCAGTTAGGCGGTTACCTATGCCGCCATCTTGGTTTTCTTTTTCCTAAACTCTGTATTTTTAAAAGGTTTCAGGAAGGTTAGACTGATCCAGGCTGAATAACTGAAATGTATTAACCCCTAGCTCATTGTAACCCTGCCTCCCCCACCTCTCATTTACTTACTATATTAACCATTTTCTAAATCTTATGAAATCTAAATTTTTTTTCAGTCTATCATCTCAAGCTGATTAATGTCTACGTAGTTCAAAGAAATATATACCTAGATTATATATCTTTTTAGATGGGCTCAAACTCTTTATAAGAACCTGCAAACAGCTTATTCATGGATAGAGTGAAATATACATTCCATTCTTCCTGGGGAAAGGGAAAAGGTCCTGGAACAAAAGTAGACAAGAGATCAAATTCTGTAGGGCCTCAGTGACTGAGGTGAGGTATTGGACATCATCCTGAAGGCAGCAGCAAGTTATTGGAGGTTTTAAGTTTGAAGATTATATAGAGGACTGGTGCACAAAATTCATGCACAGGGATGTGTGGCCCTCAGCCCAGCCTGTACCCTTGTACCCTCTCCAATCTGGGGATCTCCCCCCCCCCCAACTGGGATTGGGCCTAAACAGGCAGTCAAACATCCTTCTCGCAATCTGGGACTGCTGACTCCCAACTGCTCGCCTGCCTGCCTTCCTGATTGCCCCTAAACACTTCTGCCTACCAGCCTGACCACTCCCCTGCCAGCCTGATTAATGCCTAACTGCTTCCCTGCCAGCCTGTTTACTCCTAACTGCCCTCCCTTGCAGGCCTGGTCACCCTTAACTACCCTCCCCTGTAGGCCTGGTCATCCCTAACTGCCCTCCCCTGCAGGCCTGGTCACCCTCCAACTTCCCTTCAGGTCTGGTCACCCCAACTTCCCTCCTCTGCTTGCTTGGTCACCCCCAACTGCCCTCCCTTGCAGGCCTGTTGCCTCCCAACTGCCCTCCCTTGCAGACATGGTCCCCCCCAACTGCATTTTCGCTGCTTCCCTGAGTTGGTAGGTTGGGAGGATCAGTTGTGTCCATCTTGTGTCCACATAGGGGCAGGATCCTATGTGTTGGAGTGATGGTCAATTTGCATATTACTCTTTTATTAGCGTATTTTATTAGTTGCAAAGTGGAAAGTGGCTAAGAATGAGGTCTAGATGAGACTGGGAGGCTATTAGGATATTATAATAGTGCAGACGTGAGTTGAACTAAAATGGAAACAATGGGCAGAAAGAGCAATGGACAGTATTAAGACATATTAACAAAGTAGTATTGGCTTGGCAATTGAATAGATGTTGTGTGATATTGTTTATATGGGAGGTACAATGATTTCAGCTATGCAAATTATGAGAGAGGTTAAATAACTTAGGATCTATAATTAAGTAATAAAGACAACAAAATCTAAGACTTTCTAACTCAATCCCTCACTACCATAATATTTAGATAAACGTGTTGAGGGAAAATATCTTATATTTTGTGTGACCTCAACAGACTAAATAATAATACTTGTTTGAAGAAAGAGTTTCTTGTTTAAGTATTTTTTTTCTCCTGCCTCTCTGAACTTTACAAGTGTAAATGGCAAAACCTCTATACTACTATACTATTGTATTTATGAATATTTAACAAAGTTACTTTTAATTAGAATTTAAGATCAATAATTCTTTAAATAATATTCAGCCTATTTTACTATCAGTAGGCTTTGCCATTCTATTGCATTAAAAGGGGGTTTAAAAGCTTGCTATGCTTCCAAGGTTCTAAATCACAGCATGTAGGAATCTGCAGTATTTGTATGTTTTTAGAACACTTGATAAGAGTAAACTTTGTTTCCTTTCCCCTAAACTTCAAATTTAACTCAGTCCTTAAAGAGTTCGTTAGTGAGATATCAGCTCAGAGAAAAATGAAGTCTCAGTTTACAGGCACCTTACTGAGTTTTCTCACTTCATTGTATCTTCCACATTTCATTATAATGAGGAAATAGTGCCAGAGTAAAATTGTAGGTGGCTTGAGAATAACAAGAGATCTAATGGTTAGGCTATTATCTTAGAAGGAAAGAGAGTTCAAGACATAAGAATGCTGAGTCTATTCCACCTCTTAACTACCTCTTTGGCAGTTCATATGTCTTTGGGACCAATTCACGTTATTTCTGTCTCTCAGATTTCTTCTTTGTAAAAATTGTGACTGATATGTCTGTCAAGGGGAGAAACTATGAACTGTTTCTCAAAATTAAGTATTTTTTTTTCTTACTGTGCTTGACTCTAATAGAAGCATTTAGTTCTACTACCTGAAATTATCTCTCTTCTCCGCTCCATCTGCCCACTTAGGCACATTCTCACAGACTTGCTAGAGCAGTGATTGGCAAACTCATTAGTCAACAGAGCCAAATAACAACAGTACAACGATTGAAATTCCTTTTGAGAGCCAAGTTTTTTAAACTGTAACTTCTTCTAACACCACTTCTTCAAAATAGACTCGCCCAGGCCATGGTATTTTGTGGAAGAGCCCCACTCAATGAGGCTCACTAGACTCAGTTTGCTGACCATGGTGCTAGAGCAATCCTTAAAACATTCCATTCATCCAAAGCTGGGCTGGCCTGAGGCAAAACTGAGAAGTAACTGAAATGAGCCTGGTGCTCTCAGGACTATTTTCATGTCAGAAACTTTCATATAATACATCTAATACTAACCACATGAGTTAGCTATTTTACAGATAGGAAATGGAGAGTCACACTATTTTAATTAATTTGCCTAATGTCACATGACCAATTAAAGGCAAAGCTGGAATTTGAACCAAATCTGTTGGATATCGAAGCCCCTGCTCCTTTCGTCTCATCACCCTGCCTTGTATAAGCATGTTTCTTCATCCCTCAGCTCACCTTCGCTATGACTATGCATGAGGAAAAGACAGCTACATTTTTTATCTTACTTACTTCTCCACATTAGCCTGTTTACCTAACTGGTTTTCATCTAAAAGTACCTTTCTTTTCAGATTAATGTAGTAATCTATATTAATAGGCTTTATACCCACACTTTCTCTTGTGAAGCATATTATCAGCCTTCTAAGAATGACCTGTTAGATAAAAATAAAATAATTCAAAAGAGGAATTCTGGTTAAATTATCTTGCTTCCTTCATATACATATGCATAATATGTGTAGCTCAAATCACCAGTATTGTCCTTTTTCCTACTCTTAGCACTTTTCTAGATCCTCATGAAGGATCTACTGTCTCCTTTTCTACTTAAAAATTCACCTAAAGACTTCTTTAAGATGTATTCTAATTTAATCTCCTCTAACCCTGATTAGTGCTTATATAGGTTTTGTAATAAAAGTGCTGCTCATCCAGACTTCTGAACAGAAAAGCATGCCTACTTACTTACAGTTCACCAGTAATTAATTCTTATAATGGTGATCCTGAGGTGCTGTAACATCCTGAAGTTTTAAGGACTGAAAAAAGTTTGCTTAATATATTAGCTTCCTATGGCCGCTGTAAGAAATTACCACACAGTTATTGGCTTAAAGGAACACAGATTTATCTCTTACAGTTTTGGAGGTCAGACGTCCAAAATGGAGCTCCCTGGGCTAAACTCCAGGAGTTGGCAGGGCTGCGAACCTCTCTGGAGACTCTAGAAGAGCACCAGTTTCCTTGCCTTTCCTAATATCCTTGGCTTGTGTGCTCTTCCATCCAACAATCACATCTCTTACTCCCTTGCCTTTTTCTTTCCCCCATGATTATATGGGGCCCAATAGGACCATGCATATGTATATTTGGGTATACTTGATAAAGTTATGTACTAATTCTCTATCCTGGAAAACAGACTTTTCTTTTATATTCAAAAAATATATTGCTTTCAGAAAGGAAGGGAGAGGGAAAGAGTTAGAAACATCAATGATTAGAGTGAATCATTTGATTGGCTGCCTCCTGGGGGTGGTGCTAGAAACTCGGGCATGTGCCCTGACCGAGAATCAAATCCTCACCTCCTGGTCTACATTCAACCACTGATGCACACAGGCTGGGCAGGAAAACAGACCTTTCATTTTATAGGCATACTTTAATCATTTCATAGATATATATTTGCATCTTTTCAGAACCACCATCCAGACCCACATTCTATGTCTAATATATATATTTTATTGATTTCAGAGAGGGAGGGAGAGAGAGATAGAGAGAGAGAGCGAAAAGAGAGAGAAACATCAATAATGAGATAGACTCATTGATTGGTTGCTTCCTGCGTGTCCCACAAGTCTGAAACATGGGCATGTGCCCTGACCTGGAATTGAACCCTGACCTCCTGGTTCATAGGTTGATGCTCAAGTGCTGAACTACCTTGGGTTGGGCTAAATTTTTTTTTCCCTTCCTAGAACCTAGTAATAGTTCTTTGTGTGTAAGTTAAGGCACTTATCATTAATTTGACTCTGCATCCTTAAAATAATCATCTAAGGCATTTGAACTTTTGAATTTTTGGAACCTGGTTTGTGTGGTAAAGAAACCAATTTCTGATTTTCTGGATAGGAAATAATTACACGAATATGAAAAATTGCTCTGGAAATTAATTGGAATAAACACTTTATAATTATCATGTCAACAAACCAGATCTTAATTCCAAGTTGCTATTTTCATGTAATCATTTGTTTATTCAACCAATACTTATTACCGGTACTACCCTGCCATGATCTAATCCTTGGGGATATAATAGTAAACAATAAAGACTTGCTCATCCACTGAGCACATTTGAGTGAGGTGGGGGAAAAGGAAATTAAACAAACAAAGATGTGATAAGTACTGTGAAGGAAGCAGATAAGGAGCTAGGGCAGACAAAAATGGCAGTGGGGAAGTAACTTTATGTAACACTGAGTGGGAAGGCCACTCTTGGGACACGGTAAGGAATGTGAGACCTAAAACTAAGAAGCAAATCATGCAAAACCCAGAGGAGGAACTTTTCGTGCAGAGAGAGCTGGAAGTACAAAGAGCCTGAGGCAGAACTGGCCATGTTTTAGGAAACGACAAAAGGCCAGAGTAATTGAAGCCTAGTAAACAGGGGAGAGAGGCAAAAAATGAAGTTGCAGAAGTAGTTAAAAGTCTAATGAAGGGAAATTGGGGGCTTTAAGCCCTCTGTGTTATTCCAGAATTTAGAACCAAATGGGATATAGGATTCAGGAGTTAGATTACATGGAGATCAAAATAGCAGCTGTTATCACTGATTCTGGTTATTAGAGAATACAGTAAAATTGGTTTCCTAGTACTCTTCCCACTTACTTCCCCTGTTACCCTAAGCAGACTGAGCTGCAGACTTTCCCTGAGGGGAAGCAATTTACTGAAGAACAAAGGAAAATGAAGCCATTCGGAAAGAAAGAATCCAAGAAGTCTCTGAGCCACACATTCAGTTCCTTGTTGTTACCTGTCTCCCCAGTGAGATAATTCCCTCTTTCTTGTTGGAGAAGAAAGGAGAACTAAGGGATAAGAGTGGAGGGGGAAGCTGCTGAGTAAAAACGGGAATATTTCCATTATTTTTTTCCTGCACAGAGAAAGTTCTCTCCTTTCCATGGAATGTGTGTAGGAAGGGATAAATATTACCATTATACTCCCATCAGATGGGTTTCATAGGCCATGGTACAGAGTCTGAATTTCATTCTAAGTACAAATAAAAATCAGTGAAAGGTTTTCAGCAGTGCAGTTACATAGACTGATTTATAATTTGGAATGATTACCTTGGCTGCCATGGAGACCTGTGGAAATAAAGAGAGCTGATGATGAGAGAACTGTGAGATCTGTGAGCTGATCTGTGAGAGATGATGTGCCTCGCAGCAGAATAGTAACAGAGAAGGAGAAAATAAGAGGATTAGAGGTCTAGAGCTTGAAAGGCTGGACTTGCTGATGAATTAGATTTAGGGGAGAGAGTCAAGGAGGAATTAAGGTTAAGTGATTAAGGCTAATTAAGGCTAAGATTTCTGGTTTAAGTGACTAGATGATTGGTGGTGTCATGGATTCAAATGAGAAAAACTAGGAGGGAAATAAGATGGCGATGCAGTGATATTCCTTGGATTTGTCAAGCAGAACATTGATGATTCTGCAAGAATATTTTTGTGAATATTGGGAAGCAAGCAAAGCCAGATTTAGAGTTTGAAGAAGGACCAGTAGGTGATTGCTTATATACATTCTTTTTTATTACTTTTCTTTATTGTTGAAAGTATTACATATGTTTCCTTTCCCCCCTATTGACCTCTCTCTGGACACCTCCACTACCCCCAATGCACATGCCCTCACCCCCCTACTGTCTGTGTTCATTGGTTATGTTGATATGCATGCATACCAGTCCTTTGGTTGATATCTTATCCACCCATCCCCACCCTCCCTTGCCTTTCCTATGAAGTTTCATGATCTGTTCCATGCTTTTCTGTCTCTAGGTCTATTTTTGTTCATTAGTTTTTGTTGTTCATTATATTCCACAAATGAGTGAGATCATGTGATATTTATCTTTCTCTGATTGGTTTATTTTGCTTAGCATAATGCTCTCCAGGTATATCCATGCTGTTGCAAATGGTAAGAGTTCCTTCTTTTTTTACAGAAGGGTAGTATTCCATTGTGTAGATGTACCACTGTTTTTTAATCGACTAATCTGCTGATGGGCACTTAGACTGTTTCCAAATCTTAGTTATTATAAATTGTGCTGCTATGAACATAGGGGTGCATATATCCTTTCTGATTGGTACTTCTGATTTCTTGGGATATAGTTCTAGAAGTGGGATCACTGGTCAAATCGGAGTTCCATTTTAACTTTTTGAGGAAACTCCATACTGTTTTCTATAGTGGCTGCACCAGCAGTGCAAGAGGGTTCCTTTTTCTCCATATCCTCACCAGCACTTGTTTGTTGATTTGTTGATGATAGCCATTCTGACAAGAGTGAAATGGTATCTCATTGTTTTGATTTGCATTTCTCCAATGGTTAGTGATTGAGCATGTTTTCATATGTCTCTTGGCCTTCTGTATGTCCACTTCTGAAAAATGTCTATTTAGGTGCTTTACCCATTCTTTGATTGGATTATTTATCTCCTTTTGTTAAGATGTATGAGTTACCTATACATTTTTTAGATTAGACCCTTATAGGCTATAACATTAGCAAATATGTTCTCCCATGCAGTGGGCTTTTTTGTTGTTTTGCTGATGGTTTCTTTTTCTGTGCAGAAGCATTTTATTTTGATGTAATCGCATATTTTAAATTTTCTCCTTTGTTTCCATTGTCCTAGGAGCTGTATCAGTAAAGCTATTGCTATGACATATTTCTGATATTTTGCTGCCTATGGATTCTAAGATTTTTATGGTTTCCCATCTTATGTTTAAGTTCTTTAGCCATATTGAGTTGGGTTTTTTTGCATATTGTGTAAGTTGGTGGTCTAGTTTCATTTTTTTTAATGTATCTGTCCAATTTTCCCAATACCATTTATTGAAGATACTGTCTTGACTCCATTGTATGTGCTTGCCTCCTTTGCTAAATATTAATTGAGCATAATGGCTTGGGTAGATTTCTGGGTTCTCTATTCTGTTCCATTGGTCTATCTGTCTGATCTTGTGTCAGTAGCAGGCAGTTTTGAGAACCATGGCTTTGTAATATAGATTGCTATCTGGTATTATGATCCCTCCAACTTTGTTCTTCTTTCTCATGATTACTGTGGCTATTTGGGGTCTTTTTTTTATTCCATATGAAGTTTTGGAGAGTTTGTTCTAGGTCTTTGAAATATGCTATTGGTATTTTATTGGAGATTGCATAGAATCTATAGATTGCTTTGGGTAGTATGGACATTTTAATGATGTTGATTGTACCAATCCATGAACATGGTATGTTCTTTCATTTGTTTATGTCTTCCTTTTTTCAATGTCCTGTAGTTTTCTGAGTATAGGTCTTTTACCTCATTAGTTATGTTTATTACAAGGTATCTTAGTTTTTTTTGTTGCAATGGTAAATAGGATTGCTTTTTTAGTTTCTCAGTATCTCTTTCTGTGAATTCTTTTTTTAATTGTTATTTTTTTGTATTTTGTGTGAGTTACTTATTGGTGTATAAAAAACACATAGATTTCTGAGTGTTAATTTGTATCCTACTACATTGCCAACTTCATTTATTAAGTCCAGTATTTTTTCAATGGAGTCTTTAGGGTTTTCTATGCACAATATAATTTCATCTGAGAATAAAGACAGTTTTATTTCTTCTTTTCCAATTTTGATGCCTTTTATTTCTTTTTCTTGTCTGATCACTATGGCTAGCACACTTCACTACTATGTTGAACAGAGTAGGGCATCTCTGTCTTGTTCCTGTTCTTAGGGGAAATGGTTTTTGTTTTTCGCCATTAAGTATGATGCTGGCTATAGGTTGTCATATAAGGCTTTTATTATGTTTAGGTATGATCTCTCTATTCCCACTTTGCTGAGAGTTGTTTTTTTCTTTTTTCTTTTTTATCAGAAAAGGGTGTTGGGCTGAACCCGGTTTGGCTCAGTGGATGGAGCATCGGTTTGCGGACTCAGGGGTCCCGGGTTCGATTTTGGTCAGGGGCATGTGCATTGGTTGCGGGCACATCCCCGGTGGGGGGGTGTGCAGGAGTTAGCTGGTCGATGTTTTCCTCTCATCGACATTTCTAGCTCTCTATCCCTCTCCATTCCTCTCTGTGGAAAATCAATAAAATATATTAAAAAAAGAATAAAATAGAAAAGGTGTTGGATTTTGTCAAATGTCTTTTCTGCATCAATTGATATTATTATGTAGTTTTTATTTCTCAGTTTGTTTAGTGATGTATCACGTTTATTGATTTGTGGATATTGTACTATCCTTGCATCCCTGGAGTAAATCCCACTTGGTCATGATGTATGATCTTTCTAATGTAATGCTGTATCTGATTTGCTAGAATTTTGTTGAGGATTTTAGCATCTATGTTCATCAGAGATATTGGCCTGTATTCTCTTTCTTGTGTCTTTATCTGGTCTTAGAATTAGGATAATGCTGCCTTTATAGAAAAAGCCTGAAAGTATTTCTTCCTTTTGAATTATTTTGAATAGTCAGAGGAGAATAGATTTTACTTCTTCTTTGAATGTTTGGTAAAACTCCCCTGTGAAGTCATTTGGCCCAGGGCTTTAGTTAGCTAGATTTTTAAAATTATTTTTACTGCTTCAATTTCCTCCATAGTTATCAGCCTATTTAAATTCTTTTATTCTTCCTGATTGAGTTTGGAAGGTCATATTTTTCTAGGCATATGCCCATTTCTTTAAGTTGACTAGTTTGTTGGAATAAAGTTGTCCATAGTATTTTTTTTTTAAATAATCCTTTGTATTTTTGTGAGGTTTGTTGTTACTTCACCTCTTTCATTTTCGATTTTATTTTTTGGGTCCTCTCTCTTTGCTTCTTGGTAAGTTTGGCTAGAGGTTCATCAATCTTGTTTATCCTTTCAAAGAACCAAATCTTGGCTTTACTGATATTTTGTATTGTTTTTGTAGTATACATTCTTAAAAGCATTTTTACTCTGAAGTGAGCAGAGAAATGGCATAATCAAGGTAAGATGGTATTTTAAGAGGTTTTTGTTTTTACACTGAAGTGAATGATCATTGGTGATGCAAACTAAACACAACAATGGAAAGATATAAAACCTTTGAAAAGGCAAGAAGGGTTGGGACACAGAGCTCTAGTGGAGTGATGGACCTGAGAGACAGATACCTGAAGTGAACCTCTGTAACAGATGTAAAGATACAGACAGGTGGGTTCGTAGATTTGATGGCAGCAAAATTGAAAGTGTCCATTGAATTACTTCTGTTTTATTTATGAGATACAAAGGAGGGAAGTTAACTTATTTGAAAAAAAAGAAAAGACAGCATGAAGTTAGTCATGTCCAAAATGATGAATGCAAGCCAAAAAGCAGAAATTAAGTAGTATTGCTGAGAGTATTGAATGTCCATATGAGGTTTGTAATTATCAATGAAAAATATGGCAGCTTGATTGTTTGATTTTCTTCAGTGTTGCTTATTAGAGATTCCGATGTGATAGAAATGGTTGCAGTATAGTTAACAGCACATGTGAGCTAAAAAGATATTTGAAATCAAAATTATGGAAGCGATTCAGTTTAAAAGTTCTAGGGTTTGACTGTGGGAACAGATGGCTGAAGAGAAGTAGAGGCAAAATTAAGAAGTCAAGGAATTGAGAGGAAGGTTGTAGGTTGAATCATCCACATAGATGTTGAAATCATAGAGCATAATAACATAGGTAAAGGTGGAGCCAAGAACTAGGTTATCTTTGAATAAAGAGGAATAGTCAAGAGATCAGCAAGTGGCAGCAACATGATTTAGAGAGGGACATAGGCAGATGGCAACAACTTCAAGGGAGCAGAGGTTTCTGCAGGAGGACAGCAGGGAGCAAGGAGACTACCGACACATTCTATCGACTCTGTGGTAGGAGGAGTGTGAGGGGAAAAGCATATGTCACTTGAAGGCTGTAGGGTAACATGTCCTCAAATGGAAAGTCAGTTTTCTGTCCAAAAATTAAAAGAAAGTTTTCCAGAAGCTTGAGAATATGACAGAAAGTTTTATTATCAATTGCTGCTCAGTAAACCACACCAGTGGCTGAAAATAACATTTTTATTCTTTCTAAAAGTACTGTAGGTGACTGGGCCCAACTGGGTGGTTCTTCTGATTCACATGAAGTTGGATGGGGCTTTGATTCGGTTGGAAAACTCAAGTTGGCATTCACATATCTGGTATCTTAGTGGAGATGACAGAAAAACTGGGCTCAGCAGGATTCCTAGGCCTGCATCTCTGTCTCTCTGTCCTTGCTCTCTCTCATCTCAGGGTCTCTCTCTCTCTCCACCTGAACTTTCCAATACTATAACTGGACTTCTAACATGACAGTTCAAGGCTCCCAAAAGCACAGAAGTGGAAGCTGCCAGAACTGCTTGAGGCTTAGACTCAGGCTGGCTTTGCCTCACGTCTGCCACATCCTATTGATTATAGTGAGTCACAGGGCCATCTCAGATTCAAGGGAGGAGACTCACAATGATGTCACATCAGGAGATGAGATCCACTGGGAGTCATCAATGAGATTAGCTACCACAAGAAGTGTGTTGATCTGGACTCAGGCTTTTTAGAGGGCAGAATGAAAAGGTTGGCATGGGAGAAGGATTCAGTGAAAATATAAGATTACAGAGCAGTATGGGAATGGAAGATCAGGTTGTAACAGATGATGGGAGGACTTGTACTTTTAAAGATGAATGAGGTACAGAAAATTGAGAGATGATGACATTAGTTCTACTAAAGCAGTGACCTCCAGATTTTTAAAAATTATGCACCTAAAACAAAACAAAACCAAAACACACACACACACACACACACACACACACACACACACACACACACAAAACCAACAACACAGAAGAAAAAGAAAATTATTGAATTTATTGGGGTGACAAAACCATACAGGTTATAAGTTTACAGCTCAACAAAACATCATCTGTATACTTGATCGTGAGCCCATCGCCCAAAGCAAAACCACTTTCAGTCTCCACCTCCCACCCGCCCACACTTTGCCCAACTCTACCTACCTATGCCCTCTTTCCCTCTGGCTATCACCACCATGCTCTTTATGTGATATATATTTTTTTAATCCTTAATCCTTTCACCTTCTTTCATCCAGCCCCCTTAACTCTACCCCTCTGGCATTTGTCAGTCTGTCCCATGTATCCATGCCTCTGTTTCTATTTTGTGCATCATCAAACTAAAAATTATTAAACATTCCTCATCCATTATAATTGTATAATTATCAATTATATGTAATAAGGTTCTGCTGTAATATGTATTTTGTAGAACAAACAAAATAAATATCAAGAATGATTAGATTAGAAAGAAAAACTAGTTTTCATATTATTTTATTCTATTTTTCAATGGTTCAATAACCTCTTTGCCTTTCTAGTGAGAGCAATTTGGTTGATGAAGCCTCATCAATTTAAAAAATCTTGGTTTAATACCTTGTGATAAAGTGGCTCATAGGTCTGGTTCTAAGTTCAGTTTATTCCCATGTTGGCTATAATGGCTGTTTTAGCTGAAAGAGCTATCTCGCAAAAGTAAGTACAGCCAGATGGAAGAAGTGCACCATTAGCTGTGCTTGCTAAGTCATGGTACTCATTTTTCAATCCCATCCCCCGTTATGCAAAAGGTTTTGTTGAAATTCAGCTAGCAAACATTTATAATCCCCCATATCAGTCAGTTCTTCTTGAAAGCTAATCAGAAGTTATTACATCTTTGGAATTTTTAAGAAATGGCTTCAAAACCCATTGAAACTACTCATTGAAAATAGTTTTAAAACAGTTTTTAAAACTATTTTCAAGTTTTCAAGGGTGTAAATATTAAAAGTTTTACATTGTAATTGTTTTCAGCAACAAAATTATATAACAATGGAACATTTCCAAGTGTTTATTTAAAAAAATGGAAATGCTCTCTCTGTAGCACAAATGTCTTTTGTGCTGCAATTCCTTTCTCCTTCATTATTAAAAATGTCACCTTTACCTTGAAGAGACTGATTAAGAATTTTCTTTTATTTTTTCAAAAAAACAAAACAAAACAATTGGGACACAGGCAAAGTCTCTTCAAATTCAAGAAGATAGAAATCATATTAAGTATCTTCTCAGATCACAATGGCATAAAATTAGAAATTAACTACAATAAAAACAATGAAAAAAATCAAACATTTGGAGGCTAAATAGCATGCTATTAACCAAAAATTTGGTTACCAAAGAGATCAAAGAAGAAATAAGCATCCTGGTAACAAAAGACAATAATAACACAACAATCCAAAATCTATGGGACACAATGAAAGCAGTCCCTTACGAGGGAAGATCAAAGCTCTACAGGCCTATACCTCAAAACTCAAGAAAAAATGATAATCAAGTATCTAATCCTACAACTCAAAGGATTAAAAAGAGAGCAATAAGAAAAGCCCAATATATGCCAAAACCGGTTTGGCTCAATGGATAGAGTGTCAGCCTGCGGACTGAAAGGTCCTGGGTTCGATTCCAGTCAAGGGCATGTACCTTGGTTGCGGGCACATCCCCAGTAGGGGGTGTGCAAGAGGCAGCTGATCCATGTTTCTCTCTCATCCATGTTTCTAACTCTCTATCCCTCTCTCTTCCTCTCTGTGAAAAATCAATAATATATATATATATATATATATATATATATATATATATATTTCTAAAAAAGATACTCTTTTTTTTTTAAAGCCCAACATAAGCAGAAGGAAGGAAATAATAAAGGTGAGAGTGGAAATAAATGACATAGAGACCAAAACAAACAAACAAACAAAAATACAAAAGATCAACCAAACCAAGAGCTGGTTCTTTGAAAGGATAAACAAGATTGATGAACCTCTAGCCAGGCTCACCAAGAAGCAAAGAGAAAGGACCCAAATAAATAAAATCAGAGGTGAAGTAACAATCAATCCCACAGAAATACAAAGGATTATGAAAAAATACTTTGAACAACTCTAGTCCAACAAATTGGACAACCTACAAAATGGACATATTTTTAGAAAAACACAAGCTCCCAATATTCAATCAGGAAGAATAAAAAAACTGAATAGGCCAATAACTACTGAAGAAATTAAAGCAATAATCAAAAGTCTTCCAGCAAACCAAAGCCCTCGTCCAGACAGCTTTCCAGTTCTACCAAGCAAAGAAGAACTAAAACATATCCTCCTTAGAGTATTCAAAAAAAAATCTAGAGGAAGGCACATTTTCAAGCTCTTTCTATAAAGCCAGTATTACCCTAATTCCAAAACTCAATAAAGACACCACAAAAGAAGAGAGAGAGAGAGAGGGAGAGAGAGAGACACACACACACAGAGAACAGGGCAATATCCTTGATGAACATAGATGTTAAAATCTTCAACAAAATTCTAGCAAATTTGACCCAGCATTACATTAGGAAGATCATATACTATGACTAAGTGGGATTTATTCTGGGGATGCAAGGATGGTACAATATCTGCAAATCAATAAACGTAATACATCACATAAATAAATTGAGAGATAAAAATCACAAAGTCATAATAATAGTTCAGAAAAAGCATTTGACAAAAACCAACATCCTTTTCTGATAAAAACTCTCAGCAAAGTGGGAATAGAGTGATCATACTTCAACATAATAAAAGCCTTATATGACAAACTTACAGTCAACATTATACTCAATGGCCAAAAACTAAAACCATTTCTCTGAAGAACAGGAAGAAGACAGGGATGCCCACTTTCACAACTCCTGTTTGATATAGTATCGAAAGTGCTAGCCATAGCAATCAGACAAGAAGAAATAAAAGGCAACCAAATTGGAAAAAAAGAAGTAAAACTGGCCTTATTTGCAGATGACACGATACTTTGGAAAACCCCAAAGACTCCATGAAAAAAACTACTAGACTTAATAAATGAATTTGGCAATATAGCAAGATATAAAATTAACACCCAGAAATCTATGCCCTGTTTATACACCAACTAGAGCCCTGGTGCAAAAATTTGTGCACAGGTGGGTGAAGAGGATGTAGGCAGTTGTCCAGTCAGCCCCACCCCCATTCTGGGTGGGGCCATGGGAAGTTGGCTGGCTGGCCCTCCCCCTGTTTGAACTCCCAATCTAACTCCTGGTCCAATAGGCAATTTGCATATTAGCTTTTTATTATATAGGACTGGAGGCCCAGTGCATAAGATTCATGCACTTGGGGGAGGTCCCTCAGGCTGGCTTTCACCCTCTTGCAGTCCAGGAGCCCTCGGGGTGTGTCCGACTTGCTGCTTAGGCCTGCTCCCTTAGCAGCTTCTGGCTGAGCAGCCCTTCCCCTGTGGGAGTGCACTGACCACCAGTGGGAAGCTCCTGCATTAAGCGTCTGCCCTGTGGCAGTCAGTGTGTGTCATAATGACAGGTCGTTCCACCACTTGGTTGATTTGTATATTATAAAGGATAATAAACTCACAGAAAGAGAAACTTAAAAAAAAAATCTGATTTTCTATTGCAACAAAAAAATTAAGACACCACCGAAACCGGTTTGGCTCAGTCGATAGAGCATCGGCCTGCGGACTGAAAAGTCCCAGGTTCAATTCCAGTCTAGGGCATGTACCTTGGTTGAGGGCACATCTCCAGTAGGGGGTGTGCAAGAGGCAGCTGATCGATGATTCTCTCTCATCGATGTTTCTTACTCTCTATCCCTCTCTCTTCCTCTCTGTAAAAAAAAAAAAAATCAATAAAATATGTTTTAAAAAATTAAGATACCTAGGAATAAACATAACTAAGGAGGTTAAAGACCTATACTCAGAAAACTACAAGATGTTAAAAAATGAGATAGAGGAAGTCATAAACAAATGGAAGAACATACCATGTTCGTGGATTGGTACAATCAGCATCATTAAAATGTCCATACTACCCAAAGCAATCTATAGATTCTATGCAATCCCCAATAAAATACCAATAGCATATTTCAAAGACCTAGAACAAACTCTCCAAAAATTCATATGGAATAAAAAAAGACCCCAAATAGCCACAGTAATCCTGAGAAAGAAGAACAAAGTTGGAGGGATTACAATACCAGATAGCAATCTATATTACAAAGCCATGGTTCTCAAAACTGCCTGCTACTGGCACAAGATCAGACAAATAGACCAATGGAACAGAACAGAGAACCCAGAAATCTACCCAAGCCATTATGCTCAATTAATATTTAGCAAAGGAGGCAAACACATACAATGAAGTCAAGACAGTCTCTTCAATAAATGGTGTTGGGAAATTTGGACAGATACATGCAAAAAATGGAATTAGATCACCAACTTACACCATATGCCAAAAGAAACTCAATATGGCTAAAGGACTTAAATGTAAGATGGGAAACCATAAAAATCCTACAAGACTCCATAAGCAGCAAAATAAAAGACATATGTTGTAGCAATATCTTTACTGATTCAGCTCCTAGGACAATGGAAACAAAGAAGAAAATAAACAAATGGGACTACATCAAAATAAAAAGCTTCTGTACAGCAGAAGCAACCGCCAACAAAACAACAAGAAAGCTCACTGCATGGGAAAACATATTTGCCGATGCTATTTCAGATAAGGGTCTAATCTCCAAAATATACAGAGAACGTAGACAACTTAATAAAAGGCAGATAAGCCATCCAATCAAAAAATGGGCAAAGGACCTAAATAGACACTTTTTGAAAGAAGACATACAGAAAGCCAAGGACATATGAAAACATGCTCACAGTCACTAATCACCTGAGAGATATCAAAACAACAAGATACCATCTCACTCTTGTCAGAATGGCTATCATCAACAAATCAACAAACAACAAGTGCTGGTGAGGATGTGGGGAAAAAGGATCCCTTGTGCACTGCTGGTGGGAATGCAGACTGGTACAGCCACTGTAGAAATCAGTATGGAGTTTCCTCAGAAAGTTAAAACTGGGACTTCCATTTGACCAGTAATCCCACTTCTAGGACTATATACTAAGAAACCAGAAACACCAATCCAAAAGGATATATGCACCCCTATGTTCACAGCAGCACAATTTACCATAGCAAAGATTTGGAAACTGCCTAAGTGCCCATCAGCAGATGAGTGGATTAAAAAACAGTGGTACAGCCCTGACCAGTTTGGCTCAGTGGATAGTGTTGGCCTTCAGACTGAAGGCGCCTGGGTTTGATTCTGGTCAAGGGCATGTACCTTGGTTGTGGGCAAATCTCCAGTAGGGGGTGTGCGGGAGTCAGCTGATCAATGTTTCTCTCATCTACATTTCAACTTACTATATCTCTCACTTCCTCTTTGTAAAAAATCAGTAAAATATATTAAACACACACACACACACACACACACACACACACACACACACACACAATACCAGTGGTATATCTACACAATGGAATACCACACCACTATAAAAATAAGGAACTTTTACCATTAGCTACTGCATGGATGGAACTGGAGAGCATTATGCTAAGTGAAATAAGCCAGTCAGAGAAAGATAAATATCACATGATCTCACTCATCTGTGGTATATAATGATCAACATAAACTGATGAACAAAAATAGATCCAGAGACAAATGGCAGGGGAGAGAGCTTAGAGATCCACCAAAAGACTTGTATGCATGCATATTAGCATAAACAATGGACACAGACACTGGGGCGGTGGGGGCTTGCCCTTGGGGGTGGGAGTGGTAGAGATGGGAGGGTCAATGGTGGGGGAAGACACATGTAATATTTTAAGCAATAAAAACAGACAAACAAAAAAAACCAATTTCACAATCAGTTGTATTAATAGAAAAGGTCAGAACATTGAAATCACTTTCAGGTCATTTTTACAGAGAAGTGTTACTCAGCTTTCAGTTGGACAGTGCTTTTTACAGAAAACCTATAATGGGTTGCCATGTGGGAAAAATGATTTTCATGGTCAGCCCTTGTCTTATTATAAAGTGTTAGAAAGGCTCCACTATTATTTAAAAGATCTTATTTTATAAAAATTAACCATATCGATGGCATTCTGGGTAGCACATACACTGTGGTACAGCATAATTCATGGAAAGGAAACCAACTGATGAGAGCCTCGAGGACAAGTGAGGACACCAGCGTCAGCCAGCACGGTAAGTGTTAGAAAAACAGACATCTCTTCATATCTTATAGACATAATCAGTATGCATCAAGCCTAATATTTTATTCTTACTTCCCATTGTTTTTCATACCCTATTCGTGAAGCAGTATTCTTTCAGTAGGATGCAGCAGTAATAGGACACTTGGTCCTATTTAAACAGTAAAGCAGTGACTTTGGGGGGACTGCTCCTCTTGGCAGCCCTTGGTGTCGTTGAGGCTTCACTGAACAGTCTCACTGTAGTACAATTATTAAGTACCAACTGTAAGCAGACAATCGTTATAACAATGACTTTTATGCTTGAAGGCAGGAATTGGGCAGGAGAGAGAAGGATTGATACTAGTAGTTTATTTTTTGCCCACAAAATTTCTAACCACCGAATCAGAATAAAAACTGTAGTGCTTGACAGGACCTTTCGATGATAGATCTGGTCTGCCACCGAAGCTATTCCCTCAGCCAGGCATGATCTTTCCTCAGATATTTCCATAACTGCTTTCTTCTTGTCATGCAGGTCACACTCAAATATCTCAGAGGAACTCGTTTGCCTTTCTTCTACAATGTACACAAGCAAACAGATCTAAAGTAATTGGATTCCATCACATCATTATCTGATATTTTCTTATTATATTCATTTGTTTTCTCTATACTAGAATGTAACAAGATGAATACAGGAATTTTGTCTTTTTTGTTCACTGGCACTGTTAGAACAGTGTCTGGCATACTTTAAAACATCAATTTAGTACACTGGAAGAGAGAGCTTTAAAGATAGAATATCATGAGCCTCATTAAAAGTGTCCCATATGTAATGTTATTTAATGGGAGAAGGGGGTATATCCAACAGCAGTTGTTTGATAATGGGTAAGATGTCTAATGGAAGAGCTGATTTCTAAAGAATCTTATCTTTAAGTTTCTGGTTCAACTAATAAATAGGTGCAAGGAATTTTTTCTGAGTGTGTGCTTTGCTGGTGACAGTGATAGGATAGGAGATCAGGATATAGGACAGTGATAAGATATAGGAGATAAGATTGTGGAAGAGCGCCAACTCATTTGTCTAGCTGATTATAATATGAAGGGTTGGAAGAATAGGACACAGAGATAGTATTAAAGAAAAAGAAAGTATAGGAGAAATATAGGTGAGATAAGAATAGAATCCAAATCAATAACATAAACAGTAATCTGTTACTATAAAAACATGATTCATGCTTTCAAAGAAATTTACAAAATAGAAGTGGAAGCAAATATGTACACAGTTCAATAAAATCCAAAGTCTTCTTGGACTCACCTTATACACATCTTCAGTCCAGAGCACTCAGTGTTAGCCCTTAAATAAATTCAACTTGTGAGGGGATATACCCCCTTCTCCAATTAAACAACATTCTATTGTGTAGAAACATAGACCTACTGAAGATTTCATGAGAAAACATTTAAGGAGTCCTATAGGGAAGCGGCCTAAAACGCTGCTCTTTCTGCAGTTTCTCTTTCCTTATAACCAATCTTATTCCTCCCTCAGAATCCCCTCAGCAGCCTTTTTAATAGCCTTGCTCAGTCCTCTTTTTCGTCGCCCCTTCTTTTCTAGCCAGGATGCATGGGAGTCAAACCAAAATCTAACTGTGAGCCAAACTATGACCACCTATTGTTCCTCACCTGCATTCAGGACGGTGAGCACAGGAGTGTGAGTGGGGAGAATGACTCAACTCCTGTGCTGCAGATAGCAGGAAGCATTTTAAATTAGATGAGAAGTAGATTGTTGAGAGGTTTCCTTTGTGTCTAGCTTTGGAAATCAGTTGGAAAGCGAAAGCAATTAACGGAGTGAGGGGATGTAAACAATGAATAACCGCTATTTTTGGATGCATCTTATGATTTCTTTTTGTGGGCAGAGGTAATGATTTAGATGTCAAAGGAAATTCATTTTGTCAAACCAGACAAATGTGAATAGGAAAGCAACACACTCAAATGAAGATGTATAGCATTTGGAAATGCAGGTAGGATGTTTAAAGGATAGGTCAAAGCGAGGGGGAAGTAGCTGTACCGAATGATGATGTAAGCTGTGGGAGCAGATAAATGATGCATGAGCAAGTGTGGAGCTGGAGGAAAATAATGCTAAGAACAGTACATAAAAAGTATTATTTTAAAGACGTGTGTGGGAAATAGGAACAGAGAAACAGGTTAATCTAGAGCTGTAAGAAATAGGACTGTTGCCGAAACCGGTTTGGCTCAGTGGTAGAGCGTCGGTCTGCGGACTGAAAGGTCCCGGGTTCGATTCCAGTCAAGGGCATGTACATTGGTTGCGGGCACATCCTCGGTAGGGGGTGTGCAAGAGGCAGCTGGTCGATGTTTCTCATCAGCATATCTAGCTCTCTATCTCTCTCCCTTCCTCTCTGTGAAATATCAATAAAATATATTTTAAAAAAAGGACTGTAGATAAAGATCAGACTATTTTTTTTTGAAAAAGTGGGAATAATGTGAGAATTTAGGAAAAAGAATTAGGATAATTTACAAGGGAATGTGGCATTCTAATATAACATGGCTTTTTAATCATAAAGTGTAATTATGATAAACTGTTCACAGTTATAAGCTCTGACTAGCTAAGGGGATGGTAATAAGGAGGTAGATTCAGGGAGAAACTTCAGCTGTGAGATTTGGATAGAAGGAAATTCCTTTTAGGGGCTTTTTTGTACAAGTCTAAAAATGTATATTTAGACCCCTTAACTTTCTCCATGTAATCTTGATCTGGGGTCAGCAAACTTTTTCTGTTAAGGACCAGATAGTAAATATTTTAGGCTTTTTGTGGGCCATACCATCTCTGCCTCAACTACTTACATTTGCCATTGTAGAGCTGAGGTAGCCAGAGATAAAAACCACTTTTGTCTTCAGATTTTAATCCAAGTGTGGTAAAATCAATCTGGTGATCATTCAAGTTCCAAAAAATAAAACAGTATTGTTAACCCATCAAGAACACTTTTGTGTTTTGTTTTGTGTGTGTGTGTGTGTGTGTGTGTGTGTGTGTGTGTTTTAGATAAAGACATCTATGATGAACTGAATATCCACAGGACTTTTGATGTTCCTTAGCATCTTTATAACTTTATGCAGTTCTTGTAGTTCTTTTGTTATTTTTTTACTCTCCAATTTAATTGATAAACCAATATATGTTGGCAAGTAGACCAATCCCATTGGTATGTTTTTGTTATAAGACAATTATGCATCTTATTTGTTGCATTAATCCACATTTTACTTACATGCAAATTTATCACTCTTATTAAAATGGGTTCAAAACACTCAAAATGAGTTACTGTTAGGTTTTCACCATTCAACCAAAATTTTCTGTGTGCTTTATCCAATTATGTGCTTTCCTTTAATCCTAGTTAAAAAATTGATATTCATTCATTCATTCATTGACATCTCATGAAGTGCTGTGAGTCAAGCAGAATGCAATATGCTGGGAATACAAAAATAATCCTGCTCACTCTCTGCCCTTGACTTGTTTACTGTCAAGGGATAAAAGAGCTTCCAGATGGAAGGAGTAATCAACAGTGTCAAACATGGCGCAGTGGTCAACCTTGAAAAGAGAACAGAGGCCATTGAATTTAGCAGTAAAAGAATCAGAGAGCAATTTCAGTGGGTTCTTCAAACATCATGCTAAGATGCCCAACAATACAGCTCCATGGCAGAATCTTTGTTTCTCACCAGAGGTTATACAATGGCATTTCTTAACTTTCCAGGTGGATTGGACCTCACAGCTGTATCAGTAGGAGTTCTTAGTTTAAACAAGAAAAGCAGCTCTGGTAGGCATCAGCAGAAAAAAAAGGATTTTGGTAAAAGGATATTGGATACCACTCAAAATCTCTGGAAAGAAAGGAGGATCCGTGTTGGCAGCTATACAAATAGAAACCAAGTATGAAGCCAAGCTAATTCTATAATGATACCACTGCCCAGACACTGCATCTTTTTTTTGCTAAGACTTTGTTTTACAGAAGTTTTAGGTTTACAACAAAATTGAGAGGAAGGTACAGAAACTTCTCATATACTCCTTCCCCACCCATGCATAGCTCATTACCAACATCACTCACTGGAACTGTGCATTTAAAAAAAAATATTTTTTATTGATTTCAGAGAGGAAAGGAGAGGGAGATAGAAACATCAATTATGAGAAAGAATCACTGATCAGCTGCATCCTGCACACCCCATATGGGGATTGAGCCCACAACCTGGGCATATGCCTATGCCCTTGACCAGAATTGAACCCAGAACCCTTCAGTCCTCAGGCCAATGCTCTATCCACTGAGCCAAACCAGCTAGGGCAAGAATAGTACATTTTTTTAAACCAATGGTGAACCTACATTGTAACAGCATAATCCTCAAAATCATATTTTAATTTAGGGTTTACTCTTAGCGTTATACATTCTGTGGGTTTGGACAAATATGTAATACACATTCTTGAATGATTTTTTGACTGGAAATAAAATTTCAGATTAATAGTCACTTTTTCTCAATACTTTAAAGCTATTACTATGGAAAACAGCCACGGTGTTTGTTCAGGTCCAAGCCTCGGACTAATGAGAGGGCACAGTCTTCTCATGGCAAAGCCCTCTGCACAATTATAACCAAAGGCTGCAGTTGTAAGCTTGAACCTATGGATCAAACCTGTGGTCCCACATGGCTGAGTGATACGGGCTTGATAGAGTTCAGATGCATGTAATTGAGTAGCTTCAAAACTCACAAGAACGTTGTAACCACACCCTTACTTTGCCTCATGGAATCTGGCCATAAAATAAAGACACGGCTTTCAGGCTGTGGTGCTGTTGCTAACTCTCCATCAGAGAGGACAGAGCCCCATGCAGACCCAGCTTTTTTCTCTTGTCTGTCTTTTCTCAATCCTTTGCTACCCCCTCTCAGGCTCACCGAACCTGATTGAGCTGGCTCAGCACAATTACTTTATTTCCTTCTTTTGCTTGCTATTATTTAGAAGTATAGTGTATAATGGCATGTATCCATCATTATAAAATCATACAGGTTCAGCTCTCCTCCTCTGACTTCTATCAGTCACTGAACTTATCCATTCACTATTCCAGAGTTGATGAATATTTGGATTGTTTCCAATTTGGGGGCTATTATAAAATAGACTATAGGCCCAGTGCATGAAATTTGTGCACGGGAGGGAGGGGTGTCCCTCAGCCCAACCTGCACCCTCTCCAATCTGGGACCCCTTGGGGGATGTCCCACGGATCGGGCCTAAAAAGGCAGCAGGACATCCCTTTCACAATCTAGGACTGCTGGCTCCCAACTACTTACCTGCCTGCCTTCCTGATTGCCCTTAACTGCTTCTGCCTGCCAGCCTGATCATCCCCTAACCACTACCCTGTCAGCCTGATCAATGCCTAACTGCTCCCCTGCCAGTCTGATTGTCCCCCAAATGCTCTCCCTTGCATATTCCCTCTTTTTTTAGATAGGGTTTTTTCTTTAGCATATTGAACAGACCTATCTGGTTTGGCTCAGTGGATGGAGCATTGGCCTGAAGACTCAAGGGTCCCAGGTTTGATTCTGGTCAAGGGCATGTACCTTGATTGGGGGCACATATCCAGTGGGGTGTGTGCAGGAGGCAGCTGATCAATATTTCTCTCTCATAGATGTTTTTAGCTCTCTATCCCTTTCCCTTCCTCTCTGTGAAAAAAAATCAATAAAATATATATTTTAAAAAAGACACATTTTAAATTCCTCCATATCTGCCTGGCTGTTGTGACTCAATGGTTGAGACCACTGGAAGGCGATTGCACCCTGGCCAGGCTGAGTTCCCAGTCCTCGCTGCCACCAAAGCCAGGGGTTCGTGTAGTGAGGGTACATGGCCCTACCAGCCTGAGACACCAGCCCTGGCTGCCACCGTTGGCCTGAAGATTGTGGTGGGGGTACGTGGCCCTGCTGGTCTGAGACCCCAGCCCAAGCTATCACTGTGGCCGGGGGGATCATGCAGTGGGGGTGCTTGGCCCTACCAGCCTGACATCCCAGTCACTGCCGGGGGATCATGTGGTGCTGGTGCATGTCCCCAGCCCAGGCTGCTGTGCGGTGGGGGTGTGTGATCCTGCCGGCCTGAGACCCCAGTTGAGGCTGCAGCTGCTGGTCCGGTGATCTTGCAGTGGGGGTGCACAGCCATGCTGGCCTGAGACCTCAGCCCAGGCTGCTGCCCCAGCCAGGGTATCACACAGCTTGGATGCTAGGCCTTGCCAGCCTGGGACCCCAAGCTGCCATGGCTGGCTGGGATCGCATTAGGCGCTGGTGCCTCCTAGCTGGACACCTCAGGCTGCTGCCGCTGGGCAGGAATCGCTGTGTCAGGGGCAGGCGCCTCCCAGCTAGACACCCTGAACTGCCATCGCTGGGCGGACTTGGGGACTCCGGAAGAGCTAAGAGGACTGGGCGCCGCCATCTTGTGGCTATGGGCACCACCATTTTTGTTGCCGCGTGATGGTTAATTTGCATATTACTCTTTTATTAGATAGGATCTTCTATAAAAATTCTTCAGAAATTTGTGCAGATATATGCTTTCATTTTTTTTTAGGTTAATATTCAGGAATGTGATTGCTGATTCACATGAGAAGCATTTGTTTCACTTTATAAAAAATTGCAAAGGTATTTTCCAAATTGGTTATCCAATTTTACATCCCTACCAACAATGTAGGAGAGTTCTAGGTGTTCTTTGTACTTTAGCCAACTAAAAATATATTTTTAATCTTTATTCTTATTGTGATCTAGATTTATGAGGACATATCTAGTATGAATTTATTTTCATTTTTTTACATAGTGTTTAGAGTGTTCTTAATCTGAACATTCATATCTGTCTTGAAATTGGAAATTTCTCAGCTACTATTTTTTTCAAGAGCAGTTTTCTCCTTTATATTATGTTAGAATACTTATTGATACACATTAAAGTTTCACACTCTATTGCCTGTTCTCTCTCTCTTTTTTCTTTTTTTAAAAAATTATTAAAGTATTATCTGTGTACATAGCTTACCATTGCCCCCACCCCAGAGATGTCCTCCCTCCCCAGAGTTTTGTGTCCATTGGTTGTTCATATATGCAAGCATACCAGTCCTTCGGTTGATCTCTTATCTCCCCCAGATCTCCCTACCCTCCCCCCCCCACTGTCATTTGGCAGTCTGCTTGTTGTTTACTGTCACTATATCTATCTTTCTGTTCATTAGTTTATAATGTTCTTTAATATCCATAAATGAGTGAGGTCATGTAGTGTTTCTCTTTCATTGACTGACTTATTTCACTCAGCATGATGCTCTCCAATTCCATCCAGGTTACTGCAAATGATGAGAATTCCTTCCTTTTTATGGCAGCATAGTATTCCATTGTGTAGATGTACCATAGTTTTTTGATCCATTCATCTGCTGACGGGCACCTAGGCTGTTTCCAAATCCTAGCTATTGTAAATTGTGCTGCTATGAACATAGGGGTGCATATATCCTTTCTGATTGGGGTTTCTAGTTTCTTGGGGTATATTCCCAGTAGTGGGATTACTGGGTTAAATGGGAGTTCCATTTTCAGTTTTTTGAGGAAGCTCCATACTGTTTTCCACAGTGGTTGCACCAACCTGCAATCCCAACAGCAGTGCACGAGGGTTCCTTTTTCTCCACAACCTAGCCAACATTTGTTGTTTTGTTGATGTTGGCCATTCTGTTCTCTCTTTTTTAAAGAAATATTAACTCTTGGTTGGCCAGTGTGGTTCAGTGATTGAGCATTAATTTATGAACCAGCAGGTCACGTTTGATTCCTGGTCAGGGCACATGACCCGGTTATGGGCTCGATCCCCAGTAAAGGGCATGCAGGAAGGAGCTGATCAATGATTCTCTTTCATCATTGGTGTTTCTATCTCTCTCCCCATCTCTCTTCTCTGAAATCAATAAAAATATATTTAAAAATTAAGTATAAAAATATTAAATCTTAACTCATCTATATCTTTCTTTTTAAATGAGTCTCTTTGCCTCCAATTTCTATTTTGGGGTGAATTTCTCAATATTATGTTTAAGTGTGCTAATTCTGAAGAAAATTATACCTTCATTTACATAAATGATTGCTAAACAGTTAGTTTAATATCTTTGTTAAGCAAAATCAGAAATGTATAAGCAGAAAACATGAGTGAGGTAGACATTTAAAAAATATTATAAAATTAGAAGCCACTAAATGAACAATTAAGTTATCATGTAAATATTTATATGGAAAAATCATCTCAAATACAGTAAATGACAATCATTAAGCTGCAAAATAGAGAACAATTTTGTGATATATTTGCTAAACAAAAGGCCAGTGTCTAATATACAAAGAACTCTTTTTAAAATTGGTTTGAGAGAAAGAGAGAAACATCAATTTGCTGTTCTACTTATTTATGCATTCATTGGTTGATTCTTGTGTGTGCCCTGACTGGGAATCGAACCTGAAACCTTGGCATTTCAAGATGATGCTCTAACCAACTGAGCTATTTGGCCAAGGCACAAAGAACTCTTAAATCAACAAAACAATGGCTACCAACCAAATAGAAAAGTATAAGTGCGCAAAGACACAGAATAGTCAACAGAAATATGAATGGATACCAAGCATATAATTTTTTCTTTCACTTTGAGTACGTTTGGTTTTATAACTCAGAAACAAAGTTTTAATGTAGGTTTTATACTAGGTAACTTATAAGAGTCCTTCCTGTTCTAGCAAGGATTCTAAATTTTATAAATACTATGTGAGATTTCTATTCATATCAATGCAAATAGGTAACATACCAGTATAAGTATTGAATAATGTATAAGAATTTTAACTACAGAGATCATTGCAAGTTGTGATATCTTGCTAAATTCACAGAACTATCTTTTCCATTGGATACATTAAAATATAAAAACAAATATCACAGTGATTATATTCTCCTAGTAATTCAGGAGGTAGCCTAATTACCATATATTAACATTTTAAACTGTAAACCAAGATTAGTGCAAGGATAGTTTATACTGTTAGAAAACTACTTAAAATGAAAAATTATTTTTTCCATGTTAACTAGTCAATGAGAATATTACCATAGTGGTTTGGTAGGTATTCAAGAATTAAAATCTGGTGAAATGTTTTTAAAAAGTTCTCCCTTCCTCATTTGCACTGTGCTTTGTTTTTTATGCAGTGGCACAATGCAAATGTTTCTCATGGGAACTTTTATATACATAGTGATGAAAATATTCTCAAACCCCATGGGATTTATTATGAACATTAAACTTGCCTTAACATTTTTCAGGTTGGTATGGCCAAAATAAGGAGCTTTTAGTTTTATTACATTTAGTAAGTCAAATGCTATCACAAAATAATACTTAAAAAGAAAATAAAACCAAGATAAGCACAATAACTACAGTAGTCAAATTTTATATAAGGGATATATTCTTGAAAGTAACTACTGCAGTCCACTGACAGAGATAATGCTTTAAAATGATAATGCAAATAATTTTACCTTCATGATCCTGTATTGCTTTTTTTGTGTGTGTTAGCATTTTGGCTTAAATTCTTGAACACAATTAATTTGATGTGCTTGTTTTGTAGATGTCCTTTCCCCAGAGAATGTTTTGGAATATTGCATCAGCTTGTGTTTACCAGGTTCTCATATCTGAATTTGAAAAGAGGCTCCCAAAGAGATTACTGCTAAGTGAGACCTCATTTATTTTATATATGTTTTTGTTTTAATATATGCCCTAAGATTTGAATTTGTTTATCATTACCCTTTTGCTAATCCTAATTATTGGGACAGTTCAATATTTTCCACAGTTGTCATTTTCCATAATTGAAAGAAAAACAATATATTTTTTTAAAAAATGGCATACCTATTATATCAGAATTGTAACTGATTCTATCTTCATTGTAACTGTAATTAAAATATGATAATACCCTGTTTCCCCGAAAATAAGACAGTGTCTTATATTAATTATTGCTCCCAAAGATGTGCTAGGTCTTATTTTCAGGGGATGTGTTATTTTTCCATAAAGTAGGTCTTATTTTCAGAGGATGTTTTATTTTCGGGGAAACATGGTACTAATGAGGTTATCTATGCAATCATATATACATTATATTATTTCTTTTTCTTTATTTACATACTAAAATGATTAGAGTATTTCAGTACATAACTTTTCACAATTCTCTAATTAGACCTCAGCACCAAGAAATTACTCTCCTGTAGATGCTCCACTGAGCCTGTTTGCTCTGCAAAGAGATGCCTGTGTTTGTAGTCTTTGAATTGACAATGATAATGGTAAGGCGGCATACTGCAGATGCTCTTTCTCGTGCCCCACCTCTACCTGCGATTCCTTTGCTGTCTCCAAGTGGGAACCAGAAGGAGAGAGAAAATCTGCTTCTGGTCTACCTCTTGTCTTTCTACTAAAACACACAAGACCGGAAGGGGCAGACTCTGCCAACTTAACCCTCCTGACTGGACTGGTTCTTCCTACACACACTATATAGGATGGCTTTTGAAATATTAAGGAGAGAAATCAAGCAATTTAGAAAACCCTTTTGTCTCTTGCAAAACCTAGCTCTCTCAATACTCTCTTCCTAAAGAGATCAAGACAATCTGCTTTGAGACTTATAGCTCCTCAAAGACCCCTTCATTTTGCAGTATTTCTCCTACCCTCACCTGATGAGTAAGTCTCACTGCTTGGTTTTGAAAGTACAAAAATGCAAAGGAATATGCTTTAATTGAGATATTAAAATGCAGACTTAGTATTTGTAAAATAAGTTCCCCACTATATGAAAAGAGCACATCACAGCCTGATCCTGGTCTGCTTTATCATTTTGTCCTCATTCCCTGCTAGGCTCCATCTGCTACACAAATCCTCTTCCTTTTGTTTACTCATTGGTTGATTTTGAGAGAGAGAGAGAGGAACATTGGTTTGTTGTTTCATTTATTTATGCACTCATTGGTTGATTAAATCTGCAACCTTGGCGCATTGAGAAATGCTCTAACCCACTGAGCCAGGGCCCACATATCCTGCTCTTTAGGCACAATACATTTCTTAGCGTTTTCTGAACACAGCATACTCCATGAATTAGTGCAGCTGCTTATTTTACCTACAACGTTCTTGTCCAACTTACTCTCTGCCTTGCAAAGTCTCTCTTATCCTTCCAAATTTGGCTCAAATGTCATCTTCCAGTGAAGATTCTATGTCCAACTTGTCTTTTTAATATGTAAATTTCACCACTGTAGCATGCATCATATTATAATTATTTCTTTACCACTGGATTGTTCAATACTTCAGGAGCAGAGGCAGAGTTAATTTAGACAGGAGAACAAATTTAGTCTTATATAAGAAACAGTAAATTCCTACAGTGATGTAATTCTGCCTTTAATTTGCCACATGAAAATGTGAAAACAACTCAGTAAGAAAGACCATTGCTTTATAAATATAAATTTTTTTCCTCATATCATCACTTTTCTATTTCTTTATACAAAGGATAAAGAATTCATGGAAAAAATTGATAATGTTTTAAAAATCCACACCTTTATTCAAACTTCAAAAAGAATTATACACTAATATTTTTAAAATCCCACACATTGCATTCTACAGTAATGAGCAATCAGGATGTTTTAGATAAAGTAAAATATTCTAGTCAAGTTTCAATGAATAAATACGCTGAATTAGAGAAAGAAAAGATCAAGATAATAACCTGATCGATGTTTTTTTTGTACAATGTTAATTGTACAACTTAAACATCAATTAACAAGAAAATAAAAGGGTTTTGTTTTATGAAAAGAAAGTCAGATACCAAGCTTGTAGAATTTATACCTTATTGTCTTCCCTTCCTTTCTGTGCTTCATAAGAAAATAAGAGCAAGGCTTGTCTTAGGAAAAGGTATGTGCATAAAAGTCATCACTCAAGGGAAGGCTGTGTTCTCCAGAGAGTGAGGCAGGAGCTTAGAGACCTTGCCTTTTCTCGAATGCCCTGTGCTGTTTTGTTCAACCAAAACATTTTTTGCTTTAGCCATTTTCAGTGTAGCCTTGTGGTCATTATTTTCCTATTTGAGCTTCAGAATCTGAACATAATGTTTCTCTACCTTTGTAAAGCTCAACAACTGTAAAAATTGTAACATTTTCTTTCAGAGAGGTGAGAACATGTCGGTGGCATATTGAGGTTTTCACTTAGGCATATGCAAGGGGTTAAATAGTGTTCCCCCAAATTCATGCCCACCTTGTTTCTCAGAATATAATCTTCTTTAGAAACAAGGTCATTGCCGGTGTTAGTTAAAGATCTTGAGGTAAGGGTGCATTGGATTAGGGTGGGCTCTCAACCTAATAACAGGAGTCCTCAGGAGAGGTGAGGACACACAGAGGTGCACCTAGAAGGCTGAAGATGAAAACAGAGATTGGAGAGATGCAGCTACAAGTCTCAGAACAACCAGGATTGCTGGGAGTCACCGGAAGCTGGAAGGGGCAAGCAAGGATTCTTCCTTAGAGCATCGAGAGAAAGCATGGCATTACTTTCACCTTGATTTTGGATGAGAGGGGAAAAAAATTCTGTTGTTTTAAACCGCCAAGTTTGTGGTATTTTTATTTTGTTTACAGTAGCTCTGGGAAACTAATGTTGTATAGGAGATGATTCTTAGTCTTTACTATCTTAGAAAGCAGAGAGATCAGGAGAAAAGAGTCCTTCCTTCTCTGAACTTTCCTATCACTGTTCACTACAATATAATCCTCCTATTTCTTCTCCTTTTGGTAGCCAATCTATGAAGAACTTCCCCCCTGGAGAGTTAAGGAGATCTTGCAAAGCATCCCTGAAGCCCTTTTGAACTAGATAGTATCTGAGAACTGAATAAAAGGGTTTTCTCAAGTTTTCCTAGACAGTTTTCAAAGATATGTAGCAACTATAGTCACCTTCACTGTGTACACTAGGGAAGCTTGTACACTACACAACTCTGAGAGTAGCATTCAGATCAGTGTCAACATACAAAAGACCCAAGCAGTACACAATGTGAGCAGGCATAAGGTGGCTGTGATTCATGACATACAACTTTATCTAAAAGCAATATTGAGTTATTATGTACTCTTCTCCATCACTGGATATTTAAGTTATAACTACTATCCTATAAGCAGCTATGACTTTCTTAAAAAGATGTCCTTAAATAAAAAAGATCATTTTTAAATTTCGCTGTATTGCCTGAGAGTCTCTTTTATCTTCCCCCCTCATTTATTATCCAAACCAATCTATTTCCAAACTCTGTCTGTTTATTCTTTATAATATACTAGAGGCCCATTGCAGGAAGATTCCTGTAAGAATAGGGCTTCCTGCAGCTGGAGCAGAGCAGAGAAGGGAGTGCAGCCTGCTGAGGTGGGCTTCCTTCCCATCTCTACTGCTGCTCTCTTCTCTGCAGCTTCACTCCCTTCTGCAGCACTTGGCTTCCTTCCACACTGTCTCCAGTCTTCGCTCCTCAGCGCCTGTGTATACAAATTAACTGACATTTTTTTTGTTGTGTTAATTTGCATACTTGCTCTGATTGGCTGGTGGGCATAGCAGAGGGGTGGTCAATTTGCATATTTCTCTTTTATTAGTGTAGATTTTTAAATATGTTTTATTGATTTCAGAGAGAGAGAGAGAAAGAGAGAGAGAGAGAGAGATCAATGATGAAAAAGAGTCATCAATTGGCTGCTCCTGCATACCCCCTACCAGGGATTGAGCCTACAAACTGGGCATGTGCCCTGTCAGGGAATCAATCTGTGACCTCCTGGTTCATAGATCAACACTCAACCACGGAGCCACACAGGCTGGACCTTCATAATATTTATTAAATGCTCTCTGCATCTGCCTAACAACCACTTTACTTCAGTTGGTCAGAAGTTCTGGCTAGGCTATAACCAGATTCCTTTATCATCTTCTTTTCATCTCTTTGACTCCTGTTAATATGTGACAGAGTTGCAGATTAATCTTTGTAAAGATAATTTTTTTATTATATCAATTGTTTGATCAGGAAATTTCACTGACTTTCTTTTACTTGTCAAATTAAATCCAAGTTTGTCAGCCTTTCATTCAAACCTTGGTTTACTTATTCTATCTGATCTCTTTTCTCACCACTTCATATCACTGTTCTTTTAAGGTTGATGAAATGACTTTATAATTATATAAATAGCTGCAGTGAAAATTTGATTTCTTTCCATTGCTTCCCTTTTCATCTTTTGACTTATTGACACTTCAAAGAAAATTCTGAAAGAAGAACATACATGAAGCATATAGAGGGAAAAGATATGGCCCAAAATTGTTTTCAGCTTCAGAAACTATGTTTTATAAAGGTACTTGAAAAGAAAAGAAAAACAACAAATACAATGTAATAATTGTAAATATTCTTTGTCAGTATGCTTTGTTTTCTTTTTGCTTTTCTTTTCTTTTCTTTCCTTCTTTTTGTTTTTTTTTTTTGGAGAGAGAGAGAGAGAGAGAGAGAGAGAGAGAGAGAGAGAGTAAGGGAGATGGATAGAAAGACAGAAATATTAATGAGAGAGGAACATTGATTGGCTGCCTACTATACATTCCCCACTAGGAATGGAGCCTGCAACCAGGCATGTGCCCCCTGGGAATAGAAAAGGTGATCTCTTGGTTCATGGATTGGTGCTCAGCCACTGAGCCACATCAACTGGCATGATAATTATTAAATAAACAATAGGCAATTAAAATTAGATTTAAAGAAATTTATAATCCATAGTTCAAATGCACGTATCTTAAATTTAAAAACCTATTTTTACAATGTTAAAAACATTTTAATTTTCCATGTAATCATATTTCTGAAAGACATACAGCATTATTTTCACTTCCCAATAATTACTATGTCACCAACTAAAATTTTAGTTTTTCCTTTTACATCTCAGATAAAATAGATCTTTACTTATAAAGTGGTAGCCATCCTTCTGAGATTGGTTGGATATTAATTAAAGACCTATTGTCAATATTTCGTATTTCTATGTTAATAGTGAGGTTTACTATATAGGAAATAGTCATAGTATATAATTCATTACTCAATATATGAAACTTCAAACTTATAAAACTGATAAGATAAGAAACTTGCACATTACTTCAAGTTAAGAAATTTTTCCAAGAAACACACCAGCAGTCAGTCACCTATCTATGTGGGTCCATTAGCACATTTTAAAAGCATAAGAGGTAGGAGGATTCTATGTAGTATCTGAAAATATTCTGGCAAAACAGACATTCCTAAGGTTTTATAGTGGAAGGAGATGATGAAAGGGTAGAGCATGAAATAGGAAAGGCATTGCTAAAATTTGTCCAAATGTTCAATGCCTAAAGGCAAAAAGAGCTAATCTCTCCGTGCAATGCTGGCCTGGAACGCTATTATCTGACAGTGCACAGCAAACCGCAGACTGATCACCATAGCAATCTTTTCTTTCCCGAAAGCTTTTGACTCAGGCAACTGGAGGATTTGTTTTCTATGGTAATATCTCCAATTCTGTAATTAAAATATCAAATACGATTTAGTCAAATTAGCTTTTAAGACAGTTTTATAGAATCTCATCAGTCCTTAAATAGTAGGGTACCTGAATAATCATGTTAATGTGTCTTAATATAATTACTGAAAAAAAATAATTGTGTTTATCATTTTGTTGAAGCAAACCACATTTGTTAACTGGAGTTGCAATGCCACTGACAATGGCTCAGGACAAAAACATATGCTGTTTAGGCTGGTTCTGAGTATCTGTTTTTTTCCCCCTCCTTAGTGTTTACCCAATTGGAGCGGAAGAGAGCATAAAGGCCAAATGGGAATCTGACAGTTATGCAGCCAGAAGATGTCAACAAATCAGGACAATTTAATCTAGAAAACTCTGCTCAAAAATTGATGTTATATGTAAAGGAAAAAATAAAGGTTAAAAAAAGCATGAGTGAGTTTGGACATAAAAAAATTGACACATACACCTATGTACATTGTTTTATTCCTTGTGAAAATGCCAAGAATGTCATCACTTATTATTGGCTGTTTGTTAACAGCTCAGGGTAACCTATCATAGTAGCAGAGATGAAAAGCACTCAACCTAAACCTAGTTTTGAGAGGTGGGAGTAATGGCTATGAAAGTGGTGTTTAAGAATGGAAGTGGGTGGGTGGGGAGAGATTAACCAAAGAATTTATATGCATGTTATGCATAACCCATGGACACAGACAATAGTGTGGTGAAGGCCTAGGAAGGGGATAGGTGTTGAGTGGAGAGGGGTCAATGGGAAAAAATGGGGATATCTGTAATATTTTCAACAACAAAGAGCCTAACTAATAAATAGGGAATATGCTAATTGACCCTCACATCATCAAAAAGATGGCGATACTCACAGCCAATAAGGAGGGAATATGCTAATTGACTGCCACAGCCTCAAAGATGGCAGCGCCCACAGCCACAAGATGATGGCACCCAGTCCCCTCAGCCCCCCAGCCATCCAGGGCCGGCCCAAGGTAAAGGCAAGCCTTGGATGGTCGCTGCCCAGTCACCCAGGGCCGCCCGAGGCTCAAGTACCCAGAGACGGCCGAGGCTTGCATTGCCAGCAGTGGCAGCAGCAGAGGTGTGATGGGGGTGTCGCCTTCCCCTGATCTCCAGGTTGCTTCCCACCTCTGAGAGGGGCCAGGCCAGGCTGAGGGACTGCCCCCCCCTCCCTCTAGTGCATGAATTGTCATGCACTGGGCCTCTAGTAAATAAATAAGAATGGTGAAAAGAAACCAACGATGGGGAGAAGGGTGGCTAACAGGAAGATAAGAAATTCTTATTTGCAAACTACATATTTCCCCAAGTCAATCTGAAACATTATTCCCATATATTCTCTGGACTGTGTGGCACCAAAAATAGGTCTAATCAAGGCCAGTAAGAAAAAAATTACCAAACCATCTACTATTTTTGTAATTGTTATGTCTGTTGTATGATGTGAGTAAATCTTCCAAGCAAGGTATGCATCCATTGCAGGGCATTTTGTTCTGTCCAAAATGTCCACAGAGACATTTGTCCCATACAAAAAAGATCCTTTAAATTAGATCTTATTCTAAGTGTCCATGATCACATTTGGTCTTTGACAAATGGTCCTTGATTTTGGTTCTGTCAAAAAATGTCCACACTTAGAATATGTACCAGCGTTCAAATAGCCCATAACATTTATTTATGCTTTTGGTTTACTAGCTTAACACATAAAAATATATTATGTTTCATTGGTCTAATAATTGCATTGTGTCTGTATCGCCAATAATAACCCTTCTTGCCTCTGTAGCCTAATGTAATGGCACGAGATTAGGTAGGTGTGGTCAGGGTTCAAATGCTGGAGAAGAGCGAGATTTATATTAACTATGCAGACCCAATATATTTATGGGTGTTTTGAACCAAATATCAAGGACCTTTTTGCATGGACCAAATGTCTCCATGGACATTTTGAAGGGACCAAATCTTGCTAATTCATGAATCTGCACAAAGATCCCTAAAACATAAAATTCATAGTAATCTATAATTTCACAATAAAAGGAGACATATGTAATGTCTTAAACAATAAAGAATCTAAATTAAAAATATAACAGCAAGAACAGCAAGCAATTTTTAATTTTTAACTCTAATTTAGATGCAATATAGTTATTGAGCATCTTAATGAAGTCAATTCTATTAAATTTTATAATATTTTTCACAACAGCATTTCCTAAGTGATGATGTTGCTTGCTTTCACTTGGAAGTTTGTGGAACTTTGGCCTGAACCTCTTTTGCAGGCCTGGTTTGGATCCCAGTTATGCAAGTGCTAAGAAGAACAGCAAGTGCAAATGGAGTCAGAGTATTGAGAATGAAATCCAGAAAGACTGCCCAGCTGGCGTGGCTCAGTGGTTGAGTATTGACCTATGAACTAGGAGGTCACAGTTCAATTCCCAGTCAAGGACCTATGTCTGAGTTATAGGCTCGATCCTCAGTGTGGGGCATGCGGGAGGCAGCCGGTCAATGATACTCTCTCATCACTGATGTTTTTATCTCTCTCCCTCTGCCTTGTTCTCTGAAATCAACCAAAGTATATTTTTAAAAAGAAGCAAAAACAAATCTGTTATAATTTCCAAGAAGTAATCCTAGACCAGGAATGGGAGACAGGGCCCAGGAAGTAAAAGTTCAAAGCCACTGGTGTAGAGACTGCACATGGAATGGCATTGATATTTTAGAAGACTTTATTTTCTTGTTTTACTTTAAATTAATATTATAGAGAATACACTCATGAATAAAAATTTAATAACTTCATAGAGGTATAAAATGAAATATAAAATATCCCTCCCCCTCACTTCTGCTTTTATTCTCAGAGATAACCATTGTTAACAGTTTCTTATGGATACTTTGAGGAATTTTCTGCCATATGTTAGTACAGAGTTTCTACTTTTTAGAATTATTATATTTATTATACAATTATATTAAAATATAAATGTAAGAAATGGAATATTTTTAAAAGTAAGAGTTCCCCAAAGTAGATCTAAAAAATAAGCAAAGTCCTAAAAGTTAAGCACCCAAGTAAAAAGAGTCATTCATTAGCAATCATTTTTTATTATGTTCAGTGAAAATTATAGGTAACAAATCAGTTAATTAGAACTAAATATGAAAAAAAATAAATTTCCTCAAAGCAAACACACATGTGCCTTTCTAATTCTTGTAAGTAACAATGGAATTATACTATAAGCTGCTTTGGTACTTAATTTTTTTTTTAACTAAAAATATTTTTTGGAGCTATTTCCATTTCAGCCTATATAGATTGACCTTAAACTTTTGGAATACCGCACAGTTTCTATTATAGGGATTTGCTGTAATTTATATAATCAGTCCAATTTAGTGAACCCTAAACAAAATGTTGAGATTTTACTATTTCAAACAATGTAACACAAAGTAATTTTATGTTTGTTTGTTTTTCACATTTGTACAAATATGTTTGTATGGTCAGTTCCTTTTAAATGCAATTTTGTATCAATTTAAACATTTTAATAGGCATGGAAAAATTGTCCTCCAAAGAAATTTACATCAATTAAAAGCAGAAGAATGTGTGTCTATTTCTTTAAATATTCGCCATCATTGGGTGTTTCAACTTTTTAATCTTTGCTAATTTCTTAGGTGAAAAAGTGGTATATCATTTTTTTAAAAAGCCCTTTGAATTAATTACAATTGAAGTTGTTTGTTTTTTAATAAGATTCTTAGCTATTTTTGTTCCTTTTTTTCTGTTAACATGAGATAGATCATATCAGTCTTCTCTCAAAACCTTCCTGTAGTTTTTCCAAAGTAAAGATCTGGTTTCTAGCTTCCTCTCTGACTTACTACTAGGCACTAATTACTGATACTAATGGCGCCGTTCCCCCCCCCCCCTCTTTTTCCTCCTCCTCTGCTCCAACAAATGTGGTGTTCTTGGTTTTCCTCAAGCATGCTAGACATACTTACACTTCAGGGCCTTTGCTCTTGCTGTGCTCTCTACTGGAATCTCTTTCCTCAGTAGCAGCATGGCTCACTTACTTTGGGTTGCTGATCAAATGGCATCTTTTCAGAGCTCTTACCTTCCCACCCTACTGAAAGTATACTTGTCTTCTCCCTGTTCTGCCTCTCTCTATCCAATTGAATAGCACTTGACCTGTTTGAGGTATTAGACAATGTCTAGAAACAATTCTGGTTATCACAACTGGGGAGGAGGAGCTGCTGCTACCGCCATCTACTGGTTAGCTGTCAGAGACGCTGTTAAACCTCCCACAATGTACTGGACAGCTCCCAATCCAAAGAATTAACGATCTGTTCTGAACTGTCAGTACTTCAGAGGTTGAGATACTCTGCTATATATTTTTGTTGGTTTATTGTTAGTCAATGCTCTTCTAGCAGGGATGATATTAAAACTAACAACTGGAAGGGGAAAGGGTATGGGTACTGACCAGATTAGGCACAAGTCATAAACAACTAATATAGCCATACATGGGCCTTCAGCTGAGTGTCAAGACTTTTAACTAGAATTAAAACTCATGAAGGAGGCTTTGTTTTGTGCCTGCATAATTTTTAAAATAAATTATTTTTAAATGCACTTTCTTCACCTCTCTAGTTGTGGAGTTTCTACTTAGCCAGCTTTCCTGCTGTGTGGGGTGATAGTTGTTCTGCCATTTAGTTCTGGTTTTCATGTGGTTGTGAGAGGCAACAAGTATAGGTGATTACCTATGCCACCATCTTGGTTTCTCTATCTTTTTTTTCTTATTGGTTAGCAAGTGTTAATTTTATATGAAAGAAATTAGAATTTTTATTGTCATTTATTGAAATTTATTTTTTTCTCTAGTTAGTTGGTTATATTTAGTCATTATTTGTAGTATTTTCTTTTGACTTGTAGGAGTTCTTGGTTTTTATGTAATCAAAGGTATTAATCCATTTCTTAATGACTTCTGGATTTTCAACTTTCTTATAAAAAGTCTACTACACTAAATTGTAAAAAAAGTTATTTCATCTTTTCTTTTAGTTCTTTTATGACTTAATTTTTACATTTAATTATTTATATATCTGGAATTTATTTTTAGATCTTTCTAAATTGTTAGTTTAGTTGTTCCAGCAGCATTCACTGAATAATTCATTTTTCTTCAATAATTTTAAGGGATATATTTATTATATTCTAAATTCCTATTTGTTTGGGGGTTTATTTCAGAGTTCTCTTTTAATAGACCTGTTTGTTTTTTGGCTAATAATAACATTCCTTAATATTGAAGCTTTACACATATTTATGCTGGTGGTCATGTTCCCTCCACATTCATCTTATTTTTAAAAATTTTTCTGGCTCTGTTCATACATTTATTCCTTAGGTGAACTCTAGTATTATTTTTGCAAATTGAAAGAGGAAAAAAAGAATCCTCTTTGGATTTTTTTTGAGCAATGACATTGAATTAACCTATTAAATTTTGGGAGAATCTTTTTAAAAATATTTTTTTTATTGATTTCAGGGAGGAAGGAGAGAGAGAGAGAGAGAGAGAGAGAGAGAGAGAGAGAGAGAGAGAGAGAGATAAAAACATCAATGATGAGAGAGAATCATTGATCAGCTGCCTCCTGCACACTCCCTACTGGGGATCGAGCCTGCAACCCAGGCATGTGTCCTTGATCAGAACAGAACCAGAGACGCTTCAGTCCACAGGCCTATGCTCTATCTACTGAACCAAATTGGCTAGGGCAAAGTTTGGGAGAATATTTTTGTGTATTTTAAAATATGTTTTTATTGATTTTTTAGAGAAAGTGTAAGGGAGAAGAAGTTAGAAACATTGATCTGTTGCCTCCTTCACACCCCCTCCTGGGGATCAAGTCCTCAAACTGGGCATGTGCCCTGACCAGGAACCTGCGAACTTTTGGTGCATGGGATGATACTCAACCAATTGAGCCACACCAATCAGGGCTATTTGTGTATATTATTGAATCTTCCTATACCAGATCAAAGTATATCTCCATTTACTTATATTTTTATACCCTCCCCCAGTTTTCCAACAAATATATCTTAATGTTTTTAAATTTACTACTAAGTTTTTTATTTTTAAAACCTGATTTTGAAAGAGAATGCTTTCATTTTGTTTTCAAGGTTATTTTTGTTCAAAGCTTGTTTTTTTATAGGGTATCAGCCTCATAAGGTGTGGAAGTGCTTCTTCTCTTTTATAGCACAGAGTTAAGACAAGCAATTTTAATTTCTGGGCTACATTTGGCCTTGTTGTTGTCTAAGTCTTCTCTTATTGCCACCTATCCTTCCTCAAACTGAAAATGGCTTTCTCTTATCACTCAATCTTGTGTCTCAGGATCTTTCTCAGTTAGCCAGATCCTGACTGTTCACATAATCACTTTAATGTTGTTATAAATCTATATAGTTTTCTTTGGTTTTTAAAAGTCTTCCCTTATA
The DNA here is from genome assembly GCA_963924515.1 of Vespertilio murinus. NCBI lineage: Eukaryota > Metazoa > Chordata > Mammalia > Chiroptera > Vespertilionidae > Vespertilio > Vespertilio murinus. The sequence goes on along the minus strand of OZ004704.1, from coordinate 61,467,560 downwards.
TATTGAGTTTTTCAGGTATTTAAAAATAACTACTTTAAAAATATGTATTTTTTAAATTGACTTCAGAGAGGAAGGGAGAGGGAGAGAGATAGATACAGACATCAACGATGAGAGAGAATCAATGATTGGCTGCCTCCTCCATGCCCATCACTGGGGATCAAGCCTGTAACCAGGCCATGTGCCCTGACCAGGAATTGAATCATGACCTCCTGGTGCATAGGTTGACACTTGACCACTGAGCTACACCAGTGTGGCATAAAAAATAACTACTATCACCAAACTTTTCTGTTCAATTTTTATATTTCATACAAAATAATAGAACTTTGATTTACATTTGCAATGCTGTAGCTTATACTCAGAGACATGGGAGTACAGGGAAGCTTCCAAAACTCTAGGAGTGAGTTGAGCTGAAAACGCAGCTTAATTTGTCAGCTTGCATACTTCATTCTCATATCAACAGAAACAGGAATGTCTGCCTCCTGTGGCCTTCCCATAACAAATGGTCCAAAATGGTCAGTTCAGTTTCCAAAAAGAAGTGAGGAGAGAGAACCAAAAAAGTCTTTCAAGGCCTTTAGCACAAGATATATATATTTTTGTTAATGTACTTGGTGTCTCTACTGAGTACCTGTACTGCATTGCCCGAGGAGCATCTATCTTCTGCTGCAATAATGTCCTTTCCTATCCAGATCTCTCTAGTCTTGTAAGGTTTTAGCACAGTTAGTCTTTGAGTTTATTCTATGGCACACATCCAGCCATACATCGCCCAAACTGATAGCATGCGAGGCCATTACTAAAATCTCCTGGGGTAACTTCCTGCTTCTCACATGTGCTTTGGTCAAAGGTCCTTATTTTGCATATCTAGGTTCTTGAGTTGCTAGGTCTTAAACACAAATCACCGAGAGAGTTCTATTTCAAAGACCTTAGTGCTATTTTCCAATGAAAAATCTTGAACAGAACCACCTCAATCTGTCAGTAAATTTTTAGCAATGTTTAGTGTCAAAAAGCAAGTTTTTCTGATCCTACTTCATGTTTTCCCAAGTGGCTTCTTCAGTATGTAAGTCTCTCCATACCTTACTTGTGGGCAAGCTCTGTATACCAAGAAGTCATATATATATATATATATATATATATATATATATATATATATATATATAGAGAGAGAGAGAGAGAGAGAGAGAGAGAGTATATTTTATATTTATTTCAGAGAAGAAAGGAGAGGGAGAGAGAGAAGAAGCATCAATGATGAGAGAGAATCATTGATTGGCTGCCTCCTGAATGCCCCTTACTGGAGGTGGACCCTGCAATCCAGACATGTGCCCTTGACTACAATTGAACCCGGGACCCTTCAGTCTGCAGGCCCATGCTCTATCCACTGAGCCAACCAGCTAGGGCCATGTATACCAAGAAGTCTTGATAGAAAACATCAGGTTATGAGACTTATCCCGAAAGAACAGGTGCGTGAATATCTAACATAACAAAGAGCAAAACAGATCTCCAAGGGAACTGGCTATAGATACCAAAACCAAGAAATGCTGCCAACTTCTCACTCAATAGTCTACATTCAGACTCACCTGGACCCTGTTACATGTGAGGGCTATCAGGAACCAAAGCGGGACAGAAGGAGGTAAGAGTTTTGGGAGAGACAAATAGGAAAGTGAGGAGGTAATTGCCCAAAACAGTGTATCTTTTTGGTATGTGGGTGGGTCAGCCAAGTGCAAAAGACTAGAGAAAGAATGGTCACTGTATAGATATAATGAGTCCAGTATGCAAGTTGTTAAAACAGTTCACATAAGCTCTCTTGTGATTAGAATATGTGTCCTCTCTTTTCAACATTAACAGAATTATAGTCTATCCCCACATTGCTTTAGGCCTCTCATTTACCAACACATTTGGACATCAGATAGACATAAATTAAAGTAAATAATTCATGGTACATAAAAATCACAGAAATGCTTATTGATTCCTAAGTTAGGGTAATATATTTTAGCTGGTGCAGTCTTTTATCAATAAATCTTAATTGAATTTTCAAGTTAAAGCCTGCAGGGAAAATGTACTCTAGTTTTTTTGTGTGTGATTTTTTTTAAAGTTTCCAGAAACACTGAGCCCAAATGTTAAGAATGTTCCTTGACTAAATGTAACAGGTTCACTTTGCAACAAAGATGAATCAATTCTCTTAATTTGTTCAAATGAAAATTATTCACATATCATTGGTCTAAGGTTTTCAACTTCTCTGTAAAAGTAATTGGCTTTTCTTGTAAACTACATTTCAATCAGTAGAATACTACAGAATGTTAATCTTAATTCTATGAAATGCATTCTAAAATTTTAGCACTAAGTATTAAACCTTCACCTCTGGGACAAACAAAAAGATGATTTGATATATGAAGATGACAGTTCCCACTAGGAAATTTTGCCACCATCCTTTTTTTTGTGTGGAAAATAAACAATGTATGCCAGATACCTTAATGGCATAGAAGTAGTGGGAATTATCTCAAACTTTAAAAAATAAAATTCAGTATCTTAGCATTTTAACTTGAGGAAGACAATGGTAGGGGCATTTACTTTGGAATTTTAGTTTTAAATGCCTATTCGTATGTAAAATGTTCAAAGTCAACGTGCAACTATTTCCCTGAGATTGGACTTCCAGTCATAGGATCTGTCTTCATTGGGTTCTCTCAAAAACTAATTCTGAGGCATGATTAAGCAAAAAAGGAAGTTTATTAATAGGATATTGGATGACTCATAGAATTGTTGGGAGGCCTGGAAAACTAAATTTGACGCTGAGGTCCTGGGGACAATTCTGAAAACCACGTGGCACAGTTGGCTAAAGAGAAAACTGCCCCCCTATGTTGCTGTCTTACGGAGCACTAGAGAAGGTGCTGCCAACTCCCAGCTCCCACCTAGGCTACTTCTGTGCCAGGAACTTGACCTAGAAACCACGGAGAAAGTACTTGCACTGCTGTTGTTGTCATCGCAAGAAGCCTCTCATGCCAGCCAAAGTGGATTCTGACTTGGAGCTTCCTTCCTCTCATTGCTTACTTACTGGTCGAATTCTGGTCAGTGTGAGTCAGAGAAGCCACAGTCACTGTCATATCCCTAGCCTCAGCTACATGAGAGGCTAAAAATTTTGTTTTCTACATTCTTCCTTGTGGAAGCAAGGACTCTTAAAACTGGGAATATTCTAGTATGGTAAAGATGTTTTCAAAATGTGCTGTGTAATCAGAAAACATGAAAAATAAATATCCATGTCCAATATAGAAAGCAACTTTATTTTACCTAGGAGGAAATTGCAATTCAGGAACTTTCAATGATGCGAGTAATGTTACACAGCTAGAAAGGGTCAAGTTAGGCTATCAGTGCAGGTTTTTCTAACTCTAAATCTTATTCACTACTATTTTTGCATACACCAAAAACATATGAAGTACATTCTCTCATACATAGAATTTTAAAATAAGAACAGTCCTGCTGCTGTTATCAGAGGGTTGACAGTGTAGTTCAAATGAAACTACGTAGTGAGCATCTGCTGTTTCTACTCACCATCCCTTTCTCCTTTGGTAATGGCCAAGACTTTTTTGGGGGAGCCATTCCTCTCCAGTTCCTATGGATCTTGTGGGGCCATTGTCACAACATTCTCATTTCATCTTTCAGAAGGAGTGGGCATACAAATTCAGCTAACCAACTCTTGACACCCCTTTAGCCATGATGATTGATACAGGGATGGGTTTGTTACTCAAGCGGGGCCAATAAGAATGCTTCCTAGGACTTTACAATTAAAGTTGATATACAAGACATCTTCTGTGGTTGGCTGAATAATGCCCCCTAAATATGTTGACATCTCTAGACCTTCTGATTAAGGTAAAAGAGAGTTTGCAGACATGATTAAGCTCTTGAGATTATACTGAATTATCTGGATGTTGCATTTTGGGTGGGCCTACTGTAACCATAAGTCATTCTAAGAGACAGAGCAAAAGATCAGAATGAATAGAAGGCAAGGTGACCATGGGGATAGAGATTGGAGTGATATGGCCACAAACCAGATGATGTTGGCAGCCTCTAGTAGCTGGAGGAGGCAAGGTTATTTGTCTGGGTTCTCCAGAGAAACAGAAAAATAATATATCAAGGGCTGTATTATGAGGAAGCTAAGAAGACCTCCATTACCAAATGAGCCCATACTTAGTTGGCAAGCTAGAGAGATCCAGGAGAACAGATGGTATAAATTCCAGATTGGGTTCAGGTCTGAAGGCAGAAGAAGACTGATGTCCATCTTGAAGACAGGCAGAGAGGGGACTCTTTCTTACTTTGCCTTTTTGTTTTATCCAGGCCTTCAATGTATTGAAAGAGGTTCACCTCTATTGGTGAGGAAAATGTGCTTTATTTTAGTCTACAGATTCATATGTTAATCTCACACAGAAACACCCATACACAAGCACCCAGAATTAATATTTCACTAAATATCTGGGCACTCGGTGGCCTTGTCAAGTTGATGCATAAAATTAGCTATCACAGCAAGAATCAAATTATCTCCTTGAACCTCCAGAAGGAATTAGCCTTGACACACTTTGATTTTAGTCCTGCAGGATTTATTTTGCATTCTGACTTCCAACTTTAACAGAATAAATTTGGGTTGTTTTATTAAGCCTTTAAGGTTGTGGTAATTTGTTAAAAAACAGTGACAAGAAAACCAATACAAATCCCCCCCCCCTAAGAAAGATGGGAGAAACAGAAAAAGAGACACAGAGAGATCAATAAAGATGATAAAGGTGACAATTGTGATGATGCAGTTTGTAAACCTTAATTCATTTGAGTCTAGGCCAGCCCCACTCCTGTGCATTGCAGTTATTTTGGCCCACGTATTTGCTTTGAGTACCAAATAATTTGTATTGTATTTCTACCGCCTACAATTGAAAGAGTCTTAAGAACACAATGTATCTACCTCATTTTCAAAATTTTCAATTTGTGGAATAGAAGGGAAATGTGAGCATAGGGCAAACAAGTTTCTTCTCTTCCATGCACACAGATAAAGTAGATTTCTTGAAGAATGAAGGATGTTTTCTGAATGCATTACTGCACATTAACTAATCACATTCATATGAAGACAATATTAAAGGTAAAAAAAGGTTAAAGAAAAGAAAGTAAAGTCAATGTTCAATTTATTCAACACTGAATATAAACTTGCTTATTATTTTTGGATAAAACAGCAAGCATTTAATGCCAATTATAAAAATACAGGGCCCAGGCTGGTGTTGCTATTGGCCCTTGCATGGACGGGTCCCGATCAAGGGCATGTCCTCAGTTGCAGGTTCCTTCTCCAGCGCCATCAGGGTGTGTGTAGAAGGCAACCAATTGACATGTCTTTCTTACACCAAATTTTCTCTCTCCTTCCCCTCCCACTATACCTTCCACTGTCTCTAAAAATCAATGGAAAAAGTATCCTCAAGTGAGGATTACCAATAACAAACAAAATACTCACAGAGATGTAAGGAACAGTATAGGGAATATAGTCAATAATATTGAAATAACTATGTATGGTATCAGAGGGGTACCAGACTTATTGGGTGATCTTTTCATAAGGTATATAAATGTCTAATCACTATGTTGTACACCTGAAACTAATATAATACTGTATGCCAACCATAATTGAAAAATAAAATATAATTCTTTTTTAAAAAATAAGCATTTAGCTTTTGAATCATTAAAAGTCATTGATTTAATGAGTGAAGTTGTTATCCTGGCCAAGTATGCATTAGCTTTTGGTTTAGGAGAATTAATTCTTCAGAATTATAGTCATGTGGAACTTAAAAAGGAGCAATAGCATATCGCTCATCACAGTATGATTGTAGCTCATCACATGAGTAACATACACTTTTGCATAAGTCATTTTATTTTTTTTTAATTTTAAAAAAATATATTTTACTGATATTTTACAGAGAGGAAGGGAGAGAGATAGAGAGCTAGAAACGTCGATGAGAGAGAAACATCGACCAGCTGCCTCTTGCACACCCCCTACTGGGGATGTGCCCGCAACCAATGCACATGCCCTTGACCGGAATCGAACCTGGGATCCTTCAGTCCGCAGGCCGACGCTCTACCACTGAGCCAAACCGGTTTCGGCGCATAAGTCATTTTAGATAATACAATCCTCCCCTGGTTAGGAAAGCATATATTACTTCAGTTACATGTGCAAAGGCAGTCAAACAAGAAACATGGCTACTTATATACTCTGACAAAGCGATGGTTAGTCTATGTGGAAAGTTATTCCTTATTTTCATTTTGGGGAAAGACACATGGAAAAAGGAAACATTCAGAGTTGAATCAATTTTGGTAATCAAAGGGGTGAAAAATGTTGCAACTGGATTCCCTCTGGCATTTAGAAATAGGAAAAAAAGGTGTCTTTAACTTGAATCCAATAGCAGTTTGGCTGTTCATACCAATATTGCCTTCATGTAATTTAACTGGTCTGATGTTATATACCTTTTCATATTTGAGTACAGTTTGTTACATGCCTGACACTGTGCTAAGCACTTTGCACACATTATTTCATTTAATTGTTATAGCAACTCAGTGGAGTAAGTATTGCTGTTATTTTCATTTTATCAATTAAAAAAGGAAGTGCTCAGAGATTAAGCATCTTTCCCAATGTCACACAAGTAGTGGAAAAGGCAGGACACAAATTGGACAGTCATATTCTACAACCTGTAGTTTTACTTCAGAGTCTATTCTCTAAACCAGTAAATCAAATCAACTTTGGCTTAAAATTATATATGCTATTTTTGTTTCATTTATATCCTTTTGGTGTTTGTTCTATGTTTCAGACATGTAAGTCTTTATGGAAATACATGACTAACAGCTTCCTTAATTAAGAGTTTTGTTAATTTAGAACTAAATGAGAAAAGATGATAAAGAAATTAACACTGGGAAGAAATTATTTTTTCATGGAATAATTGGGGGGAAAAGGACTGGAAATTTGTTTGATCTATGAAGCAGCATACCATATAACTCAACAATTTTGTTCCTTACATATAACTAGTGGTCCTGCGCTTGAATCTGTGGGGGAGTAGCTAGCTACGGCTTACCTCAGCTCTCTGCCCCGCCCTCCTGCTGATCGGTCATTATACATCATGGCATAATGACCATTTGCATATTACCTCTTTATTATATAGGATGAATGCTTATGTTCACCAAGTAGATGTACAAAAATTGTCATAACAGCTTTACTCATAATCTCAATATTCTGGAAACAATTCAAATCTACATCAACATAACAACAGATAAAACAACTACAGTACATTTATAAAATGCAATATTATTCAGAAAACTGCTCCATGCAACAAATTGGATAAATATCACTACATAGAAGAACATTTATATAAGGATCAAAAGTTGGCAAAACTAACTTATGGTTATTATGCTCGGGAAGGTATTACCTTTGGGGAAATACTTAGGAGAGGCCTTGTAGATCCTCCTAGACTGCTGGAGATACTCTCAGAGTTATTGATGGAGGTGTGGCTACATGAGTAAATACCTATGTGAAAATTTACTTACTTGTAATAACAAACACTTTCAGAAAAAATAGAAATTTAGAGAATTAATCAATAGTAGGTATGAATGGAAATAAATAAAAGGGAGTTCTTCGGGACAAAAATAAATAGTCGTAGACCCTGGCTGGGTAGTGCAGTTGGTTTAGAGCATCACTCCAATATGCTATGGAGTCGGTTCACATACAACAATTAACCAATGAATGCATAAATAAATGAAACAACAAATCTCTGTTTTTCTCTCTCCAATCAATCAACCAACCAACCAGTCAATCAATCAAGAAATAATCCTAAATGAAAGCATGAAAATTCAGGAAGCAGTAAATAGCAACATAAAGGGTCAAATGTGGGTTAATATTAAGTGTATAAAACACCAAGAGTAATGTCAAATGACATTTATAATATCTAGAATTAAAATACTTGGCAGCAATAGCACAAAAGGAGGGAAAGAACAGTTAACAGAGTGAAAATGTTCTAAAGTTATTGCATCCTTGCATTGTCTGGTAATTTGTAAAAGCACTAATTAATTTATAGTAGACTCTAATAAGTGAGCAATGTATGCCATAAACTCTAGAGAAATGATATCTAAGAAATATAATGCAAACCACAAAGGAGAACCATGTAAATAATTCTACTATTTCCAGCAGTTATGTTTTTAAAAAGTAAAAAGAAGCAGGTAAAATAATGTTAATAATATATTTTCTTACCTAATAATACATCTAAGATTTTATAAGTCAATGTAAAAATTATTAATGAGGTTTTAAAATATCATGTTGAGTCTTCAAAATCTGGCGAATATTTTACCTTTAGAGCACATTTCAATTTGGGCTAGCCACATTGCAAATGTTCAGACGTAGTTACTAGATAGCCCAGCTCTAATACAGTGGTTTTTAAGGGAGAGATTCCCCTCTCCCCCCCAGAGTATATTTGATAATGTCTGAAATTGTCATGATTGTGGGAGAGTGGGTGGTGCTATTGTTATCTTGTGGGTAGAAGCCATGGATGCTGCTATACACCCTATATTACACAGAGAATAGTGCTCCCATCCCATAAAGAATTATTTAATTCATAATGTCAATTGTAACTTGGTTGAGAGATCCTGCTCTAGAGTAATACCTTAAAATAATAATTTAAAAATATATAACTAACAAGCCAATGGTGGGGAGGGAAAGAATGAACAAAAAATTACTTAACTACCCAGGGGGCCGAGTGCCCCGGGTGAGCCGAGTGTCCCAGGAGGCCGAGTGCCCCGGGTGAGCCGAGTGTTCCAGGGGGCCGAGTGCCCCGGGTGAGCCGCCTGTCCCATGGGGCCGAGAGCCCCGGGTGAGCCCAGTGTCCCAGGGTGCAGTGTGCCCCGGGCGAGCCGTGTGTCCCAGGGGAAGCAGTGGGACCCAGGGGAAGGGGCGGTGAAAACCAGAGGAGGAGCGGACTCTATTCATATGGTCCTGAGATAGTCACCATAAAACAAGCAGACTGCCAAATGAGGAGCAGATTTTATTCATGGGGTCCAGAGATAGTCACCATAAAACAAGCAGATTGTCAAATGACAGGGGGGAGGGGAAGGAGACCTGGGGGGAGATAGGAGAACAACTGAGGGACTGGTATGCACGAACATAAATACAACCAACGAACACAGAACTCTGGGGAGGGAGGGCATAAATGGGAGGTGAGGGGGGGCAATGGTAAACTATGTACACAGAAAATACCTTAATAAAATTAAAAAAAAATTACTTAACTAATTTAAAAGAGCAAAAAATGGAAAGAAAAAATAGAGAAAGGATGGGATAAGTAGAAAGCAAACAGTTGTATTAGTAAAAATAGCATTAATTATAAGTGGATTAATATTCTAATTAAAGACTAGGATTGTCAGATGGGGACAAAGTCCCTACCTAAACATTGCAAAGGAAACATTTTATATATCAAGATGCAGAAAAGTTGAAGGTAAAAGCGGTTGAAAAATCTAGACCATGCAAACTCTAATAAAAAATAAAACTGGTATAGCTATACTAATATTAAAATAGGTTTCAATGCAAGTGTATTACTAGAAACAAAGAAAGATATTTCATAATGATACAAGGGTCTTCCATCAGAGTGTTAGAACTGATTGATTTAAAATACCAGATGACATTATTTCACTGATATAAATCTTTCAGTGTCTCCCATTGACCTTGGATAAAGATCAAACTACAATTATGGCAGATAAGAGCCTTCATTAATCATCCGTTTTATTGCTAACATCTCAAGTAATTTCTTTCCTCACAATTTGTGCTTAGGAGTGTTGAAGAGCATGCAATTACTCAAAATTACCCTATTGTTTTATACTCTGTGCTTTTGCTCACATTGGTCCCTTTTTCTGGAATGTTTTTCTTCATGAAAATCATCTGAAAAGGCTCTATTATCTTTCAAAACTGTATTACGTTATATTCTATCTAAACCTTTTCTGACTGACCTCCACATATAATCCTTTCTTCCTCTGTGTACCTCTATATCTCATAAACACTTAAACATTAGCTATAAATTTTTTTTCTTATATTATTCTGCCTTTTCTGATAGCCAGCAGAAAGATATTAGGCTCTTATTAACTTTTACTGAACTTAATTTATTTGTGTTGGTAGCTGCAGTAGTCTTGGAAAGATACTTGCTATAATGTTATCTAAAATTTTTACCAATATATTTTGCCAATTAATATAGCCCTTTTAGGTTCAGACAAGATAATTTGTAATTTTTAAAAATAATTATTTCAATTAGGATTTTTAAGCTAAAAATTTATTCCCTTGTCATTTTATTAATTTTAATACCTATAAATGGAGTCATGTGAGCAGTTACTACAATTAGTTACACCAGTAAAATGTCTGAGAAAGAACATCTATTTATATTGTTCTTCTTTTACAGATTCCTTGATTCTTTTTCACAGCATTGTTAATTTTTCTAGACTGACCTAGTCAAACTGTAATGAGCACATGAATTAACTTGAAAAACTCATGTTTTCATATATTTATAAAAAGTATGAATCTATATTTTCCTGACAATTTAGAGTAGAATTTTAGAAGTTATTCAATGTAGCTTTATCGACAAAGTGCAATGTTAGAAAAAACTGCAATGTTTTAATTTTTGGATGTTATTTAGCTGATTCTACAGTTCTTTTTGCTAAACTAAGAAATTAAAATAGCCAAAGTACTTTCTTAAGTGAATTGATTTATATAACCAGGCTAATGATGTTTTCATGATTTCAAAAGGGAGGAATTTCAGATTTGTGTTGTAATAGACTAGTTAAGGATGAAAACTTTGAATCAAACTGCCTGGATCTAAAGTCAAGCTTTGGGACAACCTAAGTATATAATCCTATGCAATTTTCTTACCTCCCCTAAGGTGCAGTTATTTTTATATGTAAAATGTAGGTGATAATAATAAATTATTTTGAAGTTTAAATGACTTAATATAGATAAGATATTTAGCATGGTTCCTGCCACATAGTAAATGTCCAGTGGAAATGAGTTAATACAAAGATATAGCTAAGTAAAACCAATAAATCATACAGTTAATCAAATGGGTTATTTTACATCATTTACCATGTATCTAAGTACTAATATTAAAGCTACTACTCAGTGAGCACTGTGTTAAATATTTTGTATGCATTACTCTCATTTAAATTTTATCATAACTTTGAGAGTTGACTATAATGTCCTTATTTCATAGAGAAGTTAACTGAGGCTCAGAGAGTATATGTCCAAAGTTATATATTAGTAAGAATATTTTGTCATGGTCATTTGAAGCAGACATTAAATATCAGTGATATTTTGGTGCAGCCTATAAAAACAAAATTTTAAACATTCTGTTTCCCCCACAAATGAAAATAGCTTTATTGGGCTCCTTTCCAATTAAGCACACACACACACACACACACACACACACACACACACACACACACGTTGAAAATAAGGCAATACAAAAAGTATACTCACTCATATTCTTACCATTCAATTATAACCACTGTTAGTTATTATATTTGGTGAACATATAAAAAGCAGGAAGTAGTTGTTGCCTATTAAATATACATTCTCTCTCTACTTCCATCAAAAATTCTAAATAGTCTTAATATCCATTATCAACCAGGATTAATTTATCACAAATGTATGTTATCTTATGGAATTTGTCATCTATTTGGGGAGGGGGTGAAACAAATACATAAAACATTAGAGAACAGGCAGGAACTCATAATGAGATACCAACCAATGCTTTCTCTGGTTTTGTTTTGTTTTTAAGACCATGTACAGATGACCATTTAACATGAACAACAACTGTTGACAACCAAGGTTTTTGAACTATCTAAGCACATAGAGTTTGCAAGAGGGTTCTGGTCCAAGATGGAAGCTTTTGATCTCACCTCCTCCCACGGATACACCAAGTCTACAGCTATGCACAAAGCATTTTCCTCTGAAAGAAATCCAGAAATTGACTGAATGACTCCTATAGATTGGGTGAATGAGAAAATCCCCAAGTTGAACCTACTATAAACCCCACGACAAACCCTATTGCTGGCACAGTCGCATATGATCAGGAAGAATTCACAACTCCCAGATTATCCCTGAGGAGTGAAGAGTTTGAACTTAACATCTAGCACTACATCTAGCAAAACTTCCACCTGAGGGACAGCACCCCACTACACCCCAGAACACCTAGTTCTGAAAGCCAATGGAGCTTGTATCCACACAGCCACAGAACCAGAGCAGAAAGAGTAACAGTTCTTGGGAGCTGGAAAGGACTCACTGTGGCTGTCCCTCCAGGACGCAGTGCAGAACTGGCCCAGCTTCCATCTTGTCCTGTTTGCACATTTTAAAAGCAGCTGCCTGAAGGTCGGGCTCCTAATTCAGCACATGTGAGAATCTGAATGCTCCCAACTCTTAATGATGCTGCTGTGTTTCAGATGTCAATAAGTCACGGATTTTACTGTAGCTTAGTGACCTCTGCTGGCTTACTTCAAAAGGTTATATATCCAGGTACACAGACAATAGTGCTGTAGAGGCCTGGGGTGGGGTGGAGCAGGGTAGCGGCCAGGAAATGGGGGACATCTACAATACTCGCAAAAATACGAGTATTTAAATAAATAAGTAAATTTCTAATCTGTAAGTGGTGGGGGAAAAGGTTGTATTTTCAGTGATTTTGAGACACAACTATAAATATTCCCATCACATCTCCTCCCCTGGGACTTTGGAAGAAGGCCTTGCAGCTGTCTCAACAAAAAGAATGCGGTGAGACTGATGCAACCACTTCCAAGGCTCCAACAGAAAAGGCAACATGTTCTCTCCCTGTCTCGTCCTCACTCCCTTTCCTGCCCTCTCTTCGGACCCACTCGCTTTGGAAGCCTGTGTCACACCTGCAGTATCACGATAAAAGACCACGTGGTAGACAGATTACAAAAATGTGCCTGAGAATCCCAGTTGTTCCAGCCCCCCAGCAGTTTTGAGTCTTCTCAAACCAGTCACCAGATGTGGGAGTGAAACAACCTTCAGAGGATTACAGCTCCAGCCACCACATGACTGTCTCCACCTGGGGAGCCAAGAACCAACCCAAGCGAGAACCAACTAGCTCAGCCCAGCTGACACCCAGAACTATGAGAGATGATAATAAAATGATTGTTGATGTTCTAAGCCTTTACATTTGAGGGCAGTTTGTGATACAGTGGTAGATAGCTGGAAACTTTATATATTTAAAAAATTTGTAACAATAGTACAGTTAAGAGATAGCTACAGAAAAATGGGAAACTATAAATGCTACATCTTAAATATAACGGTAACCCAGACAGGTGAGTCACCATAGATATTTAAGGTTGCTTTTGACCTCTTTTACGATATGAATCCTTCTATGAAACTGGCACTGAAATTAAAGATAGCCTTGGAAGAAGGATGGACACTGTATGGAAGCATCTTTTGAAAAATAAAAAGTAAAAGAGTCAGAAGCTAAGTGTGCTGCTGTAAAGTTACACCGAGTGTGCTTGCCCCTCCTGGTTCCCCTTCCAACTTTCTGCCTCTGCCACCCCCAAGACAGCAAGAACAACTGCTCCTCTTCAGCCTACTCAGCGTGATGACGTGAAGACCTTTATGTTGATCCACTTCCACCTAATGAAGAGTAAATAATCATCGTTCTATAGAGTTAAAAACCTTACCTGTTGTGAATGTGTGTGTTGTTTTCATGTAAAAACCTGTGTCATCATCCTTGCCTAGTATCCGTCTACCTTTTACTTTCTCCACGTACCATCCAAATGCTCTGACTGGGCACTGACGTATTTACTTTTGTTAAAGAACAAGGGCTTGCCGCTCTGTGTGCATAGAAGCCAATACTATGACGTCAGCTTTTGAGAAAAGAGAAGGCTTTTGTTTGCAAGTCGACTGACAGGGAGACAGGAGGCAGGACTCCAATCTATCTCCCCGATGCAGGGTTCAGGGCAGGTATAAGGGGTTTCAGCTTCCAATCTTCCTGGACAATGTATCCTTCCCTCCTGAAAAGGATCTGGTGTTGATTTTCTGGTCATTTCCAGGCCCTTTGGTTTCCCTGAAGGGTGCAGTAAAGGGTTCAAAATGTTACCCATGAATGGTGTTCACAGTGTTGCTCTTAAGTGGTATATCCAAAGTTTAAACTTTGGTTCCAGGTCTTGTTAGAAATAGGATAGGACCAGTTTGAGCTAGTTCTATAGTTATACTTTGAGGTGTAGGAGTTATGTTTTAACTTAAAAAAATCTTTATTGATTTTAGAGAGGAAGGGAGAGAAACATCAATGATGACAGAGAATCATTGATTAGCTGCCTCCTGCACACCCTCTACTAGGGATCAAGCCCACAATCCAGGCATGTTCCCTGACTGGAAGTCCAACTGTGACCCCTGATTCATAAGTCAATGCTAAACCTCTGAGCGACACTGACAGGGCTATATTTTACCTTCTGATTGATTTCTCTTGGACATAAATATGAGCAATGGCAGAATGGATCAGCAATTTGAAAAGGAGCATTGTGCCCACCAGGATGTCTATGGAATAGATCTCAGTTTTTCTGCTGCTAAGGCTGAGTTGGAACTGTAGCCTGAGAGCTGTGGAAAGGTGCTGGTAGGTCCCACAGAATATAGCCTTTGGGTAAATATGCAGATAATCTTTGATGAACTTGTCCATAGTGGTCTTGAAGTGATTGTTTTGACATCTTCTGCTTCCATGTTTGTTGGTCCAAAGAAATCATCTGCTATTAAATTTGAGATTTACCCTACATCTTCAATAAAAAATAATATTATGGTGTGTGTTTTCATGTACTTGATTAAATAAAGGGACTTATGATCTGCCAAAAGACATATTTTGGATTTTTTTCCCACTAAGATGCAAGACATGTTTTGGGAATTGTTTGATTTTTTTGAAAAGCTCTGTAAAAATATCATTTTTAATAGGAAACATAACAAAACTACAAGAATCATTCTTATAGATGCCATCATTCCCTGTGGTCAGCTGCTGGCTGAATTACTGAAAATACCTTTAGTGTAATCTTTCTGCTTCCTTCCTGGCTAGACAATTGAAAGGTATAGTGGAGAACTCCCAATCCCTCCAAATTACGTACTTGTTATTATGTCAGAATTTAGTGATCAAATGACCTTCATGGAGAGGGTCATGTGCTTTATTTTGAGTTTAGGTTCCGAACGTTTAATAAGTGGAACCAAATTTATAGTGAAGCATTGTAAGGCATGTTTTTAGTTGGGAGTACAAAGTCCTAATATTCCTAGTGCCTTCCAAAGCGATTTTGCATAAATATAAAGTCAGAGTCAGAGAAATTTGTCTTTAAAAGTGAAATGATGAAATAATATAAATGGTTCTTCAATCTGTAAATATTATAGGAATGTTTAAATTATAAGGTCAGTTTAAACCCTATGGTCCATTACTAATACAGGTACTTCTGGAAGCCAGAGACCACAAATTGAGGTGTTGAAGAGTTCTTTAAGCAATTACATATTCATTCTTATTTATTGGTTTGCTTGGAATAGGCTTTATTTTATAGGAAAGTTATAGGCCCATAGCAATGTTAAGTAGAGATTTCTCATATATGCCCTGCCTCCACATATACATTTCCTCCTCTGTTATTGACATCCCCCAGCAGAGAAGTACATTGGTTATGACTGATGTAGGTATATCATTATCATCCAAAGTCCATAGTTCACATTCACTCTTGGTGTTAACTTATAATGTTTTTATATCCACTATCATAGTATTGCACAGAGTATTTTTACTGTCCTAAAAGTCCTCTGTGCTTTGCCTATTCATTCTACATGCCAATTTTACAATTTTTTTCCAATGTCAATAAGAGGCACTAGAAATTTCACTAAATATCTTCATCAAAACAGGCAGACATGTAGATTGAGGAGTTAAATATTTCTAGCACATTGTCTATGGAGCATTGAGGAAATTGGTTTCCCTTGTATAGCTTTGCTTCATTTAAATTAAACTATTTTCCCATATTACCTAAAAGATTCCTTCACAATTGAGAGATAAAGTGTCCCTATCTCAGATTCAGGAACCTATAATTCTAGGTTTCTAATAATTACTCATTCCTTCAATAAGTGTTTACAAATTATTTGTTTTAAAGGCCTAAAGTCTTGTTGAAGGGTGGACATACAAGTTATTACTCTAGTTTTTAAAACTATGTCTCTCATTAGAGGAAAATAAGCCTAACTTATGGGTGAGCACATCTATTTTCATACTTTATGAACATTTTCCAGATATTTAAAAAATACTTTTATTTAATACATAGATATTAAGTCCCTAACATGAAACAAATGCAGTAGTAGCCATACTCTCAGAACCCTCATGGTTGACTTGGAAATTCTGGAATAAGGGAATAGCTTGCTGAATTATAGAATCTAGACTGAATACTCTAAGGAGAGGTGTCTTCATGGATATGGTAGGGTTAATTAAGAAGTAGAAATCATTGTTTACATTTGCACTAGTTAATTTTGAATCTTTTCAGAATAAACAAATGCATGTTTAATTCTTAATGCTTACGGTAGTTTAATACTTGTTTATTATTCTGACTGCACTGAGGTGACAATTGTGAAATCTATTATACTTTTTTATATATAGGAAAAAATATACATATTTGTAATTGTATTTTCAAACCAATACATGTTTAAACATCTTTAGCTATATTATTCCAAACTATTCTCAGAAAATTGCCTGGTATATTCACATTACAATATTCTCATTTTTTCCAGCATTTGCTTGTGTTTTTGTTTTTTGGTTTTGTTCTTTTTTTCCCCCTTCAGGAAGACTCACTGCATTGTGTGAGTTAAAGGGGAAGGTTGATGTGGCTCATTTGAAGAAAAATAATGACAATTCTTAAGAAGTTTAAATTTAATGTACTGGGTTCTTGAATTTCCTCACCCACTCTTACCACATTTTGAATTTGTTGGAGGACTCAATTGAAAACCTTATAAACCCTTACCTAAATTAACTTATTCTTGTTTATTTTGCTTTTTTTTACTTCACATTTTTAGTAGAAATGTATTTGTGTTCTTTATTTAGGATGTTTGATCACAATGAGAAAGATATGGAAAATGGAACAAAATGTCCTGCCAATTAAAAACTTAAGTATTTTAATACCATTTAGAATTTGAATTTCATTATCATTACAAAATAAAGTATTATATTTGGGAATAGGGTCAATTAATTAAATTAATGACTCATTATTCAACACATAAGAAAGTGTCATTCATTCAAAGAATTATTTTAAAATGACTAGTATAGTCCAAGATAAGTGCTAGGTATGTAAAGAAATAGTGTAGGCACAATTTCACCCATACACACTTGATATTCTACATGAAAAGATATAATTTAAATTAGTAGTAAGAGTTGTATGAAGAGTATTATAATAAGGAAAGACCACAATGTCTAGAGAACATCCAGGAAGGATCAAAGAAAGTATTTCATACCAATGGCTGTTAGTGAGACTTGGAGAATGCACAGTAATAGGAGGAAGGGATGGGAAAGAGACACAAAAAGTAAAGCAGAAGAAAAATAATGGCAATTCCTAAGAAGTCCAAATTTAGTGTAATGGGAAGAGGCTGAATAAAAAGACAGATAATGAGCCCTTGACAGTTTGGTTCAGTGGCCCATGAACTGAAGGGTTCTGGGTTTGATTCAGTTCAAAGGCATATACCTCAATCCCAGGGCCTGGTCAGTAGGCAACCAATCGATACATCTCTCACATTGATGTTTATCTCTGTCTCTCTCCCTCTCTTCCTTTCTGTAAAAATCAATGCAAAAATATCCATTCATGAGGATTAGTAAAAAGGGAAAAAAAGACAGAAAATGTTGGAAAAATAAGTTAGAGAAAAGTAATTATAAGAAATCTGAAGCATGAGCCAATGAAAAAGAGAAAATGGAGTGAAAAGAAAGACATAATCAGATTTCATTTAAAAATATATATATATTTTTAAATTTTTTAAATTGATTTCAGAGAGGAAGGGAGAGGGGGAGAGAGATAGAAACATCGATGATGAGAGAAAATCATTGATCGGCTGCCTTCTGCATGTCCCACACTGGGGACGAGCCAGCAACCCTGGCATGTACCCTTGACCAGATTCGAACCTGGGACCCTTTAGTCCATAGGCTGACACTCTATCCACTGAGCTAAACCAGCCAGGCCAGATTTTCTTTTTTTATTAAGCCCTCAATATGCAGTCTTTGGTTTGAATTGCACCGGGGCAAGAGAAGAAAGGCACGCCATATAGGAGGTTATTGCAAGAATTCAGGCAACAGATGATGAAAAACTCGACATTAAAGATATGACTATATCTTATAATTACATCAACCTCATATTTCTACTCAGCAGGAAAATGTCTCTGGCACATGGTCAGTGACACGGACGTAATACTAATTATTGTCACTATTTTTATTTTTGTTTTTTTATTATATATTATTAATAACCCAATATGTGTCAGCCTATTTTGATGTGATTTCTCATTTAATAAAAAAAAAACTGGTTTTCATAGATCAAGGTTGTATTTTCTATCAAAGTCAAAGAGGACATGTCTTGTGAAGTCTTCAATAGTAAATGTATGTGTAATTTGGCAATCAGATGAGCAAGTTGAAATGCTAATTTTTTTGGTAAGGATTGACGCTCTTTACCAGTGTTCTAGCCTAAAGGGAAGACCATTCCTCAACAATATGAGTATGTGCCCTAACAATAGTGGCAGCCAAACCCAAAGTTTACTTGTCTGCACTGCAGTATCTCACTTGAGGTCCCAGGATTGGACAGCGAGAGCAAAGAGAGACTTGCTTATTGCCGCAGTTGTTCTCTGCCGTGCACCAAACCCGTGCGAAACCCCAGGAAAGGTGTCTCTGTGAACATGGCTCTTGCCATCATAGCTGCCTACCAAAGTGACCTAAGAGAAAATGTACACTAATTATATAATAAAAAACATGCATTTTGTATATTTAATAAATGCTGAATAATTTCTATCCCTTCTATCTAAAAACTGTTCATGTTAAATTACAGAATGGCCCATCCAGTGTGGTTCAGTTGGTTGAGCATCGTCCCAGCACCAGGAAGTCACCAGTTTGATTCCCATCGGGGCACATGTCTGGGTTGCAGGCTCAGTCCCCAGTAGGGATGTGCAGGAGGCAACCAATCAATGTTTCTCTCCCATCAATGTTTCTATTTCTTTCCCCATTTCCCTTCCTCTATCTGAAATAAATAAAAACATATATTTTTTAAAATTACAGAATAATTCTGTTCATATATAGGATATTTCTTATGGAAGAAAGAATCTATATGCTTTAAATTGGTATCGTATCTTTAAGACATAAATAAAAAGAAAACATACTTTACTGAACTATTAAGTGACTATTTTTTATGTTAATCCTCACCTGAGGATATTTTTCTATTAATTATATTTTTTATAGAAAATGGAAGGGATGGGGAGAGGCAGAGAGAAAGAATCACATCAATGGGTTGCCTCCAGCAAAATAAACATATGGGACTACATCAAAATAAAAAGCTTCTGCACAGCAAAAGAAACCACCAACAAAATAACAAGAGAGTCCACTACGTGGGGAACATATTTGTCAATGATACATCCGATAGGGGTTTAATCTCAAAATTTATAGGGAATTCATACAACTTAACAAAAGGAAGATAAACATCCAATTAAAAAATCGGCAAAGGACCTAAATAGACACTTCTCCAAAGTAGACATACAGAAGGCCCAAAGACATATGAAAAAGTGCTCAGTCACTAATCATCCGAGAGATGAAAATCAAAATGACAATGAGATATCACTTCACACCTGTCAGAGTGGCTATCATCAATAAATCAACAAGTGACAAGTGCTGGTGAGGATGCGGAGAAAAGGGAACCCTCATGCACTTCTGGTGGGTATGCAGACAGGTGCAGCCACTGTGGAAAACAGTATGGAGTTTCCTCAAAAAATTAAAAATGGAACTCCCATTTGACCCAGTGATTCCACTTCTAGGAATATATCCTAAAAATTCAGAAACACCAATCAGAAAGAATATATGCAACCCTATGTTCATAGTGGTGCAATTTACAATAGCTAAGATTTGGAAACAGCCCAAGTGCCCATCAGCAGATGAGTGCATAAAAAAGCTGTGGTACATTTACACCATGGAATACTATGCAGCTGTAAAAAGGAAAGAACTCACCATTTGCAACAGCATGGGTGAACCTGGAGAGCATTATGCTAAGCAAAGTAAACCAGTCCGAGAAAGATAAGTATCACATGATCTCATTCATATGTGAAATTTAATGAACAAAAAAACTGATGAATAAAATAGATCCAGAGACACAGAAGTATGGAACAGATTGACGAATTTCAGAGAAGAGGCAGTATTGGGGGTAGATAGGAGGGGAGTGATTACCTGGGGAACTGCCTGGGAGGAGCAGTTATGGTATGGAGGGGGTCAATGGTAAAAAGAAACACAAAGGGGACATCTGTAATACTTGCAACAATGAATATAAATTTCAAAAAGCCTGTTTTGATCTTATATGCAGTTTAAACGATTACACTCATACTGACTAAAACATTTATTTATTTATTTATTTATTTATTTATTTATTTATTTAAAAGGAGGGTGTTGGGGTTGCTGAAAGAGGAAAACATAGGGCCAAAGTGGTAATGAAGTATAAATTTTGGGGCTAGATGATGCTGAGCCCCCAAATGGTGCCAGCACCCAGGTGTTGGGAGTCAAAGGTTTTAAAGGACCCTTGGAGGGCTTTTTCAGTGAAAAACTCTCTGGACAGGTCTAGAATAGATCCTGGGGGAAAGTCTGGAGAAGAAAGATAATAGTCTCATTAAGTGGATCGTGGTGTAAGCAAAAGGGGATGTCAGTTGTGAAGTGGTCTAAAGGTGTATCCTGGCATCCCAGTCTCAGCTACCTTCTTTAATTAATCTATCAAGGGGGTATTGATTCAACTATTTGATCAGACCTAACAGATAAGAGAAATTGGTTGCTTCCTGAGCTTGTCCTGACCCGAAATTGAACCCAAAACTTGAACCCAAAGCTTGGACATGTGCTCTGACTGGGAATGGGACCTGCCACCTTTTGGTGAATGGGACAAGGCTCCAACCAACGGAGCCACACTGGCCAGGGCTGATTAACACACTAAAAAATCCAGCATCTTGGGTTCCTACTTCACAGACTTATGAGAATTAAATGGCTCAAATTCATTGCTGAAAATAAACCGTATCCCTCAAACTTCACCCCTCATTATCCAGTCAAGAATCAGACAAAACCACTCCTCTTGTCCCCCCTCCCCCAGGTGATGTCATTGCCTGAAGAAAATGGAGCAGGAAGAACAAAGTGGGTGGTGGGAAAGGTCCGGGTTTCATTTATTCCTTCATTCTTAGGGCTAGTATTCAAGCTTTGGACAATTTATCGTTATGCCTTTTCTCAGTTTTCTTAAGGACTTACCTGAGACTATAAGGCAGCACTGATGAGGCTCTGAAGCTGTGGATATATGCCCAGAGTTGCGAAATAACTCTTATTCAGCTTTTCACAAAATGCAAGTGCTAGCTATTGTTTTTAGCTGCCAAGAACACCAGGCACATTACTGGCCAGTTTCCATTACACTTTTTTTCTAGTGGCAAAAGCTTTTATATCCCTGAGAGCGTGGCTCAGCCCAGGTCAGTCAGAACACTTCCCCCTCCGGTGAGGTAAGTCATGTGATCCAAGTCATACTATGTCACCAGATGGAGATAGCAAGGAAGGCCTCGCCTTGGAATACTGAGAGTTAGAAGGTTTTGAAAATAGATGCTAGTGGGGGCCTATGTCTTATCTTGTGGAGAATGTTTGTTTGTAGTAGGAGATAATGAAACCCCCAGAGAGATAGCAGAGATTAGAAATACAAAAAGATAGGGAGAGAAAAGAGAGAGAGAGAGAGAGAGAGAGAGAGAGAGAGAGAGAGAGAGAGAGAGAGAGATCAAGTGCTGTTTCCAGGTCTGAGGTTCTAAAAGATGACACTCCTCAGTGTGTTAGTTGATGAAAGATTCTGGGCAGGGAGTCTGCCTCCTCAGCTGGGTATCACACCTCCCAATCTGGAGCGGAAAGCGGCACAGTGCAGACAGTGTCTTATGTAAACAGTTCCTGCAACCCCTGCCCCCTCCTTATTGTCTGTCGGCAATGTCCTCAGCTCACATCTCCCAGGAAAAGCAACTCTTTTCAGGTACAAAGGAGTGTACTCTCAGGGGAGACATTCACTCAAGGGAACCAAATCTGTGGCAATTCAACTCCTGTCTGCCAAGTGAACAATCTTTTACATAATCAAACAAAACCTCTCTTCTCATATTTGTATTTGCTTTATAGTCACGTAACAAAAAATGCAAGATAGTTCATCAGAACAAAGGAGCTGCTTGTCATAAATTTGTTTCTAAAAACCATTGGCAGCTTTGATTTTTTGTTTTTTGTTTTTAAGTACCTATTCTTCTAAACCAGGGTAGCAAGATCCAGGCCTTGCTCTAGGTCAAGGTACCCTGCACCTTTCTTCCTCCTGGCAGTCTGTGCAAAAAGCTCTTCACAGCTTACCTGCTACAAATGGGGGAGATAAGGACACATATATAATAGCTTAATCAATAAAGAAATTAAAAACAAAACAAAACACAAGTTATAACCTAACCCATAGGGGTGGTAATGCAGGTGACTTTCCTTCCCGTTTTGCTTCCAATATCACACTATTGCTCCTGTGCAGATCACAAACAACTGACTGGGGTTGTCCTGAGAGGACTTAAAAATGTACAACTGAAACAAAGTAAAATGCCAAGGAAAGAAATAGAAATTGAATTGAATTAATCTGTCATGTATTGGGTTCAGAGTGCTGTGACTGATAATTGTGGCACATTCTTGGGGGCAGGACAGAGCCTTCTAAGGAGAACAGGTTCACGGATAATGCAGATTAGAACCCAAGGCCATCCAAATAACTCTATTTTGGTGTAGTGTAAGCCCTTCGAATTTATTGCCCCACCTATTCACGTTGCTGCCATGTAACAGCTGCAATCTTGATCAACTCCATTCAACATAAGTTTTCACAATAGCCCTCTCTTCCCTAGACCAGGCCCCACTCCTCTTTCTGTTTTTGGTATTAAAAGCAGGTATATAAAGGGGAGTTTGATCTACTACATGACTAGATATTACACGAGATAGTTTTGGTATTATTTTCATTCCTAGGAAGGGATGGACATTTAAAAGAAAGACCAGTGATAATGACAAGTAGGATTGTGTTAGAAAAGCTGAGCTGCAATAGGATGAGATTTCAACTGGAGAGTGAGAATTAATAGTTATCCAGCTGTTGCAGAAGAGGCTAGAAGCAGACACTGGGGTTCAGTGAGATATCATAGGTCCGTCGCATGGTTAGGAATGTCTAGTCTAGAGCATTGAATTCTGCTAGATTATATATATATAAAGAGGTAATATGCAAATTGACTGTCACTCCAATACACAAGATGGCCACCCCCATGTGGTCAAAGATGGTTGCCTCCAGGTGGAAACAAGATGGCCTTCAGAGGAGGGCAGTTGCGGGGGAACCAGGCCTGCAGGGGAGAGTAGTTGGGGGGAGACCAGGCCTGCAGGGGAGGGTAGTTGGGGGGGAGCAGGCCTCCAGGGGAGGGCAGTTAGGGGCAACCAGGCAAGCAGGGGAGGGCAGTTGGGGGCATCTAGACTTGCAGGTGAGGATAGTTAGGGGCAACCAGGCCAGTAGGGGAGGGCAATTAGGGGCTACCAGGCTGGCAAGGGAGGGCAATTAGGGGTGACCGGGTCAGCAGGGGAGGGCAGTTAGGGGTGACTAGGCCTGTAGGGGAGGACAGTTAAGGGTGACCAGTCTGGCAGGGGAGGACAGTTAGGGGTGACCAGGTTGGCAGAGGGTGGTGGTGGGGAGAGTTAGGGGAAATTGGGCCTTCAGGGGAGCAGTTAGGCATTGATCAGATTGGCCAGGGAGTGGTTAGGGGCAATCAAGTAGGCAGGTGAGTGGTTGGGAGCCAGCAGTGCTGGATTGTGAGAGGGATGTCCCATAGGCTAAAAGGGCAGTTAGACCTCCCTTGAGGGGTCCCAGATTATAGAGGGTGCAGGATGGGCTGAGGGACACCCCCCATCCCCCATGCACAAATTTCACGCACTGAGCCTCTAGTATGATTATATTAAATATTGTCATCTTGGAATCTCAGTTTGTCACATATTATAGATTGGCTCATATAACACTCATTCCCTGTCTTTTTCTTGCCTACCTGTATTATAGCAGCTGTAAAACCTAAAAATTTAATTTCCCAGCCTCTCTGGAGACTAAAGTGCCCATGAGACATGGTTCTGGCCAATGAGAGTAAATGGATGTGACTTGTGGTTTTGAGGCCTGGAAGCATTGACACCATTTGGTACAGTGTGGCAGCAAGGAATAGGATGATGAGAGCAAGATAAGGATGACAGACCACAAAAATAGAAAGAGCCTGGGTGTCCAGTGGCATTTCTGAGTCATAGCACTAGCCTGAAAGTTAGACAGTAATTTTCTATTCTTTTAAGCCAGAGCTTCTCATCCTTTTCCATATCCTGGCACACACAGAAGTGATGACATTTATATGCCACATGTAGGTAGATGGACGAAGCTGCTCAGTACTGGAGGCAATCCCTCACACTTTAAATGCCTACTCTGAATATGAAATGATCACTATCTCAGCTTTTTAACCATTTGAAACTCTCAAATAATTTGTATGTAAACCATTTTTAGTTGGGGTTTTTCTTTCCCTGAAGCTGAAAACATTCCTGACAGTCAAGTTTGAAAAAAGTCTTGGGAGCCTCACCCAAGGATATTTTTCCATTGATTTTTAGAGAGAGTAGAAGGGAAGGAGAGAGACATAGAGAAACATCCGTGTAAGAGAGACACATCCATTGATTGCCTCCCCCACATACCCTGCAACCCAGGTACGTGCCCTTGACCAGAATTAAACCTGGGACCCTTCACGTCCACAGGCAGCACTCTATTCACTGAGCCACACTAGCCAGAGCAAGGAGGGATGCTTAGGTAACTGCAAGTTGTGATGTAAAACGCAAATTGGCCTCTGTAAGGTAAAAGTGGAAGTGTGGCATGAAAAGAGAAATTCTGCTAAAAGAGAGGGCTTTTTGATGTAAAGAATCTGAGGATTGCTCATTAGGATGAGGAAAAGATCAAAGTAAAGGCTCTGCAGGTGGCTGGCTGATGGAATGGAGATGGAGGTCTGCAAGTCCAGGAGGGAAATAGGAACTAAGAGAACTGGAGCTAAGTTGCCTCGGGATGCAGAACATATTGACGTAGAGGAACGCATTGTAGGCTTATGTATTGAAGGAGAAGGGAGAGATGGAGGCTGAATGAGAGCTATACTGCTGGGAAGTGGGGAGGGGACTTGGAATGAGGTTATATGCTTCAAATGATTAGATTGTTAGAGAAGGTCCTCACTTATTGTCAAGAATTCGGGGGAATAGCCTTGCTGTACCCCTATAACTCCCCCTTTAACCTTTCCCCTTTTCTGGGTAATTTAGGTCAGGTTGTGGCACTGCAGATAAAATATATAAATGAGCATATTTTTTTCTAAGCCTCCTTCCCTAATGACAAAGATTTTCTCCCTGACCAAACTATTCAGTCTCTGCTGAACTGTTTTGCAGCTATGCCTGACCTTTGCACTTTGGTGTTCTCAGCATTGCCCAATTTTAGCAAGAATCCTGATAAGTCAGTTTAACTAGAATCTCTCATCTTCCATATCTGATTGTTCTCATCATTTAATTGGGTTTCTCATCTGCCATCATTCCCCAGCTGATATCTGATTATTCTGGCCTGCCTTTAGCAAGAATCCTGTTAGGTTGGTTTGGCCAAAATCACCTCTTGTTTCCTCTTAGTAATGACCCCCATCCTGCCCCTTGGCTATAAATTCCCATTTGACTGTGCTGGATTTGAAGTTGAGCCTATTCTCTCTCCTGCTGTAAGGCTCCACTGCAGTTTCCCTACACCCATTGCCATGATCTCCCTTAATAGTCTGCAATACTGTCTTTATTTTTTTGTTTGTTTGTTTCTCAGAAAAGTGTTTATTTTAGCACAGTTGCTGGATGTGTTTTTATCTCCTGGCATGATCATCTAAATTATTTTGTAAAGAAAAGACTAAATTGATTTCTAAAAATATTAAGTATATTTCTAAACATGTGGAGCTTTCTTTTTTCTTTTTTTTTAAATTTATTAAGGTATTATATGTGTACATAGCTTACCATTGCCCCCCCCCCTCCCATCCATGCCCTCCCACCCCAGAGTTCTGTGTTCATTGGTTGTACTTATATGCATGTATACCAGTCCTTCGGTTGATCTCTTATCTCCCCCAGATCTCTCTACTCCCCCCCCCCCTGTCATTTGACAGTCTGCTTGTTGTTTTACTGTCTCTATATCTATCTTTCTGTTCATTCGTTTATAATGTTCTTTAATATCCATAAATGAGTGAAGTCATGTGGTGTTTCTCTTTCATTGACTGGCTTATTTCACTAAGCATGATGTTCTCCAATTCCATCCAGGTTACTGCAAATGATGGGAATTCCTTCCTTTTTATGGTAGCATAGTATTCCATTGTGTAGATGTACCAAGTTTTCTGATCCATTCATCTGCTGACAGGCACCTAGGCTGTTTCCAAATCCTAGCTATTGTAAATTGTGCTGCTATAAACATAGGGGTGCATATATCCTTTCTTATTGGTGTTTCTAGTTTCTTGGGGGTATATTCCTAGTAGTGGGATTACTGGGTCAAATGGGAGTTCCATTTTCAGTTTTTTGAGAAAGCTCCATACTGTCCTCCACAGTGGTTGCACCACCCTGCAATCCCACCAGCAGTGCAGGAGGGTTCCTTTTTCTCCACAACCTCGCCAACATTTGTCGTTTGTTGTTTTGTTGATGTTGGCCATTCTGACAGGTGTGAGATGGTACCGCATTGTTGTTTTTATTTGCATCTCTGCAATACTGTCTTTAACAAGTGAGATAAATAATGTTTTCTTTAATAATTTGTATAATATATATTCCCTCACATTGATTAGGAATTAATAATAAGTAAATAATAATAATAATCCTACATAATGAAAGGCTAATATGCAAATCAACTGAACTGCAGAATGACCAGTTGCTATGATGCACACTGACCACCAGGGGGCAGATACTCAATGCAGAAGCTGCCCCCTGGTGTTCAGTGCACTCCCTCAGGGGGAGCACCGAGCCTCTCCTGTGCCTCCGCAGCAGTGTTAAAGACCCCTCAGTGGGCATCCCCTAAAGGGTCCTGGATTGTGAGAGGGTGCAGGCTGCTGGGCTGAGGGACAAATGTCATCCACCAGGCCTCTAATTATAAATAATTTAGGTATTACAGATTATTGAAGTTGTAATGTACTAGATGTCTGATACCATTCAAAATAATCTACACTAATAAAAGAAAAGCATGCAAATTGACCATCACTCTGCTACTCCCACCAACCAATCAGAGCAAACATGCAAATTAACCCAATAAATATGGTGGTTAATTTGCATACACAGACATGGAGCAAAGACTGAAGACAGTTTAGAAAGAAGAGGGAGAGAAAGCAGAAAGCAGGAGGGAAGCTTACCTTGGCAGGCTTCGCTCCCTTCTCTGCTTCACTCAGGCCGTAGGAAGCCCTATTCTTGCAGGAATCTTCCTGCAATGGGCCTCTAGTATACAAATATTAACTCATTTAATCCTCATTAAAACTTAACTTAGTGTTAAGGCAGCATTCAACATTATGATTTGGGGTGAAAGACAGAGTGCACTGGACAATTAAGGAGATTAATTTATTTAAACAATTGCACCGGAGAGGAATCCTCAAAGGAAAGGGAGGGCCTGGGATTTTATAGAGGCAGATACACAATGGAGTAATCTGTCATAGGGGAGTTAGGAGGAAGGATTGAAGAATCTTGGAATGTGAGGGGCCAGGGTTGTACTTTCTGGTTAGCCATTTCCTGGAATACAAAAATGCTACAAGGATTTCTTAACCATTGCTGCTCAAAGAAAGCACTCAGATAAAAGAACAAGAGAAATACATAAATGTAGCAATTAATGACAACTTTTACTAAACTCTTTGCCCATAATTCAAACTCTCGAACATGAATTAAAGACAAAACCAATTATTCTATGTGTTATCCTAAAATGATCTACTGTTAAGTTTAAGGAGAATGGAAAAGTAGGATCATCCTCAGAGCTACATTTTAAGAGAAGCCAATATGTGATAGATATCTATAAAATGATTAAAGTTTTTAACAAGCTTTCCAATAGGCCAGGTACAAAATGTCACCTGGGCAGAAATATGTGTGTCTACCAACGGCTTTGTGGCAATGGGCAGACCTTGGAGAGCAAATACTTGGAGATAAGTATTATTAATTAGGATCTCGCCCTGAGATACCCTTTCCTCCCCTAGATGGTCTCTCTGGTCATTTGGGTGAGATCCTCCCTCTGACTTTTTCTCTCCTGGTGTGTAGCTAGTCAGGCAGTAGGAGTCTCTCTTCCCCCTTTCCCCCCCCACACAGACACTTAGTGAGACCAAGCAATTAGTGGAGACCTAGACCTTGAAAGAACATCCCTGGAAAGCTGCTGAATATTCTATTGAGATCTTCCCCTGGGACCTCCCCTAAAATCTCCACTCTTAAAACCCTTAGGACAGGGGACTCAGTGACCAGAGCTGTTCCCAAGGCGAGGTACCTGTCACCTTTTTAAATATATTAATTTATTTAAACATTTATATATATATATTTAATATATATATAGAATATATATATATATATATATTATTGATTTTTACAGAGAGGAAAGGAGAGAGATAGAGAGTTAGAAACATCCATCAGCTGCCTCCTGCACACCCCTCACTGGGGATGTGCCGCAACCAAGGTACATGCCCTTGACCAGAATCGAACCTGAGACCTTTCAGTCCACAGGCTGACGCTCTATCCACTGAGCCAAACTGATTTCGGCGGTACCTGTCACCTTTAACCTGAAACCTTCTCCCCTCCCCCCCCTGAGACACACACACACACACACACACACACTATACCCCTAGAGAAGAACAAGGGGGCTGGCAGAAAGCCCCATCTGATTTCCATAAAAAGGCAGGAGACATGGGACAGGCCCTGATTGGTCAGTCTGAAGAAGAAAGCAGTTAACTCCTCCCAAGTGGTTAAAAGGAGCTCTGGTGCTGACCAATCAGTGGAGATCACAGCCCTGGAAGAACACACCTGGAAAACTGCTGAATATTTTTCTGGGAGCCTCCCCTGAGACCTCCAGCTAAACACCCTGAAGACAGTGCAGCTCTCTCTCTCTCTCTCTCTCTCTCTCTCTCTCTCTCTCTCTCTCTCTCTCTCTCGTACCCTGCCCCCCAGGCGCTGTTTCTTCTGTTGCCTCTGTAACTTGTTTTCTGAGTCCATTTCTTCTACAGCTTACTTCTACCTCTGTGACTTTATATATAAACTTGCTCCTATAGTTTGAGTCTTGACTCTAAATTCTTTCCTAGCTAGACCTCAAGTACCAAGGTTGATGAACCAAGGTTCCTCTGACTCAGGCATGGGCAAACTACGGCCCACGGGCCGGATCCGGCCTATTCGGCTGTTCTATCCGGCCCGCGCGGAGCCGAAAGAGTGGGCTGTACCCTTTTATGTAATGATGTTTACTTTGAATTTATATTAGTTCACACAAACACTCCATCCATGTTTTTGTTCCAGCCCTCCGGTCCAGTTTAAGAACCCATTGTGGCCCTCGAGTCAAAAAGTTTGCCCACCCCTGGCTGACTCCATCTAACACCTGGTGCTGTTTTGACCACTAACACAGCCGTGCATTTAGCTTTTTCTTTACAGATATAGTAGTAACTCTTCCACCCTGGAAACTGAGAGGCTGAGAAACATATGTGGTAATATGGTTAGAATGATATTTTAGATGGGTTTCTCAGGCTGCAATGTGGGACTTAAGAAATACAAGACTAGCTCAGGCAGATAAGTTAGAAGGGAGTTATTGAGCTTTTCTAGGCAGGAGCTAATCAATAGCTGAACTGGAAGGGTGTAGACATGTGACGCTGTGGTGGACAGCTAGACAAATATAAGCAGAGCAAGGATGATGGGCTAGGCACCGAAGGTCACAGGGTAGAAAAGATGCCTAGCAAAGGACTGTAGTGTGGGACCTCACCCCCAGGGTGACCTTGCCTCCCCTGGCATATGCTAGTCACGTGGTTTGAACCCCTGACCTTTCCTCCCTAGAGTTAACACATTGCCTCAATTGTATTTCAGATCCAGTCCCAGAAAAGCATCAAAACCAGACCAGTGACCCCACAGCTGACCTCAGGGCTAGCTGAGTTGGATAATGGTCCCCTGGAGAAACCAAGCAATCAGTGGAGATCTAGACCTTGAAAGGAAACACCTAGAAAGCTGCTGAATATTCTATTGAGATCTTCCCCTGGGACCTCCCCTAAAATCTCCATTCTTAAAACCCTTAAGACAGGGGTCCCCATGGAAGGAGCATGCCTAGCCTTTCACTTTCCCAGTCCCCAGCCCCCGCCCCCCCCTCCCCCCCCCCGGCACAGTACCTGTCACCTTTACCTTCCTCACTTCCAAACTTTAAGGGACCTTCTTTTACTGCTATACGTGTTTCCTAAGCCCATTTCTTCCACAAATTACTTATACTTCTATAATTTTCCAAATACATGTTCTCTTATTCTTTCCTAGCCAGAACTCAAATGCAGAGGTTGCTAAACCCAGATCCTGTCTGACCCCAAAAGTCTAACACCTGGTGCCATTTCACCACCCACAACAAAGCCAAAACAGGAAACATTTCTCTGCACCTTTACTGGAACTGGGTATTATTTTCTAAATCTGCTCATTTGACATTAGAACAATGTGATATCATTTCTTGGATTTCAATGTCTTTTAATTACTAATAAAGATAAAATTATCACTTTATTAATTATTTTGTTTACCTACTGTTCAATTTTTAAATTTAAATTTTTCTTGCATAAAATGCTTTAAACTTTACATGTATGAGATTCAAACTACCCAGAATTAACCAACAATGGTAATAGGGACATTTAAACATACAAAAACAAACAGCACCAGTTGAAAGTCAGAGCAATCCTATTTTACTTTAATGAAATGCATTCACTTTGTTCTGACCTTCAGCTTTGATTTACACAAAGTCGCCTGGGGACAGAAATAACTGACTCAGCATAGACCAAAAGATTTGTGTTGTAAAAGAGTCCAAAAGGCTAATCCTAAGTAAATTCACAGTTCACAAAAATAATGTTTTTTTACCTGTACATTCTTTCATTAATTTAAAAAAATTATGTCCAGTTACTGTATACAGTCAATATTCTATATATACATAAAAAGCCAGCGACTGGATGCCGAAACTTGTTTGGCTCAGTGGATAGAGCATCAGCCTGCAGACTGAAAGGTCCCAGGTTCCATTTCGGTCAAGGGCATGTACCTGGGTTGCGGGCACATCCCCATTAGGGGGTGTGCAGGAGGCAGCTGATCCATGTTCCTCTCTCATCGATGTTTCTAACTCGTTTTCTTTCTCCCTTCCTCTCTGTAAAAAATCAATTTTTAAAAAAATATAGCCAGCAACTGGAACACTGTAATGACTGGAATGACCAGTCACTATGATGCCCAGTGTGGCCAGTGAATTAGCCTGGGGTGGGGCCGGCTGGCCAACCTCCCATGGCCCCTCCCCCAGCCAGCTCTGCTCCCAAAACGGCCTCTCCCACCCTAATCAAGGCCATCACTTTACAAATTATTTTGTCCTTAGTCATTTCTTTCTCTTTCATTGCTCTCAAATACTTATTGGTATGAAAATAACATGCAAGAACTTTGGCATGTGAAAAGAATTCTGGAATCAGAATTATGCTTTTATCTTAGCCTTCTAACTTACAAGTCACACATTCATCACCAGTCATTTTGAACTCTACTTTCCTCTTGTGTAAATAACAAAAATTACACAGCTCTTCTAAGAAATAGATGGTGAATTCAATGAATTGTTAATTTTCATTCTGAGTTGTTTTAAAATATGATGCTCCTTTAAAATGAATCATGAATAGACTTCATGGGTGTGGTCAAAAGATCAATGCAGAAAAATTCACGCTTACTTGAGCTTTCCTGAGCACATGTGAGAGTGACATTTGATTAATGGCTGTAATCAATATCTGAAATACCCTTATCCCCAGCATTGCCTTTAACATTTAAGATTGCTTGATAAACTGCAAAAAATTGAAAATAAAACAAGAAACAAAATCCAACTAAAGCCTTATACCAAGCAATGGGAAATTAATGAAGTCACATATACATTTCTATTAACTTTTCTAGAGATTTGAATTTATTTACAATAATTATTTAAACTATCACTAATTGTACTAAAAGTGCTAGTCAGAGGAATTAGGCAAAAATAAATAAATAAATGAATAAATAAATAAATAAATAAATAAATAAAATAAAAGACACTCATATTGGAAAGGAAGAAGTAAAATTACCTCCTTTTATAGACTGTATGATCATGTATGTAGAAAACTGAAAATTTCACACACAAACTTGTTTTACTAATAAATGAATTCAGTAAAGTATCAGGATACCATGTAACACAAAAATCAGTTGCATTTCTATACCCTAACAATGAACAATCTGAAAATGAAATTTCAAGAACGATTCCATTTTCAATAGCATAAAAAAGAATAAAATACTTGGAAATTAACTAAAAAGATGGGATATTTGT
The DNA here is from genome assembly GCA_963924515.1 of Vespertilio murinus. Taxonomy (NCBI): domain Eukaryota; kingdom Metazoa; phylum Chordata; class Mammalia; order Chiroptera; family Vespertilionidae; genus Vespertilio; species Vespertilio murinus. The sequence goes on along the minus strand of OZ004704.1, from coordinate 61,434,755 downwards.
ACAATAAAAATTCCAAAACATTGCTGAAAGAAATTAGAGAAGACATAAATACATGGAAATACATTGCATGTTCATGGATTATACTAGCATGTCTATTGTAAAAATGTTAGTATTACCCAAAGCAATTTATAGACTCAAATGAATCCCTTTCAAATTCCTAGCAATGTTTTTGCAGATTTAGAAAAACTCATTTTAATTCTATATAATAAAAGCCTAATATGCTAAGTGTCTGGGCAACTGGTTCAGCTCTTCAACCAATCAAAGGATGATATGCTAATGATACTCTAAGGCTGCTCAACTTCTTGCTATGGCATGCACTGACCACCAGGGGACAGACAGTCAACTGGTCAACCAGATGCTATGGCATGTACTAGCCACCATGGGGCAGATGCTCTGACCGGTAGGTTAGCTTGCTGCTGGGGTTCAGCCACATCCTGGAGCCTTCCCACAGTCCATCCTTAGCTGGCCAACCTCCTGCATCTCTCCCCAACCCTGATTATGCACTGGTGTGGTCCCTTGGCCTGGCAATCCAGGACTCCTCAGGGGATGTCGGAGAGCTGATTTCTGCCTAATTCCACAAGGGGAGCGCCATTTAGCCAAGAAGCTGGTTCATGATGGCAGGAGCCTCTTCTACCTCCACAGCAACACTAAAGATGCCCCACTGATGGCGTAGTCTGACTCCCCAGGGGACACTCCCCAGGGGAGCAGGCCTAAGCCATCAGACATCCCCGAAGGCTTCTGAACTGCAAGAGGGCACAGGCTGGATTGAGGGTACCCCCCCAAGTGCACGAATTTCATGCACCAGGCCTCTAGTATTTATATAAACTCTCAAGATACTCCAAATAGTCAACATACTTTTGAAAAAGAAGAACAAAGCTGGAGAACTCACAGTTTCTGATTTCAAAATTTATTATAAAGTAGCAGTAATCAAAACAGTGTGGTACAGTTATAAAGACAGACATATTGATCAATGGAAAAGAATAGAGACCCCAGAAATAAACCCTTTCTAATATGGTCAAATGATTTTTGACAAGAGTAACAAGACCTTTAATAGGCAAAGGACAGTCTTTTCAACAAATGGTGCTGGGAAAACAGAATATTCACATGGAAAATAATAAAGTTGGACCCTATCTAACACCACATACAAAACTTAACTAAACTGGATCAAAGACCAAAATGTAAGACTTAAAACAATAAATATCTTAAAGAAAACATATGTCAAAAGTTTCATGACATTGGATTTGGTATTGATTTCTTGGATATGACATCAAAGGCAGAGAAAATAAAAATAAGTAATGGATACACTGCATTTTATGAACATTTAAAAAATTGTGCATCAAAAGACACTATTAGCAGGGTTAAAAGGCAATCCACAGAATGGAAAAAATATTTGCAAATCATATATCTGATAAGGGATTAATATCCAGAACATACAGAGAAATTCTAAAACTAAACAATAAAAACCAAACAACCTAATTAAAAAATGGGCAAGGACTAGAATAAACATTTCTCCAAGAAAAATACACAGTGCTTGCCTCAGCAACTCATGAACTAAAATTGAAATGATACAAAGAGGATTAGCATGGTCCTGTGCAAGAATGACACACAAATTCATGAAGCATTCCATACAAGAAAAAACAAAAGAGGAAAATACATAAGACCAATAAACATATGAAAAGATCCTCAGCATTGCTAATAATTAGAGATATAAATCAAAACTACAATGAGATCTATCTCACACCCATTATGAAGGATTACTAGAATATGGAGAACTTGAAACCTTTTGTACTATTGGTGGGAATCAATAGAACAGCCACTGTGGACAACATTATGGTGGTTCCTCAAAAAACTAAAATTAGAATTACAATATGATTTAAGGTACATACTCCCTACAATGGAAAGCAGAGTCTCAAAGAGATATTTGTATACTTATGTTCATAGCATCATTATTCACAGTAACTAAAACATGGAAGCAACCTGTGTCCATCCACTGATAAATAGATAAGCAAACTTTAGCATATACATACAATGAAATATTATTTAGCCTTTAAAAAAAGGAAATTCTGGCACATGCTAAAATATGGATGAATCTTGCAGACCATACTAAATGAAATAAGCCAGTCATAAAAGTACAAATAATGAATGATTCCACTTATATGAGCTACCTAGAGTAGTCAAAAATCATAGACCCTGGCCAGTTGCTCAGTGGCTAGAGTATTGGCCCTTAGATTAGAGTCTTGGGTTCAATTACTGGTCAAGGGCACATACCTCCGTTGTAGGTTTGATCCTGGCTCTGGTCGGGGTGTGAGTGGGAGGCAATCAATCAATGTCTCTCTCATGTTGATGTTTCTCTCTCTCCCCTCTGACCTCTATTTCACTCTGTCTAAAAATCAATGGAAAAAAATATTCTTGGGTGAGAATTAAAAAAACAACAACCATGGAAACAGAAAGTAGAATGTTGTTTTCAGGGACTGTGTAGAGAGGGGGATAGGGAATTAATGTTTAATGGGTATTCAATTTCAGTTTTACAGGACGAAAAGATTTATAGAGATGGATGGTGGTGATGGTTACACAATGTTATGAAGGTGTTTAATACCATTGAACTGTGTACATAGAAATATTAAGATAATAAATTTTGTTATGTGTATTTTACCACAATAAAAAAATTGAAAGTAAACCCACTTCAAGTAATAATTATTCCTAAAATTTCTCAAAGTTTTCTTTTTTTGTACCATCCTGTCACCATGTTTTGTTTTTTCCTAGCACCATACTGTCTAATATGGTTGGTATGACCTGAAGAAGTCCTATAGGCATGCTCTTTGATATTGATCTCATAGAGGGGAAGCATAAAGAACATCCAACATTATTTGCCAAATTTGGTTCTGGCAGCTTGAAATGGATTCTGGTTCCCACTGCTGCAAGAACTAGAATCCTTAATACCTTACAGATACTGACAGGGTACCAGGATATGCTACCCCCAAATATGACCCTTGGAGCACATGGATTATTTCAATTGAACGGTTATTGCAAACCAAGAGATGCAGAATAATATAATAAATTTAATTTCTATGAAGATAAATCAAATGTGACAAAATAATAATTGTTGTATCTGAGTAAAAGGTAAATGTAAGATTTTTATACATTCCTATAACTTTTCTAGAGATTGGAATTTATCTTTTTAAAAAATAAAAATGTGTCACTAAAATTAATAACATTGACAACTTAAAAAGTTTTAAAAAGCAGATGTAATTTCCATGAAGTGAGCAAGAATGCAAGAAGTCATTAGACTAGGGATTGTCAGAAAAACTGAGCCAAATAGTATTTTAGGCTTTGCAAGCTTTATGGTCCGTTGCAACTACTCAGCTCTGCTGTTATAGCTGGAAAGCAGTCATAAAAAATATAGAAATGAAGGAATGTGGCTGTTACAATAAAACTTTATTTATAAAACAGGCAGTGGATTGGATTTTGCTTGGGGGGACTATAGTTTGCCTACCCCTGTACCTATTAGACTGTCATATCCTTGACACTAAGGATGTTGTCTTCTTATTTGTCTCTGTTTTTCTGGTGGTCCTATCCTATCTTGCCTCCTGGCCTTTGTTTCTGAGGGTCTTCTTGCTATAGGCACTGCTTTTCTCTCTTTGTCCCCTCATGTTGGGTAACTATTAAAGTGGTTTTAATGACCTCTTGCAATCTTGATCAAATCACTTGCTACTTCTGTTCAGAACCTTTTAGTTATTATCTTTAATTATTAACAATGACACCAGCTGTGACTACTTTGTAAGCTTGCTGTGAAAATCAGAAGAGCTTTAATATTATTCCAAGTGAAGGGCCAAATTGACAGAAATTCCCCAGAGGCCATAGTAAAGAATATATTGTGCCATTTTGCTGGTAGCCGTGTTGGAGTTTAGATGTAATCCCTCTAGAGCAGTGTTTCCCAAACTTTTGACATATGTGTACCCCTTCTATAATTTTCCTAATGCTGAGTACCCCTCGTCAAAAAAAAGGATGTATTTTAATAACAATAAAAATATATTTATTTTTTCTTTTTTTGGTACATACACAAAATAATAATAAACAAAAAATAAAATTATTCACAATAAGATATAAATAAAAGTTATATTATAAATAACATTTATTTGCACACCGGACCATCTCACGCCTCACAAGACTGTCTTGACTTGACTCATGAGAACGTAGAATTAGGCGCAGCTAAGCACGGTGCAGTGCATATCCCCACCAAACTCCGGGGTAATGCGTACCCCCACCAAACTCTTCCCGTACCCCCGGGGGTATGCGTACCACACTTTGGGAAACACTGCACTAGAGCAAATGATTTGAGAGTTTCTTTTCCTTTACAATCTTATTATAAGTCCCTGACAAGAAGGAACTTGATAACATGGTTGAGAAAACAAAACAGACAGAAGTGAAAAAAATTATAGAATGTTAACAAATTCTTCCATATGCCTGACAACCTTTAAGTTTACCCTCCCTGCCTCAAGATTTATTTGTCATTGATCAATTAGAAATCATGTCCTTTTTCTCTTAATTGCCATGTTATTCTGTCTATAGAATTATAATAGTTTCTAGGCATTTATTTTCTATATTGATTTTCCCAATAGGAATAGTTCTGCCAGCAGGAAAAACATATTAATCCCTGTGTTTGCCTATATGAATCTCTTTTTACTCTACTTCTGTACCCAATTAATGTCCCCCTTTTTTATGGACATATTCTTTATTTAGCTTTATTGTTGCAGAAGACTAGAGAAAACCAAGCAATGCTTACAGAGGTGGAGTTACACTTTATTATACGCTAGCTAGCGGACTCAGAGAAAAATGCCTTTCAAATCCTGAGCCCAACATGGAAGAAATTATCCCTTTTAATGTCTTTTTTCAGTCCTTTGTCTTCCAAATATGGGGTTTTCTGGTCCCCTTTGCAAATTCTTAAAGAGCCTTATGTGCTGGGGCTTTGAAACCTCCACCAAAGGCCTGGCCTGGTGCCAGCACTGGTAACTTCATCTAGGGAAGGTTTATGGCCTCTCTAAAATGGGAGTTAACAGTCTTGCAGGACCAGACAATTAAAGGGGCAGTGACTAGATTCAGATTGCTAACCCTCCAAAATATCTCTTTCTCCCCATCAATATTAATATACTTAATAAAGTATAGTTAAATCTTATAGACTTGGCAGGAATTCTGTCTTTCTGGTGATTGACTGCCAATAAATCAGTTATAAGAAAGTATATAGTTTAACCCTTTAAGGACAATCTTATTTACCCAACAACCCAATTCTCATGAGATCACTCAGGGCCACACTCTGTACTGATAATTGTAAGTAAGTAAATTAGTATTTTCTTATAGCTGCATTGGAGGTTGGCAGCATCAATAGCTATTCTGTTTGTGTAAGATGGTGTTTTAGGAAATCTCTTAATCATTACTACTCCTTGTAAGTTCTTCACTTGAGCTTAGGTATCCTGCTATTGTATTATTTCCGTGTACTCACATTTGCTTTATTTCCATTGTGATAAGCATCTGAATTTATCTTTATTTTCTTTCTCTCCAGTCTCAAAAGATAAAATGTCCCTCCCACTGCCCAACCCACAACAATCTGGCTTCTGCCTATTCTCTACTTCCTTCACCCCATGAATGAAATTATCTTTACTATAATTTTGATACCCAGTGAATTATTTTTAATTTTAATTTTACTGAATCTCTCATCTATTTCTGATTGTTGCACAGGCACTTTTCAAAACTCTATCCTCTGTGATCTTGACATTATTTATTCTGATTCTAATCATATATGCCTAACCAATTTTGCTATTTTTCCTTCATAGGCTCCTACTATTTTGCCTATAAATCTTTAATTTTGATTGTTCCAGAGTGTCTTCCTGTCTATAGGCCCTGCTTTTCTTTCTTTGTCCCTCATGTTGTATAAACATTAAAGTGGTTTTAATTACCTTTTGTATGCTGACTTTTAAATCTCTATATCAACCATTATCTCTCCTGAATTCATACTTATATAATTAACTAGATACCAATTCTCAAATGTTGGTGGTGTTTTGGCATTTTATACTATGGAAATAATCATTTTTATTGACCAAACTTTAAATTTCTCAACCATGTGTATTAGGCATATATATTTTTTCATGCTAGAGATAGCTGCCCATAATCTTACTCTTTTGAATTTTTTCAATTTCATTAGATATGTGGATTAAAAAGGGAAGAAAATTAGATACTTTTTTAAATGTGTGAGAAATTAAATAAATATACAACTGTAGGTAGATATGTTATCTTGAGTTTCTCATTTCAATGTTCAATATTCTTTTATGTATCTCTAGATATAACTATACTACACATACTCCTCTTTTAAGATTGAGATTATGTCCTAATAAACCCATCAGAAGTTGAGAATATCATACGTTAAAAAATGCTTTTAATACACCCAACTTGCTAAACATCATAGCTGAGCCTTGCTTACCTTAAAGTGCTCAGAACACTTACATTGGCCTATAGTTGAGCAGTTACCTTAAGTTTAATTTCACAAGTAATTGCCTTCCTCTCTCACCAGAAACGGGATATACAGACAGGCATTTTGTCAACATGATGGGATAGGAAAACACATAATACAATATCCAAAAACAAAAACAAACAAACAAAAAAAAAACTGGCAACACAGTACACTGTAGAGTATTGGTTTTTACTCTCGTGTTTGTATGGATGACTGGGATCTGTGGCCTTAAGCTGCTGCTCAGCATGAAAGAGTATCATACTGCATATCATTAGCCCAGGAGATGATAAAAATTCAAATTAAAGTTTCTTCTGAGTGCATATTGCTTTAGCACTAATATAAAGTCAAAAAATCCTAAGTCAAACAATTATAAATCAGGGACTGTCTTCAGCTTTATGTCAAATAAGCCTATAAAGTTAAAATATTTTGTCTGTAACAGAAACCCTAACTCAAACTGGTTTAAACAATAAAGACATTTATTATCCCACATATAAGTAATTCCAGAGGTAGAATGGATCAGGGTTAAGTCTCTTTACTGGCACAAAGACTTACTTTTGTTCCATTTTTAAATCTGCTTATGTCCTAGTAGGGGATATTCTATGATTGTCACGGTGATTTATTTTTAGGAATGCCATCAGCATAATCATGCACATCTACAAGTCAGCTAGCTGTAGCCATTAGGTTCAGACAGCAGCACGCAAAGAAAGAAGAGACACAATTTTGTCCTGTGGCTCTTTTGTAGAAGTAGTAAAATTTCCTCAGAACAAAGCTTCCTGATACTATCATGATATATCACCACAAACCTAGTAGCTTATAGGAAACACTCATTTATTACTTCACAGTTCTGTAGGACAGAAGTCCAGGTAGGCTCTACCAATTCCTCTGTTTAGGGCTTCACAAAGCTAAAGTCAATGTGAAGGCTAGGCTGGCCTTCTGACTGGAGGACTTGAGAGGAAGACCCATTTAACAAGCTCATTTAGGTTGTTTGCAAAATCCAGTTCTCGGTGGTCGTAAGACTGAGGTCACTGGTTCTTTGCTGGCTCTTAACTGGGGGCTGATTTCAGCTCCCAGGGCTGACTACGTTCACCAAGGAGCTCACTTGAATTCTTCTCCAGCTTCTAATCTCTCGCTTTCCTTTCTCCCATCACTTGAAGAAACCTTTCTGCTTTTTTAAGGGCTTGTGTGATTAAATTAGGCCTACCCTTTTTAAAAGACCAACCATGCAAATAATGTAACGCAATCATCAGGGTGATATCTCATCATTTTCATTGGTTTCAGGGATTAAGGTAGAACATCTTTGCAAGGGGGCGGGGGTAGCATTTTAGAATTATGCCTACGACAGCCACAGTTGGGTCACATGCTCTTACGTGAAAGAATCATTGTCAGGCCCCCCTGACAATGGAACATTATAAATTTCCATAATGTTCTCATGAAATCTTTTGGGATGGAATGACCCAGGAATAAACCACAATATATATTATGTACTCACATTACAGTGCTTCTTAGAGAATTACCAAATGGGTTTATATAGTGTTTCTTTACTATATATGTTTTTCTTACAAAGAATATTATCATATTATTAGTACTCTACTTTCCTCCTTATTTTCCATAGTGTGTAATACATGTTGACTCGGATATTGGTTAAACATTATTTGGGGGGACGGAAAAAAGAAGCTTTTTGAAGAGAAGCCTAGCATTTGAGAACAAAAATAATCTGTTTTTATTACTCTAAGGCCGTGGTTGGCCAACGATGGCTTGCGAGCCACGAGGCTCTTTGGCCCCTTGAGTGTGGCTCTTCCACAAAATACCACGGCCTGGGGGAGTCTATTTTGAAGAAGTGGCGTTAGAAGAAGTTTAAGTTTAAAAATTTTGACTCTTAAAAGAAATTTCAATCTTCGTATTGTTGATATTTGGCTCTGTCAACTAATGAGTTTGCAGACCATTGCCTTAAAGTAAACTATCTTAAAAAGAGACAGCTGAATAACTTGAGCTAATGGATCAAATTTGGAATTTCTTACAAATCTTTATGTAAAACATATAGAATTATAGCCACAACAAAGTTGATATTGGTTCAGCTGTTATAGGTAAGTCACCTTAGATGTCTGAGAACAACTCTCTATTAGAAATCACTATTTACCATTGATTACCTATTTATAGACTCATTGACTTTCAAAGATCTACAGTATTGCTTTAAGAGTTCTTCTCCAGGAATTGTCTAATTGCTCTCACTTCCTCAGCTCATCCCCCACCTGACTCTAGTTTGTTGAAATGTAAAGGCAATTTGGCTATACATGTCACTACATTAATATTTAGTGTAACTTGGGACAGTCTAGCTAACAATGTAGATGCCATTTTTTTCTTCCTTCTTTATATGTGGCATTCCAGAGGTGTTCCTTTTGCCCAAAATGATAATATTTATGTAAAGAGAAGTGGAGACTCACACTATTAGAATATCTTAAGCAAAGACCTACCACAGTTGATTGCACCATCTGGCCAGAGTGTGCACTCTTTAACTAGGCAAGCCAGGGTTGGGTATAATTGGGGTTGGGAGATGATCCAGGTGAGGCGTCCATTCTGCTTGTTTGGCTGATGTGCTGTCTTATATGCCAAGATATAGCTCAAGAGCTAATACACTTTCTGAACTTTAAATAATTTCAGAAAATGAAGTGATAGTGAAAACATTGGGTAGATCTGGTACTTTTGCTATAAATATAGTATTTTTAGCAAATAAAAGGCCAATAGGATGCTAAGTCAGGTAGACTCTAATCATCTTCTATTGTTTCTAGATAATTTTTTTCATTGTTACATATGAGAAGACTAAGATCCTAATTGTGTATAATTTGCTTTAAGGGAATCAATAAAGTAAGAAAAATTCATACTGTTGAATTTTTGGCTTGTCTACTTACCCCATTTAAATATGGATAATGAATGGAATCACAAGCCAACTTTATTATGTCACAGAGTTTTATTATATGTTAGTAATACTAGAAAAATGTTCATTTGATAGACATGAATGACTAACATCTATAAGTATTTGATGTATTTCACTGTAGAGAGTGCTATTTTCTTTGGGTTCCTTAAATTATTCATCCAACACCAGAATTCTGGTTACTCTGTTCATAAATAAGAACATAAAACATGTTATATTAGAAATATTATATTCTCAATAATTTTTATGGTTTTATAGGTTTCCTGTTAAATTATGTAGGTATAACTATTTATAAAAACAAATTATTTTATTTGTGAATTGATAAGAGGATGAATGACTTTATTAGCATAAAATTGGTGAAATTGTGCCATCTAGTGTCCTTTAATGAAAAAACTATCTTTTTTTTTTCTGTTCCCTAAATTTTAAATGTTACTGATTAAAAATGAGTCCAGGAACTATTTTTCCAATTTCTAAGAATGAAATATAAGCAATATTCCTACAAAATAAAAATAAACTTAGGGCACATGTTATTGGAAGAGTGTAATAGAAGAAAATTGTAGCCAATCCCTAGAAATTAGCGTGTTCATTCCAAACATTTGTTTACTATATCTAGTATAATGTTTTTAGGGAGTGTGTGTATTAATGGGGAGGAGAAATAAGAGGAGTGTGAGATAAAAAAAACAACTAAATAATGAGATTCTTGCTGGCTGGTGATGAAATGAAGGAAAGATCTTTTTTTCTCCCTTTCCGAACTGTGCTTTCTTGAAATGTTGCAGATCAGTTACAGCAGACAGAATGTTCACTACCACAGAAAACTGTCACTCTCGCTTCTTTTTGCCTGCAGTAGGCACATGGAAGCAGCTTCAGCTTTGAGAAGGGCCATGGAAGGAAGGATCTTGAAGATTCTGCCTTCAAGATTGTAGTCCCCTTCCTTGCCTTTCCCTTGTCTACCATATTGTCAACCTAGGCCCTATCCTGAGAGTTGGGGGAAGTAAAGGTTTTTGTATGTGTGTGCATGGATGTTTTCATAAGAGGAAGAAGAGAGGAGTTGTGAGTTGCATTAGGATAAATGGAAAATGTGAGGGAGAAGATAGAGAAAATGAAAAATTATAGTTCAGTGGGCTGGCAGCAGAGATTAACTGACAGAAAGCTTTGAACTAACTTTTATCCAGGTTTGTTTTTTTTGTAACTTTGGCATTACCTGATTACTTTTGACAACTTAATTTTCATACGTTAAAAAAAAGGTGGAGATGGAAGTAAAGTCAGATAAATACAGGTACCTTTTTAAATAGTTTAAAATAGTGTGCAGAAACAAAATGATGTAACAAGTATCAATTCCTTTCATCACAAAACTTTAGGAAGAATTTCTGCAACTACCTACCTGTATATTGGGACATATGCAGATCATTTGTATTAATTATTATGCCTGTTCAATTAGGCTAAAGCTCTCTTTTATCTGGTAACCTTCACTTAACTGTTAATCACATATCATCTTGTGACCTGTATTATTTTCTTGAAAATTTTTGTATCTGGAATTGCTACTAATATTTTGAGGACCTGTGTCAACAACTGTATATACAGTATATCCATATTTATGTAAGTGTAAATGTTTTGCAGACCTCTCATGTTTTGTTCATAGCAGGCAATTGATAAGTACTTGTTACCTTGTTTTCTGGATTCAGAGGAATTTTCTTTTACCCCAGTAAAAACATGTTATCAACAAATCTTATATATAGTACATCCATTGAAAGAAAGTATTTTTCATACGTCTGAGATTTCACAAACACTCATGTAACCTAAGGTATTTATTTTATTTTTCATTGTAAAAAATACATAAAAAATTTAACGTCTTAACCATTCAGTTCAGTAGCCTTAAGTACATCCATATTGTTGTCCAATGCAATGGAACTTTTTCATCTTGCCAAACTGAAACTCTGTATCTATCAAACAGCAATTCTCCATTTCCCCTTATGCCAGTGCCTAGCAGCTACCATTCTACTTTCTATAAATTTGAATACTTTAGATGCTTCATGTATGTGATATCATACAGTATTTTGTCTTTTGTGACTGGGTTATTTCACTCAACATAATGTTCTCAAGTTCTATCCATGTTGTAGCATGTGATAGGATTTCATTTTTAAGGTTAAATAATATTTAAGATAATCTAAAAAAAGTACTTAGACTGGCCCAGCTGGTGTTGCTCAGTGGTTGAACATTGACCCATGAACTGAGAGGCCGCCAGTTGGATTCTTAGTCAGGGCACATGCTCAGGTTGCGAGCTTGATCCCCAGTAGGGGCCATGCAGGAGGCAGCTGATCAATGTTTCTCTCTCACCGATGTTGCCATCTCTCTATCCCTCTCCTTTCCTCTCTCTCTAAAATCATATTAAAAATAATAAAATATTAATGAAAACATTTAAAAAGTACTTAGGCCCTTTGGCTCAGTGGATAGAGCATTGGCCTGAGGACTGAAAGGTCCCAGGTTTGATTCCAATCAAAGGCACATGCCTGGGTTGTGGGCTCAATTCCCAGTGTGGGATGTGCAGGAGACAGCCGATCAATGATTCTCTATCATCATTGATGTTTCTATCTCTCTCTCCCTCTCCCTTCCTCTCTGAAATCAATAAAAATATAAAAAAGTACTTAGATTGTAGCCAGCAAACTTATTTAATCAACTATAGGCCCAGTGTATGAAATTCTTGCACGGTAGGATCCCTAGGCCAAGCCGGCACTCAGGGCCAATCGGAGTCTTCCTGCTGCAGGCCACGGCCTTCCTTTATTCCACACTGCCCCCTGGTGGTCATCACACATCATAGCGAGCTGTTGAACTCCTGAGGGGACAATTTGCATATTAGCCTTTTAATATATAGGATGTGAACTACAAGTCAATTTAATATGGTCTTCATATAAAACAGGAAAAAACACAGCTACATACATTTAGTAAAGTGTTGTTCAATGCTGAGACAAAATTCCAACAATTAAGTATCTTTTAACACTACAATAAGCTCTTTTGTGATGTTATGTAAGACAGTAGGTTTTAAAAAGTGTCATGTACCATGCTTATGTGTCTCTGGATCTAGGGTGGTGAAGGCCTGGGGTGGGGTGTGGGGGCAGGCTGGTGATAGATCTTCCCTTCCTCCAACTCGTGGATGGAGAATGACATAAACTCCACCTGCAGTCCAAACATTCCTGAGCACCTAACCAGGCACCTTATATGGACTGTACCTTGAACCACCCATCAGCACCTGCCAAATACCCTAAGGCCCAGATTCCTAAGTCCCTAGGTCCCTAATCATGTGCCTTACATGAACCACCAATCAGCGTGTGCTGAGTGCCCTAAGCCCCGTCCCTTCCTTTTCCTCCCCTCAAAAGGCGTGTTCACCCACGCACCTGCGCTCTCTCTCTTTGGAAGGTAGCCTGGCAGGGGTATTCTCCACCAATAAACCTGTGTCCTGGCATCCGGGTCTCCGGCCCCTCTATTTCATCTTTCAGCTGGAAGGGGATAATGGGGGAAGAAACCTACCGCTTTAGGGGAGTGGACTGCGCTTTCTTAATGCTTTTGCTTTGCTTTGTAAATGGCCATGAGTCAATGTTGCTTTTGCCGGGCATCTAACCACAGAAGCAGCGTCCAGTGACCTGCACTTGCATTACTTGAGTTAGTTGGTGAGCTTATCCTCTCCTTTCCCCACTCCGTTTCTTGTCACCAGACATCCTGGGTTTATCTAGCACAGTTTCTTTCTTTCTTTTCTAAAAATTTACATTCATTTATTGTTTAAAGTATTACATAAGTGTCCTTTCCCCCCCTATTAACTTCCCCCGACATGCCTTCCCTGCCCCCATCCATTGATTATGCTCATATGCATGCAAACAAGTCCTTTGGTTGATCTCTTACCCCCTCACTCCTTACCCCCCGCCCCCCTCCCCCCACACACACTTCCTTCATAGGTTGGACAGTCTGTTTGATGCTTCTATGACCCTGGTTCTATATTTGTTCACCAGTTTATGTTCATTATAGTCCACAGATGAGTGAGGTCATGTGATATTCATCTTCCTCTGACTGGCTTATCTCCTTTTTAGCACAGTTCCCATTACCGATGGGATCAAGTCTGGGGTGCTTCTCTGTGGGTGAGGGGGCGGGGAGGAGTGTCGGGTGGTGAGCTTGGCAGAACCCAGCCTCTGCTTTGCGCTAAGGCTTAGCTTTTTCACTCACAGTTTTTGCTAGTCCCTTCCATGTCGCCCTAATTCATTTATTGGGGAAATGCATCCGTCAAGTTCGCTCTAACTCCTTGACTACTGCCTGGTTTCCTAGAGCTTTTCTGAGAACCCGGGCCCTCCAGCAGTTAGTGGACTTCCAGAGCTCAAGGTGGGGCGAGTGGGCGGGCTCAGCGCAGTGCGCATGCTCCCTGAGCTTCACTGGGGGGGGGGGAGGGGAAGTGCCTTCAGCCTTTCTCCGGGAACTTCCGGGGCGGGGCCAGCGCCGGAAGCACAGGGCTGGAGAAGAGGCCTTTAATCTCCTGCGGGGGAGGGGAGGGAGGGGAGGCGAGCCGCCGAGTTCAGCTGGTGGACCAGTGGTTGTTGTGTGAGATGTCCGAAGTCCGTCCGGCTTCCCCCACGTCACCGCAGGGCTAGACATCTCGGGGACGGGGACGCCCGAGCCCCGGGCCGGTGGGGCGGCTGCCCATGACGGAGGTGCTGCCCGCCCCTCAGGCCTGGAGGCTCTCCCTCCGCTCCTCACCTCTTCCCGCCGCCCTGTTTCTGTTCCCGTCCTGCCGCCCCGCCACCATGTATGTCCGCGCTCCCCGCGAGCTCAGGTACCCCGAGGGCGGCAGCACGGAGGACCATGTGGGGCCTGGGTCCTACCAGGTGCCTTTCCCGAAGCAGCAGGCCACAGGTAAGGCGTGAGGAGAGAGAGGCAGGCCGCCCGGAAGGGCGCCCCGCTGTCCTCCGCGTGCCTGGGTGTGCCTGGGCGTGCCTAGGTGTGCCTGGGGGGCCAGCGTGGCCGGACCCCTTCCCAAGGGCCACGAAACACGAGGCAGGGAGGGCAAGTACCAGCCTTACTTGACGGGCGGGAACTGGTCAAGTCACCTGACCCAGGTCCCAGGGCCAGCCCGCACGTGGCGAGGCCTTCTGGCTGCGGTGGCTGCCTACGTCATTCTCCCAGGTGTGCAGGTCAGAGGTGAGGTTACGTCATTCTCCCAGGTGTGCAGGTCAGAGGTGAGGTTACGTCATTCTCCCAGGTGTGCAGGTCAGAGGTGAGGTTACGTCATTCTCCCAGGTGTGCAGGTCAGAGGTGAGGTTACGTCATTCTCCCAGGTGTGCAGGTCAGAGGTGAGATTACGTCATTCTCCCAGGTGTGCAGGTCAGAGGTGAGATTACGTCATTCTCCCAGGTGTGCAGGTCAGAGGTGAGGTTATGTCATTCTCCCAGGTGTGCAGGTCAGAGGTGAGGTTACGTCATTCTCCCAGGTGTGCAGGTCAGAGGTGAGATTACGTCATTCTCCCAGGTGTGCAGGTCAGAGGTGAGGTTATGTCATTCTCCCAGGTGTGCAGGTCAGAGGTGAGATTACCTTATTCTTCCAGGTGTGCAGGTCAGAGGGGAGATTACATCATTTTCCCAGGTGTGCAGGTCAGAGGTGAGATTACCTTATTCTTCCAGGTGCAGGTCAGAGGTCAGGTTACGCCATTCTCCCAGGTGTGCAGGTCAGAGGTGAGGTTACGTCATTCTCCCAGGTGTGCAGGTCAGAGGTGAGATTACCTTATTCTCCCAGGTGTGCAGGTCAGAGGTGAGGTTACGTCATTCTCCCAGGTGTGCAGGTCAGAGGTGAGGTTACGTCATTCTCCCAGGTGTGCAGGTCAGAGGTGAGGTTACGTCATTCTCCCAGGTGTGCAGGTCAGAGGTGAGGTTGGGGTTGCCTGGCCGGAGCAATCTCCAAATGTACTTCCTACCGCCCGCTGACTTCTCCCATGGTGATCC
The DNA here is from genome assembly GCA_963924515.1 of Vespertilio murinus. NCBI lineage: Eukaryota > Metazoa > Chordata > Mammalia > Chiroptera > Vespertilionidae > Vespertilio > Vespertilio murinus. The sequence goes on along the minus strand of OZ004704.1, from coordinate 61,419,352 downwards.
CGTCTGCTTCACACACCTGCCCTCCCATTAGCTAGAGATAACATTTATTTACTAACATGTAACTTTTATATTTCTGTTTTTGCAATATCATTTGAAGATGGTTCCAGGTATTTTTTTCAGATAGATGCCTCCTGTGTGAACACACCCATGTTCTCTTTGAGCATACTTAGTGAGAGTCCCTTTATTCCCCCGTTCTCTGCAAAGCAAAGCTATACTCCTGAGAGATGAAGTGGGGATGGATAATTTAAATAATTATTCATTCTCCCCATTTGTTTGCAGTTAGTGAGTTTAGGAGGGTTTTTAATTAAATTAAATCTATTAATTTGCTTTCTGCCTTTCCTAATCTGATTTTATGGAGTTTAATACCATTTAAGCTAAAGTGTTTTTTTTTTTTTTCCCTTGTTAACCTGTATTTTCCCTATTCCTACACTATGTATTTTTATTTTTTATGTTTGTAGTTTTAAACAAACGCCAGGTTCCATGACTCTGACGATTTGACTGATCAGATTAGTATATTAGGTTAATTTAGGTTTCTCTGGGTGGAGTACAGATTTGTCAACTGTCCTTGCTTTAATATTGAGTTTTAGTAGTTTTCAGCATCTGATATCAATATCCTTGGAGCTTACCATGTCTGTCTTTAATGCAGTTGAGTTAAAAACAGTAGCTCCCTCACAGTTTACTAGCTACCAATGATTACACCTATGATTTTATTTTGGCATAACTGACCACTTTGTTTTTATTTTAAATGCTTTAAAATGGATTTTTAGAGAGGGAGGAAGGAAGAGGGAGAGATAGAAACATCAATCGCTGCCCCTTGCACACCCCTTTCTGGGGATTGAGCCCATTACTCAGGCATGTGCCCTTACAGGGAGTCAAACCGGTGACTCCTTGATTCATGGTTGACACTCAACCACTGAGCCACACCAGTTAGAAACAATGCCTAACACATGCTGAGTCAGGGAACCATTTTCTATTTCTAACCAACCCTTAAAGTTTACATTTTTCTAAATACCTTTTAAGTGTTTATATATTGTACACTCTATTCTTTGCTTGTTGCTTTTCTCTTTGTACTTTTTCATTTAAACCCAGAGCTTTAACCACTATCCACATGCTGATTCTTCCCAAAAGAAAGTCTTTAGAGATATAGGTGATTTATATCTCTAAGATGAGCTTTCTCCCTATCTTAAGTTCTTTGCATTGCCAATTTCTGTTTTAGACATCTCCACCTGGGTGGTTTCTGGCCTCGGAAATTCCAAGAGTCTGAACTCATCATTTTCCCCACCATTACTGGCTCCTTTAAAAAAAATTCCCTACCAGTCATTTATAAAATTTACTAGAGGCCTGGTGCACAAATTTGTGCATGGGGGGGAAGAGGGGTTGTCCCTCAGCCCGGCCTGCACCCTCTCCAATCCGGGACCCCCTCGGGGGATGTCTGACTGCCTGTTTAGAGATCCCATTCAGGACCACTGGCTCCTAACCACTCACCTGCTTGCCCGCCTAATGCCCCCAACAACACTCATCTGCCTGCCTGGTCGCCCCCAACTGTCCTTGCCTGCCAGCCTGGTCACCCCCAGCTGTCCTCCCCTGCTGGCCTGATGGTCCCCAACTGCATTCCTCTGCTGGCCTAATCACCCCTAACCCCCTGCCTAACTACTCTCTCCTGCCAGCCTGATTGCTCCTAACTGCCTCTGCCTTGCCCCCCACCACATGGCTTTGTCCGGAAGGAAGTCAGAAGTCCAGAAGATGGCCTGTTGACTTGGTCTAATTAGCATATTACCATTTTATTAGTATAGAACAGCAGTGGGCAAACTACAGCCCACGGGCCCGATCCAGCCCGTTTGGCTGTTCTATCCGGCCCACAGAGCCAAAAGAGCGGAGGGTTCTCTTGCTCTCCCCTCCGCTCCTTCACCAGCAGCCCAAGATGAGAGTGCCAGCATGGTCAGGTTGCTTTTGTTCCGGCCTTCCTGTCCAGTTTAAGAACCTATTGTGGCCCTTGAGTCAAAAAGTTTGCCCACCCCTGGTAAAGAAGCTTTAGAATTATTCCAGATTTCTTCTTCTTCTCTGACTAACCATTCCATTGATCTTAAAGACCTATTGATTCTATCTTATTATTATCTCTCAAATTAGTCTCTTTTCTTCATTTAACTGTCCTTGTTTTTAGTTCAGGTATCATTTCTTTTCTGAAATAAACTCATAAGACATTACTGGTTTCTCTCTATTTTCGTCTCCAATCCAACCTCTGTCTTATGACTCACATGATCATTATAGCTATATTATTTGTTTTTAAAACCAAGATTAAAATCTGAATTCCTTAATATGATACACAAGAGTATTCATGATATGATCCCTGATCTCTCCTGCTTTACTAATTTTTTTCCAGGCACACCTCCACCAAGACTTAACCTACTACATATCAGCAGTTCCAACTTTGCATTTTCTAGAAGTTCATGCTTAATCACTTCTATGACTTTGTACCTCCTGATACCTTTGCCTGGTATGCTCCTCTTCCTTCCTCACCTGGCTAATTCCTACTTATTCTTTGAGACTCAGGTAAAGTGAGGCTATTCTCTGCTTCTACTTTTTCTTAAGTCTTTCTTCTTTGGCTCCTTATTGATCTTTGACAGCACTTTGATACTATCTTACAATTATCTGCTAATCTAGCTTCTGCACAAAAATGTCAGTTTCTTGAGGGCAACACCAGGATATTTACTCTGTCATTCTCATATTTTAGCTCAAAACAAGTGCTTAATTAACAAACCCTACAGTAATTCTTGAAATAAAATTTAAAAAAAATTAGTGAGTGACACTTAGCAGTATAAAAACTCATATAATATGACCTTTGTGATCACATGATTTGGAGGCCTGACAAGTCCAAAATCTGCAGGGTAGGCTGGCAGGCTGAAGATTCAGGGAGGAACTGCAGTTTGAGTCCACAAGCTGTCAGCTTGTATATATATATAAAAGGCTAAGTGTCTGTCTGACCTGTTGCTATGACATGCACTGACCACCAGGTGGAAGACGCTCAACTCAGCAGCTTCCTCCTGGTAGTCAGTGCACTCCCACAGGGGGAGCACTGCTCAGCCAAAAGCTGGGCTCATGGCTGGCAAGTGCAGTGGCGATGGCGGGAGCCTCTCCTGCCTCCGCTGCAGAAGGGCTATAAGAGAGGGGTCCCAGACTGAGAGGATGCAGGCTGGACTCCCCCCCACCCCATCCCCAGTGCATGAAATTTTGTGCATTGGGCCTCTAGTTTTAAAATAAATGGCATCATGGCCCTGGTGCTGACAAACTAATACTCGGCTTCTCCCAAGTGGGATACAGGCCTCTCCACCACCCTAGAGCGACACCCCACCAAATCGCAGCCAATGCTTCTAAGACCCCCGTGGCGCAAAATACAGCCCACAGCCTGCCCAGCCCAGAAATGGTCACTGTGGGTGCCAGGTAATGATGTCACATAATAACGCCTAGCTTCCTCTTTCTAGCTACTAGCCTCCTTGGAGTTTCTTCAGCCCAGGAACACGACTTGCTTTATAGCAAGTGGAAACATTATACACTTTAATCAAATGTCTGTGAAGGGTTTTCCCATGACTCATCTCATTTGATCCTCACAGAAATCCTGGATAGGTAGATAGGAGACTCAGTAGAATCCTATTTTCTTTTCATTAGCTGGAAAATGGAGATTTAAAAAGTTTAAAAACTTGACCCCACTGAAAAGAAGTAAGAAATGTCAGCACTTGAAATGACTTCAGGTTTTCTCACTGTGCAGAATATAGTTAAACACTGCTACAGTTAAATATTTTACCCTTTTTTCTCCCTGCATGATCTACAAAAATAATCTGCTTTGTATTGCTGACAATAACCTGAAAGAGAAGTTGGGGTGATTTACTGGGCTGGAAAAAGTTTAGCTAAATCATAAAGTAGGTCTAATTAAGCAAGTTTATATCTACAAAAGGCTAAGTTGACTGGTGCATGCCCATTACATGTAAAGCTCTCACTGGCTCAAATTGCACACGTGTGTTGCAATCTGTCATTGTCGACTGTGAATTTGGTTGACACTTCTATTATAGAGAAAGGGTAAATAGCAATATTAAAATATTTCTTCTAATTTCCTTTCAATGTGCATGAATCCATGCACCAGGACACTAGTATTGTAATAACTATGTATGGTGCCAGGTGTGTACAGGAAATTCCAGGGGAACACTTTGCAAAGTATATGAGTATCTAACCATTATACTATACACCTTAAACTAATCCTATATAATGAAAGCCCAGCAACTGAACAGTTAAACGGCCAGAACCACCAGTCAGCTAGCTGGTAGCTGTGAAGCGCACTGACCAAGACCTTGCTGCCTGTGCCCTGACAGCCTAGAATCTGGTTCACCTGCGCCCCGGACCCTGACAGGAGGGAGGTGGGAGCTCGATTACTCAGGGAATCGGCCATTGGTTAGCTCGCTGCTGGGGCGAACCTCCAGCAGTCCCTCCCCATGGCAGTTCCTCCCCTTCCCCATTGGCCCTGATCACCAGCCAAGCTGAGCAACCCCACCCGGGCACGAATTCATGCGCCAGGCTTCTAGTACAAAATAATATTAAATGTAAACTATAATTTAATAAAGGGTCAGATAGATTTTATAGAGTATGATGTATGAAGAGCAGATGTGGGGACTTTATATAACTTGTTACCTTGAATTACACAAGAGGAGAAGACCTGAGAGCAGTGGTTTTCAAATGGTGTGCCACAAGAATTTTTAAAAGATACAATACCTTACTTTTGAGGCATGGGCACTGACTTCTCCTTTAGATTGTCAAGTGCCATCACCACAATAGCTGACCTATTTGAGTGACTTAAATTATAATTATACTCTTTTTCTTGTCAGATTGGCAAAAGTATATTTTTTGGTGTGTGTAGAATTTTAGTAATTAGTTTATATGCGCCATGAACTGAAAAAAGGCTGAAAATTGCTGCTTTAGAGTCTTAGAACTTCAAAAGAAAGAAGCAAATACTCTTTGTTTTTAGCATTTCTCTTTCCTAATTATGGCTCTCTTTTTACTGTGGCTGTCAATCCTGCAATGTATTGTAAGATTTTCCTCAGGAAATTATTTCCACCCTAATTTTCAAACTTCATTGCCTTGGCTTTTGGCCATTTGATCAGGGAGACTTTTCTAGATTTACAGCCTGAAAGAGAGGATTTGGCTGTTCTCATTTCAGGAGTAGGAGAGATAATGGATCTTCCAGTTCCAGAGTAATGAGAGCTATTTCTGATTTCCTCACAATTATCTGAGAAGCAAGCTTATCTTATCTCATCAAAGCAAAATTTCCCAAGAGACAACTGGCTTGGTAAAATATGTTAAAAACATAATCCCTTTAATAATCTGACTGCTCCTGATATTATTGTGCTAAGGAGTATTTCATTAGTTTTTGAGCTTGATTTACATAATAAATGGCACCTCACATTAGCTGTATATTAGTTATCTGTGTTGGTTCTATATTAGTTACAAAAACTGGATGACATCAGCCCCTAAATATATTCTTTCCCATTCTCCACCCCCACCCCCCCATGCTTCTGTGGCAAATAAAGTCAGCTTTATTTGCCACAGAAGCATGAGCTATCTGTGGTCTTGCACTTATGCCCATGTACTTATGCCAACAATAACGATTTTATTTTATTAGCCAGTCAGAATTTAGAGAGATCATCTCAGAAAGTACAGTCTATTAAGTTTAAATAAACAATATTAATGTGATTGCTCAAGATCAATGATTTTCAACCTGTGCTGCAAGAATTTTTAAAACATGCTATATCTGACTATTTAGTCAGGAGCACTGACCTCTTCTCCTTTAGGTTGTCAAATTAAAAAATGACAACAGCCAACACAATAGCCATCCAGTGAATGAATCAAAATTATACCTATTTTTGTCAGATCTGCAAAAATATATGCATATATTTCTTAGTGTGTTGAATAATTTTAGTAATTACTTTATGTTGCCATGAGATGAAAAAGGTTGAAAATTGCTGCTCTCTATGCTCAAAGATCTATTTTTATGTTGAGAATATTTTTTTTTGTGGTTATAGTTGTGGGGATGGAACTTTTAATCACATGCTGCCCACCTTCTTTCTCAGAATGGATTGTTGTTATTGCTTCATGCCAGTTTGATTTATCTCCTGCTGTTGGCACCTCAAACTCAATATATCCCAAACTAAATTTATTTCTTTTGAAATCTTTTCCTCTTCTATATTCTTGATTTCTTCCTACCTGACAGTTTATCATTTGTAGTTTGCACTTTACATGCCAATAGATCCATATGCCCCAAATAAAACTTGCCTTACCCTTCACCAACTCTAATTCCCCAGAACTATCATCTCCTAAATTTTATACCATAATTATTAGCAGAGGGGTTTATAGTGTAATTATTTTTTTAAAATATATATTTTATTGATATTTTACAGAAAGAAAGGGAGAGAGATAGAGAGCTAGAAACGTCGATGAGAGAGAAATATCGACCAGCTGCCTCTTGCACACCCCCTACTGGGGATGTGCCGGCAACCAATGTACATGCCCTTGACCGGAATCGAACCCGGGACCTTTTATTCTACAGACCAACGCTCTACCACTGAGCCAAACCGGTTTCGGCTATAGTGTAATTATTTGCTTATTTGTCTGGCTTTCCCACTATTTGAGGCCAGGGTTTTAGCTTATTCATTGTTCTACCCTCACTGCCTCTCTTTGACATTTAATAAAGTATTCAGTATTTTTGAATAAATGATTAGAGATATAATTTATATTTCTGATTTTCTCACAATTCTCTACTAATTCATTCTTTACTGTTTAATATGCAGGGCTCTATGATCCGATGACCAATCATCTTGGTTTATCTAGATATGTCCGGTTTTAGCCCTAAAAGTCCTATTTCCTGGGAAAACTAGGACAGTATGTCTTCCTAACTATAGGTATAATCCTCATATATAAAAAGCCAGGGGCTGTTACAACCAAAAAAAAAAAAAAAATGGATGAATAACTGAACACATGCTGTGTGGGGTGACAAGGCCAGCAGGGGTGTTAGTGAGGGATGACCAAATGACTGAACAGCAGGCTGTGTGGGGTGACCAGGCCGGCAGGGCCGGGGGGGGGGGGAGTTGGGGGTGACCAGACCAGCAGGGGGGGCAGTTAGGGGTGACTAGGCTGGCAGGGGTAGCAGTAAGGGGCCACCAGGCCTGCGAAGGTTGGCCTAAACCGGTGGTCAGACATCTCCTGAGGATTCCTGGGTTGGAGAGGGTGCAGACTGGGCTGAGAAGCACCCCCCCACCCCCCACCTTGCATGAATTTCATGCACCAGGCCTCTAGTTTCTGTATATAAAAGCCAAGCGGCCAGAACAACTGGAACGACTGGAATGACTGGTTGCCATGACATGCACTTCGGCTGGCCAGCCTTCCTTGGCCCCTCTCCCCCCCACTGGCCCTGTTCGATTGGCACCCATTGGGGCAATCCAACAGGACCCTATCCATGCACGAATTAGTGCACTGGGCCTCTAGTGCTATGAATAAAACAGAAAAGTCCCTTCATTCTCATGGAGATCATCAGTATAAACATCTTAATTTTCTGGTGGTTTTATTTGAACTCAATGTTTCATATAAACTGTTAGCCCATTGATGAAAGATTCTAAGTAATTACCTTTGGAAAACTTAAATGAAGACTTGATGAGTCTTGAATTCATGGGTTGTTGTGTATTTTGTTTTTTCATTTTTATATAAATTTCTGTATTTTGCATTTAATTTTACATTTGTCTAGGTAAATTCAGTTAGAATCTCTGCATGCGCGGATAACAGCAGCCTCAGAACTATCATGAGCTTAGCTTTCTTATATTAGTTCTCACATATTAGTTCACATCAACTTAGTGCCTATATGAACTTAAATTAGAAGAAATATACTTTTAATTGTGGGAGTAAAATATACTTTTAATTGTGAGAAATTTATGGCTTAAAAAGTGAATACTCAAGAAATAACATTGCCAAAATTTCCTTTTTATTATTTTTTTATTTTTTATTTATTTTATTTATTTATTTTTTCAAAATTTCCTTTTTAATCATAATCCTTTTCCTTTCCCCTGTAGGTAAGCACTATTCTGATTTTTATGGCTATCACTTTCTTGCTTTTCTTTACAGATTAATAAATTCTCTTGATGAAGTGATCCCTTTATCATAATGAAATGTCTCTCTTACCCCTGCTTTTCCTTGATGTTAATATAGCCAAAACAGTTTTCATGGATTCATGGATGCATGGCATATTTTTCTCATCCTTTTATTTGAACCTGTGTCTTCATGTTTTAAGAGAGTCTCCTATAGACAGCATAAAATGGGGGTATTTCTTTTTTTCATTCAGTCTGATAACCTCTACTTTTAATTGACGTTTTTGGAATTCTTCCATTTAATTGTCAATATTTTTACATTCAAATTTACTATCTTGCTATTTGTTTTCTGTTCATCTTATCTATTTGTTACTTTTTTCTTCTTTTTCAATCTTCATTGAATGAGTTGAGATTTGGGTTTGTTTGTTTGTTTGTTTTTAAATGATTCTATGTTGTTGTTTTTTGGTTAGCTTTTACCAGAGGATATTTTTCCCATTGATTTTTAAAAAAATTAAATTTATTGGGATGACATTTGTTAACATGATCATATAGGTTTCAGGTGTGGGTTTCTATGTTACAAGATCTGTATTCCATCGATTTTTGGGAAGAGTGGAAGGAAGGGAGGGAGGGGGAGAGAGTGAGAAACATTGATGTGAGAGTGAAACATTAATTGCTTGCTTCCCACCCCCACCCCAAGCCTGCAACCCAGGTACATGCCTTTGGCCAGCATTTAAACCTTTGGTGCATATGCTGATACTCTAACCATTGGGTGACACCAGTCAGGGTTAAATGTTTCTGTTTTTGTCTTTACTATTGTTTTACCAGCTGTAATTCTTTGTCTTATTTTTTTAGAGGTTGCCCTAGGGTTTATAATGTCTGTTATCACAATCCACCTTCAAAAAATACTGTACCATTTCACATATTATTAACTCATTAACTCTTTTATTAACTCAAAAAAATTTTGTTGTTAATTTTATCCAGTGGCATTTTTCATTTTAGAAGTTTGATTTGAATTTTTTAATATAGTATCTCCCCTTTATCTATTCATCATGTTCATCTTTCTCCTACCTTGTGAACATATGAAGAATATTTATGATACTTTAATGTTTGTATGTGCTAACTCCATCTTCTCATTTCTAGATCTGTTTCTTTTCATTGACTCTTTTCCTGTTTAAATAACTTATTTTCCTCCCACTTGGAAGAAGACTTTTTGGTAGTTTGCACTATTGACTTTATATAATCTGTAGCCTAATTTGTGTGTGCTGTGTGTCTTGAATGAAACCTGTGTATTGTTCTCTAGTTTCTTACCGAGTTGGAATATTTCTCTGATATCCTGTGTTTCTCACCTCTTCTGAACAACCCTTGCCTTTTCAAAATGAACATTGGCTTCCTTATAAGGATTTCTGTTCTTGCGGTCTTTGTTACTATGCAAGTGTGTGTTTTTTTCTCTTTGCTTTGGGGCAGCCAATTCAAACCATCAAAGTTTTAACATTATCCATGAAGGTTTTCCTAATCATCTAAGCATAGTTGAAAAGTTCCCCTCGTTTGAGCTTCTAAGCATTTTGCACTTGATATATTTTTTTTTATTTAAAATTATTTTAGTTCTTTTCTTAATCTTCGATAGACTATTGCTTTTTTTAAAGAGTAAGGTCTATATTTTACTCACTTCTTTTATGTTGTAATACCTAACACAAGTAAATAATATTTGATTTCAGTCACATTTTAATACATGTGGGCCTAAAAAGAAACATTATTTCTAGTTTTAAAATGAATACCTTTTTTAAAAAATATATATATTTTTATTGATTTTTCACAGAGAGGAAGGGAGAGGGATAGAGAGCTAGAAACATCGATGAGAGAGATACACCGACCAGCTGCCTCCTGCACACCCCCCATCAGGGATGCACCCGCAACCAATGCACATGCCCTTGACCGGAATCAAACCCGGGACCTTTCAGTCTCCAGGTCGACGCTCTATCCACTGAGCCAAACCGATTTCTGCTAAAATGAATACCTTTTATTATTAGTCTGAGTTAGCGATATTTTAAACTATTCTAATTATCACCATAAAAAATTTCATGCTATCCTTCAGTTTCTGTTAGTGTACAAGATTCTTACCAGTTTTGAGTCCTCACTTTCATTCTTTTATTTCCTATTGACTATAGCTGCTCTTTTCCCTCCCTTCCCCTCCTCTCCCCTCCCCTCCCCTTTCCCCTCCCCTCCCCTCTCCCCTCCCCTCCCCTCTCCCCTCCCCTCCCCTCTCCCCTCCCCTCCCCTCCCCTTTCCCCTCCCCTCCCCTCCCCTCCCCTCCCCTCCCCTCTCCCCTCCCCTCCCCTCTCCCCTCCCCTCCCCTCTCCCCTCCCCTCCCCTTCCCTCCCCTCCCCTCTCCTGTTAGTCCTCACCAAACAATATTTTGCCCTTTTTAAATTTTTTTTTAAAGAGAGAGTGAGGGGAAGGGGAGGGGGGAGAGACAGAAAGAAACATCCACATGAGATAAACACATGGAGTGGTTGTCTCCCACATGTGCCTGGAACCAGAGATTGAGCCCACAGCTGAGAGAAGTGCTCCTGATCGGAATCCAACCCGGGACCCTTCAGTCTATGGCTTTATGCTCTATCCACTGAGCCAAACTGGCTAGGGTTCCCATCTCTTCTTTAATATCTATGTTGCTTTAACTAGACTAATTTTCTTGATACATTTCTTGAAATATTTTATCAGTCTTTCAGCAGGCTAAGTCTGTCTACTGTCTACAAAGTTTGTCTAAGTTTATGATTGCTTTTACTGTAAAACTTGTAACTTTTATTTATAAACCTTTGAGGTGAGGCAATCCAACTATGCATCAAAGCAAGGGGACATTATTTAAAAAAAATATATTTTATTGATATTTTACAGAGAGGAAGAGAGAGAGATAGAGAGTTAGAAACGTCGATGAGAGAGAAACATCGACCAGCTGCCTCTTGCACACCCCTTACCAGGGATGTGCCTGCAACCGAAGTACATGCCCTTAACCGGAATCGAACCTGGGACCTTTCAGTCCGCAGACCGACACTCTACCACTGAGTCAAACTGGCTTTGGCAAGGGGACATTATTAATTACTTCTAATAAACTCACTTTAAGTTAAGTTATTTCTACTCAGGCTGTCTCTATAAATTTATATATGTTATTCTCTACAAATAATAGATGCTGTTCCAAAATACAAAACAGTGGTCTTTGGAGGATGAAAATACTTTATCAGCTAAAATAACTGTCATTTTTATCTCAACCAGATATGCTTAGAAGAAAACAGACTTTTGTTTTTTATTTTCTTTAGGTATTTTTTCTGTTGTTTAGCAAATCCAGGTTCTTACATTTAATATATATATTAACACAAATTCTGCTTTTACATTAGAATCTTTAAAATGCAACAACTTGCTGGAACTGGTTTGGCTTAGTGGATAGAGCCTGCAGACTGAAAGGTGCCAGGTTCGATTCCGGTCAAGGGCATATACCTTGGTTGCGGGCACATCCCCAGTGGGGGGTGTGCAAGAGGCAGCTGATCAATGTTTCCCTCTCATTAGTGTTTTTAACTCTCTATCCCTCTCTCTTCCTCTCTGTGAAAAATAAATAAAAGATATTTAAAAAAATAAAATGTAACAACTTCTGTAGCTAGCTGTTAATTCTGATAGTATAGTATCAACAGTTGAAGTTAATAAGTGATTTTTATGCATTTTGAGTGCTTTTTCTCTGAAATCATTGGAATATTATCTGTTGCTGATGTGATTTTACTTTTATAGGTGGCTATGCACCATTCCTTTCTTTGGTTGCCAGAGACATTGTTGCTTCTAACACTGAGGAAGATGCTCCAGGTCCAGCAGACTATAATGTTTCTGAAAAACTGGTAAGTTTATAATAATTATTATAATTATATAAGTTAATAAAAATTATGCTTCTTTCTTTAATAGACTGTCGTGTCAATTATGTTTTTCCCCCCTTCATATTATCTTCTTTCTCCTTTTAATCTATATTTAGTAGTTAGCATAAGAGAAAGTAAATGTGTCTCAATGCTGGTTGAACACATACTGTAAAGCCAGAGCTACTGAAACTAAATCATATATCTCCTAATTCTATACAGTCTCAAGAGTGTGTGACAAGAATATTTTTGATATTCCATTCCTGCTAAAAAAAACACTAGCTGTAACTCCAATCCTACATAATAAGAGAGGAGTATGCTAATTATCCATTGTGCTGTGAGGCATAATGACTGACCGTGTAATGACCAGATCAAGGATCTGCAGAAGGGTGAGACAGCGAACTACAAGCGGGTGGCGGAGAGCTGCAGGAGGTGGAGAGCTACAGAGGGGGCAGGGCAGCAAGCTATGAGGCAGGGGAGCTACAGGAGGGTGAGGCAGTGGGCAGAGAGCTACTGGTGCATGGATTCATATGCAGGGCTACTAGCATCTTCATATTCATGAACATCACCTTCTGCTCTTTTCACACACTTCGCCTTCATAAATAATGACTCCTAGCTGACCCCACCAGACCTTATTTCCCTTGTGGGAGGCCCAGACGTAGTCACCCACCGAGGCCTTAACTTTTGCATTAGTTTCCCTGAGCTGATAATAGCAACAATTCTGTCAGTTAGTAGACTTTGGTTACAAGCAATAACATAGATTTTTAAAGATAGATACTAGGTTTACCATGAAAGACTTATAGGAAAGGAACTTGAGTAGCTCATATACTTAAAGTAAGATTGAATAGTTAAGTCTTAATAGGACTAAGATAATTCTAGGTATTTCAGTAGTAGAAACTTCTGCACCTTTTAATAGGAAACTGCCATTAGATATATTTATTTATGTTTCTTCTTCCCTTTTTCCTCCTTTTCTCCCCCTTCTTTTTTTTCTCCCCCTCCTTCCTCCTCCTCCTAATATTCCTCACTACCTTTCTTCTTCTTCATCTTTATCTTCTCCTCCTCCTCCTCTTCCTTCTACTACTTCTGTTTGTTTAAAAAAAATTTTTTTTTGCTTCCTTTCATTTTTTTTTTTTATGTGTGGCTCCAAAGAAAATTAAAATTCTCAGTAGGGAGAATCTGATTGGTCCAGTTTCATTATGGAACAAAATATGTGGTTCCAGGGATAGGAGATCCTGTGTTTGTAAGCTACTTTAAAACCACTAAACCAGAAAACCCCCAAAACTCATAGACACAGATAACAGTGTGGTGATTACCAAAGGGGAAGGGAGGAAGTAGAAGAGGATAAAGGGGGGATAAATGGTGACAGAAAGAGACTTGATTTTGGGTGGTGAACACACAATATGATATGCAGATAATGTATTATGGAATTGTATACCTGAAACATAGAATTTTATTGTAACCAACTAGAGGCCTGGTGCACAAATTTGTGCATGGTGGGTGCATCCCTCAGCCTGACCTGCACCCTCTCCAATCTGAGAACGCTCAAGGGAGCCCTCTCCAGCCCGAGAGCCCTGACGTCTTTGACCCACTTCTCAGGGTTCTCTGCTCTCTGCGGGGCTGGCTGCTCCGTGACTTCTGACCAGAGGCTCTCCACGGCCCAGGGGCCCTCCACGTCCCACTTCGGATGCTCCGCACCCACTGCCCAGAGGCCCTTCATGGCCAGGGTGGAACGCTTGCCTCATTGCCATGGGTGGGGGGTAGTTTTAGGCTAAACTCTTACAGAACTTTTAGAAGTTTAAGAAGTGTGCCTTTATCACACTGTTTAAAAAATAAAGTTTATTTCATTTTAAATGGATGAATTAGGAAACATGATTATAATGTGACATAGTTTACATAATTATTCTGTATATGGAACATAATTAAAGGGAAAATGTTATTGGAAATTAGTGCAGGTATTTAACTTCTTTTTTTAAAAAACTTTTCTTTTGGAAGCATAGGTTGAAATGTTACTTTCTATCAGTAATACTTAGTAAATATTATTTAGGGACTTCAAATGACATTTTGAAAAACCTAAAATATGGGTTGTGGTTGTGAGGGCCTACCTGCAGTGTAAAATACAAAATACCCCAAGCTTTATTAAGTAGAACATTTAAGTATTGAAACTGTGTGCCATGATTTGGTTTTTCGTGGTTATCTGTATCTCTTAACGCTATTTCACTTTGATTATAGTCAACATCACTAATCCAAAGTGGTGGGGAGGGGTGTGGAGGGAGGTTGGGTAGACCTTTGCTTTTATAACTCTTGCCCAGTCATGGCAAAATAACTTTTCTTTTAGCATAGTATCTAAAGCATGCTAAGTTTTTGTTTGTTTGTTTGTTTTATTTTATTGCTTAAAGTATTACATATAGTATTATATGTATCTTCTTACATATAGTATTATATATACCTCCCCCCAGCAATCCCCACCCCATAGTACATGCCCTCACCCCCCTACTGTCTGTGTCCATTGGTTATGCTTATATGCATGCATGTAAGTCCTTTGGTTCATCTCTTACCCTGGAGAGTATTATGCTAAGTGAAATAAGCCAGTCAGAGAAAGATAAATATCACATGATCTCACTCATTTGTGGAATATAATGAAGCATGCTGAGTTTTTTGAAAGGAAGGTGTTTTTTTAGTAGAAAAGAACATAAAGGAATTAAAATAAAAAGAGAAGAATCAAGTTTACAAAGTGCAGGCTTTTGATCCTTTAATAGATAATTAGCTCATTAAGTTTTCTGCCTTGTTCTGTTCATATCCTGTTTCCTAGGATTCTTACTTCAAAATGTCAGTACAAATTTCATTTATGTTTTCTGATCCTGTTCTTTACCAGTTTCTGACCTATCTCTGCTTGATAGGTACCATCTTGTTTTTGCTACATGAGAATGGTTCTAGATGTGGGACTCTTTTCTGGGTCTAGACAAATAGTTTCTTTCATAATTTTTGTTATGTAGGCCTAGAAATAGATGTTCAAATTAGGTTTGATTTTTGATCTGGGAGACATCTCTCACTAAAGTGAGTGGTAGAATGTCACATATGATACAGTACACACTCTCCTCTTTCAGATAAGAATCGCCCCTATAGTGTTGGGGAGTTGCTGACAATATAACAATTCATCAAATAACTATAGTATTTAGACAAAAGTCAGTATTCAAAAAGTAGTGAGACCATTTTCTCAGAGGTTTTCATATAAAATGCATAATTGGTCATATATTTTTGGGTCATTTATCTGACATATGGCAGTTCCTTTTGTAACCTCTTATAAAATCAGTGGAATTGGTAATTATGAAATATGAATAACCTGAAAATATTCTGGCTAATTTGCATCATAGTTAAAAACCCCCACTCAAGATCATTTTTTAAATCGTCTAAAAAAGTATTCAATGTAAATTTAAATTGCAGTTTGAGCTTTAAGATCACGGAGACCATAGTAATGGCTTTCAAATAATCAAAATTTTAGGAGGCCTTCTTTTTTTATTGTAATTTAACTTTTTATATAACTTGTAACGTTTTTTGCAAAATCATTAGTTTATTATAGATCTAATCTCCTTAAACATAGGAATTCTGACTTTATTAAAACAGTAATCAAATAGTGAATTGGCTATTTAAGAATATAATTGGCTCATTTTTAGAAGACCTCTATTCTGTATTTCTTAAAAGCCAAATAAGGCAAATAATATGTAAACTAGAGATAAACTCAATTAATAGTGATTGTGAACAACTGACATGTACATACCATGTGAAAAGATCTGTTGTGAAATCATAATAGTGGTCAAATGCCAACCACTATTATGAATCATCTTTGGAGTGACCGCACTATGACTGTTTATAGAAACTGGTACGATGGAATTTTATCTGAATAAACTGGATTAGCCAGTTGATAATTTTGATTCTGGACAATACAGATATTAGGCATGGAAGACATTTCATAGTGCCTTCTCTGCAATAATAAAAAATTTTTTTAAATTAATCTGAGCATAAAATCTAGCAGGTGCCAGTACAGCTAAATAATTATCATTGGAGATGACCAAATGTTATTCACAAAAATAATCATAGTAAGCTTAGAAGATTTACTTTTTCCTTGCAGTATAAACAACATAATTTTTTTAGCTCGTTTTAAGGTATAAATTCTTCATGAACCTGTAAGCATATACTCTTTAAAATAAATATTTTTATTGATTTCAGAAAGAAAGGGAGAGGGAGAGAAATATCAGTGATGAGAATTATTGATCGGCTACTTCCTGCACAACCCTCTACTGGGAATTGAGCCCGCAACCCTAGTATGTGCCCTGACCCAGAATCCAACTGTGACCTCCTAGTTCATAAGTTTATGCTCAATCATTGAGCCACATTGGCTCGGCTATACATTCTTTATTTTTACTCCACAGCTTTGGAGACTCCCGTGTCTCTGATTCCTATTCTAAAACTGAGTTTTGCATTCTCTTAGAGTGCTCTGAGTAAATTTGAGTTTGAGTTAAAACTGACAGCTATCATTGTCAATTTCTCATCCTCTTTTCTAGGACTATGTCTTCAATCAGGGGCCTAAACTTTCTCAGGTTGGGTTTAAAAGCTATTTGTTCATATAAACATGTACTTATCAAATAGGTATTAATTATAAAGTGCTTCTTTTAATTATTTAATTTTTTTTCTCTCTTCAATTTAGTGTAATATAAAAGGAGGTTGTAGTCTGCAAAACCGGGAGAAGCGTTTTAAGAAGTTTATTTCCCATAGTCCAGGACCGGCAAGCTATGGTCAGTCTAGTCCTGAAACCTTAGAGGCAATGAAGAGAAAAGTACTAGAGGCTAAAGAGCATCTTCAATCAGTAGGTTGCAATTTTAAAGTATGCTTCTAATGACATTTCTTTTAATTACAGTAGGTTGCAATTTTAAAGTATGCTTCTAATGACATTTCTTTTAGTTAATGTAGAAAAGGTTCAGTGTTTTCTGTGATGTTAAGTGCATTTAAAAAGCAGTACTATAAAAATTAGCAGGCCTGTGCCCTCTTGTAGTCCAGGAGCCCTTGGGGGATGTCCAACTGAGTTAGTGTTGCCGCGGAGGTGGAAGAGGCTCCCGCCACCACTGCTGTGCTTGCCAGTCACGAGCCCGGCTTCTGGCTGAGTGGCGCTTCCCTTGTGGGAGTGCAATGACCACCAGGGGGCAGCTCCTGTATTGGCATCTGATCTCTGGTGGTCAGTGCACATCATAGCAACTGGTCATTCTGCTGTTCAGTTGATTTGCATATTAGTCTTTTATTACATAGGATTTAAATATCTTCTATTTCATGTGTGGAGACATGTAAATGTTTATTTACTCATGCAAGGATTTACCAGGCATTTTTTGAGTGACTGCAAGTATCAGACATAAAGCCGGGCACTGATAATATATAGAATACAAATCACTGCTCCCTGGGATCTATAATTTTAAAACGAAAGTAATGAAAGAAATTCAGTACAAAAAATTGATAAAATGATATTTTAATAAACATATTTATACTAGAGGGCCCAGTGTATGAAATTTGTACATTCAGGGGTCCCTCAACCTGGCCCATGCCCTCTCACAGTCTGGGAGCCATTGGAGGATGTCCCACTGCCGGCCATCCTGATCACCACCTAAGTTGGAAGTCGGACATCCCTAACATTACCGTGAAGGTAGGAGAGACTCCTGCCACTGCCGCTGTGCTTGCCAACCAGTTTTGAGCCTGGCTTCTGGCTGAGCGGCACTCCCCCTGTGGAAGCACATTGACCATTAGGAGACAGCTCCGGCATTGAGCATCTGCCCCCTGGTGATCAGTGTGTGTCATACTGACTAGTCATTTTGCCATTTGGTCGATTTGTATATCAGCCTTTTATTATATTTACTACAGGCCCTGTCTGCCTGCCTGATTGCCCCTAGCTGCTTCTGCCTGCCAGCCTGATCACCACCTAACCACTCTCCTGCCAGCCTGATTGGTGCCTAACTGCTCCTCTTCCAGCTTGTTTACCACTAACTGCTCTTTCCTGCAGCCCTGGGTCCCCCCTCCTCCAACTGTGCTTTCCTGCAGGCCCAGTTGCCTCCAACTTCCCTCCTCTGATGGGCCTGGTCACCCCTAACTGTCCTCCCCTTCAGGCTTGATCACCCCCAACTTCCCTTCCTTGTAGGCCTGGTCCCTCTCAAATTCCCTCCCTTGCTGGCTATCTGTGGCAGCTATCTTGTGTGTTGGAGTGATGGTCAATTTGCATATTACTCTTATATTAGATAGGATAGAGGCCTCGTGCATGGGTGGGGGCCAGCTTGTTTTTCCTAAAGGATGTCCCGGATCAGGGAGGGGGTTCCCTTGGGACATGGAGTGGCCTGGGCGAGGGGCCTGTGTTGGTTTGAAGGCTGGCCATGCCTCCCGACTACCCAAAAGGAGGCTCTGGTATCTGGGGTTTATTTATCTTTTATAATTGAAACTTTGTAGCCTTGAGTGGAGGCCTGGGCTGGCCAGGGTGTGCAGAAAGCTTGACTTTCTCCATCTCCATGGGAAACTGAAGCCCCCTGCTCCCTCTAACTCTGTGGCTGCCACCATTTTTTGTTGGGATTTATTTATCTTCTATAATTGAAACTTTATAGCCTTGAGTGGAGGCCTAGGCTGGCCAGAGTGTGTGGAAAGCTTGGCTTCCTCCATTACCTGGCAAACCCAAGCCTCCTGCTTGCTCCATGGCTGCAGCCATCTTGTTTGGGTTAATTTGAATACTCACTCCTGATTGGTGGGCATGGCTTGTTGGTATAGTGGGGGTACAGTCAATTTGCATATTACTTTTTTATTAGATAGGATAATAATAAAAGCATAATATGCAAATTGACTAAATGGCCAAATAGCAGAACAGCTATTTGAATGACCTTCCAGACAACCTTCCAGATGAAGCCAGAGCTGCAGGGGCTATGGAAGCTAGGGCTGGCTGTGAGGGCTGAAATACCTGGGCCTATGAAGGCCTACTCTTGCATGAATTTTGTGCATCAATCCTATAGTCCTATCTAGTAATCCTATATAATAAAAGAGTAATATTTACTCTTTTGAGAGTTGACCACCACTCCAACACACAAAATGGTCACCCCCATGTGGACACATGATGGCCACTACATGATGGCTAGCAAGGGAGGGCAGCTGTGGGTGATCAGGCCAGCAAGGGAGGGCAGATGAGAGGGACCAGGCCTGCAAGGGAGGACAGTTGTGGGTGATCAGGTCTACAGGGAAGGGTAATTAGGGGTGACTGGGCCAGCAGAGAAGGGTAGTTGGGAGCAACCAGGCCTGCAGGGGAGAACAGTTTGGGGGGACCAGGCTGGCTGGGGAGGGCAATTAGGGGTAATTGGGCTGGCAGAAGAGCAGTTAGGCATTGATCAGGCTGGCAGGGAGTGGTTAGGGAGTGATCAGGCTGGCAGGCAGAAGCAGTTAGGGGCAATCAGGCAGGCAGACAGGTGAGCAGTTGGGAGCCAGCAGTCCTAGATTGTGAGTAGAATATCCAACTGCCTGTTAAAACATCCCTCGAGGGGTCCCAGATTGGGGTAGGTGCAGGCTGTACTGATGGACACTCCCCCTCCCCCCTGGTGTACGAATTTCATACACCAGGCCTCCAGTAGGATATCTAAAAGGCTTATATGCACAGTATCCCTGCGGGAGTTTGACTGGGAGACAGGGAGTTCTATTGCTTGCTATGACATGAGCTGACCACCAGAGGTTAGCACAGATTGAAGGAAAGCCCTGGCCGGCATTTGGAAGGCCCTGATTGGCCCTGATTGCTGGCTAGGCCTAGGGACCCTACCTGTGCACAAATTTTGTGCATTGGGCCTCCAATATAATAAAATGTTTAGTAATGGCCCAAAGAAGAGAATTTTTGGAGGGATTATCGATATCACAGTTGAACTGCATCTTGAAGAATTCACTGTTTAAAAAGAATTGTAAAAAACCCCACTCTGGCAGAGAAAAAACATGAATAAAGACATTATGGTATTTAATGTCAGGTTATATTCTGAGAAGAACAAAGTTCTTTGGAATATTTGGTGTACATGAGCTAAAGGAGAGTAGCAGGAGGAGGTAGGGCCTATATTTTGGAAAGTATTAACATTATGCAAATAAGTTTTGAAAGTAGTGAATAGAGGGGAACCTATTTAGTACTTTCCTGTTTTAATTGGTAATTAGTCTTATTAAGTAAAACATCTTTACCTGCTAGTGATATCATACTAGGTCCAGCATACTTAACAGTTGTCTCTAATGATAAAAAAAAAAAATTCAACCAGTGACAGTATTTTTTTAATACTAAATCTTTATTGTTTAGATTATTACAGGTGTACCTCTTTACCCTCGCTTAGCTCCCCTTCACCTGATTCTCAACCCCACCCCACACCCTTACTCCGGCCACTGTCTTCATCCATATGTGTAAGATTTTTGCCCACTCTCTTCCCACACCCCTCAGACCCCTTTCCCCCTGTGAATTGTTAGTCCAGCCCCTTTCTATGACTCTGATTCTATTATATTCACCAGTCCATTTTGTTCTTCAGATTTTTAGAATCGCTTGTTGGTAGGTATGTATTTGATACCTTTTTGTTGTACGTGATTTTTTACCTTTACCTTTTTCTTCTTCTTCCTTTTATTAAAGAATACCCTTCAACATTTCATGTAATCCTGGTTTGGTGTTGATGAACTCCTTTAATTTTTTTTCTTGTCTGTGAAGCTCTTTTTCTGACCTTCAATTCTGACTGATAGCTTTGCTGGGTAGAGTAATCTTGGTTGTAGGTCCTTGTTGTTCATCATTTTGAATATTTCTTGCCACTCCCTTCTGGCCTGCATAGTTTCTGTTGAAAAATCAGCTGACAGTTGTATGGGTACTCCCTTGTAGGTAACTAACTGTTTTTCTCTTGCTTCTTGTAAGATTTTCTCTTTGTCTTTTGCCCTTGGCATTTTAATTATGATGTGTCTTGGTGTGTTCCTATTTGGATTCCTTTTGTTTGGGGTCCTGTGTGCTTCCTGAACTTGTAGGTCTATTTCTTTCACCAGGTAGGGAAAATTTTCTGTCATTATTTCTTCCATTAAGCCTTCAATATTCTTGCTCTCTTTTTGTGGCACCCCCAAAATCTGGATGTTGGTATGCTTTAAACCATCCCGGAGGCTCCTTACACTGTCCTCACACTTTTGGATTCTTCTTTCTTTTTGCCTCTCTGGTTGGGTGATTTTTGCTTCCTTATATTCCAGATCTTTGTTTTGACTCTTGGAGCACGTTGGTCTGTAGTTGAGTTTCTGTATATTCTTTAATTCAGACTGTGTATGCTTAATTTATGGCTGGTCCTTTTCCATTTTTTTTTTTTTTTGGTATGCTCATTAAGGTCCTTGAAGGTCTCACCAAGCTTCTTGGAGGTCTCATCAAATTTCTTAAAGGTTTTTAGAAGATTCTTGAGTAATCTTATAAATGTTATTCTGAAGTGTGTGTCATCCAGTAGTTTAATCTCCTCCATCTCTCCCATTTGTGTCATGCTTCTGTGTGTTCTCATTTTGGCTGCCTTCCTGTGTTGATGGAGTGTCTTTGTGTGGTTAGTGACCTATAGGGGTCAGTAGCTCAGCTTCCCCAATCACCTGAGGTGGTCGCTTTTGCTATATCCCTTTGTGGGCTTAGTGCAATGTCGTGGTGTAATTAAGCCTTGATTGCTGTTGGTACACTGGGAGGAATTGACCTCCAGGCCAATTGTCTGTGAGGACCTGTTGTGTCTATAAACCAAGAACTGCTGAGCTGGAGACACGCCTTGTTTCAGTAGGGCTTTGGTGCTCACTGAGACCGTCTCCTGAATGTGTCACTTATGGCTGTGAGGGATTGAAACTGAGCACTAGAATTCTGGTTTCTGGGTCTCAATGAGGTATAGTTCAGCTACTGTCTGAGGCCAGTACTGTCGCAGAAGCTACAGCATGAACCACAGTCCTGTCCTCCTTGGATCTGTTTGTCCCAGGTTGCAGTTTTGCTAAACTGCAACAGAGAGGGCCATTCATATGCAAAAGCTGCTGTCTGGAGCTTGGATGTGCTATGAGGGGTGGAGTCTCAGGGCATCACTAGGCTGGAGCATGGCCAACAGTGGTGGCTGCCCTTCTGCAGCCTCTACAATGGCATCCCCGCGTCTCCCCGAGTCTCCCCATGTCTCCCTGTAGCTCACACCACAGCACAGCAAACAATCTCAGCTCTTCAAGCAAGCCAGACTCACTTTCTGACCTGATGGCAGACAGTCTAGCCTCTCCCCAGAAACTGGATTTCAGAGAAATTGGGCGCTTGTCTCTCTTCGGGTTGAAGAAAGCTCCTTCCTTCACCAGCCTCGATCCACCGCCAGCCCTTATCACGTCCTCGCCCCCCTACCTCAGTTTTTCAGTGCTTGTGTCCTGGATTTTCCTCTTTCTTTTCAGTATAGTTGTAGGGCTTCCTCTCAGCCAGCTTTCGTTTGTTTTTTTTTGGGGGGGAGATAAACGTTTGTTTTATAGTTTTTTTGAACTTGTTGTGTACAGCAGCCATTGAGGAGTGTTTACTCACGCTGCCATCTTCTGGGTTCCCGAGTGACAGTATTTTATAACATAATTATATATTGGGCATGTGTGCACAAACTATAAAACTAATTAATTAACTTAATAACTTATATTCATTTATTATGGAGTAGTGGTTGGCAAACTCATTAGTCAACAGAGCCAAATATCAAGAGTACAAAGATTGGTATTTCTTTTGAGAGCCAAATTTTTTAAACTTAAACTTTTTCTAATGCCACTTCTTCAAAACAGACTCATCCAGGCCATGGTATTTTGTGGAAGGGCCACACTCAAGGGGCCAAAGAGCTGCATGTGGCTCTCAAGCCTCAGTTTTCTGACCACTGTTATAGAGGATTAATAGATTCTTAATAAGGATTTTTCCAGATAGCTAAATGACTTAAATGCCTGTATTTTGATATATTTTATAGTAGCATTTTTTTCTTTCTCCTCCTTTTTTTTCTTGTTAGTTCTTTTCTGAGGATATTTTCCCACTGATTTTAGAGAGAGTGGAAGGAAGGGGGAGAGACAGATAGAGAGAACCATTAATATGCGGGATGCATTGATTGGTTGCCTCCTGCATGCATCCTGACCCAAACTGTGGATCAAGCCTGCAACTGAGGTACGTTCTCTTGACCAAAACATAACCCAGGACCCTTCATTCTATGAGTCAACGCTCTATCTGCTGAGCCAAACCAGCCAGGGCATATAAAATATTTTTTATTAAAGAAAAATTTGAAAGATGCATAATTACTTACCCTAAAACTCCTGACTTGAATATTAATATTGGTAATTTTTGCATAATTTCTTTCAGTATTAAATCATGTATGTATATCACTTTATACACATATATAATTTCACATAATTTACATAGCTTTAATCATTGATTCAGTTTCATATTTTATATTTTTATTTCCTTTTAGCATTATGTCATAGACTTTTCTCTTATTACACAATCTGTACAATTAGGATATTAATAAAGGGTACCAATAATATGGAGATAAGCTGGGAAGGAATTAAATCAGGAAATGTTACAGAAAATACTGTTTGTTTTTGAATAGCAGATAATGTTGATTGTTGATGTGACTATAGTAATGAATGTCTGTTTTTATTATTTGCTTTATTAAGCAAGATAAATGAGTTGAGAAAGAGACACCTTGTCTCTGAAGGTGGTTTTAGTAGTAATGGTATATATCATCTTGGTTTATATGATGAAGTGAGACTTGAATTCACCCCCTGAAATTACCTTTATAGGATCAATATTTTTGGTTTAATAGTTGCCTTTTAGTAAATTTTAAAATATATATATTTTATTGATTTTTTACAGAGAGGAAGGGAGAGGGATAGAGTCAGAAACATCAATGAGAGAGAAACATCCATCAACTGCCTCCTGCACACCCCCCACTGGGGATGTGCCCGCAACCAAAGTACATGCCCTTGACCGGAATTGAACCTGAGACCTTTCAATCTGTAGGCCGATGCTCTATCCACTGAGTCAAACCAGTTTCGGCTGCCTTATAGTAAATTTTAATATTTGATTCTTCATTCCTTCTCTTCTTGTCCTTTGAGTAAATAATATACATTTTTTTTTTTTTACAGAAAATTTCAAAGTTACCTTCAGTTTTAAGAATGATTGTTCCTTCAATTCCTTCTTATGGATGGTCATATGGTTATCATATTAATGATGATGGCAGTATTAAAAAACATCTTCCACCTGCTAGTGATTTCACATTAGGTCCAGCATACTATAAGCCTCAATTTGTAAGTATAAAGCATTTAATACTGACAGTTGGGAAATTACTTATAATTATGCATATTTAGTTAATGTTATACTAATTGCAGTCACAATTAGATTCCCAAACTTAGTGACTTAATAAATCAGAAATCCTTTTTTCCTCTCAATAATAAGGGCAATCTTTGTTAAGAGATTTTCCTCCAGGTAAAGATTGAGAAACACAGGTTTACTCCATTTGTGTTACTGTCATCTCCTGAGACTTTGTTGTCTTCTGCATCCAACTGGCAGAAGGGAAAAGAGGATGGAGGACTGCTAGTGGAAAGATTTTGTAGGCCAGGCATGAGAGTTGAAGCTCTGTCACATAGGTTAAATGCCAAAGGAGTCTGGGACATATAGAGTATAGGAAAAAGAGGAAATATTAGAAGCCTCTGCTATAATGTATAATCATGTACAATACATAGATATTCTTTTCCTGAATTTGAAAGTGAAAAAAAAATACTACTGGTACCTAATAAAAGAGCAATATGCAAATTGACCATACCTCTGCTACACCCACAAGCCACACCTACCAGCCAATCAGAGCAAGTATGTAAATAAACCAAACCAAGATGGCTACTGCCACAGAGAGCAGGAGGGCGGCTTGGGTTTCTCAGGCAATGGAGGAAGCTAAGCTTTCCATCTGCCCTTGCTGGCCTAGACCTGCACTCAAGGCTACAAAGTTTCAATTATAGAAAGATAATAAACTCCAAATAGAAATGGCTGCCGGCCATGGAGTGAGCAGGAGGCTTCGCTCTGCTCCAGGCTACAAAGTTTCAATTTCAGAATAAATAAATAAATCCTAGATACCAGGGCCTCCTCTTGGGTTGCCAGAGGACGTAGCCAGCCTGCAAACTACCACAGGCCCCTCGCTCAGGCAACCCCATGCCCCAATGCAACCCACACCCTGATCCGGCAAACCAGCTGACCCCAACCCATGCACCAGGCCTCTATCCTATCTAATAAAAGAGTAATATGCAGATTGACCATCACTCCAACACACAATATGGCTGCCCCCATGTGGTCAAAGATCCTGCCCCTATGTGGACACAAGATGGCCACCACAAGATGGTCAGCAGGGGAGGGCAGTTGAGAGGGACCAAGCCTGCAAGGGAGGGCAGTTGGAGGCAATCAACCCTGAAGGTGAGGACAGTTAGGGGTGACCAGGCAGGCAGAGTAGGAAAGTTGGGGGCAAATAGGCTGGTAGAGGAGCAGTTAGGCATCAATCGGGCTGGCAGGGGGGTAGTTAGGGGATGATCAGGCTGGCAGGCAGAAGTGGTTAGGGGCAATCAGGAAAGCAGGTAAGCAGTTGGGAGCCAGCAGTCCTGGATTGTGAGAGGGATGTCTGACTACTTGTTTAGGTCTGATCCTAAACGGGCCTAAACAGGCAGTCAGACATCCCTCGAGGGTTCCCAGATTGGAGAGGGTGCAGGCTAGACTGCGGGACACTCCCCTTGCCCCCCCTCTCAGCCTCATGCACGAATTGCATGCCCCTGGGCATCTAGTTAATTATAAAGGAATTAGAATTTGATAGTATATTATCTATGTACTAGAATCCTGATGCATGATGCATGAAGATTTGTAAGTATTCTCGGGGTTTGGCTTGACCTTCATTCCCCAAAGTTTTTTTTCCCTCTCCATTTTTAAGAAATTTTATTGTTTA
This sequence comes from Vespertilio murinus, assembly GCA_963924515.1. Lineage (NCBI taxonomy): Eukaryota > Metazoa > Chordata > Mammalia > Chiroptera > Vespertilionidae > Vespertilio > Vespertilio murinus. The sequence continues at coordinate 61,393,363 of OZ004704.1, read as the reverse complement.
GGGAATTACAAATAGTAGTACATATGTCTCTTTTCCCCCCCCACTGACTTCCCCCCCCCCCACCTTCCCTACCCCCTGGCACTTGCCCTTGTCCTTCCGTCTCCAATGTCTTACATCTGTTGGTTGTGCTTATATGCATGCATATAACTCCTTTGGTTAATCTCTTACCCGCCCCAACCCTCCCCTACCTTCTCACTGTAGTTTGACAGTCTAGTCCAGGGGTGGGCAAACTTTTTGACTCGAGGGCCACAATGGGTTCTTAAACTGGACCGGAGGGCTGGAACAAAAGCAACCTGACCATGCTGGCACTCTCATCTTGGGCTGCTGGTGAAGGAGCGGAGGGGAGAGCAAGAGAAACCTCTGCTCTTTCGGCTCCAACGGCCGGGTAGAACAGCCGAACGGGCCGGATCCAGTCTGCGTGCCGTAGTTTGCCCACATCTGGTCTAGTCTGTTCAAAGCTTCTTTGCCTCTGTCTATTTTTGTTCAACAGTTTGTAATGTTCTTTATTATCCATAAATGAGTGAGATCATGTGGTATTTATCTTTCTCTGACTGGCTTATTTCACTTAGCATAATGTTCTCCACATCCATCCATGCTGTTGCAAATGGTAAGAATTCCTTCATTTTTATAGCAGCATAGTATTCCATTGTATAGATGTACCACAGTTTTCTAATCCATTCATCTACTGATGGGCATTTTGGCAGTTTCCAAATCTTGGCTATTGTAAATTGCACTGCTGTGAACATAGGGGTGCATATATCCTTTCTAATTGGTGTTTCTGTTTTCTTGGGATATATTCCTAGAAGTGGTATTACTAGGTCAAGTGGCAGTTCTATTTTTAAAATAAAAGAAAAATCCCATTTACCATTGCAACAAAAAAATTAATATACCTAGGAATAAACTTAACCAAGGAGACAAAGGACCTAAATTCAGAAAATTTCAGGACACTAATAAAGAGCGATAGAGGAAGCCATGGACAAATGGAAGAATATACCATGTTCATGGATTGTTATAATCAACATCATTAAAATGTCCATCATTCCCAAAGGAATCTATAAATTCAATGCAATCCCCATTAAAATACCAATAGCGTACTTCAAAGACTAGAACAAACTCTCCAAAAATTCATCTGGAATAAAAAAAACACCCTGAATAGCTGCAGCAATCTTGAGAAAAAAGAACAAGGTTGAAAGGATCACAATACTAGATATCAAGATATACTACAAAGCCACTGTTCTCAAAATTGCCTAGTACTGGCACAAGAACAGACATATAGACCAGTGGAACAGAACAGAGAATCCAGAGATCAACACAAACCACTATGCTCAATTAATATTTGAGAAAAGAGGCAAGAGCATACAATGGAGACAAGACAGTCTCTTCAATAAATGGTGTTGAAAAACTGGACAGATACTTGCAAAAAAAATAATAAAACTAGACCACCAACTTACACCGTACACAAAAATAAACTCAAAATGGGTAAAGGACTTAAACGTAAGGTGGGAAACCATAAAAATCTCAGAAAAAGCCATTGGCAACAAAATAGCAGACATTTGTTGTAGCGATATATTTACCAATAGAGCTCCTAGGGCAATGGAAACTAAAGAGAAAATAAACAAATGAGACTATATCAAAATAAAAAGCTTCTTGCACAGAAAAGCATTTAACCATTATTCTCCCATTAACAAAACAACAAGAAAGCCCATTGTATAGGAGAACATATTTGCCAATGTTATCTCTGATGAGAGTTTAATCTCCAACATTTACAAGGAACTCATACAACTTAACAAAGGAAAGATAAACAATCCAGTCAAAAAATAGGCAAAGGACCTAAATAGACACTTTTTGAAAGAGAACATTCAGAAAGGCAAGAGACATGTGAAAACATGCTTAAAGTCACCAATCATCCAAGAGATGTGAATCAAAATAACAATGAGTTATCATCTCACACCCGTCAGAATGGCTATCATCAACAAATCAACAAATGATAAGTGCTGGAGAGGATGTAGAGAAAAAGGAACCCTTCTCCACTGCTAGTGAGAGTGCAGTCTGTTGCAGCCACTGTGGAAAACAGTATGGCGGTTCCCCAATAGTTCTTTCTTTATGTCTCCAACTTTAGGCTTAGGCTCAAGCACCTTCACAAACCATTTGGTTTGTGATAATAGGTACATTAAGGCATTTTAGGGTCTTAGATTTTTTGAATTATTACAATTTTTTTCTTAACATATTTTTTATGTAATTTATATAATTACACATTTAATAGTACAGACATAATAGATACCATGTACACTTCATAACATATAAAACATAAAATTTTGTTACACTTGAATTAGATATATGTTAAAATAAATATATTAATTAGATATGTTAAAATAAATATATTTATTGCCCATTATTTATTTTGAGATTATCCAGTTTCCCTCTCTTCATTCTTCTCCTTTTGTTAAAGTAAACACTAAATCTTTATTATATGCATGAATAACTTATATGGTTTAAAACATATAAGTAAAAGATATCACCTGGTATATAGGCGGCTTTTTCACTTAATCTTATATTTTCTAGGTTTAACCATATATATGTATTAGATCTCATTCATTCATTGTTTCTAGTTAATTTCTTTTTTAAAAAATAATTTATATTTTTAAAATAGTATTAGGTTGATAGATTAATACAAAAAATTCTCATATGCATTTTCAGATGCTACAGTTAATACTTTATCACATTTGCTTTATCATTTTTTCCCCTACATAGTTATTATTTTTATTAAGAAATTAAAGCATATGTTTAAGGCACGATGCTCCTTTACCCCTAAATACTCCACTGTAAATTTTCAGAGAACAAGACATTCTTTTTTATAACCAGAATACAATTATTAAAAAAAAATCCAGAGGCCAATCTGGTAGTACATCATGTCTCTTTAGATTCCTTTCAATTGGAACAGCTCTTTAGTCTTTCTTTGTGTTTTGCAACCTTGACTTTTTGAAGAGTACAGGCTATTTATTTTGTAGACCGTGTCTCAGTTTTGGGTTTGTGTATATTTTCTTATGATTAGAATATATTTTGGCAGGAATACTATAGAAGTGATGTATGCTTCTCAAAGCATGACATAAAAAGCACGGGATGTCATTTATCCTGTAATTGATGATGTTAACTTAAAGTGGTGTCTTTCATTTTTATTTAATGTAGTTACTATTTTAAAAAATTTATTTTAGAGGAATAACTCTAAGAATAAGTATGCATTATATTCTTCATCAAACTCTCACTAGTTTAACCTCCAGTGATGATGCTTGAATTAGTTTTACTGTGATGTTTATCAAATGGTGATTTTCTAACTCCATCCTTTTCACATTTATTTTTTGATACTTTACTATGTAAAGAAGAACTTTATCTTCTTTCTCATTTATATCAGTATAGATTCAGAATTCCTGTTTTACTGAAAGGGTTATAATTTATTGATCATTATTTATTTTGAGATTAAACTACCTCAGATTTGACCCTTGGCAGGCCTTTCAAACTGCTTCTTGCATGTTTTTTGACATATTTCTATCATTTTTTTTGAGCATTTCCTCACCTTCTGGCACAGTAAGATATTTCAGGTTCACCTCACTTCTCATCCTCCCACCCCCCATCCCAATCCCAACCTTGGAAGTAGTCATTCCTTAAAGAAGCCCTACTTCCATTTAGTGGAAAATGATATCCAAACAAAATCAGTGCACTAGATACATTCATTGCTACTGGGTTACATTGTGTCTAAGCCTCCTCAGGGGACAAAATTAGAAATATATACTTATTTCTTCTCTGTTAAAACTGTGAGTTTGTACTGATACTTCCAATTCTAAGCTAATCCCATAAGTTTATTCTACTTTTTTCCATGTTGGAGCTCCCTTCTCCTATAGTGAGAAATCTGGCGCCCAAAATATATTCTCAGTATATTTTCTTAATCCTAAAAAAATCTGAAAGTAGTTACAGGATTGCTAACCCATCACTGCTAAAAACAGATGTAAAAAGGTACAAAGCTCTTATCTTATGTGACCTTCAAGCTCTATACAAGCAGGAAGTGAAGGCTAAGGCACAAGCTTTAAACTGCTTCCTTGAGTAGTGAAGGTGTGCCTCAACACGTGCACAGAGCACGTCTGCAAAGGTGGGAGAGTTATTGGTTCAAAGCATTTAACTTTTCAACTATTACCCGGCTGACTACTCAGCTATCCAGTCTGAGACTTAAGTATACACACATGATGAATACAAAATTTAAAGAATTGGTCCAGGAAAATCACTAAACAAACAAATAAACCTCTTGGGATGAGGGAGAATCTGATTTCCAGAGCTGCCACACACTCTCATTTAAAATGTTCAGTATTTAACAAAAATTATGTAAGGAACAATGACAAAAATAATGATTTGAACACTTTTCTCATTACTCTTAAAATATCTCAAGATGTTATTCTTTAAAATTATATATATATATATATATATATATATATATATATATATATATATATATAAAATTGATATTTTGCAGAGAGGAAGGGAGAGAGATAGCTAAAAATTTCAATGAGAGAGAAACATTGACCAGCTGCCTCTTGCACACCCCCTACTGGGGATGTGCCGGCAACCAATGTACATGCCCTTGACCGGAATTGAACCCAGGACCTTTCAGTCCGCAGTCCGACGCTCTACCACTGAGCCAAACCGGTTTCGGCTAAAATTATATTTTTATTTAGATCATTTATTTATTTTGGAATCATATGTCATCTATTAGAAGACTAGCATAATGCCTCCAAGCTTCCCCAAATGTACAAAACCTTTTCACAGCCCTGGCAGTTGTAGCTCAGTTGCTTGGGGGATATTCCATGCACCAAAAAGTTGTTGGTTCAATTCCCAGTCAGGCTACATGCCCAGATTGTGGGGATCATGACGGAGATTGATGTTTCTTTCTCTATCTTCTCCCTTACTTTTTCTCTAAAAACCAGTAACAAATCTTAGAAAAAAAATCAAAATCTTTTTACATATGGATAAGTCTTACTTTGACATTTAACATTTGATTTCATTCTGGCTAAATTACTATTGATAAAAGATCAAAATAAGAAGGAAATTTATCCCATAATTTTAATAAATCCAGTTTACTTGACAACTTATTTAGTAATTATTGAGTCAATTCAACTTGCATTTATTAGCCTAAATATCTAGATTTGTTTTAAGAAAACATATTATGTAAAAACAGATTTATACTTAAGTTAAACACAAAGATTTTAATATTAAAAAAAGATTCACCAAAGTTTAATTTGAATTGAATTGTGATATTTTCTGAAATCTCCATCTTGAATTTGAGAGAAACTGGAGATAAGGTGGTAAAGCTCAGAAGCTGAAGGCTATATTTTCTTGCAGAAAAAATTCCCACAGGTTTCTCACAGACTACTGTGAAGGTGGTAATATACCGTATTTGCCGGCGTATAAGACGACTAGGCGTATAAGACGACCCCCTAACATTTCCACTAAAAATACAGAGTTTGTTATATACTCGCCGTATAAGACTACCCTCCACTTGGAGGCATATTTTTCAGGGCCAAAAAATCGTCTTATACGCCGGCAAATACGGTAGTAATGTTAATTCAAATCTTATGCAAGTCTCTATATATAAAAGGCTAAATATGTAAAGTGTCTCCTTGGAAGTTTGATCAGGAGTTTAATCACTTGCTATGACATGTGCTGACCACAAGGAACAGCGGTGGGGAGCTGAGGAAGAGAAAAAAGAGATGGTGGGGGTGGAGGGAGGAGGAGGGAAGGAGAATCGCATGCTGGTGGCATGTGGGTGGTGAGAGAAGGTGCTGGGGAAGCTCGGAACCTGATCAGCCCTGATCACCTGCCAGGCCTAGGGACCTTACTCATGCAGCAGGCCTCTTGTTTCTGATAATACCCTTTTTTTAAAGCTATGGGCTTTGTTTCCAGATGTGAATATTAATAGAACATTAAGGAAATAATACAATAAGTGGATATTTATTGTGTTTTTTCCTCTGGGCTGGTGAAATAGCATCTACTGAAGGAATCTTATATAGCTTAAATTTAGAAGCAATTCTAAAATTGAGAGTTGTATAAGACTCTAGCCAATAAGTGATTTTTGGCTATGTTTAATATATAAAGATAAATTTTATATGTAAATTATTTTGTATAATGTTTTGAGTTATAGAATTTAGTCTTTCTCTCTTTGTGTTTTAGAAGAGCCCAGGTAATCATTACACATTTATTTTTCAGAGGTAGATTTCACAAGCAGAGTTTGCAGTTGGAATTATGACACTGACATATTTGCTAATGGTAACATGCTGGGAACTACCTGTGTGCTGCAACCCTGGAAAGCAGTCCATTAGTGTTTAAATTGATGCACTTTGGGACTTTATATTCTTCCTGAAGTCTATTTCCATACTTAATTATGGAAATGACTTGGGGGAAAAGTCACATAGCCACTTCATTTATTTAATTGTCATTGAGAGTGACAGTTAGTAATTCTTCTTCAAGTTATGTTACAACATTCACTTAAAATAATGCAGCCCCATGCTGAGTTTGCTTCAGTTAAGTCATATTTTATTTGCTAATGATCTTCCAAGTTGACAATGACCTTAGAGTTGGTATTGTCAACACTTCTTGACATAAAGAGAGTATGATTTAGAGTTAAGAGTACATCAACTTACTTTTCATTTTCTGTTTCTATTTTAAAAAGGCTTTTGAATTATATTTTAGATGGGGACATTTACCTGAGTACTGCAAGGTTAGTGAGTTAAGTGCTTGCTTCTTCTCATGGTTTAAATAAAACCAATTTTAGTATATGCATAGGGGAAGGAATCTGCTAATGTCTTAAATGGTGTGTGTATATGTATGCATGATCTTTCCTTGTATAATTACCTGAAGAATTGTTAACACTTGAACCACAAAATCACAACAATGTGAATTATTGAAGAAACTTTTTGGGCATAATTTTGCTCAAGGTCTTGAATTGCTGTGTCAAAAGAATTAATATAAATTATGATGTAAAAGATGATTTATTAAAGTGCTCTGTTTTAAAGTAGTCTTTTTAAAGAAATCTATAGGCTATAGTAAATCAATATATTTGATACTAGGGGCCTGGTGCACGAAATTCATGCACTGGGAGTGGGGGGGTGCCTCAGCCCAATCTTCCCCCTCTCACATCCTGGGAGCCCTCAGGCAATGTCCTACTGATGGCTTAGGCCCGCTCCCCATGAGGAGAGGGCCTAAGCCTCAGTCTGGCCTCTTTTTGTGGGAGGCAGCCTGGCTGATCAGGGAAAGGCACCAGCTCCATCACCCCACTGCTGCAGCCACTGCCAGTCACCACAACCACCAAGGTGTTTTCATCATCACAGACTCCAGTCCCTTCACCAAGTAAAAATGACAACTTTCTTTAGACATTTTCAAGATGTGTCTTTCATAGGATATGCCTTTCTTTCTTTCTTTCTTTCTTTCTTTCTTTCTTTCTTTCTTTCTTTCTTTCTTCTTTTCTTTTCTTTTCTTTTCTTTTCTTTTCTTTTCTTTTCTTTTCTTTTCTTTTCTTTTCTTTCTTTTTTTCTTTCTTCCTTCTTTCTCTTTCTTTTATCCTCACCTGAGGATATGTTTCCATTAACTTTCAGAGAATGTGGAAGAGAAAGGGAAAGACAGAGAGAAACATCAAAATGAGAGGAACGCTTTGATTGGTTACTTCCTGCATTAGCCATGATCTGGGCCCCAGCCAGGGAGGAGCCTGCTACCTAGGTATATGCCCTTGAAAGGAATCGAACCCAGACCCTGCTATGGCAGGCCGAGGCATTATCTACTAAGTCAAACTGGCTAGGGCAGGATATGACATTTCTTAGCCCTCCAACAGTGGACCTTCATTTTTTTTCTCCATAAGTGTTGTGAAAACATCCTAGATCACCTTTTTGGATTCTTATTACCCAAGTTACTAAGAATATTACCAGTGGCATATAGAAAGCTTAGCCAATGTGCAGTCAGAAGAGGTGTTTCCTCTATAGTTCACACCAATTGTGGGCTGGGCCCTACCCAGGCCTAAAGCCTCTGGCCGAAGCTTTAGGCCTTGGCATGGGCCTTCCATCTCCCTCTGATCGCAGGCTCCACTCCTACTCACTGCCCAGGCCGAAAGCCTCTGCTGGAGGCTTTCTGTCTTGGGCAGGAGCAGACCCCAGCTCCCTGCAATCGATTGTATGTTCTGCACTTGCCCCCTCATTCTGATCACAGGCTTGGCCCTTCCCAGAAGCCCCCTGGCTCAGGCCCTTCCCAGGCTGCTCTGGGCCCACACAGCCTTACCTCACAGTGACCTGGGTGCCAGGATGTTCCTGCGACATAGGTGCTAGACGCCTATGTATGCAAATTCACCACCATCTTTTTTGGGGGGGTTAATTTGCATACTCATTCTGATTGGCTATGGGTGTAGCGAAGGTACGGTCAGTTTACATGTTTGTCTATTATTGGGTAAGATGCTTTGCCTGAAATATATAAAATATTCTATATAATAAAACCCTAATATGCAAATAGACTGAACTGTGGAATGACTGGTTGCTATGATGTGCACTGACCACCAGAGGGTAGACACTCAATGCAGGAGTTGCCCTCTGGTGCTCAGTGTACTCCCACAGAGGGAGTGCCGCTCAGCCAGAACCTGGGCTCACAGCTTGTGAGTGCAGTGGTAATGGCAAAAGACTGCTGCCTCCGTGGCAGTGCTAAGGAACATTGAGCTGGCTTCTGTCTGGCGAGTGCAGCAGTGGTGATGGGAGCCTCTCCTGCCTCTGCACCAGCACTAAGGACCTCTCGGGGGATGTCCAACTGCCGGCTTAAAAGTCGGACATCCCCTGAGGGATTCCGGACTATGAGATGGCACAGGCCAGGCTGAGGGACTCTCCCTCACCCAGTGTATGAATGTTTGTGCACCGGGCCTCTAGGGTAATATATCTAACACTAGAGGCCCAGTGCACAAAATTAGTACAAGAGTAGGCCTTCCTTCCCCCAGCTCCTGGCACTGACTTCCCTCTGGTCCCTGGGACTCAGGCTTTCCTCTAGCACCCAGGACTTGGGCTTCTCTGGCAGCCCTGGATTCATCTGGAAGGTTGTCTGGTCTAATTAGCATGTTACACTTTTATTATTATAGATGGCTACATTATAGTAGCCAGAGTTTTGCATTTGTGTATTTCACTAGTGATTATGCCTAAAATTGGCACAATTATAAAATCTGCTTCATTTCTAAATAAAAAGAAAGAACAACACAAATGAGAAATTTTGTTCTTTCTGCCATCAAAACTGTATATATTACTTTAAAATCCATGGCTATATTAGGTAATTCCATTTGAAAGATGACCTAGATGTTGAACAGTTACTTTAACAAAATAAAGTTTTGTGAGCCTCCATATTCTTTTACGGAAACTCTATAGGGTGCAGCAGTCTTTGGAGTTACCACTGAACCAAAGGATCAGGTTGCTTTTCAGCTACTCTAGTTGATGCCCTGGTTTCTTCCAGTACCTCTCTACTACCACCTGCTGCTCTGCTGGACATTCAGGCTGAGCGGTTTTTCTTTGCTGCTCTGTTAGTTGTTACAGCTTTTGTTTCTGCACTGCAAACTCAAAGGCTTTGGATGATCTGCCTTATTTCCTTTTGTGTTACACTCAGGAGTGTCAAAGCCATAAATTCTATGTGTTTAGAGATTGGTGGAATGAATGACTCTCAGTTTTTATTCATAGCTCTGTTCCTGTTAGGATTGACAAGGTTCTAGGCTGGCAATTGCGTTATCAACCAGACAACCTACTTATAGTAATAGCAATGCCACTACTACTAACAGTGCAACTAATAGCACCCCTACTACTACTACTAGTGCTTTATAGTGTGTTAAAGCTAAACGTCCATAGTGAAGAGGGGAAAATGCCTTTTTGCTGTTTGTGTTACAATTTATTGGCAGGGATATGTATATCAATAATCTAAGTGTATTTAAGAAATGTTTTCATTGATTTCAGAGAGGAAGGAAGAAGATAGAAACATCAATGATGAGAGAGAATCATTGAATGGCTGCCTTTGCACACTCCCTACTGGGATTGAGCCAACAACCTGAACATGTGCTCTGACCAGGAAACAAACTGTGACCTCCTGGTTTATAGGTCAATGCTCAACAACTGAACCACACTGGCCAGACTAATCTAAGCATATTGAGACCACTTACAGTGTTAAAAATATTCCTAGTGGAAATAAGGATTCATACTTCTTATTTATGTAACAAGTTTTCCCAGGCTTCATTAGGTTGTCATATAGAGTCACAGTTATGTTAATAACTCAAATATATGTTTGTTGTCTACTACTGAGGTAGCCTTCTGCAAAGTTCCCCTTTTCAGGTATTTTTGGAAGTCCTTAGGGGTTGTCTCAACCATGCTCCTGGACAAGTCTGTTTCCACTGAGGCAGCTATTACTCCTCCAGACATGTCAGTCTCCTGCCAGATGGAGCTCTCTGCTGGGCATTTCCACCAGTGCACTTGATCACAACTAAAGCGGCGTGTTGAGCTAGAAGTTGGAGGGATAATGCTGCTCTTCCTTTGCATTATTCTCTGTTAGTGGTCTATAAGTCATACTGCTGTTTACTGTTGTTTTTATGAAACAGGTCTTATAGATTTTCCTCATAGACCCTTTGTACTCTATGGGACACAGGCATAAATCCAGTAGGGGCTGTCTGTTAGGAGGCAAATTCCTTCAACAGAAAAGACTTAGTATTTGGCATTGCTACTCTTGCCACTAAGATTTTCTTACTGGGTGAGAGTCATCATTATTACCTGCTTCCCATAGGATTAGATCTCACATTCACCTTTTGGTTGGATTGCTCTTTTTGTTCACCAGACATTCCAAAACATGTCTGAATCTTACTTGGATATAGCTGGTAACTGTTTCTCTTAGCTCAAACATCCCCTTAAGCAAGGAATGAGCAAGGGCGTTTACTAAAATCAAAGTAGGGGAAAGTTTTAGAAAATTGTCATTTTGTTTCTCTATGAGATTGCATCTATGAAAAAAGAATCAATAAAGTTCCATTTCACTTCATGCAAATATCAAAGTTCTGTTAGCGTTTGTGTTGGCCCCTGTTTAATTCTTTAACACCAGGAGGGTGTAGAAGGGAAAGTTCAGTTTTATTATGTTTGCATTTTATAACATCAGAAGGCTCGTTCTTAGTGGTACATTCTAGTAAGTAAAAGGCATTTTGACTTTGTAGGGAATTTTAGTGCCGTGTCAGCTTCTTTTTGGATTTTGTTTAGCATCCGAAAACTTTTGGAGTGGTACCTTTCTAACTAGAAGTCTGTCTTCATTAGGTGCTCATGGCAGTGCTTCAGATTTATTCCAACAATTTATGCCAAGAATAGAGTGGGTATTAGTTAGCATTCCTTTTTACTTCATGTAATGGTACTGGTGCAAATCTCCAAGGGCATTAGTAATTTTGAGAATTGCTCCCTACTCACTGCCCAAATGTCCATCCTAATTTCCAGTTTTTGTCTTTCTGGGGATATTAATAGGGTTCAGTTGAGGTTCTTTTCACATGCAGTGAGGTTTTTCTTCTGGTTCTAATCTCTGCTGTGCTATATTTCATAGAAATTCCTCAGAGTTTTAGAATGTGAATAATACCCTCTCTTAGTTTGTAGCACTGATAATTTTTATCTTATTTAATACTAGATGCCCCTTGCAGGAAGATTCCTGCAATAAGGCTTCCTGCTGTGGTCTCCACTGCCCCGCCTGCTTCCCTTCCTTCTCCCCCGCCTTGTTTGCTTGCTTCTCCATAGCTTGACTCCCTTCTGCGGTGCTTGGCTTCTTTCTAGGCTGCCTTCAGTCTTTGCTCTGGCCTGGATATGCAAATTAACCACCTTCTTGGTTTAGTTAATTTGCATAGTAAGCCTTATTGGCTGGTGGGCATGGCTTGTGGGTATATAGCGAAGGTGCGGTCAATTTGCATGTTTCTCTTATTAGAGAGGATATTTCTTTTGAAAATTTTGTGAGAGCAGGGCAGATATAATTTAAAACTAGAATTATCACAAATATTTGTTTTTATTTATAACAGTAATAGAGATAGATTAGGTCTGCTATACTAGAATAGTAACAGTTACCTAAGACAGTTGACACCCTGTTTAATGCAGTTAAACTAAAAGTATGTTATGGGAATTTTATTCAGTATCATATTTGTCAACAATTTTTAATAATTCAAGCTCCTTTTAAAACTATTTTTATAAATGTGAATTAAAAGTAAGGTAAATATACTCGAAGTCACCGTTTACTATCAGTTTAAACAATTGAGTTTTACAAATATTCTTAAATGATTGCTCAATATATTAGGTATTAGGTCAACAGAAGAGAATTGTAAGAAAAAAGAAAAAGCTGCTGTTCTTGTATTATATTTTGTTATTTCATTAGTTTTTATTGAAACCAGGAGCTTTAACTTCTCTAAAGTGAAATTTTTCATGGGTCATATGTAATTTTTTTTAAAAAAATAAACCTTTATTGTTCAGATTATTACAGGTTTTCCTCTTTTATTTGTCCCCTATAGCTCCCCTCCATCTGATTCCCCACCCCACCCAATGCCCTTACCCCTGCTACTGTCTTCATTCATAGGTGTAAGATTCTTGTCCAATCTCTTTCCACACCCCTCAGACCTCCTTCCCCCTGAGAACTGCCACTCTCTTTCTATGTCCCTGATCCCATTACATTCACCAGTCTGTTATTTTCTTCAGATTTTTTTATTCACTTGATTTTTAGACTCACTTGTTGGTGGGTATGTATTTGATGTCTTTTTGTTGTTCATAATTTTTATCTTTACCTTTTTCTTCTTCTTCCTTTTCTTAAAAAATATCCTTCAGCATTTCATATATCCTTCAGCATTTCATATAATCCTGGTTTGGTAGTGGTGAACTCCTTTAGCTTTTTCTTGTCTGTGAAGCTCTTTGTTTGACCTTCATTTCTGAATAATAGCTTTGCTTGGTGTAGCAATCTTGGTCGTAGGTTCTTGGTGTTCATCACTTTCAATATTTCTTGCCACTCTCTTCTGGCCTGCATAGTTTCTGTTGAGAAGTCAGGTGACATTCGTATGGGTTCTCCCTTGTAGGTAACTAACTGTTTTTCTCTTGCTGCTTGTAAGATTCTCTCTTTGTTTTTTGCCCTTAGCATTTTAATTATGATGTGTCTTGGTGTGGTCTGCTTTGGAGTCCTCTTGTTTGGGGTTCTGTGTGTTTCTTTCACCAGGTAGGGAAAGTTTTCTGTCATTACTTCTAATAGGTTGTCAATATTTTGTTCTCTCTCTTCTTGTGATACCCCCAAAATTTGGATGTTGGTACACTTAAAGTTGTGCCAAGGGCTCCTTACACTATCTTCATATTTTCGGATCTTTTTTTCTTTTTGTTTTTCTGGTTGGGTGTTTTTTGTTTCCTCATAGTTCAGATCTTTGGTTTGATTCTTGGAGTACATTGATCTACAGTAGAGTTTCTGTATATTCTTTATTTCCAACAGTGTATGCTTAATTTCTGATTCTTCCTTTTCTATTTTTTTTTTTTTTTGGCATTCTCATTAAGGTCTTTGAAGGTCTAATCAAGTTTCTCAGTGGTTTTTAGAAGATTCTTAAGTAACCTTATAAATGTGGTCCTGAACGCTATGTTATCCTGTAGTTTGCTTTCCACCATTTCTTTCTTTTTTTATTTTATTTATTTATTTATTTATTTATTTATTTAGGTATTATATGTGTACATAGTTTACCATTGCCCTGCCCCCCCCCCACCTCCCCTTCATGCCCTCCCTCTCCAGAGTTATGTATTCATTGGTTGTACTTATATTCATGCATACCAGTCCTTCGGTTGTTCTCTTATCTCCCCCCAGGTCTCCTTCCCCTCCCTGCTGTCATTTGACAATCTGCTTGTTTTATGGTGACTATCTCAGAATCACATGAATAGAATCTGCTCCTCAGTTGGCAGTCTGCTTGTTTTATGGTGACTATCTTAGGACCACATGAATAGAGTCCGCTCCTCCTCTGGTTCACACCGCCCCTACCCCTGAGTCCCACTGTTTTCCCTGGGACACACAGCTCACCCAGGGCACACGGCCCCCTTGGGGGACTTGGCTCACCTGGGGCACACGGCCCCTCTGGGGCGCTGGGGTCTGGAATTGGAGGCGCCGTGCTAGCTCCTCGCTAGCACGGCGGGCAGACTGGGACGGCTGCTGGTGGGCTGAGTTGGCTGCAGGCAGGGAGACTGCCCTCAAAGGTGTTTCGTTCGGTGTGGGAGCGGAGCAGCTGCAGACATGGAGGCTAAGTTCTGAGGTTTCCCACTCCCTGAGCCCGGGGTGTAGTGAGCTCTATTCTCGGTGAATTTCCTTTATTCGCGGCGGCGGTGGTGGATGCGGCAGCGACGGTCGCTCCTGTGGTTCAATTTCCACTGTAGTTTTAAAGTTCACCTGGCAGCAGTGATGGAAGCTTTGGCCCGGCCATGCGGCGGCAGAGGAAGGACTTGCTGGGGCCAGGAATGGAAGGCGCCACACCATCTCCACACCAGCATGGAGGGTGTGCTGGGAAGGTTGTGGGTGGGCTGAGACGGCTGCGGGCGGAGAGACCGCCCTCAATTTTGTCTCATTTGGTGCGGAAGTGGAGCTGCTGTGGACACCGAGGCTAAGTTCTGAAGCCGCACTCTCCCTAGCCCAGGGCGGAGTGAGCTCTGTTTTTGGTGGATTCCTATTATTCGAGGAGGCTGCGGCGGGTGCGAGGGCAGGTGCGGCAGCAGGTGCGGTGGTGGGTGCGGCAGCGACGGTAGTTCCTGTGGCTCAATTTCCCCTGTAGTTTTAAAATCCACATGGCAGTAGTGGCGGAAGCTTTGGCCCAGCCATGCAGCAGTGGAGGAAGGACTCGCCGGAGCCGAGAACAGAAGGCACTGCACCAGCTCCTCACCAGCAAGGTGTCCGCGGAGGCCGGGCTGAGCTGGCTGTGGGCGGAGGTGGAGGAGGGACTGGCCGGGGCCGTGAATGGAGGGCGCCGCGCCAGCTCCTCACCAGCACGGCGTGCGCGGAGGCTGGGCCGAGCTGGCTGCGGGCTGGGAGACGCCGCACCAGCTCCTCACCAGCACGGCGTGCGCGGAGGCTGGGCCAAGCTGGCTGCGGGCTGGGAGACGCCGTGCCAGCTCCTCACCAGCTCGGTGGGCAGGCTGGGACGGCTGTGGATAGGGAGGCCGTGCTCATAGGCTTCTCATCTGGGCAGGAGCCGAAGGCTGGTCGGAGGCCCCGCATCAGCTCCCTCGCTGCCACCGCGGCTGGGGTGGAGCGAGGTCTGGCTTCCCTCATTCCCGGCGGCAGCGGCTCCGGCAGGTCCGGTTTTGCCATAATTTTAAACTCCACATGGCAGCAGCAGCATCCTGCTTTGTGTCTAGTTGTAGCCTTCCCATTTCGCCAGCTTTCCTGTAGGTCTGGTGTGATCCCTTTCGATTTTAGCTGTTGTTTTTTTCCGAATTGTTGAGGAGGTGGCAGCTTAGGAGACTACCTAGGCTGCCATCTTGTTTCGGTCTCCACCATTTCTTTCATTCCTGACATGTTTCTGTGCATTTTGGCTGCTTCCCTGTGTTAATGGAATGGCTTTGTGTGGTAGGTGACCTATAGGGCTCAGTAGCTCAGCCTCCCCAATCACCCGAGGTGGATGGTCTTGGTACACTCTTTTGTGGGCTGAGTGCAAAGTCTTGTTGTAGTTAAGCCTTGATTGCTGTTAGTACATGGGGAGGAATTGACCTCCAGGCCAATTGGCTATGGGGACCCGCTGTGTTTATAATGGGAGAACTGCTGCACTGGAGACACGCTTATGGTACAGGAATTGTTTCAGTGGGACTTTGGTGCTCACTGTATCTGCCTCTTGAATGTGTCACTTATGGATGTGAGGAGTTGAAATCTGGTATCTCTCACTGACAACTAGGTACACTGGCTTCTGGATCTCCATTGGGGTGCAGGTCAGCTATTGTCTGAGGCCACCCTATAGGAACTATAGCAAGAGCTACAGTTTTCTCCTCTTTGCTTGAGATTTGGAGGTTTTAGAGCTGTCTGAACTGGGTTGAAAGTTTGCTAGGTTAAGCTGCAGTAGGGAAGGCCATTCATATGCAAAAGCCGCTGCTTGGAGCTTGGGAGGGTTTGTAGGTTGTGGGGGGTGGGTTCTCAGGGTGTCACCAGGCTAGGGTGTTGCAAACAGCAATGGCTTCCAGCGAGCTGTCCCTGTGCTTCCACTGAGTACCCATGTCCAGCACACCAGCACAGCAAGCAATTATTCCTGTGCTCAGCTCTGCAAGAAAGCCACCCTCACTTTCAGACCTGATGGCAGACAGTCCAGCTTCTCCCCGTAGGAGTTTGGGTTCAGCGCGTCTCCCCAGAAACTGGATTTTAGAGAAATAGGGAGCTTGTCTCCCTTCAGATTAAAGAAAGCAATGCCTGCTGCCAGTCCAAATTGCATATGTCTCTGTTACCTCAGCTTTTCAGCATTTGTGTACTGAATGCTCTTTTCTCTTTCTTTTTAGTTGTAGAACTTCCATTCAACCAGCTTTCCTGTGGTTCTGGGTGATAGATGTTTTGTGTTTTGGTTGTAGTTTTGAAATTGTCATGCAAGGCAGCAGTTTAGGTGTTTACCTATGCTGCCATCTTGGGTTCTCCTTATATGTAATTTTAATATCTATTTTAGTGGATGTAAAAGAAAGATAATTGTTGATTCCTTATGTCATAAATAATTCCTTTGACATTAATAGACTGATCGTGACCTCAAGTATTAATAATAAAATGAAATGGTGATGATGTTCAATTTATTGTCATATATCTGTTATTCTGAAAACTTTCCATAAATATGTTAGAGTTTTAAATACCAGGTAATTTGAAGTTATTTAATATATATTGGTGATATTTTAATTTTATTTGGATTTCTTGAAATTAATATAATTTCTATTCAATTAAAGTCATTTTTAATAGAATTTCCCATTCCCTAAATCATATAATTCTGCCCCCATCCCTTTTTTTAAATGAATATATGCCAAGAGGAAAACCGTTCTTATTGGTTAAGGTCATGGTAAGATGAGAGGCACTTTTCTAGAAATCCTGGCTGACTTGGGTGTGGGATAAGCATTGAAGTAATAACTTACCTTGAGATCTTGCATTTACCCATGAAACCCCTTTGTCTAAGGTTATCCTTGGTTTAGGTTTAGACTTAAATAAAGTTAAGTATTTTTTGGTGACTTATTTAAATTATGACTCATATTCACTTTTTTTTTTAAATAGGGTTTTTCCAATGCAACTTTAAAATACAAAGGAATAGATTTTGGCAAATCTTTGGGAAGACTACAGATACCTGTAGAGTCAGGGCCTGGACCTGGACAGTATGATATAGATCAGTAAGTAAAAAAAAAAAAAAAAAGTATGCTGTTAATATAGTTTTTACTATAACATATTCTTTTTAAATTTAAATTCTTTATTGTTTAAAGTATTACATGTCTTCTTTTTCCCCATTGACCTCTCTCCAGCCGCTCCCACTCCCAGCATATGCCCTCACCTCCCTACTGTCTGTGTCCATTGGTTATGCTTATATGAATGCATACAAGTCCTTTGGTTGATCTCTTACCTCCTCTTCACCCCCACCAACTCCTGCTTTCCCTTTGAGGTTGGACAATTTGTTTGATGCTTCTATGTCTCTGGATTTATTTTTGTTCATCAGTTTATGTTGTTGATTATTTTCCACAAATAAGTGAGGGCATGTGATATTTATCTTTCTCTGGCTTATTTCACTTAGCATAATGTTCTCTAGGTCCAATTATGCTGTTGCAAATGATAAGAATTCCTTCTTTTTTTTTTACAGCAGCGTAGTATTCCATTGTATAGATGTATCACATTTTTTTAAATCCACTCATCTACTGATGGGTACTTAGGCTATTTCTAAATCTTAGCTATTATAAATTGTACTGCTATGACATTAAAGTATTCTAATAATTTAGACTAGCCTTTGCTGTTATAAAGGGAAAATCAGTATAAAATCTCTAGGAAATATTATATTGTGGAATAACCTATATGAAAACTATTGCTTTTTTGTGAGCCAGATCCTGTGCTACCCTGCTTTACATGTTTCACCTCATTTAATGTTCACCAGTTTCTAGTAGTTACTATCCTGTTTCCCAGAAAATAAGACAGTGTCTTATATTAATTTTGCTCCCAAAGATGCGCTAGGTTTTATTTTCAGGGGATGTCTTATTTTTCCATGAAGAAGAATACGGTACACATTTATTGTTAAATGAAAATAAAGGGAATTTATTACCTGTAGATGGTACGGTAGTACAGTAGTTGTCAACACAAACCAGACAAACTGTGAATCCTACAGCATCAAGAATTTACTTATTTATTCAATGACAATCATGTCATCATCTTCTGGAACATCATCATAACAATCCAATTGCTGAATTTCCTGGTGAATTTCTTGTGACTCCATTTCTTTCAGAATCAGTGGACCAAATCTCTCATGCTTAGCAACAGCACTGTCTTTAAATGAGTACTTTTTGTCAAGGTAGCCTGCTCACAGTGCATTTGCAATGCAACTGTCAGTGATTTTCTTCCATGAATTCTTCACCCAAGTCACAACTTCTTGCAGTTTAGGTTTCACAAAGTTTCCACGCTGATTTCTCTCCATTCACACAGCAGTGACGTCAGGACCCTGCGTAAAGTCACTGGTTGCTAGACGCCAGTCGGGGCGGCTCTAGCAACCAGATTATGGTAAATTAATTTTCATTCTGAGACAGAGGCTGGGGGCTTTATTTTCGGAGGATGCCTTATATTTAATTCAGAAAGAAACCTGTAAGTAGATCTTATTTTCGGAGGATGTATTAAATTTTTTGGGGAAACACGGTATTGATATATGTATTTTATTGGTGAGAAATGCAAGGATTGAAGAGGATAAATAACATATTCAAGATTATGTAGCTATTAAGTGGCAGGGTTAGACTTTCACTAAGGCCTGTTTAATTGATTATATAGCCCATGTATCTAAGTGCTAAAATATACTGTTTCATTATAAAACAGACAAACGATCAGAGAAAATATAAAATAAGTTGACCTTGGATTTTTTATTTTGTCCCTTGCTCTGGTGTTTATTCTTCTGACTATGTGATATATTTACAAGGCATTCTCAGTGTGGATCAGAGGCATAACAATAGGTTGGAGGCAATATTAATGAAATTGAACTAGGATTAAAATTTCTGATATAATAGCTGTTTTTATTCTACTTTTACAGTAAGGCCTTAGACAAGGATCCATGGAAGACCAAATTGAGTAACCATTACCATATTGTCCTCAGAATCTAGACCATTTTTTTTATCATTAATTTTTTAACAACAGGGTTCAGATTATCTGCATGATATTTTCTCTCATAGAATAAATTTTCTCACAAGATGTCTCACAACAATTATCCCATTTTTTTGTTAGATTGATTCAGACACATCTATATGCCAGTGGTAGATATAGCTTAGACTCTTGTAAGATACCCCAGCTGCTGTGTATTCATTGAACAAGCATTGTGTGGATTCTTGCTACGTGCTAGTACTAAACTTAGTAACTGAGAAAAAAGAATAAAACATGGTCCTTGTTTTTGGAAACTTATACTCTACTGTCCTTTTCACTCTCCTAATATTGGATATACATTTTGTATTTTTATTATTTTAGTAGTTACAACAGAACTTTAACATGTGTATTTAGCCTAATGAGGTCTAAACTTAATATCTTTGTCATTCTTCCAAAGAAAACAAAGTCTATCAAATGCTTTAACTCTGCTCGTTCCCTTGACACACATTTTTGTTATTTAGTATCCTAATCATATTCCTATCTTCTTCCATTGTGGTTGGTTTGCTTATCTATTTATCTCATGCCTGTCACTTTTATTGAGGTTTAATTGACATAATACAAAATTAAACTTTTTGAAAGTAGTGGTTCTATGGTAATTGTTTTCCATTCATTCTATTACACTTCTGATTAAACATCA
This sequence comes from Vespertilio murinus, assembly GCA_963924515.1. Classification (NCBI taxonomy): domain Eukaryota; kingdom Metazoa; phylum Chordata; class Mammalia; order Chiroptera; family Vespertilionidae; genus Vespertilio; species Vespertilio murinus. The sequence continues at coordinate 61,373,340 of OZ004704.1, read as the reverse complement.
GGCATAACCAGGACTCTGGTCATGTTATTCTGACTTTATGTATGGAATTAAATATATATATATATATATATATATATATATATATATATATATATGTATATTTCAGAGTGGAAGAGAGAGGGGGAGAGGAACATCATTGATGAGGGAGAATCATTGATTCAGCCTCCTGCATGATCCACACTGGGAATCAAGCCCTCAGGCATGTGCCCCATCTGGAGATCAAACCATGACCTCCTCCTGGTTCATAGGTCAATACTCAACCACTGAGCCATGCCGGCCAGGTTATGTGGTGGCATTTTTAGAACAGCTTTTTTCACTTCTTTAACCGTATCCCACTCCCATTTTCCTTCCATTTTTTAATGTTACTTTTATTTGATCTTTGTTATTTCCCGTTTCTTCTCTTCTTCTATGTGTATTTTTACTTTTGCTCTTAGGAATTTATCTGTACTGATTGCATTCCAGACTATAGTTATTATCATTTCCATAACTGGTTTTTGGTTTTGCTGCTTTCACTGTATATTTTAAATGAAGTTGTCTTGGTTTTTTCTGGCAGCTGAAATTTTCTACCTTTTTTTTAAAAAAAACTTTTGTTTTATTGGATCACATCAGAATTATTCTGGGAGATTTGATACAGTATAAAATGGAGATGCTTGACTACTGTAAATGGAAAGATGAACTCACAGGTTTCTGTTTGGGAAAGACAGACCTAAGTGATATGTGACTCTTCTGATCCCTCAAATATAAATTTATTATCTGTAAAACTATTTGAAACAAATTCATTTATTAAATATTGTATTAAAAAACCATGAAGTCAGCCTTTAATAGTGAACTGATACATTAAATGCAGTTAAATTATAGCAGTGTCAAATAATTGTTTTTATGTTTTTCTGTTACCTGCTTTTCATCCGGCTTATGTTCTGGATAGTTCACTGGATATGTTTCATATATAACTTAAAAAATTCTGTTTAAGAAATAGAAAAAAATGGCAGTATAGTCAGTATAGCCTATAATATAATGCTTATAATAGCTAACAGTTATTGGGTACTTATTATGGGTATGTAAGGCACTAAACACTTCATAAATATTATCTACTCTAATCATTACAATCTTGAGCATTGTTTATTGCTATTCCCAATTAGATGGAGAATCTGTCTGACCCTTAGAGAAGTTAAGTGATTTGTTTAAGGTCACAGAGTTAGTAGATAGCAATGCTATGATTCCCATCAGGTTGTCTGACCTCAAACCTTGGGCACTTAATCACTGCTTAGTTTCTTATTCTTTCTTGAGGTTGTGTACATTTCAGTGATAATAAGCTTCCCTTTCATTTTCAAAGATCTTTTTTATGTTTATTCCTTGATTGTTTTATGATATAAATAGCATAGGGCTATTTTCCCTATTATTTTAGCTAATAATTGAAATACTAAAGCATTTTAAATTTTAAAGAATTTTAATCATAAATAGAATATACAGGAATTTTTTGGTAGTTTTTTATTTAAATTCCTGACACATCCTATTTTATTTTTGGAATAATTATTAGAATAGGTTTATTATAATGATCTGAATTGGAAAATGCAGAACTATTTACCAAAATAAATAAATGCATTTTACAAAATATAGAACATATTGGTTTATCACATCCAGATAAACTTATTATTGCATACTTCTTAAGCAGAAAATGTTGTTGTAAAATATTCTGTTGGTTTATATAACTATATATTTAAATTTGAGAACTCAATATCTTTCTTAATTTTTAAAAGGAAAAAGACATATTATGAAAATATTAACATCAAGAAAGATCAACCAAAAAATTATTTATTACATCTCCCACGACTTTATGAAGTATTAGTAATTCAGGAGACAAAAAAGGTAAGTTGAAAAGTAACTATTTCATCTACTTTCTAGATTCTAAGATAATTTCATTGAATCTTATTATGACAGGGTTAAAGTACTCTTAGATCTACTGTTTCTAGTTGTCACTCAGTGAATATTGTGGAAGAAACTGTATTTAAAATATCTGTCAAGTTATCACTGTCTCTGCTAGAATACCTCTTGTAATTAAAAAAAACCAAGCCTCTGCAACCCTAAGTTTTTTTGTTTGTTTGTTTCAGTAAGGCCACTGTTTCTAACAATTTTCTTTACAAACTGACTTAAATTTACTTTTCTGCTTGCTACCTATTTATTCTTTCTTTTCCTATGACTTCTTTTCAGTCTCCTTTTATTTTTTCTAGTAAGGATTAATGTTCTAAATATCTTTGAATATCTCATTATTTAACTTCATGGTAACTTATTTTTCTTTGAAGTTATCAAGGGATCTTCTTATGTTTGTGAATCTCTCTTTTAAAAAAGTATATCATACTAGAACTAAACATAATATTCTCATGTATTCTGATTAGTACCCAGTAAGATTTTCATCTTCCTTGTTCTGGATAGTGTATGTTTATTAATATGAAACCTAACATTCCATTAAATATATTTTTTGTAGCTATGTTTTGGTTTATTCATTTAGAACTTGTAGGCAAATAATACCCTGAATTATCCCCTTTTCAATATATTATTATATTTAAACTTAAAAACTTGAAGATTATAGGATAACATTTTAAAAATGGATTCATTTAGAGTAATGAGAAATGATTTTAGTTGAAAAATCAACAGCTATTCTTTTAAGAATTTTCTCTGCATTTGATTCTTTGGTCTTCCCCTGAATATTAATCAGCAATTAAAATATTATTTACAGAAGTATTAGAAAAACATAATAACAGAATAATATAGTATAATTGTTTTCATAGAATAATGATTATAAATTTCCAATAGAATAAAAAGTATAAATTTAGAATCATGAGAGATGCTGGTCTGTAGTTTTGTATTTTCTTTGTCTAGTATTGGTATTACTAAGTAATGCTTGTCTCATAGAGAATAAGTTAAGAAGTATTCTGCTTCTATCCTCTGAAAGAGACAATAAATATCTTCCTCAAATGTTTGATAGAATTCACTAATGAACCCATCTGGCCCTGGTTTTGGAAGCTTATTAATTATTAATTCAATCTTTAATAAATATAGGCCTATTCAAATCATCTGGTTTCTTTTTGTGTGAGTTTGGCAGATTGAGTTTTGCAAGGAATTTGTCCATTTAATCTAGATTATCAATTGTATGGGCATAGTGTTATTTATAATATTCACTGATTATTGTTTTAATGTCTATGGGATCTGTAGTGATGCCTTCTTCTTCATTTCTGATATTAGTAACTTGTCCTTGTTTTTTCTTAGTTTGTTTGGTTAGAAAGTTATAGATTTTATTAATCTTTTCAAAGAACAAGCTTTTGCCTTTATTAATTGCCTCTATTGATTTCTTATTTTCAATTTCATTGATTTCTGCTCTGCTCCAATTCTTATTATTTCTTTTCTTCTGCAACAGTGTGGTGATGGCTAGAGGGAGAGGGGCAAGGGCTGGGTGGAAGTGGGCAAAGAGGGAGAAAATAGGAGGCATCTGTAAGAGTGTCTAAATATAGTGATTAAAAAGAATAAATTTAAAGCAGTAAAATAATTAAACAACTATATTCTAGGGTCTTTGGATTTAAGCATTTTCTGGTAGAAAACAAAATATAAGATATAATAGCATGAATATAATACTTTAATGCATGGTTGCGAGTTTTAAAATTTATTATTCCTTGAGTTCTACTTAATTCTGTTGTATACACAATGTTGTTTCAATATATCTTTTGAATATATCATGACTTCCATCTACTGTGAACTTTTATTAAAAAATATTATTTTTTATTCAATCTGAATATTTTTCATAGGAATATATCTTACCTTTGGCAATAAAAACTCATTTTAATATTTTCCTTAATATTAATGAAGTCTTTAATAAAAAAAAAATTAACACTTGTTCCTATTCAAATTCTTTGCAAAATTTATGAAGCTTATTATCTGTTAAAAAAAAAACACCTTAGCACAATTTCATTATATGGCACCAATACTTCAGATCTTATTTATTCATTCATTTCCCATATTAATTAAGATAAATGTTTAAGTATTATGTGGCAGGGTGTGAAAATTTGCCTTGCAATTCTTCTGAGCAAACCTAAATTGCAAATTTTAATTTTTTGAAAGTTCTGCCAAACAGATATACCGTATTTGCCGGTGTATAAGACGACTTTTTGGCCCTGAAAAATATGCCTCCAAGTGGGGGGTAGTCTTATACGGCGAGTTATATAACAAACTCTGTATTTTTTAGTGGAAATGTTAGGGGGTCGTCTTATACGCCCAGTTGTCTTATACGCCGGCAAATACGTATTTTTCAGGGCCAAAAAATCGTCTTATATACCGGCAAATACGGTAATTTGTAGCTATGTATTTTAAAATATTACTTAAATTCTGGTTGCAAACAAAATTATAGAGCTGTTACATTTCTTTATTTATACTATAAATTTATTAAAATTGTTAGAATTTTAAAAGTTATAATTTTAAAGGTTTAATTTAGGCACAATCAGGTGATGGGAAGATAGTGACTGGCAAGACAGCAGTGAGAAAGAGAGTGTGAGTGAGGGAGCAAAAGAGCAGTGTGTAGACATGTGGTGTGTGTGTGTGTGTGTGTGTGTGTGTGTGTATGTGTGAGTTAAGGACAGTTAGATCCTGCAGCACTTATGGGGGCTGGTGGACCAGATAGTCTTAGACTGCGAGATCCTGCTGCCCCTGCAAGCACTCCCAGGCAGCTGGCGCTGACACAGAAACCACACCATCTTGAAGTGCAGAACTGCTGTGACTCGAACCCAGCCACACCACTACCCAGACTGGCCTCAGACAAAAACCAAGACACTACAGCTACTCTGGACAAAGACCTGCTACCACAGCTTGCAGACTTATGGAAACTGAGACTCCAGCCATCCAAACCACAGATTCCTGTGAGTCACAGAGCATGTCCCCATCCCACTGGCCCACCACAGCAGTATAGGAACCATGCAACCTGTGTTGTATGAGTGGGCTTCCCACTGACATAGGGTGGCTGTGTAACCCAGACCCCTAGCAAGTCCATGACTCTGATTCTCAGTGCACAGACATGTAGGGACTCTGATTTTTGACATGGAAGCCCCCAGCTGACCTGTGGGGGCTGAACTGAATGCATGTGACTCTGATTCTTGGTGCATGCACATGGGGACTCTGATTCTAGGAGTGCATGCAAGACCCCCGCTAACCAAAGGTGACCAAACCAAGTGCCCGTGACTCTGATTCTCAGCAACACATGTGGGGATTCTGATTCTCAGTGTGTGCATGAAGCCCTAGCTAACCTGAGGCAGCTACACATCAAGTGACAGGACCCTTATTCTCAGTGCATGCACACCTTGGGGGGCTGTGGCTGACTCCTAGCAACTGTGCCATGCACCCCTGAGTGGGCCGACTCTCAAGTGGGTGGACTCTCTTCATGTGCAGCTCCTGCTTATCCAGGGCAACCACACCTTTCAGTGCCTGAGCTTTTCATTGATGCTCAGGTGCCACAATGTGTGTGCCTCAGGCCACTGTAACTTGAAGCTTGGACCTTTTGGTGATAGCAAAAATGGGGAAATAATGAATCAATCCCCAAAGGCAAGTAAAGGAGGATTCAGCAAGCAGGGAACTAAATGAAATGGAGGCATGAAATATGTCAGAAAAATAATTCAGAGTAATGGCCATACAGTTCATAAACTGAATGGATGAGAAAATGAACAACCTATGCAATAATCAGGAAGAAATAAAAAGTGACATAGCTATAATCAAAAGCAAAATGGAAGGTTTCAACAGTAGAATAGGAGAAGGGGAGGACAAAATTAGTGAGTTGGAAGATAAGGTAGAGAAAAAAGCCCAAATTGAACAACAATTGTAGAAAAAATTAGAAAGCAGGAGGAGAGCTTAAGGGAAGCTTTGGGACAACATAAAATGAAGTAACATGTATAATAGGGGTGCCAGAAGGACAAGAATAGCATCAAGGATTAGAGAATATATTTGAAGAAATAATGACAGAAAACTTTCTGAATATGTGGAAGAAAAATCTCACATATGCACAGAGAGTCCCAAAGAAGATGAACCTCAAAAGACCCACACCAAGACACATCATCAGTACCATGGCAAATGTAAACAACAAAGAGAGAATCTTAAAGACTGCAAGAGAGAGACAGAGTTACCTACAAAGAATCTCATCATAAATCAAATTATCAAATAATTTGCCAACAGAAACACATAAGGCCAGAGGGAATGAAATGAAGTACACAAAGTGATGCAAGACAAGGGACTTAACCAAAGAATACTCTATTCAGCAAAGCTATCATTCAAAATTGAAGGGGAGGAAACCAAGATGACGGCATAGGTAAACATCTGAACTTGCTGCCTCACACAACCACTTTAAAACTACAACTAAAAGACAAAATGAGTATCATCCAGAACCATGGCTGAGTGGAAATTCTACAACTAGGAGGAAAGATAAAAGCACATTCAGACTCGGAGGAGGAAGCAGAGGTGCAGAAGTGAAGTACAGAAGTACGGAGGTGCACAGACAGAAAGGGCTGGCAACTGAGTACGCTGCTGTTTTTTTCAATTGGGAGGGAAACACAAGCTCTCTACTGCTCTGAACTCCAGTTCTGGGTGGGACTCTGGGGACGCAGAATCATATGGGGAGAAATTGGACTGTCTGGCATTGGGCAGGTCTCGAGGGAGGCTTTCTCTCAGAAGTGCTTGAAGTGATAATTGTACCTGCATAGTGCGGTGGGACACAGAGACACAGGACCTCTTTCAGGCAGGGCTGACTGTCAGCCATTGTTGTTTGCTCCACACCAGTGTTTTCCTGAGACCACCCCACCCAATTTGTGCACAGAGGCTTTTGCATATGAATGGCTTGGCCCTTTGCAATCTGAAACCTAACATACTGAAGCTGGGTCAAAGAGGCCCAGAGCCTCCAAAAGAAGACCCAAGGCTCAACAGCATTGTTTCATATCTGAGCCTCATCTGGGCATTTAAAAACCCCAAACAAAGAAAGGGATTCTGCAGATATCTCTGTAGCTCCTGCAGGGTGGCCTCTCTCCTTGGAGATCCAAAAGCCAATCTACCTAGTGGTCAGAGAGAAACCATATAGGCTACAACTATTCAGATCCATAAGAGACACACTCAGGGGGCAGACTCAGTAAGCACCAAAGCCCCACTGAAGCAAGTCTTGCCCCATAAGGGTGTTTCCAGCACAGAAGTTCTCCCATCATAGACACAACTGATCCTCACAACCAGTTGGCCTGGATGTCAGTTCCTCCCAGTGACACCAACAACAACCAAGGCTTAACTACAACAAGAATGTGCACACAGCCTACAAAGGGGTGCACCAAGAATATCCACCTAATTAGGGAGGCTGAGCCACTGGGCCCTATAGGACACCTAGCACATAAAGCCACACTATCAACACAGGGAAGAAGCCAAAATGCAGAGACAAAGAAACAGGTCACAAATGAAAGAAATTGAGGAAAGCAAACTACTAGATAGAGAGTTCAAAACCACAGTTATAAGGTTACTCAAGAATTTTCTAGAAAAGGCCAGTAAATTTAGTGAGACCCTTGAGTATATGAAAAAGAACTAACTATAAATTAAGCATACACTGACTGAAATAAAGAATAATATATAGAGATCCAACAGCAGTCTATGGGATCCTAAGAATCAAGTCAAAGATTTGAAATATGAAGAAGCAAAAAACTCCAACTGGAAAAGCAAAAGGAAAAAAGAATCTAAAAATATGAAGATAGTGTAAGCAGCCTCTGGGACAACTTCAAGCATACCAACACCCGAATTACATTCGTGCCAGAAGAAGAGAGAGAGCAAGATACTGAGAACTTATTTGAAGAAATAATGACAGAAAACTTCTCCCACTTGGTGAAAGAAATAGATTTATAAGTACAGGAAGCACACAGAACCACAAACAAAAGGAATCCAAAGAGGATCACACCAAGACACATCATAATTAAAATCCCAAGGGCAAAAGACAAAGAGAAAATTTTACAAGCAGCAGGAGAAAAACAATTAATTACCTACAAGGGAGTACCCATACGAATGTCAGCTGATTTCTCAACAGAAACTATGCAGGCCAGAAGGGAGTGGCAAGAAATATTCAAAGCAATGAACACCAAGAACCTATAACCAAGATTTCTACACCAAGCAAAGCTGTCATTCAGAATTGTAGGTCAAACAAAGAGCTTCACAGACAAGAAAAAGTTCAAGGAGTTCATCACCACCAAACCAGTATTATATGAAATACTGAAGGGTATTCTTTAAGAAGAGGAAGAAGAAGAAAAAGGTAAAGACAATGAACAATGAACAATGAAGTGACAACAAATACATATCTATCAACAAGTGAATCTAAAAATCAAATGAGTAAAAAGTCTGATAAACATAATGAACTGGTGAATATAATAGGATCAGGGGCATAGAAAGGGAGTGGACTGACAATTCTCAGGGGAAAGGAGTGTGAGGAGACTGGACAAAATTTATGCACCTATGGATGAGTACAGTGGGGGGGGGGCAGTAAGGGTGGAAGTTGGGGTGGGAACTGGGTGGAGGGGAGCTATTGGGGAAAAAGAGGAACAACTGTAAAAATCTGAACAATAAGGATTTATTAGTAAAGAAAAATGAAGGTGTAATCAGGAGATTCACAGACAAAAAAAGGGTAAGGGTTTTTTTTTTTTTTTTTTTATCAATACCAAGCCAGCAATGCAAGAAATGCTAAAGAGACTCTTAAAAAAAAAAAAAAAAAAGAAATAGAAAAGGAAGAAGGAACACAAGCATAAAGAATATAAATGGGTACAAACAAGTACCTATCTGTAATAATAAAATGTAATATGCTAATTAGACTGGACAACCAAATGACCTTTAAGACATCTTTCCAGATGTCCTTCCAGAACAGTTGTGGTGGTGGGGGCTGAGGCAGAGGTGTTTAGGGGTGATCAGGTACGCAGGCACAGTGCTTAGTGGTAATGAGGCAGCAGATGAGTAGTTAGGGGCAATCACATAGGCAGGCAGAGTTGTTATGGGCGATAAGGCAGACAGGCTAGTGGTTAGGGGCAATTAGGCAGGCGAATGTTTAGGGGAAATCAAGCAGGCAGGCAGAGGTGGTTAGGGGCAATTAAGTGAGCAGGTGAGTAGTTAGGGGCAAACAGGCAGGTAGTTGAGTGGTTAGGGTTGATTAGGCAGGCTGACAGAGGTTAGGGAAGATCAGGCAGGCAGGCAGAGTGGTTAGGGGTGATCAGGCAGGCAGGCAGGCAGGCAGAGGGGTTAGGGGTGATGAGGATGGCAAGTGAGTGGTTAGAGGTGAGCAGACAGGCAAGCAAGCCAGCAATTAGGAGCCAGAGATCCTGGATTGTGAGAAGGCTGTCCGACGGACAGTTTAGGCCCAATCCCCGTGGGAATCTCTGTGGGTTCAGGCTCAAACTGGCAGTCATACATCCCCTGAAGGGTCCTGGATTGCAAGTGGGTCTAGGCTGGGCTGAGGGACCCCTCCCCATGCACAAATTTTGTGCACCAGGCCTCTAGTCAATAATAACATAAATGTAAATGGACTGAATGCTCCAATCAAAGATATAAAGTGATTGAATGGCTAAGGAAACATGACCCATATATATGCTGTCTACAAGAGAACTATCTCAGAATAAGGGACTCACACAGACTGAAAGTGAAGGGATGGAAAAATATATTTCAGGCAAATGGAAATGAAAGAAAAAACAAAACTGGGGTAGCAATACTTACATCTGACAAAATAGAATTCAAAGTGAAGGTCATAACAAGAGACAAAGAAGGACATTAGGAGCCTTGATCATAATTTTAAAGGAATTGATACAACAAGAGAATATAACTCTGATAAACATGTATGTACCCAATGCAGGAGCACCCAAATATATAAGAGAATTTCTGGAAGATATTGGGGAAAAGATTGACAGCAATACAATCACAGTAAGAGACTTTAATACCCCATTAACATTACTGGATAAATCCTCTAGTAAAAAAATCAACAAAGAAATGGCAATCCTAAAAGACTCACTAGAACAGATGGACTTAATTGACATCTTCAGAACATTCCACCTCAAAACTACAGAATATACATTCTTCTCAAATGCACATGGAACATTTTCAAAGATAGACCACATATTGGGTCACAGGCAAAGTCTCTCCAAATTCAACAAGAATGAAATAATTTCAAGCATCTTCTCAGATAACAATGACATAATATTAGAAACAAAATACCAAAAAATGTTCACAAAAATTCAAACACTTGGAGGCTAAATAGGCCATTAAACAATGATTGGGTTACCAAAGAGATCAAAGAAGAAATTTTTAAAAAATGTATCCTGGAAACAAATAACAATGAAAACACAACAATTCAAAATCTATGAAACACAGTGAAAGCAGTCCTGAGAGGGAAATTTATAGTATTACAGGCCTACCTCAAAAACAAAAAACAAACAAAACAAAACAAAAACACCCAAGAAAAACTGGTAATAAATCAACTAACTCTGCATCTTGAAGAATTAGAAAGAGAACAACAAGAAAAGCCAGAATGAGCAGAAGGAAGGAGATCAGAGTAGAAATAAATGACATAGAGGCCCCAAAACAAACCAACCAAACAAACAACCCCAAAAGATCAATGAAACTAAGTGCTGGTTCTTTAAAAGGATAAACAAGGTTGATGAACCTCTAGCCAGGAAAACTAAGAAGCAAAGAGAAAGGACCCCAATAAACAAAACCAGAAATGAAAGAGTCAAAATAACAGTAGACCTCATAGAAATACAAAGAATCATAAAAAAAAATAGCATGAGCAACTCTGTTCCAACAAACTGGTCAACCTAAAAGAAATGGACATATTCCTAGAAAAATATGACATCCAAAACTCAATTAGGAAGAATAAAAAATATGAATTGGCCAATAATTATGGAGGAAATTAAAACAGTAATAATATAAAAGCAACAACAACCTTTCAATAAACAAAAGCCCTGGACCCAACAGCTTCACAGGAGAGTTTTATCAAGCATTCAAGAAGAACTAAATTCTGTACTCCTCAAACTATTCTAAAAAATTCAAGAGGAAGGCACACTTCCAAGCTCTTTCTATGAAGTCAGCATTACCCTAATGCCAAAACCAGATAAAGACAATACAAATAAAGAGAATTATAGGCCATTATCCCTCATTAACATAGATGCCAAGATTCTCAACAAAATTTTAGCAAATCAGATCCAGCATTACATTAGAAAGAGCATACACTATGGCCAAATAGGATTTATTCTGGGGATGTAAGGATAGTACAATATCTGCAAATCAATAATCGTGATACATCACACAAACAACTCAAGAGACAAAAATCACAATCATATCAGTTGAAGCAGAAAAAGCATCTGACAAAATCCAACACCGTTTATTGATAAAAACTCCCAGCAAGGTGGGAATAGAAGAATCATACCTCAGCATAATAAAAGCCATATATGACACACCTATAGCCAACAACATAATGGGCATGAACTAAAACCATTCTAAGAACAAGAACAAGACAGGGATGCCACTTTCACCACTCCTGTTCAACAGAGTACCGGAGTACTAGCCATAGCAATCAGACAAGAAGAAGAAATAAAAGGTATTCAAATTGGAAAAGAAGAAGGAAAACTCTCATTATTGGCAGATGAAATGATATATTGTACATAAAAACCCTAAAGACTCTCAAAAAACTACTAGAATTAATAAATGAATTTGGCAAAGTAACAGGATACAAAATTAACATCCAGAAATCTATGGCTTTTTTGTACACCAATAATGAACTTACAGAAAGAGAAACTAAAAAAATAATCCCATTTGCCATTATAACAAAAAATTAATATACCTAGGAATAAATTTAACCAAGGACGTAAAGGACCTATATCAGAAAATTATAGGACACTGAGAAAAGAGATAGAGAAAGACATAAACAAATGGAAGAATATACCATGTTCATGGATTGGTAGAATCAACATCATTAAAATGTCATTACTACCCAAAGCAATCTATAAATTCAGTGCTATTCCCATTAAAATACCAATGGCATACTTCAAAGACCTAGAATAAACTGTCCAAAAATTCATCTGGAATAAAAAAAATGACCCTGAATAGATGTAGCGATCTTGAGAAAGAAGAACAAGGTTGGAGGGATCATAATACCAGATAACAAGATATACTACAAAGCCACTGTTCTCAAAACTACCTGGTACTGGCACAAGAATAGACATACTGACCAGTGGAACATAACAGAGAACCCAGAAATCAACCCAAGCTATTATTTTCAATTCATATTTGACAAAGGAGGGAAGAGCATACAATGGAGTTAAAACAATCTCTTCAATAAATGGTGCTGGGAAATTGGATAGCTACATGCAAAAAAACACACCAAACAAACAAACAAAATAACTAGACCACCAACTTACACCATGCACAGAAATAAACTCAAAATGGATAAAAGACTTAAACATAAAAAGGGAAACCATAATAATCTTAGGAGAAGACATAAACAACAAAATAGCGGACATTTGTTGTAGTAATATCTTTACTGAAACAGCTCCCAGGGTAATGGAAACTAAGGAGAAAAGAAACAAATGGGACTACATCAAAATGAAAAGCTTCTGCATAGCAAAAGTAACCATCAACAAAACAACAAGAAAGTCCACTGCCTGGGAGAACATATTTGCAAATGCTATTACCAATAAGGATTTACTCTTCAAAATTTATAGGGAACTCATACAACTTAACAAAAGGAAGATAAACAATCCAATCAGAAAATGGGCAAAGGACCTAAAGAGACACTTTTTGAAAGAGGACATACAGAAGGCCAAGAGACATGAAAACATACTCAAAGTAACTAATAAGTGATGTTTCTATAAAACAAGGAATAGTTATGAAATAAATCAGAGACCTCACTTTCAATTTGAAGTATAGAAAAAATATCATGGGGATTATGAATTAGAAAATATGGATGTGAAATTTTGCTTCATCTCTCATTATTAAGAGTGGATATTGAAAAGTAACAATTTCTATGAAGGTTTTATTGTTAAAATGGGAGTTATGACAATTTCTGTTTCACAGGATTGTATAAGAAATTAGAGGCCTGGTGCAGGAAATTTGTGCAGGGGGGGTGTCCCTCAGACAAGCCTGCACCCTCTTTAATCTGGGATCCCTCTCACAATCTAGGACAGCCAGCCCCCAACTGCTCACCTGCCTGCCTTCCTTGATTGCCCCTAACTGCTTCTGCCTGCCAGCCTGATAATCCCCTAACCACTCCCTTGCCAACTGCCCTCCCTTATAGGCCTGGTCCCCCCAATTGCCCTTCCTTGCCGACCCTGTCACTTCTTTTTTTTTTTAATCTTTATTGTTCACATTGTTATAAATGTGCCTCATCCCCCCCCCCTCCATTGCTCCCCTCCACCAAGTTTCCATCCCACTCTCTGCCCTTTCCCCATCGCCCATTGTCCTCATCCATAGGTGCAGTTCATGTTCAGTCTCTTCCCATTTCCCCGAGAATCATCAGTCCACTCCCCTTCTATACCTCTGATTCTGTTATATTCACCAGTTAATATTGTTCATCATGATTTTTACTTTTTAGCAATTCATATAATTCTGGCTTGGCAGTGATGAACTCCTTTAGCTTAAATTTATTTGTGAAGCTCTTTGTCTGGCCTTCGATTCTGAGTGATAGCTTTGCTGGGTAGAGTATTTTTGTCTGTAGGTTCTTGTTACTCATCACCTTGAATATTTCTTGCCATTCCTGTCTGGCCTGCATGGTTTCTGTTGAGAAATCAGCTGACAGTGGTATGGGTGCTCCTTTATAGGTAACTACCTGCTTTTGTCTTGCTGCTTTTAATATTCTCTCTTTGTCTTTTGCTCTTGGAATTTTAATTATGATGTGTCTTGGTGTAGTCCTCTTTGGATTCCTTTTGTTTGGGGTTCTGTGTGCTTCCTGGACTTGTAAGTCTATTTCTTTCACCAGGTGGGGGAAGTTTTCTGTCACTGTTTTTTTCAATATGATTTCGGTTTCTTGTTCTCTGTCATCTTCTGGGACATCCATAATTCTGATGTTAGTTCGCTTGAAGTTGTCCCACAGGTTTCTTACACTATCTTCAACTTTCTAGATTCTCTTGTCTTCTTGCTTCTGCGGAGGAGTGTCCTCTGGTTCTTTGTGTTCCAAATCTTTGACTTGATTCTTGCAATCTTTCATTCTGTTTTTAGGATTCTGTATAATATTTTTTATTTCAGAGAATGTATTCTTTATTTCTAATTGATCCTTTATTATTTCTAGTTGATCCCTTTTCATATCCTCATAGGTCTCGTTTATTTTATCGGCCTTTTCTAGAAGATTCTTGAACAACCTTATCAGCGTGGTTTTGAACTCTATATCCAATCTCTTTTTGTCCTCCATTTCTTTCGTTTGTGATCTGATTCCTCATCTTGGCATTTTCGCTGCTTCCCTGCCAAGAGTTGCTAGGTTGGGAGGATCAGCTGTGTCTATGCCAGGAAACAGACTTTTTCCACTAGACTTGGAAATTGGCAAAAGCCTCTGTGTTCAGTTTGGATGGGGCGGAGTTTCAGGGTGGAGCCTACAGTCTTGGCTTCAGGTTAGCCCTGCCCTCTGAGGTTCCTGAGTCTCTGTGTACCTCAGTGTCCTTTGGTATTTGCTGCAAGCACCTCTGAGAGAAAGGCACCCTAGAGTTTCGCCCACTACCAGACAGTCTAGTCTCTCCCAACGAGATGGCAATTGGGGTTCAGTGCAGTTGGAAGTGGGGTTAAGAGCAGTCTGGAGCTTGTGTCTCCTCCATGCTAGGGCAATCCAGCTGCCCAATCAACCATCTGTCCTCTATGTGAAATGTGCAAGACTCTGGAGTTCTGCCTTTTGCCGGTCCCCTTAGCTTCCACCTTACAGCCCAGATTCCCTCTGTATGAGCCTGGGACCCCAGGGTCTCGCCCAGAACTGGGGTTCAGTGCAGTCTGAGTTGGGGTTCAGCACAGTCCAGAGCTTTTATCTCCTTCCCACTAGGGAACGCCAGCCAGGCTCTCAGCTGCCCCTCCTCTCAGGCTCCCCATGTGTGCGCATCATGTCTCTCAGTACCTTAGGCTTTTATAGCTCCTCTGATTTTACTTCTGGTTTTCTCTTTCCTTCTAGTTGTAGAATTTCCAATCTGTCAACTTTCCTGTAGTTCTGTATAATGTCCACTTTATATTTTAGTTGTATTTTTTGAAATTGTTGAATGAGGCTGCAGTTAGGCGTTTACCTATGCCGCCATCTTGGTCCCCCCCCCCTCCCGACCCTGTCACTTCAAACTGCCCTCCCCTGCCAGCCTCATCACCCCTAACTGCTCTCCCCTGCTGGTCTGGTCCCCCCTCCCAAACTGCCCTCCCCTACAGACCTGGGTCCTCCCAAACTGCTCTCCCCTGCAGGCCATCTTGTGGCAGTCATCTTGTGTCCACATGGGGACAACCATCTTTGACCACATGGGGCAACCATTTTGTGTGTTGGAGTGATAGTCAATTTGCATATTACTCTTTTATTAGGTAGGCTGGAACAATGAATGTGAAAGCACCTATTTCATTGAAAACATTACATATATGAATTATTTCTAGTAAATAGTCACAGAAGCAGCCACATGTAATTTGTGTTTGTACACTGTTTTTGAGAATAAAAATTGTGCTACATCACTGCTTTTATAAGAATATAACTAGTGTATCTCATAATATTGTCTTGCTGTTCCATTTATTTTAATTTATTTTAATGGTCTTATTCTTTTCCTCTTCTAAAAAGTTCTCATGGAATTTTTATAGAATATTTCAGATTTGTTAGCCTAAAGGAACCTCTTTTTCTCTCTAAAAATAACTATTAGGATGGTGTGTGTATATGTATGTATATCATTGTGTGCATATGTTCACATTTGAACTGTATCTTTTAAGGATGCATGTCATCTCAATGAAAGTCAATCATGATTTCCACTCCAGAAAATTGATTTTCTATAAGAATAAATCATCTATTTGTGACTGAAACAACCACTGGTTGTCTAAATTTCCACATAGAAAATAAAATTTAATAGTTTATAAACTATAGAAACTTCTTCAAACTTAATGTAAATAATTACTTCAAATAATATTTTCATAGCTTTATGCGTAAATGTGCATATTTTTAAAAATATGATTCCACTTTTTTACTGTATATACTTTTTTATATGTATGAATTTTTCGAAGTACAAATTTATGGCTGCATTGGATTTTCTTTAAGAGTTTAAGTAGAACTTAATTTTATTCTGAAAAACAAACAAAACAAAACAGCTGTATAAACTATAATTCTTGAGTCTTACCCACAGCATCTTTTAGAAAATAAAATGACCATTTCTATACATTTTTTATGGGTATATAAATATTTTACAAATTGGTTTTTGTAAACATTGTGTTGAACTATGGAGTGAAATAATTTTTATTTCAAAGCAGATATTGACAATAATATTTTAAAAAGTAACATTTTAAAGAGATTGATGTTTGTGACAAAGTTACATATAAATGTACCTGAAGGGTTTTATGACATAGAAAAATATTATCTTTTGTGTTTCATATACAGCATTGCTGCGTCATAATATGGAGGTATCTTGTGAGTCAGTGAGTGGAGAAATTTAGGATGAATTAATTTTTCAATAGTGCTAGCAAGTTTATTTTTAAAGTCTGAGTCTAATAAGTAGTATTTTGTAAGAATTGATAAAGACAAGTAGTAAAGAGTGAGTCTATAAGAAAAAGTGAAAGCCACGTCCTGTTAAGACTAATGAGTATGTGAAATACTCATTTTTGCTTTCAAACTAGACCTTTTTATTTGGGTGATCAATCAGTCAACAGTGGCAGGTAGTGACCATTAGGTGGATTCATTAACACCACGCAGCCTGCATGTACAGGGTGACTCACATCTGTCTTCATTAGAAGTTTCCTACTTGCCAGTACTGAACAGATGGGTCATTATTGCCAACACTGCCCTGTGGGCCTACCTGGAGGACACACAAAGTCATCCTATACAGGACACATATCCACAATTACCTAGTAGGCTATGAGCAAAATATTTTGAGTAATGGTGATATATGAAAATATTTTTAACCAGAGCTGCCCATGTAGATTTGTATTTGTAAAAAAATTATACAAAGTATTATTTTAGAGAGGGAAGTTATTTAAATATATATGTATAACTATTCTGAACACCTGTAAATGCCAGGATATAATTGAGTTGTAAATTAGGCATAAATTGATGATAAATTTTTATTTAGATTATTTAAATTTGATAGTATGCTGAAAGACTTTAGTAGAAAAGTAGTGTGTAGTAGATATGGTCATTATTGATGGATGTTTTACATCACAAGTAAAATGTATATTTCCTTCCATTTATCTAAAAGAGTTCAAGTAAGATTATACCTTATAACATATGATATTAAATTCCAAGTTTAAAATAGTAAAAGCTTATATCTATATATTTAATCGATCTAATTGATTTACTTAAGTTACTTTTACTTAAAAGGAAATTTATATTCTTGTCAATTTTAGTATTGAATTATATTTGGAGATTGTCTCTTTATTTCAGTGGCAGCAAGCACTTTTGTAAGGGTAGGTAAGTTACATTTGTTGTAATATCCTGGGTGTAAATGATGGGAAGATATTGACTGTGCACATTTAACTTTGCATTCCTGCTTCTCTTTTTTATCTACTGAGTGTCTCTGTTCATTAACATTTATATTCTTCACAATGGTGAATATACAAGCCTACCTATATGTAGACAGGTTACTTTTCATATAATGCTGTAGAGCCATATTTTAAATCTAGTGCTCTTTGTTTAGAAATCTGGAAGCTAAGGTCCTGAGGAATTGGAGAAATTAATTTTTTCCTTAAATGTGACAACTGGCTAGTGATGAAAGTAAGTTTCTAAGAGAAATACATTATGAGGGATACTAAATGATAATAAAGTAATTTATACTAATAAAAACCTTTGCATCATCACAAGATGGCTGCCCAATGTTGTTACAAGATGGCCACCCCCTTGTAATCACAAGATGGCCACCACAAGATGGCCACCCCATGTCATCACAAGCCTACCTATATGTAGATGGCCACCTTTCAAATTTTACTTGAATCTATTTGCAATATACTTTTAAGAAAGCAACAGTGATTTATAATATGCATTTTCAAGTTTTGGTTTGCATTTTATTCTTAATTTTATTGTTAGTTTGTTTTATTAGTTATTTATTGAATTATGAACATTGTCAGAATATTTTAAATGAGTACTAAATATATATTTACATTATAAAATAAGAAAATTGTAGCCTAATATCTGTCATGTATGTATACTTAATATAAATTAGTTGAATCAGTGTCTGCATATTAGATTCTGAGTGAATTACAAATAGGTAGAATGAATTATTTGAAAATATGTGTTATAACTTTAATGTATAAGAAAGGAAAAGTAGAAAAAATACTAACACTTCTTTTATTCAGCAGTATAAATTATGTGGGTCATAGTAAGAAATCTGGAAAAAAGTATAACATAGTAAGAAATCTGGAAAAAAGCTTCTTAAACACAAATAAATAAAGGAGTGAATGAATGAATAATAATAATAATATGAACAATAACCATATTTTCTCTAGGATGTTAACTACCTGTTTCTCATATAGTATTCACTCTTCACAGCAGTCTTTTGAGATAATAATAATTATGTATATTTGAAAATAAGATCACTTGAGATAAGGAGGATTAAATAGTTTATTCAACATCACATGACTGGTATGTAATAGAACTGATGTCAAGTGTGTAGGCAGTTTCTACACAGTAGTATGGTGATAGCTGATTGATTGACTTGCTTCTCTTCCAAAGAGTCATCATATAAAGAGACAATGAGTAAATGGGTTTAGACAGCTTAATGCTTGTAGTAATAGTAACATCTTAGCTATGATCCCTGATCTCCTAGCCCCATAGGTCAAAGAGAAAAGGGCTAAGTTTTGGTAGACTTTAATCTTATGTGAGAGCCGTGGCAAACTTACCCATCCTTACCTCAAGAGAAAGAGAGATTATCTTCATTAACTTAGAACAGAGCAATTCTAACCAGAAAGGGATGGTAGGCATTTTAATTTTTATTACCCTCAGTGTCTCTGGGAGAAGAATAGCATATTTCTATATTTACTTCCTGGGAATGTAAATAAGTTTGCTCCAGAAGTCACTGTGTTCGTCTTTCCAGAGCCATCAGTTTATATAAATTTTGAAAGGATAATTCTGGAGAAATTGACTGTTAATGTCTAGTTGTGTGGAAATGTGAGATGTGGAAAATTGTCTTCCAGCAGCTAGACTTCAGTCTTTGTTCTGATAAACACCAAATGTTAGTAGCTATCAAATTTCATGCTCCTCCCTCCCCTCCCCCGCTATGAGAGGATTACAACTTATTGCTTTTACTTTAAGCATCAGTCGATGAAACTTTTACTATGATATCCCAGCAAACTAAAATAACTGACCAGGGATATGCTGACTACAGCAAGTCCATGATGACAGATAAGGAGAAGGCAAAATTTTTACAAAAACATACATATGAATTATAATAACTTTCTAGAACTATTTATAATGGCAGAAGAATTCAGATATCAGTTATTTCTGAGAGAATTACTACTCAATAGCTGGAAATATTTAAAAAGTTCAATTATTTAAAGGATACTTTTAATATTTTTTGAATATGTATGTAGAACACTCAATTATGTGTTACAATGTGTTACAATGAAAGTGTTTCAAAAAATGGTGATTAATACACCTATACAATTGACCAATTATAGTAGAATGAACAAGCATTCATGTATTGTAAAAATATTTTTAAAAACATGTTTACTTTCCTATTTATATTCTGAAATGCAGTAGCAAGTAGAGGTTGTTTTGGTACTTATACTTATACTTCCACACAGAACTTTTGGAATTCATTGTTTGTGTCTGGATCCAGAAAACCCATATACATGTTTAAGGGGAAAATGAATAATTTTCTTGACCTCAGTAAATTTTTATATTACTATGAAACTCAGGAACTGTTCAGATTAAAGACCATTAAAAATATTTGTGCTTCATTTAATAATTTACTCAACATATATTTAATAAGCTTCTACTATATGCCAGGTACTCTGCTAACCTCTGGAGATACAATAAAGAGCAAAACTTCATGTAGGCTCTCACCTCATGGAGACTTAGGGGAAGACTCTCCTTTAAGAATGAGGTTTGAGGTGAGATGTGAAGGAGAGCATAAATTAGAGGAAGAGGTAAGGGAAGTTCATTCTAGGCAGAGGGAACATCAAGGGCTCTGAGGTGGCAAGGGGCAGAGGATAGTCAAGCATAGCCTGGATGTTTCCTGATATACCTATAGATAAGGAAATATAGAAAAGATTATGAATTACTTTGTGAAATAAATATCTTATTGTGGATTTAAGATTAGCTTTAGATAACCTAGATTAGAGTATACCATTCAAAAAACTTTTAAAAGAGAAGTGAAAATCTGGATATGGTTGCTTTTAAGATATAAAATGTTTAACTTTTTAATAGTTGACGTTGTCTTCCTTTTCTGCTCCCCAAACTCCATGAAGCCACATAATATTTTTGATGCTATTGGCTGAATGATGATTAAGACATTAACTTACTTTAATATAAGAAATACACATGGCTTCTAGATGCAGTATAGTAAGCAATACTATCAAATTATTAAATCATTTAGTTATTTATTTTTAATAGCTAAATTATTGTGGTTATCTCATTGGCTTGAAATTTTCTTTAAAGTTAAATATTATAGGAGCTATATAAATGAGTTTACTTTAGGTCAAAGTAATTTATTTAGTGTTTTTATTGTGGAATTCAAACTTTTACCAAGCACTTGTCTAAGATACAATTCCAGATTACATTCTGAAAAAAAAAAATCCTCCCTTTCTCTGTATGATAACCAAATAACTATTTTTAATTTCCTATTGTGTGTTTTTATATGAGTAGAATAGATTTCTAAAAAGGAGAGGGACAAGAAGGAAACATTCTCAGTGTTTTGCTGAAATTGAATCTTGAGCCTTCTGACATCCATAAATGCTAAAATCTTAGAAAATGTAATTTTTTCGTGTTTCTGAATACATATTTTACATTTAATAAAATGACCATAACTGATATTGATCGTCAGAAATAATAAGCTTGTGAATAAATAAAGCAGTCACTTGTAAAGTTATAGGTAGAAAGTATGAGATAGGCAATTTGAGTACATGTTATTCACTTAATAGTGAAGGTGATTTATGGATATTACATTTTCTTGACTCATGAATGGTAACATTAATAGTTGGTCTAGTAGAAAGAGGATATATCTGCTGCCATTCCTGCTGTCTTTTATCAGTGTTGCTACAGATGAAGACATATTTTCTTGTTAGATATGGGTAAAGGAATGGGACATAAGCTCTTTTCCAAATGAAATAAATATTGAAGTGTGGCTTTCTCTTTAAATTTTGACAAATAACTTCTGCATTAAGATATACTACATATCCAAATTCAATTTATCTTTTGTGAGAGCCAGCTGAATTGCATTTTCCACCAAATGTGTAATTAAAAAAATTTAGGCACTAAAGTTATTTAAATATGTACATAGGTGATGTATTTGATTATATTGAAAATAATGTATTTTTATTGATAAAACAAATTTCCCTTAGCTTTGATAGCTCTATATTTGATACATATTGTTTTAATTCTAAGTATCTAAAGACTTTGAAGTTTCAAATTGTTGAGTTATGTTTAAGTCCAGTAGAGAACATCACATAAAATGACCTCTCTACTCAACAAAAAACATTATACTCTAGTACTTTACTGAACTGCATATAGATATTCAAATCAAAACATGGATAAATATACTTGCAATTACCTTGATAAAGTTGCAGCTATAAAACATATAGCTTAAACATAGAGTGTAATAGTCAAAGACAATGTCATAACTAATAGTGGTCTTCTGAGTACATCTATATTTAAACTCTGTTGCCTTATTGATTAAATAGCAGAAATAGTCTCAATATTGGGGCAGTTATTTAGGCACAGTATCTCTGTGTCATTGCAATGAAAGATTGGAGGTGAGGGAATCTCTGACTTAGTAAATTATTGAATGGAATTATTCAAGTATGTATTTGTTTATTTTGCTTGCTCCTTATAGATATATGCTTTTCATATTAGATGACAGTAAACAAACTCTAACAGTATTAAATAGAAAGGGAATTTACCGGTACATTTTAGAATAGATCTCAATTTCTCTTTAAAGCTCAAGTGATGTCTCTAGGACCTGGTTTCCCTTTTTGCTTCACAGATAGGATTGTTCTAATAGTGATAAGAAGGCTTTTGCTATTAATAGCTCACAGTCTCTTGTTCAAGAACACTAAGAAAAGAGTATCACTGTTTCTGGATAATTTAAACAAAAGTCCATTGGTGTGTGATGTTTACTTATCATATTTTAAATTATTATATACATTAAGGTCAGTTTCTGAGCCATTTCGATTGTTCATACAGCTAACATAAGGTAGAGAGGTTGTGGAAGAATTTTTTTAAAATTGTTATTAGAACTTCTTTGAGAAGAGTGTTATTTCAGAGAATGGATGTGTTAGTTCGTCCATATTATTATTAGAGAATTGTTTAAAAACACTTGTAATAATGTTTATAAGAATTGTACCTTCTTGGTACAAATAAAACTGTTTTATAAGTGAAAAAACAACAACACTTGTATTAACTGGCTATAGTGGATTAGAAAAAAAATTTATTTAAAAATTTTAACTAATAACTGGATTCCTTATAAAATATTTTTTAAATTCTAGTTGATTTTTAAAATAATTCTCTTAGCTCTTCTACATATATAATCTTTGTATCAAAATAATAATTTGTCTTTTGTCTTTGTCAGCATTATTTGTGGTTTGCTGTTTTGCTGCCTTGCACAGAAATTGCAACAATATGTCATTATAATGGTGGTATCTGACATCCTATTTTGTCCTTTAAGCATGACATTGACTTCTTTCTAGCTTAACATGAATATTCTTTATAATTTTAAAGTATCTATTATAACTGGTTTTATAATATTTTTCAATTTGGAAAATATGTTTAATGCATTTTGTTATTTAATGATTGGTATAGAAAAATGAGGTCATCATATGCTAGATCTTAACTAAACCTACTGACATAATAGATTTGTTGAGAGATTTTCTTATAGTAAGCCATTCTTGAATTTTTCAGGAATGGTAGACAAATCTCCTAATATACTATTAAATCAATTTTGCATATATGGTCTCACAGAACATCTCCTTGACTACATTTTCCTAGTAGAGACTGCCTCTTATTTATGAATACATTAATGTCATAGGATGTCCATCCTTTAAACACAATACAAAATTTTCACAAAATGATTTGCAGGAAAAGTCTTTAGGCACATTATAAAGTACAATTTTGGCAGGATATAAAATTCACCTGTAGATGTTCTGTATGGTACACTGGGTTATCAGTGAAAGGTTCATCTTCAATGTCCTTGGGCTAAGACAAGCTTCATAGTATTAAAACATGCAGAGCGACTGTTTGTTAATATCTGTATGAATTGTTTGATTATCGGGAAGCTATGTTTTAATAGTTTACATCTTAAACATAGTTTGTTAACTATGTAGGTATTTTATAGGGATTTAGTTACTACATAAAAATTGTTAGAGATTTTAGGTTGATGTATATACATTATTATTGTTATTTTAGCATAGAACATAAAGTTTTTAGAAAGGAATGATATGAGATCCAAGATGATGATAGAGAAGTTGAAAGTTACACTCACCTTCTTCCAGCAGCAAATAAGAATTACAACTAAATTATAGAAGAATCAACTTGAATAACCAACTTAAGATGAGCTTAATAGAAATCTTATTATAACCAAGGATTTATAGAAGAAGCCACATCAAAATTTGGTAGGAAGGGCAGAGACAAAAAGGCCTGCCCTCACATCCAAGTGCAGTGGTTGAGAATCTGGAGGGATAGCTCAGTTCAGAGTACCTCCTGAGGAGCAAGGAGTCTGGATTACATTCCACACTCCCCATCCCAGAGCACCAGAGCCAGGAAGAGGAGCTCACAAAACATCTGGGTATGGAAATCAGCACAGATTCTATCTGCCTACGAGAGACAGGGATCTGCTAGGAATCCAAGTAATTTCTTAGAGGATCAATGCACAAAATCTCATTCATGGTTACTCACTCTGAGCTCCAGCAGAGAGAGAGTGACTCAAAGGGGTATGTGACTTTGGGGAGGAGGCTAAAGGACAGCACCAAGGTCTCTGTGCTGAATCTCTCATCCATACCACCCACAGACACCATCTTTCTTGGGTAGGGCACTCCCCTCCAAATGAGACCAGCCTAAAGGGATGCACTTGCCCCATCATCCGGACTCTTCCTCGGAGAAGAGTGTGGCTAGGTTGGGCCTGCAGTGCAGACTTTCTTTGAGAACTCTTAAGGTGGTCCAGGTAGAGGTGGGGTGTCAGAGGTGAACAGGGAAAAACTGAGTTGTGTTCCTCTAGGTCCTAACACCAGTTGCCCTTCCCTGTGACTCACTGAAAACCTACTCACACAATTTGCATACCATTAGAGGCTTTCTGTGGCTGATCCTAACAAGCAGTCCAAAAGTGGAGGTGGGTCTTGGGGTGCCT
Source organism: Vespertilio murinus (assembly GCA_963924515.1). Lineage (NCBI taxonomy): Eukaryota > Metazoa > Chordata > Mammalia > Chiroptera > Vespertilionidae > Vespertilio > Vespertilio murinus. The sequence continues at coordinate 61,348,627 of OZ004704.1, read as the reverse complement.
TAGGCATTTTTCTGATCTACCCTAGACTTAGTGCTACTGTCTTGATACATAACTTGGCCCCTCTGATTCACCCTGAGGCCCATCAGAGGCAGCCACAAAATATGGATTGCTTTGTAGATCCAAACAGGTAGCTCAGGGCTAATCACAAGCAGTGCCAGATGTTGACCTATACCGGAGTTTCTTCCAAGAGGTCCAAGAACCAACACTCCCAGTGACGGGCTACAGAGCACATCAGAGCACGACCCAATTAATCATTACTGCCCTATTATTTCCTTCCATAGCTTCTTCAAACATATTATGTCAGATTAAGGGCTTTATGTTATTTCCTGGTTTTGAAGCATTCTCTTTTAGACCCTTCCACTAGAAGTCTAACTGTCTTTTATATAACTCTTGAAGTCTGATGGCCAGTCAGGATTATCTTATTCTTTGAATACCCTCTTCTTAGGCTGAACTAAGCATTCAGACTCACAAAACTATCATAGGACATACTTGGCATGGTCCAGTTAGGAGGATAAAGGACAGGAACCACAGCTTGCCTGCCAAAGTATCAGGAATTTTTCTATAAAATAAGAATTAGCAGTCACACACAGAAATTATAGCTAAGGTACAAAGATATGTATAATATCTGCGTGTGACTGCTAATTCTTATTTTACACATCAGAATATCAGTGATGTTCTTCCTTGATTAAAAGTCTCATACCCCAGCCGAAACCGGTTTGGCTCAGTGGTAGAGCGTCGGTCTTCGGACTGAAAGGTCCCAGGTTCTATTCTGGTCAAGGGCGTGTACATTGGTTGTGGGCACATCCCCGGTAGGGGGTGTGCAAGAGGCAACTGATCGATGTTTCTCTCTCATCGACGTTTCTAGCTCTCTATCCCTCTGTCTTCCTCTCTGTAAAAATATCAATAAAATATATTTTTAAAAAGTCTCATGCCCCATAGAAACCAATATCTCTCTTTTTAAAATTTTTAAATTATTTTTATTGATTTCAGAGAGGAAGGGGGAAGGAGAGGGAGATAGAAACGTCAATGATGAGAGAGAATCAATAATTGGCTGCCTCTTGCATGGCCCATATTGGAGATTGCATCGTGGGCATGTGCCCTGACTGGAAATCAAACCATGACCTTCTGGTTCATAGATTGATGCTCAACCACACCAGCCAGGTGGAACCAATATCTCTTGTTCCAATGTTCCATAGGCATAGCTTCCAGAGTTCCCACAAGGGACAAGCCAACTTACAAGTGATAAAGATACCCATGTCCTAATCCCAAGTATCTGTTACCTGACATGTAAAAGACTTTTGCAGATATAATTATCTTGATGGGGGGAGATTATCCTGGATTTCATGGGCAGCCCCAGTGTAATTGCAAGGGTCCTTATAAGAGGGATACAGGAGACTCAGAGTCAGAGAAGGCGATGTGATGACAGAAGCAAAGACTGAAGCAATGTAGGCAACCTCTAAAAGCTGGAAAGGCAAGGAAACAAATTCTCCTCTGGTGACACCAGAAGCAATGCAACCCTGCCAACACCTGAGTAGGACTTTTGACCCCCCAGATTGTAAAATAATAGATGTATGTATTTTAGCTACTTAGTTGGCCATATTTGTGGGGGGGGGGGAGAGAGAGAGAGAGAGAGAGAGAGAGAGAGAGAGAGAGAAGAAAAAATATTAACATGAAGGAGACATGTTAACATGAAGATTAACAAAAGTAATCAGTTGGTTACTTCCTGCTCCCTCTCCCACCTGGACTAAGGGCTGAACCTGCAACCAAGGTACTTGCCTTGACCAGGAATTGAACTTGATGTTATAACCACTAAGAAAACTAGCCAAGGCATTAATAGAAAATTAATGTGGATTTTTGTACCTGGACATGGGTTCTTGCTGTAACACATACATAAACAATGTGAAAGTGGCTTTGGAAATGAGTAATGAGAAAAGGTTGGAAAATTTTTGAGAGTAATGGTAGAAAAGGCTGAAATTGATTTAAAGAGAATGTTAGTAGAAATATGAATGGTAAATAATGTTCTAACAAAGGCTCAGAAGGAAGTGAGGAGCATGGTAGGGAAAAACAAACAAACAAACAAACCCTGATTATCTTAGAGAATACCTAAATCATCATAAACAGACTATCATTAGAAATATGGATTTTAAAGTCACTGTTAGTGAGGAATCAGAAGAAAATGTGGAACATGTTATTGGAAACTATGAAAAAGAAAACCCTTATTGTATAGTGGCAGAAAAATTGGTAGCATTTATTTGGATAAAGAGATTGGCAAGCAAAGTGTTGAAGGTACACTTAGGTTTCTTTTTGCTGCTTATAGTAAAACTAGAGGCCTGGTACACGAAATTCATGCACTGGCGGAGAAGGGTTGTCTCAGCCCAGCCTGCACATCTCACAGTCTGGGACCCCTTGGGGGATGTCTGTCTGCTTGAACTGGCAGTCAGACATCTGCCGAGGGATGTAGCAGTGTGCCAAGTGGCAGGTAGCCAGGGAGGAGCCCAAATTGGGACCAGGCGCCTCTCACACTCATCCTGGCCTGCTGTGCCTGCTGTCGTAGTCAGGAGAGGCTCCTGCTGTGGCAGCTGCACTTGGCAGCCATGAGCCCAGCTTTTGGCTGAATGGTGCTCTCCCTGGAGAAGTGCACTGACCACCAGGGGGCAGCTCCTGCATTGAGCATCTACCCCCTGGTGGTCAGTGCACATAATAGCAACCAGTTGTTCTGGTCATTCCACTGTTAATAGTCACTTAGGCTTTTATTATATAGGTTAGAGGCCTGGTGTACGAATTCATGCACCAGTAGGGTCGCTTGGCCTGGCCTGCGGGATTGGGCCGAAACCGGCTCTCCAGTATTCCCCAAGGGGTCCCAGATTTTGAGATGGTACAGGCTAGGCCGAGGGACCCCACTGGTGCACGATAGGGGCCGGGGAGGGACATGGGAGGTTGGCGAGCTGGGAGAAATAGTGGGAGGGCTCCAGGGCATGTCTGGCCTGTCTTTCTCAGTCCTGATCAGCTGGACCCCAGCAGCAAGCTAACCTACTGGTCAGAGTGTCTGTCCCCTGGTGGTCATCAGTACATGTCATAGCGAGTGGTTAAGTGGCCTTAGCATATCATTTGCATATTATGCTTTGATTGGTTGAATGGTCTACAGGTTGGACACTTAGCAGATTAGGCTTTTATTATATAGATTGTGCACGGTAAAAGATAAATTGAGGGAAGACCTATCAAGCCAAATGAACCAGGACTTGATGATTTATAAAACATTCAGTCTGGATTATACATAATGAAAAAGACATGGAAACTGTGCTTTGAAGAGAAAGCCAATGTTGTGGTTGAACAACCTTTTGCTAGTGTCTTGGAAGGAGAGAAGGCAATGTGATGATGGAGGTAGAGGTTGGGAGTAATATGGTGCCATAAGCCAAGGAATAGGGACAGCCTTTAGAAGTTGGAAAAGACAAGGAAATATACCCTGATGGCATATAATTCCAGTAGTCATTGTGATACCATTGTAGTTAGCTAGTTACAAATACTAGGAAAGGAGCAAAAGGGAGGCCAGACATTATAAGCATGGTCATTTGGGCAGCTTCACCAGGAAACTGCAGTTTTACATTCCCCAGGGAACCACTGGTCCATATCCTGCAAAACTCTGGGCGAAGGGTTTAGGCAGATGGGAAGATAAGGGCATGTGCAGTGAAATTGGGGTGACATAGGGAAGGTGCTTGCTGCCAGTCAAACCTGGTAAAATAAATCATTGGTTAGGGGAAAAGGCCCACTTCAAGTATATGAAAATTTGGGATACATAATACCCCAAACAAAGGAGTTTTCTCTCTCTCTTGGCTGTTGGCCCCTGACTTTCTTGTTTTGCTCTTGCTTGTGCTTCCTCTATAGCCATGTGACTCTGCAGACCCCACATGCAGTGGACTGATGGACTGCAGCGGGTAACACAAACTAAGCTAGCTGATGCTGGACTGGACCTGTGGTCCAATATGGAACAGAAACTCTGGACACTGACTTTGATCCTAGCTTGGCTGAAGCCACAGCCACACTTCTATGGCAGGGCAAAAGGAAATGGGACCTTGGAAACTCAGGGGTGCAATTCCACAGAAATAAACCTTTCTACTACAGTGTCTCATCCTCCTGTGGGGCCTTCAGAAATTCTTATTCCAGTGGCACCCCAAGAGTCCCACTTACACCAATAATAATTGTATCAATTGCTTGCCTGCTATATTGATTAATCCTCAAATTCAGTTGAAGTCCAACTGAATACTCTTAATCAAAAAACTCAGCTATAAAATAACCTCCTAATAATAAAGATGGCCGTTTCACTTTTAGGCCCTTTTTTTTTGTTCTTATACTTTATGTAATGTAGGTGGAGTAATTGAATTTGCAGTAGTCATTTTATGACTATTGTGTAATAAAGTGAGAAAATGTTCAAGAGAATCTCAAAGATTTGGGCACTAATATTATTGAGTCACGGAATCAATACTTCCCTAACTTATTTCTGGACTTCTTGCTTTATGAGACATTAAAACTTTATTTTTCAAGGCAGCATTGGTTTTGTTGATATATGTGGACAAGTGTATTTCTACCTGATACATAATACCCCAAACAAAGGAGTTTCCTCTCTCTCTTGGCTCTTGATAGTCTTATAAAACCTGATAGTCTTATAAAACGAGCTAAAAAGTCAGTGACAGTAATTAGGCTGAGAGAAAGGAAAATGAAATTTATTTTTTAAATAATACAATAAATATCATATAATATCAGTTGCATATCTTTAAAAAGCACCTATTAACATGTATTAATATATCTGTCCAAACGTGATATATTTTGGTTTATACTTATGTTAAAGCACTGATTTTCATAATATTATTTGATCCACGCTTATGTGTGCTACATATATATGTGGAGAAGAATTTGGCAACGTTTAGTTATATTTATCTTTGGAAATTCAAGCAAAAGGAGAAATGGTGTGTCTTTGATTTTAATTGTGTGGAACACGTAGTCTTGAAAACTTGTATTGGGATCAGCAATTCATAGCACCAACTGTATTCATGGCATAGAAGAGCAATCTGTAAATAAAAGAGATTCTACCTAAGTGGCAACCCATACCCTGCTTTGTTCAGACAAAACAATTGATAATCAACAATATGTTTTCTAATTATAGATTGAAAGTAAAAAGTATGGATACACTTAAATTACAGTCATTGTATATTGTTTTTAAAGTATGGATACTGAAGAAATGAGTAATGGATACAACTGTTTGATCACACTGAAAACTAGTAAGTTTTCATACTTGCAACTAAAATAAAATATAAATTTAAATTTATATTTAAAGACCATTATGATTTTATGTGTTTTTTTTCCAAATGGCATATCTTAGTATCTTGAGTAGTCTGAAATCATTATTTCTAAGTCAAAACAATATATTTTTTAATGTTGAGGATATTTTCTCAGGATTTTAGAAGACAAACTGTAACACAAATAGTTTGAGACAGACATTTGGACTTTTTCCAAGCTCAATGTCTTTTTTAGTCTATGGAGAAAGAAATTGATGATATATTATTTAGCTAATATATAATCACATCCAAATGTTGCAACAGAGCATGAAGAAATAATTTCCAGGCCTGAAAACAAGAGTAGATTAGAAGTATACTTTTTGTTGTCTTCCAAGTTGAAACATTAAACCTTCTAGTTCTTGGCTATAAAAGGTTAGATAGAACTTGTCATCTCTTAGTGCTGAAAGTAGTCTTCAGTGAGCCATCTCTCCACAATTTCGGGCCATTTGTGTTTAATATGAATATCCAGACTTATGTGGAAGCCACTGAACTTGGTGCCATTTATAATGATTATTGAAGCTATAGACAAGGAATCTTCTTTATTTTTAGTATTAAATTATAGGGAGCGGTTATAGGGTTAAGCCTTGGACTGACCTGCTGGCAAAGCTGCAAACAAGTCCCAGCTTAGAGGGCACAGCCCTCTTAGCATAATTAAACTTGACCTTATGACACTCCCTATATCTTTCCTGGGTAGCTAATGGACTGTGGGAGGTGCAGCAAGTGCTGCCAAAACAAATGAAACCCACAAGAACGTTGTAACCATGCTGACCACTACTTTGTTTACCTGTGGCTATAAAATAAAGGCTCAGCTTGCAGTCTGGATCTGGTCTGTGGCCTCAGCCAGTCACAGGAGGTCCACCTAGACCCAGCTTATTTTCTTTGTCTTTTCTTCATCCTTTGCTGGCCCTCCCTCAGGCTCACCGAACCCTTGGCTGTGCTGGCACAGCACATTAAATGCCTTGTTTATTCAGTGCCCTTAGGTAAGCAAAAATATCCTTAATGTAGGGAGGCAGAGTTCCCTATCATCTTTTTGACCTTTCATCTGTATGAAATTCATCTTGACATTCTAGTACTCAGCATCAGAGATGTTCTTTTTATATATATATTATTGATTTTTTACAGAGAGGAAGAGAGAGGGATAGAGAGTTAGAAACATCGATGAAAGAGAATCATCGATCAGTTGCCCCTTGCACACCCCCTTCTGGGGATGTGCCCGCAACCAAGGTACATGCCCTTGACCAGAATCGAACCCGAGACCTTTGAGTCCGCAGGCCGACACTCTATCCACTGAGCCAAACCGGTTTCGGCCACAGATGTTCTTAATTTGGTATTTTCATTACTTGTTTACTTGATTCACAACCTTATCTGCTTAGGGGATATCTGTAAATCTTTCCTTTGGAGCCTACTTTCATACTTCATTTTCTGATGGCCGCCAATACTTCCCCCATATTCTTCTTAGGACTATGAAAAAATTCTAATTCATTGTGTTCACTAACTTGTGACTATAATAGGAAGATAGGTTATTTCTTATAACAATGAGAATTGTGAAGATAAAATCAGTCTCTTTATAGTGTTGGGCTGTGCCTTTGATGTGACTCAATAGTTTGGATATTGCACAATAATCTAAAGTAAATACGAGTAACTGGTCCCATTTCTTACACAGCATTTCACAGATTATTTCAGACCTAGGCAATCGTAATTTCAGAACTATCAATGTGTGTAAAGATCAAGTCTCTGCTTATCACCTATAACTATGAATATTATAATTTTATCTTGACACTACAACGAGGCATAGAAAACTTCAACTCATTTATGAAACCTCCTTTGGACTTTGATTCTGTAAGATATGGAGGTATATGCATGAATTTATAGAGGGAGGTTTCTTACTCTGTTCATATTTATAATAAGACTAGAGGCCTGGTGCATGAAAATTCATGTCCTGGAGGGAGGGTCCCTCAGCCCATCCTATCCCCTCTCACAGTCTGAGAGCCCTTAGGGGTGGGAGGTGACCTGGCGATCAATTGAAGGCAGTGCCTCATCAGACCTCTGCTGCTGCCACTGCTGGCAGTACAAGCCCCGGCCAGCCCTGGTTACCTGAGCATCAGCCAGCCCTGGGAAGCTGGGCAACTGCCATCTGAGGCTTGCTTGCACCTTGGGCTGGCCCTGGGCAGCTGGGGGGCTTAGGGGACTGAGGGACTCCCGAGGCAGGCACACAGCACGGCCGGGCCCGCACCTAGGGGACTGGGCACTGCCATCTTGTTGCTGTGGCAGTCAATTAGCATATTCCCTTTTTATTAGATAGGATATATTTAGATCAAGAGCAGAGTGTGAAATCTAGGAGCCAATGGGCTGAATTTAATCTGCAAGTGGATTATGGCCAGTTCATAGTTATAAAAAATTGAATTAGTTGCCAACATTTGTAATTTTTAGGATTTCATTTAAAAATCCAGATATTCGTGTTTTCTTAAAAATGAAAAAAACAAAACAAAACACCCCTCAACAACAAAACAAAACACCATCCTAATAATAATAATCAATTGGGGCTGATTAAATGCTGCCTTTGGGGGTGAGGTTGAGTGATCCTCAGTGTAACATTTTCCATTAAACACTTATTTGCCTGCCTGGCCCCAGTAGATATTTGAATTTTTTATCCTTATGAGTGTAATATCAATTAATCTTATATGGATCCTTTAGTTTTATTTAAGATTTATTAACCTTTACTTTATTTCATTTGGATGTGTTCAATTGTCTGTGTATTATTTATTAAACATTATTATTTATTTTTCCTTTAAAAAGAAGAATTTGGGTTTGCAAAAACAGGAAGAATATAATTATATTTAGTAACTTTGTGCAGAAGTTTATGTTGCATTTCACAGCAATAAATGTTAATAAACTCTGAACATTTATATAGTACTAATCTACCAATATAGGCATTATAAATCTTGACAACTACTAGATAATCCACCATATACGGTATAATAATTACAGGGAAACTATATAAACTGTTTATATATTATTTTACTTGGTGAAATTTTTGAGCATAAATTTTTATGTACTTTCTTATAATTTAGTGAGACTTTTCAGGATAGCCACATTTACTCACACTCTAGCTCAAAACTTGGCAATGTAGCTTCAGGTTTACTATATTAAATTTTTGACTCAGCTGAATTACTAAAACCAGGGTTATTATGAACAATTATTCCAGCAGATATATTATGGAATCTAGGTAGCTTTCTGTCAGCTTTATTCACTTTCATGTTGGAATGGTCAAAACTGCATAAACCAATCCTATACTCCAATGCAGTGGTTCTCAACCTTTCTAATGCCATGGCCCTTTAATACAGTTCCTCAGGTTGTGGTGATCCTTCTAGCAGTTCTCAACCTGTTGCAACCCATAGGTTGAGAACTGCTGCTGTAGAGCCTAAGACCATTGGAAAACACAGATATTTACATTATGATTCATTAACAATAGAAAAATTACAGTTCTGAAGTAGCAACGAAAATAATTTTATGGTTGGGAGTCACCACAACATGAGAAACTGTATTAAAGGGTCACAGCATTAGAAAGTTTGAGAACTACTGCTCCAATGCAACAATACACAATCAAGCCTAGTAGCTTATAATTGAAATTTGTCTTTCCTGATATACTTGCATAGATTTACAAGGAAAAGCCACTTTTGTATTATATTTCTGTTATGGAACATATGGTAAATTAACTTGCATATCATTTATTCTACTAAGTGCTTCCTTTCACTTATTTAATTTTCTCATTTTACTGGTGTATAACCTAAATGCTTTATGTACGATCCAGTGGCACTTGTAATACTATCATTGGTTAATACAAAGTTATTTTCAATTTTTTTTTCACTTAAAAGTTTTCCTTACCATGTTTAGTTGATTTAATTCTACTCAAATTTAATGTTATTTAAACTAGATATTTTTAAAATAATGTAGAATGTGTTTGTTTCCAAAGATCAGAAATAAAGAATGCATTATGTTTTCTAAATGAGCTAAAATTTATGTTGTAGCTGTGAAAATGATAGACATGTGTTCTTTTCTACACTCCCAAGTCAGAGTTATATATGACTCTGTCTAATCAATCATTATGATTTAGTCACTCAAAGAGTTAACTATATCTGGGATATACTTATTAAATATATTTAATTTTAAACCAAAACTATTTTTTATTAAGATTTTAGTGCCATGAATAACCATATAGCAAAAATTAGGTTGGTATAAGAATTCTGAAAATATTTTTTTTTAAAAATAAATCTTTATTGCTCAGATTATTACAATTGTTTCTCCTTTTTCTCCCCCATAGCTCCCTTCCACCTGATTCCCACCCCACCCTCTGCCCTCCCTCTCTCCCCCCACTATTGTCCTCATCCCTAGGTTATACAATTTTAATCCAGTCTCTGCACCCCACACCCCTTTCACCCTGATAATTATCCACTCCCTTTCTTTGCCCCTAATTCTATTATATTCACCAGTTTATTCTATTCCTGAGATTTTTAATTCACTTGACCTTCTTCCTCTTCTTAAGTAATACCTTTCAGCATTTCATATAATACTGGTTTGGTGGTGATGAACTCCTTTAGCTTTTTCTTATCTGTGAAGCTCTTTATCTGCCCTTCAATTCTGAATGATAACTTTGCTGGATACAGTAATCTTGGTTGTAGGTTCTCGCTATTCATCACTTTGAATATTTCTTGCCACTCCCTTCTGGCCTGCATGGTTTCTTTTGAGAAATCAGCTGATAGTCGTATGGGTGCTCCCTTATAGGTAACCAACTGCTTTTCTCTTGCTGCTTGTAAGATCCTCTTTTTGTCTTTTACCCTTGGCATATTGATGATGATGTGTCGAGAAGAATTTTTCTTTGGATTCCTCTTGTTTGGGGTTCTGTAGGCTTCCTGTACTTGTAAGTCTATTTCTTTCACCAGGTGAGGAAAGTTTTCTGATATTATTTCTTCAAATATGTTTTCAGTATTTTGCACTCCCTCTTCTTCTGGCACCCCCATAATTCTGATGTTGGTGCGCTTGCAGTTGTCCCAGAGGCTCCTTACACTATCTTCAACTTTCTGGATCCTCTTTTCTTTTTCCTTCTCCAGCGGAGTGTCTTTTGGCTCTTTGACCTGATTCTTGTGTTCTTCCATTCTGCTGTTGGATCTCTGCATAATATTTTCCAATTTAGTCAGTTTATCTATACTTTTTAGTTGGGTCTCATGAAATTTATCGAGCTTTTCTAGGATATTGTTGCATACCCTTAGAACCGTAGTTCTGAACTCTATATCCTCCATCTCTTTTGTTTGAGATCTATTTCCTTGTCTCGGCATTATCACTATTTTTCAGAGTTGGTAGGATGGCTTTGTGTGTTTGGTGTCCTATATAGCACAGTGGGTCAGCCTCCTCAGTTACCTGAGGTAGACACTTTTGGTGATCCCCTTTGTGGACTGCGTGCACAGCCTTGTTGTAGCTAAGTCTCTATTGTTGTGAATTGACCTTCAGGCCAATTGGATGTGGGTATCAGCTGTGTCTACTCTGGGATAACTTCTGTATTGGAGACAGTCTTATAGGATCAGACTTGAAAAACTGCAGAAGCCTCTGCTCAGCTTGGATGGGGCGGAGTCTCAGGGCTGAACTGACAGTCTTGGCTTCTGCCCTGCCCTTGTGCGCTCGCCTGAGTTTCCGCCTGACCGGCCCAGTTTCCCCAAGCAAGAGCGTGGGTGCCCCAGGGGCTCACCCAGACTTGGGCAGGTCTCTGTAGTCTGGAGCTTCTGACTTCTTCCGCCACAGAGAGGCCGCCACCTTGTACAGAGGGGCAGGGGCAGTCTCCATGGCCAGACCTGGAGCTTCTGACTCCTTCCGCTACAGAGAGGCCGCCACCTTGTACATAGAGGCAGCGGCAGCCTCAGTGGTCAGACCTGGAGCTTCTGGCTCCTTCCGCTCCGGAGGGGCAGGCGGCGGTCAGACCTCAGCGCATACTTGCTCGCGCGCGAGTCTGTAGACCCTGCCGGCTGCGGCTCCGGTCCCCGGTCTCCCAGTCTCTGAGTCTCTGAGTCTCTGGGTGCCTTTCTCTGCAGTCCAGACTCCACCCGTATGAGCCTGGGACCACGGAATTTCAGCCGGGGTTGGGTTCAGTACAGTCGGAAAGGGTTCCGTGCAATCGGGGATTCCTCCCCTCCCACCGCCAGGCAGGTATTCGGCGGCCGCGTGCGCGAGCGTCTCCCTACCTCAGTGCTTTTCGGCTCCCAGTCCGATCCGTGAGCCTCTCTCTTTCTTTCTAGTTGTAGCTATTCCACTCCGCCAGCTTTCCTGACGTTTTGGTGAAGTCCTTTTTTATTTTAGTTGTTTTTTTAATTAAATTGTTGATGAGGCGGCAGCTTAGGAGACTGCCTAGGCCGCCATCTTGGATGTTCCTGAAAATATTTTAAGGTGAAAACTTTCATTTGATTTGTTTATAAATTTGTTTTTTATTATAAGATGACATAATAGAAAAAGAATGTTGAATATTATTTGTTTTTAGGAATTAGAATAGATACATTTGAATTAGCTCTGGAAAATGGAACAATCATCAGTTGTACCATAATATTCAATCTAGATAGTAGCTGAGGAATATAGTAAATAATCTCAAAATTGTTTTAATAAAATCTAAAGATTAGAATGATTCATAAATTCATGAGCCATTAAAACGTTAGTGCTAAGAATATAGTATTAAAACCAGTATACGAAGAATCACATACTTATCACATAATATTTTTAGTTCTTTCTCTTCTTTCTCTATGCAATTTCTCCAGAAACTACCTAGTTGCATGACTTAAGGTACCAGCTATATGTACTGATCATTTCCAAATACACATCACTTCCAGTGTGTGTTTATACCCTGAACCCTCCTCTGAGCTTTAATCTTCCATGAATTACTGTCTATAAGGCATCTCCATCTTGATGTTTTATGCAAACTACGAAACTAACATTTTTAAAATGAATTAGTCTTTTTCCTAACTCTGCTCTGGCTTTTATTTTATTTGTTTGACAGTTGCTTACATTCATTAGCCAGGACTGTGTTACATGGCCACCCCTATTTGGCAGACGGCTGCCACAAGAGAGGTTGGTAATTGGGATTGTGCAGGCAGCCAATACTGTGTCTCAACTACTTACAGGCTATGTTGCTTTTGGAAATAATTTACTTTCTTTTGCACCACAGTTTTCTTATCTGTGAATTGAAATAGTGTCTGCAAGTGATAGGTGTTTTGTAAATGTTAACTGTCTTTCTGTCACCTCTTGCTGAATAGTCATTAACCCTAAAATGCAGTGCCTTAAAATAATAATTTGTTATTTTTAATGATTGTACTAATAGTGGCTGGTGGGGATTGATTGCTAAAGAAGATTTAGGGCCCAAAATGCTTAGCTGCAGAAAAAAAATACAAATAGTAGCAGCATTAAAGTAAGAATATTCTTTACAATCAAAGGCTACAAGGATTCCAGGAGTGAGCTCTAATTGTCTTCCTTTTCTAATCTAATCAAATCAGGAACCACTGACTCATGCATGGACATATTTTGTACTTCAGAACCAGGAACTATGTAAAATGGAGTCTTGGCAGGGTTTCTTATCTCCTGCTAGTCACTTAGGAATATCCTATTACATAACCAGCACCAGCAGTGAGCCCTGCAGGAGTTCCACCGAGGCCAGGTACAAATCATCAGCCTCATTGCTCTCAGTGAATGATATGCATGCTCTGATACAAACCTCTCTGAAACTCAGGGGAGCCCTAATGCAAAGCAAGACTGTTCATTGATAGTTTCATAACTTGACCAGGGATCAGCACCTTCTAGATATTTTAGCAAAACAGTTCACATCAATTCCAGACCTAGTGGAATTAACCTTCACAGCACAGCCATTCTCTGGGTTCAGTAGATTCAGGTAGTTTTCTGATCCACATGGTATCAGCTGGGGTCACTCATGTGACTGCATTCCAGAGTGTCCAAGACACTTTCATTCACATGTGTGGCACCTTAGCTGATTGGCTAAAATAGCTATAAAGACTGGAAGCTGGCTGGGCCTTGCTTTCCTCCCAGGGAGTTGGACTTGTGTGGAGGCTCAAGGCTCTATGAGTATAAATGGGAACATGTCATGCCCTGTAAGGCTTAGGTTTAGAAGGGCCACTATGTAACCTACACTGTATTTTCTGTGTCAAAATAAGTCATAAGACCAGCCCAAATTCAAAGGGAAGGAATAGGAATAAGGCATGGATTTACAAGAATAGGAGGAATTTTTGGTGGCTTTCTTTGTAGACTATTCTTCATGATTATTATTCATAATTATTATTCACCACCACAATTATTCTTTAGTCAAAGAAAACAAGAAGGTATTATATGTCTGGACTTCCAAAATAGCCTCCTTTAGCTGGTATCCCCAATCCTATTTCCATTTCTTTTCCTTCCAAATCCACAACCTTGGTGTATTGGGACGATGTTCTAACCAGCTGAAATACCTGGCCAGGACAGAAATAACCAGTGTGGTGGTTAGACATCTGAGATCAAGATGTTGGCATCACCCTATTTACATAATAGCTTTATCAATTTTATCTTAATAAGGTGATGTCAACAAGAAAGCCAGTTCACATTACAGTACTTTTGAAAAGTCCAGAAATATCAATTACTCTGGAAGGTAGCAGATGGGACTGAAAAACATCAGGATTGGTGATAATCTGGCTGAGAAGCAGAGTCTCTTGTAGTATGGCATTTTCCCATCCCCACTGTAGGACAAGATGTGAGGTCTTTTGGTTGAGAAATTAAATGAGAGAATCATTGGACTTGGGGACACTGATATAGAAGAAGAAATAAGTGATGTAACAAACATGGAGGGTATTTCTAGACTTCAGATTGGTGTTTCTAAATACCATTCACCACTAAAAGAATCATAGCTCCTTAAAGAAAGGGCTGATTTCAGGTCTAGAGCAGGAATTGATTATGATGCACTTGAAGCATCTTTTTATACCAGAGAGCAGAAAAGGTATGAAAGACTACTAAGGTCATGTAAAAAGGATTCAGAAGTTCATTCAAACAGGTTCTCAATTATCAAAATGGGACAATTTCAGCATCAGTGAGTAATATTATAAAATATTGAGATAATTCAAATATATTAAATTCCAAGAGTCAAAAATTGAAATTTAAAAAATTTATTGATTAGTGTTGTAAGGTGTAAGAATCCAACTTTGAAACTGGTAAATAAGAGAGAAGGAAAAACCTTATGCTTTTCCTAAGTGAACTGAGCCTTAGGGTTACTAAGTAGATGCTGAAAGAAGTGTTATTTTAGCCAGTAAATGAGAAAGAATTTTAGAATTATATCATCATTTTGGAACTCTTAATGAATTACTAGATATATTCAGTAATCATCTATGACTGTTAGCACTGTAAAATGAGAATCAGCTATTATATGTGCCTCCTGGTAGCAGTATGCAGCATCACCTGTGAGGTAATATTGCCCCCTTTCCCTGAAGAAAATTGAATTAGAACTTGATCAAGTATTCATAGTTTATAGGAAATATGAGGGATGGACACATAGATAGTTGATTAGGAAAATAAAAAGTCTGGGAAACTCTAAAGAAATTCCACAAAAAACTTAGCTTCCTCACCAAATAAATTAAAAGGAAAGAAATGATGGAGAAAAAACTTATAGATTACCAGAGGCTTAAAAACATTTCATCATTTGTAAGAATGAACTTTAACAGGACTTTGATTGAAATAAATATATAACATTCCTATGTCTTTATATTTCTATATTATTACAGCTATGTTTAATATATACCAATTTATGGGGCAGTCACAAAATTTGAACTCTGAATAATAAAGAGTCAAATCATTATTGATTTTTTTTAAAGGTAGAAAAATGGTTTTATGGTTATGTTAAAATGGTTTCATGGTATAATCATTATTTTTTGGTAATACATTCTGAAGTATTTATTGATGAAATTATATGATATTTTGGATTTGCCTCCTACATTGGTTGAATGAGTGGAGAAATACTGACCCTGTGTAATGGGTATATAGGAATTTTTATACTATTCTGCTGGGAACCAATTCCAACATGTAATAATTACAAGAGTTTCATCAAAAGGTTGGTGAAGCTTGAGGGGGCTCAACAAGACTGAGCCACATATGTAGTTTACCTGTTGGAATGGCTAAAAAGCATCTCCCTCAAATCTGAATAGGATAATCTGTCAGACAGCTCAGGGCTTCTTAATCTGCATGCTATTGCCTCTTGTTGGCCAAGCACCTAAAAAGCTGGAGGCTATTCCCCAAACTGACAATGCTTCAGTAAACCCTACCCTGTGAAGCCCTACCCTTTGAAGTATATTATCGCCACCATGCCTTAGGACAAATTTTGTTAATAAATAGCATGGGGTCCTGAGTCAAAGGGTAGTCTTTACCTCCTTTACCTGAAGCTTCTCTGACCCACTGCCTTTCAAAATTATGTTTTGTCCTTGGACTTCTTATTGAATCTACACGCAGCTCCTTTCTCCAGATTGCTGACCCCTTTATAATGCTGGGACAAGAACCCCGGCATATTCTTTATTTTTCTGTATATGCTTTTAATTTTTCATCATTTAAAAATAAGACAAGAAGAAAATGGGGAGTTTAAATAAAAGTTTACTAGTATATACAGAATGGGGAGAGAGTTCTAGGTATCTTTCCTACTCATCTAAACTGTCAACCAACGTGAGAAAAGACTGATATGTGGGGGATGGCCAATACCAAGGTGAGCTGTGATTCTATCACAGCATAATGAAGTCAATAGGTCTTAAGTAGAATCTTTCCTGAAATTTGAGGGAACAATGGAAGTTATACAATCAGTGAAAAGTTATTGCACTTGGATGAAGCCCAGTGCTGTAAGTTTTAAACTGGTTTAGGCTGCAAGACTGATTGCATATTAGAAACAACCAGGAAGCTTTGGAAAACATTTCTTTTTAAAATTTTAATAATGCCCAGACCTAATTTCCATTAGCTTTCATTTAAATTAAATTAAATGAGACACTATTCTATTATTTTTTATTTATTTGTTGTTAGTACTCACCTGATGATATTTTCCCCATTGATTTGTAAAGAGAGTGGAAGGGAGATGGGAAAGACAGAGAGAAACATTAATGTGAGAGAGACTAATCGAATGGTTCCCTTCCAAACAAGCCTAGGATTGAGCCTTCAACTGAAGTATGTGATCTTGACTGGAATCGAACACAGGACCCTCCAGTCCACAGCTGACACTCTATCCATTGAGCAAAACTGGCCAGGGTGAGACACTATTATTTTGAAAAGCTCTCCAGATGATTCTCTTATACAGAACCATTAATCTAGTGTGAGTTTTTTTTAAAGCCCATGCTTACTTTGCAAATAATAAGCATTTTAATAGTTCCAACATTTTAAAAGATGTTTTACTGATTTTAGAGAGAGAGGAAGGGAGAGGGAGAGATAGAAAGATTAACTGGCTGCCTCCTGAAGGACCCCTACTGCAGAGCACATGAAACTCAGGCATGTGCTCTGATGGAGAATTAAACCGACAACCTTTCAGTGCACAGTATGACACCCAACCAACTGAGCCACATTGACCAGGATGTCATTTTTGATTTTATGAAAAAAAAAGTTCCCCTAGACTATATTCACTTATATCATTATTTACACTTAATTTCCCCCTAGAATCTATTAGTAATGACCACTTATACAACTGTTAAAAACAGTAGAAAAGTAATCACAGCATGTCAGTAGTTGGTTATTTTTAACATACCTGCCTATATAGGGAGACAATAGATATAGCATATATGTAACAATCAAGAAAATAGGTTAACATTGTATATTTGAAGTTATGCTCTATCCATATTTCTACATTTGATACTTATTTTATAAAACACAAAATTATGCAGAAGTTTCTTTTCTCCTTAACTTTCTACATGTTCAGATACAAACAATCTCACATTCAATAGCCAAAGTGCATCTTTTCTATCGGCCACCAAATAATGGCATGGGTTTGGTTGAGACACGATAACATGGACCTTTGCATGAATTTTTACAATCTATTTATAAAAAGAAGTACTTCTGTATAAGAATTTCTCCTGAAGAACTCTTTTCAAATTATTGCTGCTTTTAAAATGTGTGCTTTAAGAGATTTTACTGAATTAGGAATGGCTAACGCTCCTATTCGGATACACATTATTTCCCAAAGGAACATATCTCTAAATTCTAAAGATATAGCAATGAACAAAACAAAAAGAAAAATAACTGCCTTCAAGCTCACAACATGGAAGAAAATTGTATTCTATATAATAAAAGCCTAGGTGGTACGATGCCCTTATGCGACATCATCACAAGATGGCCACCATAAGATGGCCAGCAGGGAAGGGCAGTAGGGGGGATCAGGCCAGCAGGGGAGCAGTTAGACATCAATCAGGCCGGCAGGGGAGCAGTTAGGGGATGATGTTGTTGGCAGGCAGAAGCTGTTAGGGGTAATAAGGCAGGCAGGCAGGCGAGCAGTTAGGAGCCAGCAGTCCCAATTGTGAGAGGGATGTCTGACTGCTGGTTTAGGCCCAATCCCTGGGGGTCCCAAGGGGTCCCAGATTGGAGCTGATGCAGGCTGGGCTGAGGGACATTCCTCAAATGAAGGTCATGCACAAATTTCATGCACTGGGCCTCTAGTTTTAAATTATAAAAAATGGCTAGGTTAATAAATAGGAGAGGGGACAGGGCTTGTTTGGAGAAGGCAATGACATTTTAGATTGGACTGATAAGGACACATTGAGAAGTTGACCTTGAGAAGTGACTAGAATGAAATGGAGTGAACCCTGGAATTATCCAAGATAATGACAAGTGCACAGGTCCTAAGGGAGATAAATGCTGGGTATTCTTGAGAACTGAATAGGGAGAGTAGTAGGAGATGAGGTTAGAGTGACAATTGTATGCCTGGGGATGAAATTCATATCATACTAAGGACCTTGGTTTATGCTCCAAGTCAGATTGGAAATCATGGGATGGGTTAAGAAGGGGGGGGTGGTACAATCTGACTTAGTACTGATTGATTACTAGCTACTGTTTTGAAAATACTCTGAAAGTACACAAGGGTAGAAGCAGGGTGGGCAGTTAGGAAGATTTCATGATAATCTAGGTAAGAGATGGCGCATGGATCAGAGTGGTTTTTGTGGAGGTGGAAAAGAGTGGTTGGATTTGGACATATTATAGATAGAGTTGACAGGATTTGCTGATAGAATTTCATTATATAAGCTAAGTATTCAATTCATAAATAAAGAATTTGAATCTAACTTTTTATAATAGGAAAGATACTATTTTAAGGTAAAATATTTGATGATGAATAATAGAACTTTTTTACATATATCTAAACTGTATTACTAAGATAATACAAACTCAATTCCAGTGTTTACTGATTAAGTTTTTATTTATTGTAAAATATCTAGTAAAAAGCTTAATATCTTGCATCTTCTAACATTTCTAGTTAAAATAAAACATATTCTGACATTTATTTGTTGATACAGAGCAGTCTATTGATTAACAAAGATTTGGAATAAAGTAAAATATTTTCTTAGAACTGGTTGTATACATTAAATGGAAAAAAATTTGGAGCCACTTTTATTTATTGTAATGTTTAATCCTGTGAAGAGCTGGATATTTTTTTTTTTTGAGCTATATCAGTAGAGGGCAGTAAAGTTTCAAGTAGTGTGTTTTTAGGTTCCTAGGAAGCTTTGATACAGAAAATGTCTTTCTTTTTTTCTGTGTGTGTGTATGTGTGTTTTCTCTTAAGAAGTTTGTCCTGGCTTTCCTTTTAATGAAGTGCTACAGTAATATCATATAGAAATTTGCTTAAAAACCCTGCAGCTTTGGTTCAGATGTTTAGCTAACTGTTCCCTTAGGTGCTATAAATGCTTTCTTAATGAGGACATGTTTTTTTCTTTTTGTAATGATTTAGGGAGTACCAGGGCCTGGAAAATATGACATTAAAGGTCAATTTGAGAAGACTGAATGTATGACAGTAAATGTAAATGATGCATCACATGGTTTTCTTTCTCAATCTCAGGTAATGGTCTATAATCATTTTCATAAGT
This sequence comes from Vespertilio murinus, assembly GCA_963924515.1. NCBI lineage: Eukaryota > Metazoa > Chordata > Mammalia > Chiroptera > Vespertilionidae > Vespertilio > Vespertilio murinus. Next base: position 61,329,198 of record OZ004704.1, on the reverse strand, counting down.
TGAGTATAATACGCATAATGTGAAGTCAGCAACAAATCTAATGATGTTCAGGGAGATTATAAAAAGGGAAGTGATATTTAAGCAAATTGGAAACACACAAGGCCTGAGCAAATTATATTACCAAAAGATGTGGGTAAAATGAAATGAAATAACATGATAACATTAGCAATAATATGCAAAGATGAATATTTGAATTGAAACCATCTATTAAACATCTTCTATTATGCAAATCTGCATATGTGATCATTCAGTTTGGCTTATAAGAGTTTTTAGTCTGAGTTTTTAAATATACTTTGCCAAGGAAGGCAGGCAGTGCTAACGTGAAATCTGTGAGGACATGCATTTCTTTCAGAGAAGGTTCTGAAGGCTCTCTCTGGAGCCAGGCCATAGGTCATGTCAACAACTGCCACTGCTGCCTTTGTTAATGATGTTGCAGTCTATTTCACAGTAATCAACTCCCATTCTGCAAGGTATATACTAAAGAGACTTGAATGTATTAAGATATTTCTAAGGCAAGAACATTACAGTACTAGCGAATCTTTATAATGTAGAAGCTTGTAGATCAATGTTGTTGCAGCATTTAACCAACGGTCCTAGGCACAGCTGATTATCTTATTTAACTTGGGAACATTATTAACCTTCAGATGACTGTAGGTGACCGCTTTGGCTTCATTGTACTTAAGAGGCACCTCCTTGGAGATAAGTAGAGAGATTGCAGGTATATTTTAGAGATATGATTAACATTTTATTTTATTTTATTTAAAGAAAATCTTTGTTTTTGAAGGCATTACATATGTAACCCTTCCCTCCATGGACTCCTTCTAGCCCACCCCTGGCCCCTCATCCCAGGCCTTCACCACCCTATTGTTTATGTCCATGGGTTATGCATGCAAGTTCTTTGATTGATCTCTACCCACCTCTGTCTTTCTTCTGAGATTCAACAGTCTGTTCCATTCTTCTATGTCTCTCAATCTGTATTTTAATGGGTTAGATGCTGTGATGAAGAATCAAGGATAAATACCAGGCTTCTACCTTAAGCAACTTGATGGTACTTAAGGCAACTACAAAAAATGAATGTGTGGGAATAGGGCATTATGCATGTATGTACCTTTGATTTAAAAAAAAACACATATTTTTAAAAATTAATTTCAGAGAGAAAGGGAGAGGGAAATAGAAACATCAATGATATAAGAGAACTATTGATTGGTTGCTTCCTGCATGCCCCATACTGGGGATCAAGTCCACAATCTGGGCATGTGCCCAGACCAGGAATCCAACCCTGACCTTCTGGTTCATGGGTTGATGCTCACCTGCTGAGCCACATTGGCCAGGCTCATTGTATTTCAATGTATACTCTAAACTACATTGAAGGGGGAAAAAAGAAAGAATATCCAGGTAACCACAGTATTTGACTACACCAGTCTTGGCTAGTGTGAAATGGGCATATAACTTTTCACCAAATGGTTGTGTGTGTGTGTGTGTGTGTGTGTGTGTGTGTGTGTGTGTGTATGAGAGAAAGAAAGAGAGAAGAAATGGACAAATAAACATAGAGAAGAAGATAGAAACAGAGATGTTACTGGCTTTTGTGTTCTTATCTTCTTGGAGGAAAGATTTCAATCAAGAGACAAAGTGTAGGAAAAAAAGCAAGAATGTATTGACTGCAGCAAAAATATACTTAGGAGAGTGAAACAAAGAAGAGCACAGAAGAAGCCACAGGAGAGCCTAGGCTGGGCTTCTTTGGCTCACTGGGAAGTCATGGAAAGGGGTCCTTGGAGACTCAGGGGGTTAGCCTAGGAAGAGCCTCTGCAAGTCTAATGGGATCACTTAGTGATTAGGGGGCATGCGCCTATAGGGGAAGAGGAGGAGAATGGCACTGGTATACTCTCTGGAGGAAAAGTGCCCTGGGACATTAGTTTTCAGGGGGTTCTAAAGGCTGGGCATTTAGGGGCGGTCTTAGGAGAGACTCAACAGAACATTTATCGGCTTTATGCTGATGTACCAAAGTGAGGTTCAGTCTTTTAATTTCTCTGTTCTTGGGTGTGGTTGGCAAATGGCACTAATTAAATTTCTGCATGTCTCTCTGAATATGGTGATTTAAGCTATTTACCCTCTGACGAGGGAGAAGTGCAAGCCACTCCCTCTTAAGTGTCTCTGGTTTAGGGAAGACAGGATTTACTAGGTAGCTGCAAACTGCTGTTTTACTATGTGTCTTAGTTTCCTTATTCTGCTTGTCTGGATTTTTCCTAGCTTCTTACTATTCTATAACATTACAGAGATAGTGGGTAAACAAAAAATAACATCACAGAGATAGTGGTAAACAAAAAATAGCAAATTACAATGGTATGCATATAATGGTATCTTCTAGAATCTCATATTGAGATGATTTCCTTTAAAAAGTCTACCTGGCATAGTAAAGTACATAATGCATCGCCATATTAATATATAGATGACTTTACTAAAAGCCATATATTTTATGTTTAATAGGTACTAGATCTTAATTCATCTATATTTTCTTCACTTCATTAGGAAACAAATTAAGCTCTAGATATTGTATTATTGAGAAGGAAGCATTTAACTCACGAAGTATCAAAAGGTACTGTAGTTTCTCATTGGCATATTTTCCCATTCTTTACTAGAGATTTGTACCCATGAAATCAATCACCCCTGCTCCTGGTACATATAATGAAATTCGAACTGCTTTCAAGCCCTTGAAAAAACCACCAAATTCGAAAAGTACCCCATTTGGTCAAAGTGCTACTCGATTTCCACAGGGCAACAAGACAGAGGGAATACCAGGTTAGCAATTAGTCCATGTATTAATACTGTTTAGCTTTATGTAACTTAATATTCTTAACAAGATGGATACACCAGAGAGTAGTCTTTTTTGTTGTTCTGTGGCTGGTGTTATCATTTTAAATCTACAATGCTTTTTAAAACACTAAATATACACTAAGCACAGATAGATAAAAATAACATAATTTTTCAGTTCAACATGTCACACATCTTATTTGTAATTTTCTATTATTTTCCTTTATATGGTGAATTTCCTAGTTTTCTCTTGGTGGATATATATAACATCAGCTAAGTGGTCACTGTCAGTAATATAACTTCAATTACTCAGTTTTGTTAAAATTCTATTTTGGGGATGTGCAATCACATATTCTAGTATTTGTTGTGGGTATTCTAGTATACAGAGCTAAGATTATAACACCAAAATAACATGTAATGGTGAACATACAGTCATCTGTTGCTGCATAACAAACTTAGTGGCTTAAAATAAAAAGACTGTTTTATTATATCTATGTCCTGTGGTGTAGCTGGACAGAAGAACTCAGACGGTGCTCATTCAGGGTGGGTGCACAGCTCCAGCACTTTAGTCCCTTAACATGGTAGCTCAAGGCACCACTGGCCTTGCAGGATGTTGCAAGGCCTCCTATAACATACCCTCAGAAACCCCAGGACACCACTTCCGTCACATTCTGTAAGTCAACCAAGACACTTAGGGCAGTGCATATTGAACAGAAGGATATGAAGCTTCATCTCTCAGTGACAGAGTTAGCAAAGAATTTGTGGCTATCTTTAACCTATTTCAGAGTACCTTCTGGCCACAACATATTTATATTTTTCCCACATGCATTCTCAAGGCCACCAGAGTCTCATGAATTATGGTGTAATCTTGAAATCCAGGATCTTGTTATTTGAGTCAGATATGGTGCAAGTGAGGATTCGTGGGCATGGTATTTCAGATCTGCTTCTTGGACTCCTCTCTATCAGAAGAGCTGTGAACTAAATAAAGGTGCAAGATAGGAGCTCCTCTCATTGAACACATAGTAGTGGGAGGGAGATAGGATAATCATAATTGACACTCCTATTCAAAAAGGAGGGAAAATTGGAGGCCCAGCGCAGTCATAGGCTTATATTAGTTAGAAATCCAACCAGGTGTATGCTGCCATTTCCTTGATTAGGTCTCAGTGGATTTCAAAATTATTGTCCATAGTCTTTTGATATACTTCTTGGTTTCATCCTTTGAATCATCCTTTCTTTCTATAAGAAATAGGTAATGTTTGCAGCTGGAGCTTTCTTAGCCTACTTTCTGCACATAATTGCTTTTTTCCTGAACATTACCAGTGGAGAAATTTGGAAGATGGCAGGAATGAAACATATGAGCATTTAGATTTTCTGAGAGTTGGCGCAACAAATTTTGGTAGGCTTTTGGGGACTAGATTTTAGAATTGAAATACTTAAAAGATTGGGAAGAATTTATGGGCAGTTTTCTTGAGAAAAACATTATATATATTAACGAAATGACAGAGGATTTGACCATATGGAATGATTTGACCACATTTAATCCAGAAGGAATCTAAAGTACTATCTAGCCATGTGCTACTCGAAGTGTCCATTTGTCAACTGTTTTCTGCCTATAGTAAGAAAGGAGATGTACCAGAATGTAAGTCAACAATTTTCCCATGGAAAAAGAATATTTACAAAATTCTTAGTTAAATATTCAATTTACAATTAGTTGTAAGCTCATTTTATTATAGATTGCTCTTGAATAGGAGGCAGTCCATAGACCACATTTTGAATAAAGCTGAAGTCAATTCCTAATATCTTGAGATAAGAACTTGAAGCCCAGAAAAACAAAAGAGATTAAGTGATTTCATACCTAGTTAGTTACAGAGCCAATTTTATAGAATCCAGGTAACATGAGTATAATGAAGTCAACTCTTCTTTCAAGTGTATCATATTTTATGCTTATTTCTTCTCACTGGAATTGATTTAAAAATACTGAAGTATAAAACACATACAAGTAAGTATTTTTTAAAAAAAATACATTTTTATTGATTTCAGAGAGGAAGTGAGAGGGAAAGATATAAACATCAATGATGAGAGAGAACCATTAATTGGCTGCTTCCTTCACGCTCCACACTAGGGATCACGTCTGCATCCTAAGCATGTACCCTGACCAGGAATTGAACCATTACTTTCTGGTTCATAGGTTGATGCTCAACCAATGACCCACACCAGATGGGCTACAAATAAGTATTTCTTATCTGTGGTTGAGAATACACCTATGTGAGAGACCGACTTATATAAAGATTTTCATCTGTGTGGGTGTCGGTGTCCTTAATCCTGCATTGGGTCAACTGTATTTGTTTCAAATATTTGAATGTTTTGATAAAAACTTTTTCAGTGACATGTAAGTTATTTGTATTATTTGAATTAAAAAAAAGAGAAATTTTATTCTCTCAGATTGCCACTGTAGAAAATACCCCTGGTTATAATATGCACTAGAAGCTAAAAGGCAAAGCATTAAAATGACTGCTGTGATAGGAAGATTAGATAATAGGTAATTTTCCCCCCAAATTGATTTTAATGTTGCTACATCAACTTTTCAATACTTTTTGCCATCAAGAACGTCTTTCTTTCTTCCTTTCTTCTTTGAGGAGTTACAATTTACATAATAAAATAACTCATTTTAAGTGTACAGTTTGATGAGTTTTGGTAAATGTATATAGTCAAGTAACTATTACTGCAATCAAGGTTTGAAACATTTCCATAATTCAAGTTCTCTCATGCCCCTGTGCAGTTAATCTCCATTCCCACTTCTGGTCCCAGGCAATCGTTTTGGTCATTATGATGTTGCATTTTTTGAAATTTTATATAAATAGAATCATCTAAAATTGAGGATTTACATCTGTCTTCTTTCACTTAGTATGATTTTTTTGAGGCTCATTTGTGTTGATGCATTTATCTTTCCCTTTTTATTGCTGAGTAGTTTTCCATTGTTTGGGTATAGCATATTTTGTTTACTATTAAAAGCATGTTTATTCTTATACATTATGTTTTTCACAATCTTAGGTCCTGGGACTTATAATATCCTAAACGATACTGTCATTGACAAGTCTAGCAAAACGTGCTTAAAGAAACAAAGCAAAAGTGCATTTGGATCTTCTGCTCCTCGGACATTCTTCTGGAAGAAGAAAGTAAATTTTATTACTCCTGGGCCTGCTACTTATCAGGTAACATGTGAATGCCAAAATAACATTTCTTATATCTAATTAATACCAATAATTTAGGGTTAAAAATTACATGTGGTATAAATGAGTCATCGTTTTAAGTCATATGATTATTATTGAAATTATTATATAGTGAATTATGATATAAAAATAATAGTGAATTTTCCCTAACCAGTTTGGCTCAGTGGATAGAGCATTGGCCCAAGGACTTAAGGGTCCCAAGTTCAATTCTAGTCAAGAGCACTTACTTTGCTCCATCCCCAGATTGATGGCAGAAGGCAATCAATCAATGTGTCTCACATAGATCAATGTTTCTCTCTCTCTCTGTCTCTCCCCCTCTCTTCCACTCTCTCTAAAAATCAATGGAACAATATCTTTGGGTGAGGGAGAACCCAAGATGGCGACATAGGTAAACACACCTACACTGCTGCCATGCATAACAATTTCAAAACTACAACTAAAAGACAAAACACCTATCACCCAGAGCCATAGGAGGGCTGGCTGAATGGAAAGAGAGGAGAGCATTCAGTGCACAAATGCTGAAAAACTGAGGTACGGGGGTGCGCTATACAGGCTGGCGGCGGATCCCGGCTGGCGGCAGGCGTTAGTTCTTCAACACAAAGGGAAGATGCTCGAGACCCAAACTCCTATGGGGAGAAGTTGGACTGTCTGCCATTGGGTTGGAAAGTGAGGCTGGCTTGCTTGCAGAGCTGCATGGATGAATAATTGTTTGCTGTGCTAGGGCGTGAGACTCGGGATGTGGTTGGAGAGGCAGAGATGGCTCACTGCCAGCCATCTCTGTTTGCCATGCCCTAGCCTAGTGATGCCCTGAGATTCTGCCCTGCACAATCTACAAACACACCCAAGATCCAAGCAGCGGCTTTTGCATATGAATGGCCTTCACTATCGCTGCTAACTTGCAAACCAGTTCAGACAGCTCCATAATCTACAAATGCCAAGCAGAAAGGAGAGGACTGTAGTTTGTGCTCTAGCTCTTGCAAGGTGACCTCAGACAGTAGCTGACCTGCACCCCATTGGAGATCCAGAAGCCAGTGTACCTAGTGGTCAGTGTTAGACACCATATTTCAACCCCTCACATCCATAAGTGATACATTCTAGAGGCAGACTCAGTGAACACCAAAGCCCCACTGAAACAAGTCCTGTACCATAAGCGTGTCTCCAGCGCAGCAGTTCTCCCATTATAAACATAGTGGGTCCCCACAGCCAATTGGCCTGGAGGACAATTCCTCCCAGGGTACCAACAGCAATCAAGGCTTGACTACACTAAGACTTTCCACTCAACCCACAAAGGGGTGTATCAAGACCATCCACCTTTGGTGATTGGGAAGGCTGAGCTACTGGCCCCTATGGGTCACCTACCACACAAAGCCACTCCATCAACACACGGAAGCAGCCAGAATGCACAGAAACATGTCACGAATGAAAGAAATGGAGGAAAGCAAACTATAGAACGACATGGAGTTCAGGACCATATTTATAAGGTTACTCAAGAATCTTCTAAAAACCGCTGAGAAACTTGATGAGACCTTCAAGGACCTTAATGAGAATGCCAAAAAAATAATGGAAAAGGACCAGTCAGAAATTAAGCATACACTGTCTGAAATAAAGAATTTAAAGAAACTCAACTGTAGATCAACATGCCCCAAGAATAAACCAAATATCTCAAATATGAGGAAAAAAAACACCCAATAAGAAAAGCAAAAAGAAAAGGGGATCTGAAAATATGAAGATAGTGTAAGGAGCCACTGGGACAACTTTAAGCATACCAACATCTGAATTTTTGGGGTGCCAGAAAAAGAGAGAGAGAAAAATATTGAAAACCTATTAGAAGAAATAATAACAGAAAACTTTTCCCACCTGGTAAAAGAAATAGACTTACAAGTTCAGGAAGCACACAGGTCCCCAAACAAGTGGACTCCAAAGAGGACCATACCAAGGCACATCATAATTAAAATGCCAAGGGCAAAAGAAGAGAGAATCTTACAAGCAGCAAGAGAAAAACAGTTTCCTACAAGAGAGTACCCATATGAATGTCAGCTGACTTCTCAACAGAAACTATGCAGGCCAGAAGGGAGTGGCAAGAAATATTCAAAGTGATGAACACCAAGAACCTACAATCAAGATTACCTAGCAAAGCTATCATTCAGAATTGAATGTCAGACAAAGAGCTTCACAGAGAAGAAAAAGTTAAAGGAGTTCACCACTACCAAACCAGGATTACATGAAATGCTGAAGGATAGTGTTTAAGAAGAGGAAGAAGAAGAAAAAGGTAAAATGAAAATTATGAACAACAAAAAGACATCAAATACATACCTACCAACAAGTGAATCTAAAAATCAAGTGAATAAAAAGTCTGAAGAACAGAATGGACTGGTGAATATAATGGAATCAGGGACATAGAAAGGGAGTGGACTGACAATTCTCAGGGGGAAAGGAGTGTGAGGGGTGTGGGAAGAGATTGGACAAAAGTCTTACACCTATGGATGAAGGCAGTAGTGGGGGGTAAGGGCATGGGGTGGGGTGAGAAATCGGGTGGGGGGGTTATGGAGGGGATAAAAAGAGGAACACCTGTAATAATTTTGAACAATAAAGATTTATTTTAAAAAATATCTTCAGGTGAAAAAGAATACTTGTTAATTTGGTTCACAGCTATGTTTGTAAATTTTTAAAACAATTTATCTTATTCTGTATCTCTTTGAGGATCTTATATGTATTTTTTTAAATGCTTATCTTCATTTTGAGATTATTCTATCTGGTTCTTACATTTTATATCAACCGGTCATTGTTTTGTATCTTATGGGGGGAATTAAAAGAGAGAAAATATTGTTGAAAGTGATATGAAGATGATTAATCAAAACCTTAATGCATTACTTAAGTGTTTGATGCCAATATGACTGCATATACAACCCTGCATGTGGTATAATAATGGCATTCATACCATTAAAACCTCTTTGTAATAAATTTCTGACTAATGAAACATGACATTTAAAAATTGACTTCAAATATCTAATTATCTTACTTAGATGCATATATTCATGAAGAGTAAAACTTTGTTTCAGTATATTTAAATGTTTAAAAATTCATATATCTTTTCAAGATTACCTCCACTGATGCAGGTTGCCATGCTAGGTTCATTTGCACAAATCTGATCTCCCTGATTTGGTTAATACACATATTTTGAACATTCAGAATGTTAAATTTTTGAGTATTTTCATCATTATTTTATAAAAGTACAAACAAATGGTCCTTCTGTTGGCATTTTTTAAAGGATAAGCAATAGTTTCATTGTTTATTACATATATGGGGGAAAGACACTTTTCCATCACATAAATTTAAAATTATTTATTAAATAACATTATATTAGTGTTATGATTGCAAGTGCACAGGGAACAAATATGGCAACTCTAACAAGTTCATATAAGTTAAAATGACATTGGTAGAATAATGAGAAAAAAAAGAGTAGAAAGAGAGAAGACCAGAGATGTGAGAAGAAATATAAGAGATAATGGGAAAGATAAAGTGAGATAATGGGAAGAGGTCTCATGTTGAAAAGTTTGAGGAGGTACAGAGTATCCTCTATAAAAAAACTATAGCAGAAGCATGTAGGAAAAATTGCTACTATAGTAAGGAACTGCCGATTCTCAGGTGCAGAAGCAATACAAGGAAGAAATCTATTTTCCTTTTTTAATTTATATTTTATTATTATTATTGTTTAAAGTATTACATATAGTAGTACATATATTTATATATCTCATTTTTTTTTATCTTCCCCCAGCCTCCCCCACCCTCTGTCGCATGCCTTGCACAAACCCTTGAGCACCTCTCAATTTCTGAGCCCAACAGAAAGCCATCTCTCAAAGCACAAGTTTAGAGCCCATGTACCAAAGGTTCACAGGTTCCATTCCCAGTCAAGGGCACATACTTTGGTTGCAGGTTCCCCAGTAGGGTGCATGGGGGAGACACCTAATCAATGTGTTTCTTCCACATCAATGTTTCTCTCTCCCCCTTCTCCTTTCCTTCCACTCTCTCTAGAAGTTCATGGAAAAATATACTTAAGTGAGGATTAAAAAATAAAAGATTAAGAAAATGAAATCAATAATCAATAAAAATCAACCTAATAGCAATGCTGTTAATTAAATATGTGAGAAAGTGGTCTAAAGTGAAATTACGATTTTTAAAAAGGCATTTTTGAATAATGATATACATAAAAGGCTTTTTCAAGATTGAGAACAAAATTATTAAGCTCTATTTTATGCCTTTTTTTTGTTAATATGTTTTTATTGATTTCAGATAGAGACAAAGAGAGGGAGAGAGGTAGAAACAACAATGATGAGAACCATCGATCAGCTGCCTCCTGCACATCCCATGCTGGGGATCAAGCCCGCAACCCAGTCATGTGCCCTGACCAGGAATCAGACCATGCCTACCTGGATCATATGTCAGTACTTAACCACTGAACCATGCTGGCCTGGCCCTATCTTTTTTATCAGAAGTAACTTTCCTGCTGAAAAAAAAAATCATATTTTGATTCATAATAATAGATTTCAAAACACTTGAAAATAATTGTCAGATATAATCAGGCTGTTTCAAATAAAGTAAAATCTGCAGTTGCTCATGAGTTCTACCTCATGATACTGAGAGAGCTGGCACCTAAAATACTATGCCCATTAATGATATTTTAATGCATTAAGGAGAATTCTATAGGTATCTCAAAGTGATGATGGGTCATTCCTTCACATACACACATAAAAAGTGATCACATGCTGATTCATTAAAAAAATTACATTTTTAATTAATTGAAATATTTGAGTTTAGTCTATTTTTGTAATGGAAGTAAGCTTGAAATCAATAATTAGAAAAAAGCCAATTGCATGGAAATTAAACACCACTCCTCTAAACATAATGAATGTCTAAATTTCTGAAAGCTCTGCTACTCATTTTATTTATTTTAAATAAATTTTTATTGGCTTCAGAGAGGAAAGGAGAGATAGAAACATCAATGATGAGAGAGAATCAATGATAGTCTGCTTCCTACACACCCAACATTGGGGATCAAGCCTGCAATCTGGGCATGTGCCCTGACCGGGAATCAAACCATGACGTGGTTCATAGGTCAACGCTCAACCACTGAGCCATGCTGGCCAGACTATCTGTGTACTATTTTAATCTTCCCTCTTCTCTGCCTTCAAAGAGAGAATCTTTAAATAGGCAAGAGAAAAACAGTTACCTACAAGGGAGCCCCCAATACCATTGTCAGCTGATTTCTCAACAGAAACTACCGTGTTTTCCCGAAAATAAGACATCCTCCGAAAATAAGACCTACTTACAGGTTTCCTTCTGAGTGAAATATAAGGCATCCCCCTGAAAATAAGGCCCCCAGGCTCTCAGAATGAAAATTAATTTACCGTAAACTGGTCTCTAGGGCCGCCCCGACTGGCTTCTAGCAACCAGTGACATTCCACGGAGTCCTGACCTCACTATTGTGTGAATGGAGAGAAATCAGCATGGAAACTTTGTGAAACCTAAACTGCAAGAAGTTGTGACTTGGGTGAAGAATTCATGGGAGAAAATCACTGACAGTTGCATTGCAAATGCACTGCGAGTAGGCTACCTTGACAAGAAGTGCTCATTTAAAGACAGTGCTATTGCTAAACATGAGAGATCTGGTCCACTGATTCTGAAAGAAATGGAGTCACAAGAAATTCACCAGGAAATTCAGGAATTGGATTGTTATGATGATGTTCCAGAAGATGATGACATGATTGTCATTGAATAAATGAGTAAATTCTTGATACTGTAGGGTTCACAGTTTGTCTGGTTTGTGTTGACAACTACCATACTACCGTACCGTATACAGGTAATAAATTTCCTTTATTTTCATTTAACAATAAATGTGTACCGTATTCTTCTTCATGGAAAAATAAGACATCCCCTGAAAATAAGATCTAGCGCATCTTTGGGAGCAAAAATTAATAAAAGACACTGTCTTATTTTCGGGGAAACAGGGTATGCAGGCCAGAAGGGAGTGGCAGGAAATATTCAAAGTGCTGAATTGCAAGAATCTACAACCAAGATTACTCTATGCTGCAAAGCTGTCATTCAGAATTGAAGGTCAGATAAAGAGCTTCATAGATACGAAAAAGCTAAAGGAGTTTATCATCACCAAAATAGTATTATATGAAATGCTGAAAGTTATTCTTTATAAGAAGAAGAAAAAGAAGAAAAAGATAAAAATTATGAACAACAAATAGATATCAACAAGCGAATCTAAAAATCAAGCGAATAAAAAATCTGATTAACAGAATAAACTGGAAAATATAATAGAATCAGGGATATAGAAATGGAGTGGACTGACAATTCTCAAGGGGAAAAGCGTGTTGGGGGTTCTGAAAGACTATACAAAAATCATACACCTATGGATGAGGACAATGGTGAGGGGTAAGGGCATGGGGTGGCGTGGGAACCAGGTGGAGGAGAGGTATGGGGGAAAAAAGAGGAACAACTGTAATAATCTGAACAATAAAGATTTAAAAAAAAACTATAGGTGGTGTTTTTTTTTCTTGTTAGCAAGTATTTGGGAATATTCACTTCAGATAAATAATTTTAAATAAATGATTATCTTGTAGATTTAGATCTAGATCTCATAATTATGAATTTTGGAGATTTTATTTTTGGTACCTGTTCTGAATGTACAGCTTTGATTTGAGCTTGAACATTTTCAGGATTTGCATTTATAATTTTGTTATTTTTGATTAAAAGAACACTCAAAATCAGGAAGCAACCTAAAAATTATATTATTATAAATGTTAAAATATGTATTCAACTTGCTCATTTAAATTTGCTTATTAAAATTAAAATATTCACACTTAAACTCAAATTTAGCATTAGATTGTATAGAAAAATTTGTTTTTTACGTACGCACTAGAAATTTTAAAATTTGTAATCCATTGATTCTGATATTTGTTACATTTGAAAACATGATAATACCCTTATATTGAATGAGGACACTTATTATTTAGTCCATCATATGTAAGTGTATGGTGGTGTATTAATGTCCCTTGGGGATTACCTGTTATCATGCATTGTAATCAATTGAGAGTAAAACAACACTCCCAACATTACACCATCAAAGAGAAAAAGCTGTTCTATAGTTCAAAGACACTGTAGATCATTTATGTCTACAGCCCATCCTCTTCCTTGACTTTAGATATATGTCCAACTGCCTGTCTGATATCTTCACTTGAATTTCAAATTGGTATTTTTAATTTTAATGCATCAAAACCCAATTAAGTCTTTTTTTAAAAAATAAATCTTTATTGTTCATATTATTACAATTGTTTCTGTCCCTCCCACCCCCCATAGCTCCCCTCCACCTGGTCCCCACTCTACCCTCTGCCCTTACCTCCCCTGCTCTCCTCCCCCTCCCCCGCTGTCCTCATCCATAGGTATATGATTTTTGTTCAGTCTCTTGCTGGACCCCCCCCCTCCAGACACCCCTTTCCCTCTGAGAATTATCAGTCCCCTCCCATTCTATGCCCCTGATTATATTATATTTACAAGTTTATTCTGTTCCTCAGATTTTTAATTCAGTTGACTTAGATTTACTTGTTGATTGATACGTATTTGTTGTTTATAATTTTTATCTTTACTTTTTTCTTCTTTTTCCTCTTTTTAAAGAACACCTTTTAGCATTTCATATAATTCTGATTTAGTGGTGATGAACTCCTTTAGCTTTTTCTTATCTGTGAAACGTTTTATCTGCCCTTCAATTCTGAATGATAGCTTTGCTGCATAGAGTAATCTTAGTTGTAGATTCTTGCTATTCAGCACTTTGAATATTTCTTGCCACTCCCACCTGGCCTTCATAGCTTCTGTTGAGAAATCAGCTGATAATCGTATGGATGCTCCCTGGTATGTTACTGTTTTTCTCTTGCTGCTTATAAGATTCTCTCTCTGTCTTTTGCTCTTGGCATTTTAATTATGATGTGTCTTCGTGTGGTCCTCTTTGGATTCCTTTTGTTTGGGGTTCTCTGTGCTTTCTGGACTTGTAAGTCTATTTCTTTCACCAGGTCGGGGAAGTTTTCTATCATTATTTCTTCAAATAAGTTCTCAGTATCTTGCTCTTCCTTTTTCTGGAAGGAACATAATTCGGGTGTTGGTATGCTTGAAGTTGTCCCAAAAGCTTCTTATGCTATCTTCATATTTTTTGGATTCTTTTTTGCTTTTCCAGGTATATGTTTTTTGCTTCTTTGTATTACAAACCTTTGACTTGATTATTGCTATCCTCTAGTCTGCTGTTGGGTCTCTGTTTAATATTTTTTATTTCATTCACTGTATGTTTAATTTCTAGTTGGTTTAATTTCTTTTTCATATCCTCCAGGGTTTCATTAAATTTATCGACCTTTTCTAGGAAATTCTTGAAAAACCTTATAACCGTGATTTTGAACTGTATGTCCAGTCTTTTGTTCTCCTCCATTTCTTTTGTTTGAGATCTCTTTCCTTTTCTTGGCATTTTTGCTGCTTCTGAAAAACCAGCTGTGTGGAGCCTGGGCGGGTTTGTAGAATGTGTGGGGCTGGGCCTCAGGGCGGGGTGGGATCTTAGGATATCACTAGGCTGGGACATGGCAAACAGCAATGGCTGCCATCAGCCCTCTCTGCCTTTCAGTGTTTCAAAGTCTCCGCACTCCAGTGCAGTAAACAGTGATTGCTACGCACACCTCTGCAAAAAAGTCACCCTCACTTTCGGACCTGTTGGCTGAAAGACCAGCTTCTCCCCGTAAGCGTCTGGGTCCCCTGTGTGACCCCAGAAACTGGATTTCAAAGTGATTAGGAGCTTGTTTCCCTTCTGGTTGAAAAAAGCTGCGCACCCAGTCGCCTGCCACCAGCCCGATTTTTGTGCCTCTGTACTTAGGCTTTTCAGCTTTTCAGTGCTTGTGCTCCTTTCTCTTTCAGCCAGCTTTCCCGTGGTTTTGGGTGGTAGAAGTTTTGTCCTTTAATTGTAGTTTTGAAATTGTTGTGTGAGGCGGCAGATTAGTTGCTCACTTATGCCGCCATCTTGGTTCCCCCCCAATTAAGTCTTATCACATTTTTATTTCCTTCAATTTTTTATTTCATTTAATTCCAAATGAATAGCATATAAATTTTGTAAATCACAACTCAGATTAATTTAGGCAAACAATGTTTTTGAAGGTGGAAAACTTTGAGCTGGTTCTTAAAGTTAATTTTGTGGATTGAGAAAGATTTAAAAAAAAGACACATTTGTTAACTTCCAGGATAACTATTTAGCCTCTTTTATTTCTCATTTCTGTTTCTGTCATGACAGTCTGTATTTTCTTTGAAACTTAAGTTGCACAAATTCTCTTCAGGATAAAGCTCATTTTGAACATGATTGTAAAGTATCTTTTGTGTTGTCAGTATTCTTAGAATGTACATATCACTGTGGATTTATTTTGCTAAAAGAGTTATTTATTAGAAACTATTAGCTCCTTTAATCTTTTTTATTTTTTATTTTTTTTTAAATTTTATTTTATTAAGGTATTATCTATGTACATAGTTTACCATTGCCCCCCTCTCCACCTCCCATTTATGCCCTCCCTCCCCAGAGTTCTGTGTTCATTGGTTGTACTTATGTTCATGCATACCAGTCCCTCGGTTGTTCTCCTATCTCCCCCCAGGTCTCCTTCCCCTCCCCGCTGTCATTTGCCAATCCGCTTGTTTTATGGTGACCATCTTAGGACCCCATGAATAGAATCCGCTCCTCATTTGGCAGTCTGCTTGTTTTATGGTGACTATCTCAGGACCATATAAATAGAGTCCGCTCCTCCTCTGGTTTACACCGCCCCTTCCCCTGGGTCCCACTGCTTCCCCTGGGACACACGGCTCGCCCGGGGCACACTGCACCTTGGGACACTCAGCTCACCCGGGGCACATGGCCCCCTGGGACACTCGGCTCACCCGGGGCACTCAGTCCCCTGGGACACTCGGCTCACCCGGGGCACTCGGCCCCCTGGGACACTCGGCTCACCCGGGACACCCTTCCCCTTTAGGGGGGTACGGCTTACCCGGGGCACACGGCCCCCTGGGACACTCGGCTCACCCAGGGCACTCAGTCCCCTGGGACACTCGGCTCACCCGGGGCACTCGGCCCCCTGGGACACTCGGCTCACCCGGGGCACTCAGTCCCCTGGGACACTCGGCTCACCCGGGGCACTCGGCCCCCTGGGACACTTGGCTCACCCGGAACACCCTTCCCCTTTAGGGGGTTACGGCTTACCCGGGGCACTCGGCCCCCTGGGACACTCGGCTCACCCGGGGCACTCAGTCCCCTGGGACACTCGGCTCACCCGGGGCACTCGGCCCCCTGAGCTCCTTTAATCTTTATCATAAAGATGTCCCTTTTCTCTTTAGAATTATATTATTACATCTTTATTACAAATAGATTTCTCCTTTGGTATGTTCCCACAAGTCTCTAAGACTCTTTTAAGATCTATTTCTCTCTTTTCTGATTTGATAATTTCTTTGATCTTTAAGTTTAATGATTCTTTGTCATCTTCATTATGCCATTTAGCTCATCTGGTGAAGTTTAAAATAATTGTCATTTGTATTTTCTATTCTGAAATTGTCATATTTTGGTATATTGTAGATTCTTACTAAGGGTTTCTAATATTCCATCCCATATAATAAAAGCATAGTATGCAAATTGTCCCCTCAACTGGGAGTTCTTCAGGGAGTTCGACCTGGGGACTGGGCTGGCCAGGGGAAGGAAGGGAGTTACCGAGCCAGCATTTGGCAGCTGCTAGGGACCCTACCAGTACACCAATTTTGTGCACTGGGCCTCTAGTGTTGAATAAATGAGCATATGAGTGTCTGAGCAAGGGAGTGAATGGACACATGGGTGGACTCCTCCTGTAGTCTCTGCCCAGTCTTTCTGGGCATTCTAAACCCGACACCCTTCAGTCCACAGGCTGACGCTCTATCCACTGAGCCAAACTGGTTTCAGCTAATTGGTCACTCTTTTGCAGAATATCAGCTTCAATCCCTATATGGTGTCCTCTTTTTCTATCACACTTTAGAGGTAGAGTTCTCTATCTCCTGAGAAAAATCTGTTTTCCTCTTCCATTTGCTGGCATTTCTCTATCCTCTGTGAAAGTTTGTTTCCTTCTTTTTCCCCATACCCTGTGGCTTTTCCTTATCTTCTGTGAATGGATGTCTTCCTCTCCCTGTCTTCAGTGGCACCCATTTATTTATTTATTTGTTTGTTTGTTTGTTTGTGAATATATGCCTTTTGGCAGCTTAAAGTCCTCACCTATGCACTCCTCCCCCATAGATTCTTTTTATTCCTGAACCTGTCTGTTTTATCCCTGACTCCTTTCAGTATGTTGTGAAATTGTGGTTTCTACATAAATCTGTTTTAGCAGTCAGTCAACTTATTTGGGTTTAGAGCACACATATCCTAAACTGTTTTTGTGTTCAAATGTCAATTTAGTCTTTAAAATCTTTGCACATTTATTCTGTTCTGTTCTGGTTTTATGCAACCTAGCAACCAATTTGAAACCTGGACAGTATTCCACATGATATTTCAGTTCTCAGAGCTTTTGCTTTGTTGATTTTGGTTTAACCCATGACCCACGTGGGGATATACCAGGACTTTATACAGAGATTTAAACAATCCCTTTCTTCAGTTCATTATTTTCTAGTCATGTCCTGCCCTCTAGGCTCTGCAGCACCAGGTGGGGAGAAGTATCACTTAGATCAGTGTTTCCCAAAGTGTGGTACGCGTACCCCCAGGGGTATGGGAAGAGTTTGGTGGGGGTACGCGTAGCACCGGAGTTTGGTGGGGATATGCACTGCACCGTGCTTAGCTACACCTAGTAATTCTACATTCTCATGAGTCAAGTCAAGACAGTGACTTGTGAGGCGTGAGATGGTCCGGTGTGCAAATAAATGTTATTTGTAATATAACTTTTATTTATATTTTATTATGAATAATTTTATTTTTTGCTTATTATTATTTTGTGTACGTACCCCCCAAAATAAAAAATAAATATATTTTGATTGTTATTAAAATACATCCTTTTTTTTGATGAGGGGTACTCAGCGTTATGAAAATTATAGAAGGGGTACACATATGTCAAAAGTTTGGGAAACACAATCTCAAGAACATCTGGGGTGGGGGGAAAGGGGAGGACTGGCAGGGTATAGATTCTTTTGTGGTGTTTCTGTTGAGGAGAGCAAATGTAGTCAAAAGTCCTACAGGAATTTATTTTTCCTGGTTCTTTGGCTAGTTAAAATAGGTTTTCCCTAAGGCTTTTTTTTTTTTTTTTTTTTTCTGTGTCAACTGGCATTTCCAGGGTGTGGGTTACTCTTGTATTTAGGCTAGGATATATAGGAGAAAAAAAAAGTTAGGAATAAATTGCCCCAGGTCTTCCTTTGAGTCCTGAGGTGCTTAGTCTACTTTATTTTCTCTACCCTTCAGGATCTTCTGATTACTGTATTTGATCCAAAGTTTTACTGTATGTAGTAATTTTCAGGATCAGAGTGAAATGTGCTTGTTTTAATTTGTCCAGAACTTAAAGCCTACTATTTAATTTTCTATCATCTATCTATCTATCTATCTATCTATCTATCTATCTATCTATCTATCTATCATCATCTATCTATCTTTCTATCATCTATTATTAAATATATTTTTATTGATTTTAGAGAGGAAGAGAGAGGGACAGAGATGGAAACATCAGTGATGAGAGAGAATCATTGATCGGCTACCTACTGCACACCCCAAACTGGGGATCAAGCCTGCAATTTGGGCATGTGCCCTGACTGGGAATTAAAATATAACCTCCTGGTTCATAGGTCGATGCTTAACTAATGAGCCATGCTACCTGGCAAAATTCCCACTTTTTAGACAGCTGCTTTCTGTATTCTGTCTATGGTTTTCAGTTGGGCTGTATTTACTCAATCTTAACTAGAGCTACAATTCCAGTGCTAAGATACAAGTAACTTTAGAAAAAAAATTATTTTCAGATTATTTTTTCTAGTATTTAGAAGTGCATTGTGCATATTTATCTTTATATTCAGTGGTCTTGCTTAATTCACTTATTCATTCTAATAATTCATATGTAGTTTATTTCAGATAATTTGCATATAAAACTGTATAATATATGGAAAATTACTTTGTAATCCCTATGCATTTTGTGATGATAATGATGATGATGATTACCATGCTTTAGTGTGCTGACACTGACACCTGGAGAATGTTGAATAAAAGTGGTGAGAATGAACATTTTTATTTTGGTTCTGGGATAATATTTTAGTATTTCCCTATATTGTAAATATGAAAAGTAATTGAAATAATTTTATTTAAATCTAGCTTGCTAAGAGCTTATATTAGGAATATGTATTGAATATTAATATTTTACATCTATTTGGGTATTCGTGATTTTTTCTTTATTATATTTATGTAGTAAATTACATTGATTGCTTTCTTAATAACTCATTTTTTGCACATAATTGAGTAACATCACATCTGTTTTGATATATATCCTTTTATATGCTACAGTACCTCTTTTGCTAATATTTTATTAGGGACTTTGTTTCTGTGTTTAGGGGATAGATTGGTCTTTAATTTTCTTTTTAGCAATTTCATTGTCATATTTTGATATCATGGTTATGATCAGCTAATAACTTAATTTGATGTGTTGCCTTTTTTTCCTTGTTTTCTGGAAGCATTTGTGTAAGTTTTGTGATTTTCCCTTAAATGTTTCTTTAATTCACTGGTGAAACCCATGATATAATTTTTTAAAGATAGTTTTTAATAACAGATTTAATTCTTTTATTCTATTTAAGGAATCTTTTTATATATTTTTATGCCAGTTTTTTTTA
This sequence comes from Vespertilio murinus, assembly GCA_963924515.1. Lineage (NCBI taxonomy): Eukaryota > Metazoa > Chordata > Mammalia > Chiroptera > Vespertilionidae > Vespertilio > Vespertilio murinus. The sequence goes on along the minus strand of OZ004704.1, from coordinate 61,309,279 downwards.
TTTTATCTAAATTTCAAATATATTTGCATAGTTGTTCATATATCCTCTATTATTTCTAAATATCCCTAGAATATATAATTGATGTCTACTTTTTTATTCCTTACATGTTTGTTTAATCTCTTTTGTTGATGAGTCTTACTAGTGTATAATTTTTATCAATTTTTACAAATTATCATTTTATGGCTTTTTAAAATTTTCTATTCTACATTTATTGTTCTTGCTGTCTTTTTTATTTTTTCACTTTTTTGAGGTTTAATTTGCTTTTCTTTTTCTAGATTCTTAATTTGATGTTTAGATATTTGATTTTGAATACTCTTTTTCACTATAAATTTCACTTTAAACCATATGTTAGCTGCATTCCACACATTTTGAATATCATATTTTCATTATTATTTACTTTAAAATATTTTATAATTTGTACTGTAATTTGTTCTTTGACCCCAGGGATTTTTATAATTGCACTAGAGGCTCAATGCATGAATTCATGCAAATTGTTACAAGTAGATCATAGATGGAAAGAAAATACTTGTTTGGGAGTCTGTAAGGTGATTGCTAATCTTATTTACTTAAAAATTCTTTTAGAATCAGCTTCCATTTATTGTATGTTGAATAGGTTTATAAATTAGGTACACTGAAGAGATTTTTATGTAATTTTAGAAGCATCTTTGTGTGTGTGTGTGTGTGTGTGTGTGTGTGTGTGTGAATTTCCATAGCTCTTGAGATACTTGGAAGTCTGAGGTAGGCCCAAAATTTTTAAAATAGAAGCTCTTCAGAGAAAACAGATTTATGTAATAATATACTACCCTTAAATGGAAAAAGAATGGGTAAGAGAAGACTATTGTTTATAAAAAAGTTATTGTCTTCTTGAACACCTCAAGTGAATTAAAATCCAAACTGGTACTCATATGTAAAGCAGAACTAGTTAAATTTCATAGTGTTTTCAATGAGTTATTACAAGTTTTCTTTTAAAAAATGTACTTTTTATTGATTTCAGAGAGGAAAGGAAGAGAGAGAGAAACATCAGTGATGAGAGAGAATCATTGATTGGCTGCCTCCTGTATGCCTCCTACCGGGGAATCCAGCCCATAACATGGGCATGTGGCCCTTGACTGGAATTGAACTGGAGATGCTTTAGTCCGTAGTCCGATGCTTTATCCACTGAGTCAAACCAGCTAGGGCACACGAAGTTTTCTTGAGATATGTTGGATTATTATTAAAATAACTTATTTTTCCTTATTTCTAAATAGTTTGCCAACTATTTGCTTGAATTGTTTTGGCACCTGCAGAGGGAAGATTTAAGTTTTATCAGATCAAGGATTTATTTATTTATTTATTTATTGACTGTCCTAAATTGTTTATTAGGTAAGAATTTTAAAAACATTACTTAGATTAGCAGTAATGGTGAAGCAGGAGAGTATTACACCTTCCCCAACCTGCACAGTGAGAACCACTAATGGTGTGGTGGAACTTGTGATCCTTCCCAAGGCCACGGCTCTTGAGGCCCGCAGATGTCAGCCCTCATGTCTCTCTGTTCTTGTGGACTGGTTTGGTGATGCACTGGGTGTCAGGATTTCTTCTGATAGCTTTATGGAATGGATTAATGAGGATAACCTCAAAGAATTAGTACAAGGATTTATTTTTAATGTCAAAATCAAATTCCAAATTATTTCTTCTCTGTATTATAGGATTTATTCCTCCTGTCTACTGTATCATTGGTGTTGTTCATTTCACTTATATATACCATACTTAAGCAAACTTAATTATATTGTTTTTATTATTTTGAGCAAAGTTTTATCTATTAGATCAGTTAAGAATAGGAAAAATAAAGTTTTTATTTTATTTTCACTTATTCTTTCTTTGAGGATCTTTCTTTCTTTTTTAATTTATTGTTTAAAGATTTACATATGTCTCCTTCCCCCCCCCCCCCCGGCTTGACCCTACCCCCATCTCCTGCCATTCCCATGCTGGCAAGTCCCCACCATACCAGCGTCCATTGGTTATGCTAATAAGTCCTTTGGTTGCTCTCTAACTATCCATCCCCTGCCATTTGTCTCTGGATCTATTCTTGTTCATTAAATTATGTTGATCATTTGCAAATATGCAGTGGGCTTTTTTGTCTTATTGATGGTTTCTTTTGTTGTAAAGAAGCTTTTTATTTTAACGTAGTCCCAGGTTTTTTTTCCCCCTCCTTAGTCTCCATTGCTCTAAGAGCTTTGTCAGTACAGATATTGCTATGACGTTATGTCTGCTATTTTGATGCCTATGGAGTCTTATAGGATTTTTATGGTTTCTATCTTACATTCAAGTCCTTTAGCCATTTTGAGTTTAATTTGGTGATCTAGTTTTATTATTTTGCATGTATCTGACCAAATTTCCCAGGACTACTTATTGGAGAAACTGTCTTGACTCCATTGTATCCTCTTGCCTCCTTTGTCAAATATTAATTGAGAATAATGGCTTGGGGTTGATTTCTCTGTTCTAGGTTCTGTTCCATTGGTTTATATGTCTGTTCTTGTGCCAGTACCAGACAGTTTTGAGAACAGTGGCTTGGTAATATAGATTAATATCTAGTATTGTGATCCCATCAACTTTGTTCTTTCTTAGTATTGCTGTGGCTAGTTGGAGTTGTTGTTTTTAAATTCCAGATGAATTTTTGGAGAGGTTGTTCAAGATCTTTGAAGTATGCCATTGGTATTTTAATGGGTGTTGCATTAAATATGTAGATTGCTTTTGGTAGTATGGGCATTTTAATGATGTTGATTCTACCAATTTATGAACATGGTATGTTCTTCTATTTGTTTATATTCTTCCTCTATCTCTTCTTTCAATTTCCTATAGTTTTTCAAGTACAGGTCTTTTGTTATGTTTATTTCTAGGTATCTTAAGTTTTTTAATGCAGTGGTAAATGGGATTTTTTTTTTCATTTCTCTTTCTGTGAGTTCATTATTGGTGTATAAAAAGGCCATAAATTTCTGGGTGTTAATTTTGTATCTTGCTACATTGCCAAATTTATTAGGGCTAGTAGTTTTTTTATGGAGTCTTTGGGGTTTTCTATATATAGTATCATGTCATCTGTGAATAAGGACAGTTTTACTTCTTTTCCAACTTGGATACCTTTTACTACTTCTTCTTGCCTGATTGCTATAGCTATCAGCATCCTTATGACCATTGCTCTGAATTCTTTCTCTGACATATTTCTTGCCTCTATTTTGTTTACTTTCTTTTCTGGTGATTCCTTCTTTTCTTTCATATGGGGGCTGTTTCTTTGTCTCCTCATGTTCACTCCTTTCAGAATGTGTAGTTATGTAGCTCTGTCTCTCTTTTGTTAACTCTCCCAGTGGACCTTTCTGTCCATGCATTGTCTCACCAGCTGTGTTTAATTCGCCAATTCCAGTTGGATGTTATTTGATTCAGTTGTTCTTTCTATCTGCTCTGTGAGAAGGTGCAGGTCCCATCCGTGTATTCAGTGCCATGTTGTCTCCCCCTGGACAAACATTTTAGGTGCCTGCGGCAAAGGAGGCTGGAGTCTCAGTGTTCATAGGTTCCAAGCTGAGGCAGCTGGTCCCTGGATGATGTGGTTGTAGGACCCTGTACGGTATCCAAGATCTCCTCAGTTGATGGTAAGGATGGGCTTTGGATCACAGCGGCTCTCCTCTCAAGATGGTGTGGTCTCTGCCCTTCCTTTCTTTATGTAGATGATATGCCTAGGTCAGTGGTCAGCAAACTCATAACTCAACAGAGCCAAATATCAACAGTACAATGATTGAAATTTCTTTTGAGAGCCAAAGTTTTTAAACTTGAACTTCTTTTAATGTCACTTCTTTAAAATAGACTTGCCCAGGCCGTGGTATTTTGTGGAAGAGCCACATTCAAGGGGCCAAAGAGCTGCATGTGGCTCGTGAGCCATGGTTTGCCGACCACTGGCCTAGGTGGTGTGTGTGTGTGTGTGTGTGTGTGTGTGTGTGTGTGTGTAAGCATTTACCATGCTTAGTGTTCTCTGAACTTCCTAGACCTGTGGTTTAGTGTCTGACATTGATTTTGAGGAATTTTTCAGTCTTTATTATTTTAAATATTTCTTCAGCTCCTTTCTCTGTTTATTTATTTATTTTTTTAATATTCCCATGATACATACATTCGATCTTTTGTAGTTTCCCCAGAGTCTTGGATATTCTGTTTTGTTTTTTTAGTCTTTATACTTTTCATTTTGTGAGGATTCTGTTGCTATATCCTCTAACTCAGATATATATATATATATATATATATATATATATATATATATATAGCCTTGTATAGTCTACCAGTAAGCTCTTCAGAGTAATTTCTGTTGCAGTGTGTTTTGTTGCTATAATTTATGTTTGTTTTTTTCATAGGATTTTCATCTTCCTGATTAAATTGCATAGCTGTTCTTAGGCTATTTATTTCATCCATTAGAGCCTTTAGCATACTGATAATTATTGTTTTAAATTCCTGGTCTAATAATATATAACATTTCCTGCCATGTCTGGTTCTGATGTTTGTTTTATTCTTTAAATTGTGTATGTGTCTTGTCTTTTGATATTGCTTGTTACTTTTCTTTACATACAACACTGTGTACTGGGTTAAGGGAACTGCTGGAAATAGGCCATAGTCATGTGGTGGTGAGATGTGGAGGGGAGGGGAAGCATTCTATATCCCTATGATCAGCCCTCAGTAGTTTAGTGACCTATGCCTCTGGGCTGTGAATTTCACAGGTTTTTCTCATATTTCTCTCTTTCCTTAGGAGGGACAAGATGGTAGAGTGGGCTGGAATTGGCTATTTCCTTTCCTCAGGTCAGTGAGGCTCTGATAATACCTCAGAAGATTAGGCTATTGAGTAGTTTCACCTGAATGCAGGTCTTGTTAAGAAGAACAGAGTGCTCTGGCATGTTTTAAAATGTTTCCCCCTATCCCCTTTGGGAAGCCCAAGGGGATTTTTATCGGCTGTTTACTATGGGAATCTGCTGCAGCTCTTAAATCACAACACTGTGGGGGCCCTTCTGTGACTTGGTCCCCCTGGAGTTTTTAGCTCTCAGAGTTGTCTGCGCTAACATATTTTACTCTTATATGTATTTAAATTACTCACGATTTCCCAATTTTATCAATCCTATTTTATCTTATTTCTACTCTAATCTTAATACACTGGGATCTTGTTCAGTTATGTTTTGGGACATTTTTGTTCTTTTGGAGATAAACTAACAATCCTTGCCTTCTCATAATCTTCTTTCTTTAGCTCTACATGGATGATATATTTTCCAATAAAATTCTCATTAGCTATCTCACCTTTCCTGATCTCCCCTTTTACAGTCCTAATACTCCCAAGCCTTTGGATTCCTCTTATTTACAGATCTTTGCTCTCCTTTTATATTAGAAAAGCAATTTAAAACTTTGCACTTTTTATTAAATAAGTAGTTCCTGTAAGGGAAATTGATTTCATGTAAAAGAAGTAGCATCAAAAGTTTTGCTAAAATGAATGAATGATTAAACAAAATAACAAGTTCTTAACCTACAATGACAAAAAAGCAGATCAGTGGCTGTCCATAGATGAAGACAGTGAGCAGGGATTAAAATGGCACAATAAAACTTTTGGGGTGATGGGTATATTATTGTCTTCAGTATTGTGGTGGTTTCATAAGTGTATGCATATGTCAAAATTATCAAGTAGTATATTTTAAATATGCAAAGTTTTTATATGTTAATTATATCTCAGTAAAGTTGTGAAAGTAAAAAAGAATATCACCTTTATATGAGGTGCATTTTTTCTATCATTGAAATCATTCCTTTTTATTACCTTGTTTTCCTCCTCTGTTTGATTGCCTAAGGAAGGCATGTCTTTCTCAAAATCCTTCAGATACCTTTCTCCTGGGAATCTACCATCCTCTTCTAAAATGAAAAAGATATTTTGCTATCTAAGCCTGTAAACTCTAAGTTTTTCCTTAAACATATAAAGTAGTGTTTTTTTCCAAATTGTTGATGAGGTGGCAATTTAGGAGATTACCTAGGCCGCCATCTTGTTTTGGTCTCTATATGACATTTTTGCTGATGTATGAGGACAATATTTTTCCATCTGTACTGTTTCTAATTTCTGTCTTTTCTAGTTACTATTTTGCTATCCCAATTCCACCCCCCCCCCTTTTTTAAAATTAATTTTAGAGAGAAAGGAAAGAAGGAAGGAAAGAGCCAGTTAGAAATATTGATGAGAGCAACAACATCATTGATGGAGTCCTTAACTCCAGTATTTTCCCTGACCAGACCAGTAATCAAACCTATGACTTCTTGGTGCATGGGATGATATTCAAACTCTGAGCCACGCCAGCCCAGCACCCCTCCCCCCTTTAATTATAGCTACAGAAATAGAGGTTCTGAATGCATCTGAAGCCATTGAAACAAATGCCAAAGATCTTTCATGAAAACATTTTATCTAAATGCTGCTGTAGCCTAGTTCACAAATTTTCCCTTTTTTTTCTGGGTTATTTTCAAACTAAGAGACCATAGGAATATCTTTGCAGAAAGTAAGCACATGCAAACTCTTTTGAAATATTATTTAAATAGTAATAATGACAAGCAAAAATGATATTTTATGCATTTTATTAATTATTTTATCTTCTCAAAGTTTTTAAAAACTTTTTTGTTGTTGTTAATTCCCATCCAAGTATATTTTTCCATTGATTTTTAGAGAGAGTGGAAAGGAGGGGGAGAGACACAGAGAAAAAAAACATTGATGTGAGACACATCAATTGGTTGCCTCCCACACTCTGGGGAGGGGATCAAGTAAACCCAGGACCCTTCAGTTTTCTGGACAATGAATGCTCTGTGCACTGAGCCAAACTGGCTAGGGCTTTAAAAACTTTAAAAAAATATTTTAAAACTTACATGCAGTAAGATATTCTTAACTTTTAAATTGTGTGTGATGATTAGTCTGGGAATGATGTTCAAAGGAAGTAAAGCATTTCCCTAAACTGTAGAGAACAAAGGAGGCAGCATGTAATTTAATGATAAATATCTCTGAGGACTTTCTAATTACCTTTTAATATGGTGCTCATATTTAGAAAATTAATTTATCCATTTTTATGGTCCTTGTTCAAATTTGGAGATATGTTTTTAAGACATCATTGCTTAATTATAACAGAAGAATTAACAAAGTAGATTTTAAAAATCTGAATTTAAGCATTTCACTAGGGTTTAAGACCTTTTCTAGACTTTTGATTTGCTGTATGCAAAAGTAAAAAAAAAATCACCTTTTAAACATTTGCCAACAATTTCCTAATGTGCATTGTAAATACACGATTACATCTGTTTCTTTATATGAGTCTCACAGTGCACACTTAGGGAGCTTTCTTTCTACTGGTATCCAATTGATTTAATTATACAAGTTCTACTAATGTGCTAATTGGAAGACAGACGTTTTAGCATTCGCTTGAGATTAGATTACATTCATGGAATCATAATTATTTTGATGGCTTGCCATAGTGAAATAGATGAACTGTGTTACCAGTTAAATTTTTAATTAAGTTAACTTTTTACTTTCATTCCTATGTGGTTTATTTATTTTGCATATAAGGTTGTTTTTCATAGTGCCCTTTGTTTTATTTTTTCAGTTGTCACTTTTTTCTAATATGCCACATCTCAAATATTTTAATAACATTTTGTTGAATAGTTACAATCCTGAGAAATGAAAGATAAAACAATTTTGATATGAAGACTTACTGCTGAGAAATAGCAGTAAGAAAAATTACATATTAGAGCCCAATTGTGGTTAAAATACTTTACCTTATAAGTTCTTTATATATATATATATATATATATATATATATATATACTATTATACATACTGTTTCCTATATTAGCTTATCTAAGTTCATGGTTCTGATTCTAATAAAACACAATTACGATCTTGTTATGTCTCAATCACTGTGATAGCAGTTGGGCACAAAGATAACTAGGATGTTTCCTCTGGAAGAACTTCATCCAAGAATAGTATTAATGTCTTTTAAAAAATTGAGGAACGCCCTAACTGGTTTGGTTCAGTGGCTAGAGCATCGGGCTATGGACTGAAGGGTTCCAGGTTCAATTCCAGTCAAGGGCATGTACCTTGGTTGTGGGCACATCCCCAGTACGGGGTGTGTAGGAGGCAGCTGATCAATGTTCCTAACTCTCTATCCCTCTCCTTTCCTCTCTGTAAAAAAAAAAAAAAAAAAAAAAAAAGTCAATAAAATATTTTTTAAAAATTGAGGAACATTTTCTGTTTATTTTTATATTGCCTTTAATGACTCCTTTTTTCCCCCATTTGTATGTTTATCTGACCTAATTTGATATTATGACTGATTCCCTATTTTTTCTTCATATTTTCCCCTTAAAAATCATTAGACACTCATCTTTTTTCTTAGGCTAGAATCTTAGAGGCTTTTTTGGCCTTTTGAGAAAAATATTTTTAAAATTGATATAATTGCAATATAAATATATAAAGAGATAATCATGTATAACTACTTTGAAAAGCAATTTAGCAGTTTCTTCAAAAGTCATAAAATTTAAAATTTGCCTACTGTTGACCTAAATGTTTTGCTCTGAAGTATTTATTCAAGAGAAATGAGAGGTTGGTATGACAGTGTTTATGACAATATTATTAATCAAAACCATTATTATTAAGCAAAACCTGGAGACAATATAACTGTTTATCAGTTAGTGAATAATAAACAGTGTACTGTATCCATACAAATGTAAAATGAATAAAATATGGATATATACAAGAACATGGTGAATCTCAAAAATCTTTATGCTAAGTGAAAGAAGCTAGAAACAAATTATTAAATAATATATGAAACTATAATATGGAAACTAATGCATAGTAAAAAGCAAACCACTGTTTACATATGGATGTGGGTAGAAGGTTGATTGGCTTACAAAGGAACATAAGGTAACCTTTGGGGCTGAAAAATGTTTATTATCTATATTTCTGTGATTGTTTCATGCATGTGATATGCTATACCTTATCAGATTATACACTTAAATATGTGAAGTTTACTATATGTCAAGTATTCATAAATAAAGTTGCAAAAATTACTTAGGAAGATAAGACAAATTGATATGTTACAAAAATACAGGAAAAACACATTCTGATAAAAAAATACTAGTCATTAAGATGATCATTGCATGAATTGGTAACCACAGATAATAATGGGTAAACAAAGTGTTTCCAATGAAGTGTTAAATAACTAATTTTTATATTATGTATTCCAAGTTTTAAAATGATCCCATTTATTGCCAAAACCAGTTTGGCTCAGTGGATAGAGCATCGACCTGCAGACTCAAGGTTCCCAGGTTCGATTCAGGTCAAGGGCATGTACCTTGGTTGTGGGCACATCCCCAGTAGGAGGTGTGCAAGAGGCAGCTGATCAATGTCTCTCATCCATGTTTCTAACTCTCTATTCCTCTCTGTAAAAAATCAATTATATATATAATCTCCCATTTATTTTGTACATTATATGTACAGGCCGATCAGTCAGTCAGATGGTTGGTGAATAAATCACAATATTGTTCATATTGAATGTCAACAAAAACAACCAAATTCATGATTGACAATGAGAGATCGAAACACCAGCTTTACATGTATCGCCTATGTGAGTCAGTGTCCTTTTTTAAATTGCCAGTGTGCATCATATGTACTGGCCAGTTGGTTGGTCGGATGACCTGTCACTTAGCCTTTTATATATATAGACTAGAGGCCCGGTGCATGAAATTCGTGTGTGGGGGGGGGGGGCGCGGAGTCCCTCAGCCTGGCCTGCAACCTCTCCAATCTGGGACACCTTGGGGGATGTTTGACTGCCTGTGGGATCGGCCTAAACTGGCAGTCTTATATCCCTCTCACAATCCAGGATCACTGCCTCCTAACCACTTATTTGCTGAGGCATGCCTAATGCCCCTAACTGCTCCCTTGCCTGCCTGGTCATTCCTGACCACCTCTGCCTGCTTGCCTAGTTGCCCCTAACAGCCCTCCCCTGCCAACCTGGTCACCCCCAACAAGCATAGGGCTGGGGTCCCTCGGCCTGGCCTGTGCCCTCTTGCAGTCTGGGGGCCCTGGGGGGTTGTTTTCAGGGGAGCATGCCTAAGCCAGCAGTCAGACATCCTTAGCTCTGCGACAGAGGCAGGAGAGGCTCCTGCCACTGATGCTGTGTTTGCCAGCCATGAACCCAGCTCAGGGCTTCTGGCTGAGCAGCACTCCCCCTGTGGGAGCACCCTGACCACCAGGGGGCAAAATTAGTCCTTCAGGTTCAGTAAATGTTAGACCTCACAAAACCCCGAGGGTTGGGGTCCCCAAAGGAGTTCAGATTCATTCATTGTATTTATTTGTTCCTTTTAATTCTTGTTCTAGAGGGAGAGTGGGGACAGTTCTTTACTCAGTAATTTTTTATAAGAATTGTATTGGATCCTGCTCCTTCTTTGGATGGATTTGCCTTACCTGAACGTCACAGAGACTTTAAGCCCCTTGAAGATGGGGACAGAGCTGTATTGTGTTTCTATAATAGAGGCACAAAGTTAATACAACTTTTATAAATATTTGCTGAAGAAACTGATAAATTTCAGTGCCATGAGGCATTACTTTTTCTTCTGCTCCATCTCTTTATTGAGCAAAGCATAAGGCTGAGGGGATGAGCAGGTAAAGTCGAGTAAAGAATTGATTCATCCTCCTGAAATACATAGAAAATCATTAAAATAAGTGTGTTTTTTTTTTAGCATGCCATGTCTTCAATAATGTTAATAAATGATAGAGGCCTTCTTGCTGTTTTATTTTTCATGTCCAATAAAGATACTTATTAAATTATATTTGTTTCATAATCAGGTTACAATTCCATGTCAGTCTTTGTGCATTTAATCATTTGAAACAGATATAGTGATATTTTTCTAAACTGCTTATTCCAAAATTAATTTATCTCTGACATTGAGGAATATAATACTTTCAAACAGTACTTTTAGTAGTTGTTTTTGGAAAATCAAATACCACCCACATATCTGAGCTATTTATAATGAGGTATAGTCCTAGTCGGTTTGTCTCAGTGGATAGAGCATCAGCCTGCGGACTGAAGGGTCTAGAATTTGATTATGGTCAGGGGCACATGCCTGGGTTGTGAGCTCGATCCCCAGTAGGGGGCATGCAGAAGGCAGCCGATCAGTGATTCTTTTTTTATCATTGGTGTTTCTCTCTCTCTTTCCTTCTCCCTTCCTTCTGAGATCAATAAAAATATATATTTAAAAAATAATAATGAGGTATGATAATAGCTAACATTTAAGTAGCTCTCACCTATGTGCCTGGCACTCTGTGTTGCATCTATATGAACTCATTTAATCTTTTCAATAACCCTAGGAGGTGGGAGTTATTATTATTCTATCCATATTGCCACTGGGGATATTGAGGCATAAAATATACCCAGGGCATATGGTTAGCAAAACTTCTGAGCCAGGGCTAGAACCTAGGTTACACAGCTTCAGTGTCTTTATCACAGGTGGACACCAATGCCAGTGCTTAGTAAAAACTTGGTACATTTTTATTGTTTGGCTGACCAATACTAAAATAGTGCTGCACTTGAAAACATTATCTTTTAAACAGTATTTTATTTATCGTTCTGAAAGGAACAGTATAGCAATTCTTCATAAGAAGGGAAAGGAAGAAATAAGGATATTAACATTTTTATTTTAGATGATCATTATCTTTATTCCTTAGGGAGGTAAAAATATTTCAGATGTTTTCAGATGGCTATAACCTTTAGCCATATAAAAATAACGATAGCACCATTGAAGCCCTTTCATCTAATGTTTTATTCTGCTTCTTTATCTATTCCCTCAATTTTCAATGTGTGTTCTGTGGCAGGCACACTGATGTGCCACAAGAATTTGTTAAAATATGCAATAATTGGCTATTCAGTTAGGAACACTGACCTCTTTTTTCTTAAATTTTAAAATAAAAAAGTGATCTTCCAAAATTTTAATGTATTTTTGGTGCACAGAATTTTAGTAGTTTGTGTGTGCCAAGAGATGAAAAAGGTTGAAAATATTAACAAGTATTTAGTGTCATTAAAAATGTGCTATTAAATTTTACATTAAATATACACTAACTTGAATAATTCTTTAGTGTTGCATAAGCATTATAAATCTGGAAGAAGATGGCATACTTAAAATATATTTTATTCAGCAGATAATATATAGAAACATTAGGGAAGAATAATTAGGTTTTCTACATTTCAAATGTATAATTTGCCCTTTGCTTTTGAGGCCTATAATCTATGTGTCATAAATGGAAAAGAGTTATTTGCCTGAGTGGTTAACATTACCAGAACCTCTTGTCTCTGTCTACACAATGTTCATTTCCTCCTGTTCCATACCTTCTTTGTCTTAATCACATTGCTTTCTCTCTTCTCTTTTTTATCATCTTCATAGTCCATTCCTCCTTGTCATCACTTCTGTTCTCTCTGTATAGATATAATCATAACCATTTTAGGTAATAAGGATGCTAATATATTCATAGCTTACAGAAAATAAGCCTGGACCATTCTACTCACACTTAGCTTATTATCATTGAGGCATTTTCCAAATATAAATAGTTCTATGACTTGCCTCACTGACAATCTCACAGGAACAAAAGAAAAGAAATAGTCACCTCTCCTGCACAGTGACCCACTAAATATTTCTGAAAATGACCTTCAGCATAGATCATGGTGGCAATGGGTTGGATGAATAGGTGGGATCATTGAGGCTAATATAAGGCTATGGATATGACTCAGTAATTTTGATTTCAAGTTCTGTGGTATTTCAGTATCGCTACCTTGAAATGATCCCTCTTTTTATGCAAGGGATAATTATTGCCTTACTGAACTTAAGTAGATGACAATAGGGGTCATTTGATTTCAAAGTTTGAACATAAATTGATTCGAGTATCCTTGTAGATATTTCTCTAGAGTTAATGAATAATTTTCACAATGCTATGACTCAAAGTCAAAGATCTCTCACAAATCACATTCAAAATTTACCTCTTGTAAATCTTCTAAGTTTATCAAGATGATTGTAGTGTGTATATATATATATATATATATATATATATATATATATCTATATATCTTACATTAACTTTCTTCTTTTTCACATTCAACTTAGAAAAGAATTAACTTTTGGATTTGTATCCAGTTGGTAAAACTGAAGAAATTATCTCATGTCAATTAGAGTTATTATAACTGGCAATAATCTATGCTTTTTTTCTGCCTCAGTAGCATTAGCATTTACAGGAAGAGAAAGGTTATGTAGGCCATTTCTGTTCACGTGTTTTACTTTAATCTGCTGAGATATACATTTTTTTCCTGTAAAACCAATGTCAGAGTTGGTCATGGAGAGCCCAAGCATCAAATTTAAAAGTCACCTTTTTGATAGAAAAGAGGAAGAAGTGCATCTCACATAAAATATTAACCAAATTGAACTTCCTGGAGAACCATGGTAATGATTTTGTGAAAATTAATCCTTGATCACTTTGTGTGGATATACCCATACTTATACTTATTTCTGAGATTACAAATGATAATTCTCTTTATTAGAAACAGGAACATTTTTTAGGGAAGTCTTTTACACAACACACATTTTTATATAGAACTGCTTAAATGTGAGAAAAATTTAAGCACCATTGGGGTTGAAAATATTTTCAAGACATAATGTCAGCCTTAATATTATGGAAAAACTCAGTGATAAGGCCAAACAAAGCAGGAAATCTTTAAGGTAGACAGATAGATTCATTTAGTCCTTTGTTAACTCATAGATCCACTCTGATTAAAAAGAATTCATTGATCACTTCCTGCGTGCAAGGCACTTGCCTTCTCTGAATATACAAAATAGATGATTTCTGAACCCTCAAGAATTTATATTCCTCTGGGGATGGATGATATTAATTAAATAATTAGAGGCTTGTTTAATTGCAAGTGTAATAACTGCTGCAAAGGTAAAAGCAGTGTATTCTGAGAACATATGGCAGGAGACCTGACAGAACTAAATGAATTCAGGGAAGATTTGAGACCCAAAGTATGAGCAAGAATTAAACAATGAAACCAATAAGCTATAGGTCAAAATAATTGTTAATAGAGATTGTTTAAAGTCATGGGTAGTATTCTAGAACAGAGTTAGGTTTTTCCAGAACTGAGTTAGGTTTTTTTCAATAGTTCTAGTGCCCTCAAAAGCAGAGAGCTGTGACTGAGATTACTACATGTGTACCCTATATGTATTCTTTTCTTCCTTACTGGCAGAACCCAGTTTTATTTAGAAAAACAACATTCCCAGGTAAATCAACTGCTTTTTCCAAGTTTCCTTATAGGAATAAGGTGGTTATTTGACAGAGTCTTAATGAATGCAAAGAGAACAAAACTTATTTGATTGGAAACTCTCACTGGGACAATAATTCTGCTGCTTCTGCTGAGGATAGAGAGGATTGCATGTGGCCCTTGATGACCAGGACTTACCACCAAAACCCTCAAAAAGGTAGAGAGAAGGAAAAGCTACAAAAACAATGGATGCTACGTTAGATGAAACACCAGGGAAACAAAAGGAGAAAAAGAAGAAATGTTTTCAATAAATTCTGTTGAGTCAGGGCCTTTTAACCTCTCAGACACAACGGTACTGCCAAGCAAACTCCTTTGGCCTCAAGTAAGAGCAAAGTTCACCAAAAAGAGTTTGTGCACATCTTTTATTATGCTGATGGATTGCTGAGTCTTATTCAATCATGACATTTTCTCCCAAATCGTATTCACAGATGTCAGTCACTGGAGACTGACACTATACTTTCCATCTGGAAGACAAAACAGGCTGGATGCTTAACATGTTAAATATCTATTTATATAAAAGCCTAAGTGACCAGTTGACCATTCGATCGACTGATAGCTATGATGTGCACTGACCACCAGGGGGCAGATGCTCCAACTGGTAGGTTAGTTTGCTGCTGGAGTCCAGCTGATTGGCACTGGGTGAGATGGGCTGAACACCTACTGGAGCCCTCCTGCAGTCCCTTCTCAGCCAGCCAATCTCCTGTGATCCCTCCCCGACTGTTTGGCCCTGATAAGCCTCATTGGGATTGGTTGAGTTGGGCCACATATACTCTGGAGCCTTTCCCAGACCCCAATCATGAACTGGTGGGGACCTGGATTGTGAGAGGGTGCAGGCGAGGCTGAGGGACCCCGCCAGCGCATGAATTTGTGCACCAGGCCTCTAGTTTCTCTATATAAAAGCCCAAGTGTCTATCCGACACTTGTGAGCACCAAACCAGACTGGGTTGGGTCTCACACAGTTCACTCATATGATTGCAAAGACAGACAGAAACTTCACTCTTTTATGTACCCAGGCAGACACAATGTACAACATGCACTTTTTCATGGAAGAAGACTTAACAGCACCATTTGCTATTTGCCCCTTGGTAAGTCACCTTTTTGGTGGCAAATCTGTGTTAGTTAATTGCCATAATCAAGAGTAAAAATTAAAACTTTTATGTCTCAATGACAAGCAGGTCCTTACAGCTTGGAGAAAGGCAACTATCTATAATAATAAAAGTGTAATGTGAAGGGCAATGAGGCAGGCAGACAAAGGCATTTAGGGGCAATGAAGCAGGTACACAGAGGCAATTAGGGGTGATCAGGTAGGCAGGTGAGCAGTTGGGGTGATCAGGCAGGTAGAGTGGTTAGAGGCAATCAGGCAGGCAGGTAAGTGGTTAGGGACAAACAAGCTGGTCAGCAGGCAAGCGGTTAGCAACCAGTAGTTCCAGGTTGCAAGCAGGGCTGAAGGACTATCCCCACTCCCACCTCCTGTGCATGAATTTCATGCACCAGGCCTCTAGTGTGTGTGTGTGTGTGTGTGTGTGTGTGTGTGTGTGTGTGTGTGTGGTGTATTTCAGAAGGGACAGGAGAGGGAGAGAGACAGAACATTGATGAGGGAGAATCTTCAATTGGCTGCCTCCTGCAAGCCCCGCACTGGGCTTGAGCTCACAACCCAGACATGCCCTGCCAGGAAATCGAACCATGACCTTCTGGTTGATAAGTTGATGCTCAACCACTGAGCCATGCCAGCTGGGCCCAGAAGAAATCTTTAAAGATCCAAATCATAGCTCTCATAAACAAATAAATTTCTTTGTATACTCAGAAAAGATGCTTCATAGAAGAGGTTTCACTTGAACTAGGTTTTACAATTGTGTATTTGCCTTCAAATTTAAGATGGCTTTACATGAAAGGAGACTTTTCTGAATTCAATTTTCGTAGGCACTTGGGAGCTAATGAAAATTTATAGCAGATTCCTGTTATGTTTTAGTACACTAACTTGTTTGCTATTGAGATTCCAATGGTTTAAGACTGGATGAGCTGAACATTAAAGAGGCAGTTAGTCCAGTTGTCAAGTAGTATTTTAGAGCTCATGCAGGATATTTTTGGTAAATAGTATTTTAGAAACAATACCAGGATATGCGTGTGTGTGTGTGTGTGTGTGTGTGTGTGTGTGTGTGTGTGTGAGAGAGAGAGAGAGAGAGAGAGAGAGAGAGAGAAATAGTATTGTAGAGCCCGTTCCAGGATTTTTTTTTTTTTTTGGTAGTAAAGGGTTAAGGTGGGAGAGGGTACAATCGATAACTAATGATACTTAGATATGACAGGAAAAGGTGAAGAAAAGTAAAAGCCAGCTTTCTATTTTTAGGTATGGCTAAATAAGGAATCACTGTAGGCAAGTAGAGGAATAGGTGGTTGGGTAATGGGAAGGAAAAATAATAATGGGTTTTATTTTAAAACTATGTGAGGATAATGAAGTGGAATGCCTATCAAAAACTAGAAATTTGTGATTCAAGCCTGAATTTTATAATGTTATATTTTAGAAACTAGTTGAGATTAGTGGTTTTGTTGCTTATATGATTTCATCCATCAACACTTTTTGTTATTCTTTATTGAGCATTAAGGTATCATGATTAGCTGAAAATTCTAGTTCTATTAATAAAACAGCCTCAGGATAAAGGACCTTTTTCACTATGCCAGGAGAATATGGAAAATAAAATCAGTATTTTTCTTTTTGCCTATCTGTAGTAAATTATTTTTTTCTCAAATAACACTCTTTCCTAAGTCATATAATTAAAGAGGCATATTTTTAGAACAATTAAGATTGAGAGTGCTGCTGAAAAATAGCAAGGGTAACATGTTTGTAATTATAATCCGCAATTTGCAAAACAAAAATAATTCAATTATTACCTGAAATCCCTTCATTTTCTATAAAGCCTAAATTAAGCAAATTGGATAAGCATATTGGTAAATTGATTTAATCAAAGTTTTTTTTTTCATATTCAGGCAAAATTTTGCTACATGTATGGCTTCTAAATTTTTTCACCATATATATTTGATTAAAGAGTTTGATTCAAAGCTCCATTGAAAGTTTCATTGCAATCTTCTAATGTTAATTCACTGATAGGACAAGCTTTCTTATAAAAATGCTAAATGGCTTTTTAATAATTGTATATTTGGGATGTTAAAATAAAATTTTAGACTAGAGTATACTTAACAATGAAATAACAGCTAGGACAAGTACCCTAAAAAATAATTAAAGTTTGTTTTAGTCCAAATAATGTGTTTTTAATATATTATGCTACCCAACATTATATATACACTAGAGGCCCGGTGCATGAAATTTGGGCAACTCCTCAATCCAACAGTTGGACATCCTGCTCACAACTGCTCTCCTGCCTGCCTGATTGTTCCTAACCACTTCTGCCTACTGGCCTGATCACCTCATAACCACTTCCCTGCCAGCCTGATCAATGCCTAACTGCTTACCTGCTGGCCTTATAACCCCAACTGCCCTCCCCTGCCAGCCTGATCACCCCTAACTTTCCTCCCCTGCAGGCCTGGTTCTCCCCCTCCCTCCAATTATCTTCCCTCCCCTGAAGGCCCGATCACCCCAACTGCCTTCTCCTGCAGGCCTGATTGTCCCCAACTTCCCTCATCTGCCATCCTGGTCCCCCCGCCCAACTGCCTTCCCCTGCCAGCCTGGTCACTCTCCCTGGCTGGCCTGATTGCCCATAACTGCCCTCCCCTGCCAGTCATCTTGTGGTAGCCATCTTGTGACCACATGGTGGTGGCCAACTTGTGTGAGGGTGTGACAGTCATTTTGTATATTACCTCTTTTTTATATAGGATGTATGTGGATATAATATATAACATTATATATGCATATAAGTACATTTATTATGTATTTAGAACTATAAGAAACAGAAATTGAAGATCATTTATTTTATAACTTGAAAGAAATAGTTCTGGTTGAACTGCCTAGTATTTTAACTCTCATGCAGTGTATGAATTTCTGTCATAGAGCTATTCTATCCAACCAGTTGTATGTTGCTGTGGGCTAGTCCTGGTGAGAACTGTCTTCTAAGTTCTGCAAGACACAGTCTATTCTGCCTTTGTGGCTCTGCACTCTCTTTTATGTTGCCCTTTGGAGTTTCTTTTATTGAGGATTCTGTTTCTCTTTCTCTTCCTCCCTGCAAGTTTTATCCTTTACTAGTTTTCAGCTTTATTCTTTAGCTTCCTACCCTCTTTATGTTTAAAACTTGTCAAATATCTTGAAGAAGAGGCTTGTATTTATCGCCAATACTTTCTTTAGTGTGACTTGGCTCTTAAGTATCACTAGACTATAGATTTTACTTTGCATCTCCAGCCCAGACTTCTATCCTTTTGCTTGCTCTAACACTCAGCAAATTCTTTTTAAGAAATGTTTTCATTGATCTTAGAGAGGGGAAGAGATAGGGATAGAGAAAGATAAACATTAATGAGTAAGAAACATGGATTGGCTCCCGCCTGCATGCCCCCTACTGGGGATTAAGTCCACAACCTGGGCATGCACCCTGACCAGGAATTGAACCAGCGACCTCTTGTTGTACAGGTTAATGCTCAACCACTGAGCCACCCCGGCCAGACAGCAAATTCTTAATAGTAAAGAGCAGTCTTCTTAATAGTAAAGAGCAGGGGTCCCTTAGTCTTCAGTTTGTCATGTTAGACTATGTTACCTAGAAAAATTCCATTTATATTTGCTTTAAGGTATTAAAAAAAAAAAAAAAAGGCTTGTGTGCCAGCAGCCAAACCCATCAATCATATCTAGGAGAGGCAATGGAAGAAGGAATGGTTGGTGATATCAGCCTGGGTGTTAAGGGAGGTAGGAACAATAATAATTTCTGTTAAGAAAATTAAAATGTATAATAGAGACAATCAGCCGAAACCGGTTTGGCTCAGTGGTAGAGCTTCGGTCTGTGGACTGAAAGGTCTCAGGTTCGATTCCGGTCAAGGGCATGTACATTGGTTGCGGGCACATCCCCAGTGGGGAGTGTGCAAGAGGCAGCTGGTCAATGTTTCTCTCTCATCGATGTTTCTAGTTCTCTATCTCTCTCCCTTCCTCTCTGTAAAATATCAATAAAATATATTTTTTTAAAAATAGAGACAATCAAGTATTTTGCCAAGCTTTCCCAAATACTAGTCTAAGTATATTGTGACTCATGATTTCTTTGTGCTTTTGTACTCTTTTCCACTTTCACATACCACAAAAGCAGCCCCCAAACATCCAAAATTCATCTTTGGAGCTAATGCTACTATTGCTTATCCTCAGCCTACCTTTACTAAATATATTGTTGATGCAGGCAAGAAAGAAACAGCTGCTGGCATTTCTTAAGTGACTTATTGATTATAGCATTTGGTGTTTGACAAAGGATTTAAACCAGAAATATGTAGTTTCAGTAAAAATCTCCTCTGCAGTCATGATCAGTACTCTTACTATATTTAGTAATTTTTTGAAAGTGAATGATTATATTGTTGGCATATACTTGAGGATGATAGGGATGTAAGAAACAAAAGAAAGTATCTTTTATAAAATATGGCTTTTAGATGGACTTCAAAAGTATGCTTTCTCAGTAGTCATATTTGTTTAATACTTTCCTATTAGCCCAAATACTGATAGTTTAGTCTTTTTTTTCTCCATTTAAATTAGCTTTTGTGGAATAGCAAGGTTAGCTAACTTTTATAGAATCAGGTACCACTATAAGTACTTTACTTGCTTTAACTCACTTAATCCTCACATCAACCTTTATATCCATCAAGATTTGTTTTACATATTTAGGTCTATCAATGTTTGCAAGGTTATGTCCTCTTGTTGGATTGCTCCCTTTATCCTTAGTGTCCTTTGTCTCTTATAACAGCCTTTTTATTTTTTTAAGTCTGTTTTGTCAGATATATCTGTTGCTATCCCACCTTCTCCCATAAATGAATTAAAAGTTAAAAAGTTTAGTCTTTAAGCATAATACAGATGAATATATACGTTATATGTAACATGTTATATTTTAAAACAATTTGAGTAAAATAAGTTTTAAAAAGTTATCACTGAGATACTTAGCTAATGGTTCACAGAAATTAATTGTGCAACAAATTTATGATATTTCATATTTAATTTTGTTTAGAATTATTATTCTACTTATTAATATACATGAAGCTTATGTTGATTAAAATACTAATATAACTGTAGAGCATATAAAGAGCCATAAATGATGAAAGGGAAAGCCTTTTAACTTAATTGGATCTATTAAAAATGAAATAAGATGTCTCATTTGTAGAATAAGTAAAGTGTGCTCACATAGAAGAGTAAAGCAGAAATTGTTTTGCTGCTTATGAAACAATAATCATTGTTTTCATTCCTGTATGGAATTTGATTTTCATTCTGAAGTTTATATATTAGAATTTGATCTATATTATGAAGTCAATTTTATCTTGAAAATATGAATCTAAATTTCATAATTCTGTTTATTTTTACCTGTTTTTTGGGGTTTTTTTACAAATGAATTTACACTTTTATTAGGAGGGCACAGGTTTATGGATATGCTTTTAAAGTTACATTTTTAATAATTAATTAAATAAAATTTTAATTTTTTTTACTTATACCATTGCTTAGTATGAACATTTATGGTGTATTTTCTTTTATTTTTTAAAATTAAATTTGTTGAGGTGACATTGGTTAATAAAGTCATAAAAGTTTCATGTGTATAATTCTATAATACATCATCTGTATTTGTCTTTAATATTTTCTATATAAGATACATTTATACTCATCCATTGTAATTTTTTTCAGGATATTTCATCACCAAGCAGCTGTGCTACTAGAAATTCATATGCGATGTCCTAAGTTAAAGATAGATATATGCTACATTATGGTTTTGTGGATAAAATAAAATATACCTCCTTTCATAACACAACTCCTGGGGACCTGGACAAAATAACTGTTGCACCAGATAAGTAAGATTGTATTTTTAAAACTATGGTGGGGGGGAATCTAGGATTTCCATATTAAAACAGACTATTGTCAACATATATTCACAGTAACCATGCCTCTTTTAATTGTGTAGGACAAAAAAAAACAAAAAACCTTTTCCTACTATTCAGTGAAAGATTTTTTTTTTTTCAAATGTAAGAAGATTCGTTTTGCGTCTTGTGTCTCTTAATTTTACCAAAGACTATTTTGGCAATTTTCTTAAGCTAATAAAATCATCTTCTATTGGGGAAAACACCAAAATTCTCAGAATGCTAGAGTTGTTAGAGGAGAACAACGTAATCATGGTTTGGAACATCATTTGTGTAAACCATACACATTATGCCAGAGTCCTGGACTATTTTAATTTCTCTTAAATATCAAGAAAGCAGCTATATAAAATGGCACATTTATTTGGGGAGTTAAAATCGCAAAATATACAGCCAAGATCATAACTGATGGGCACAAACTAAAAGAGTATCCCTTAAGATCAGGAAAAACAGGGATTTCTGCTTTTATTACTTTTACTCAACATAGTATTGGTTTTAGCCATAGTAATCAGACAAGAGGAAATAAAAGGCATTAAATTGGAAAGGAAGAAGTAAAATTGTCATTTTTCATAGATGACATGATGTTATAGAAGATTCCACCGTAAAACTACTGCCATAAATATTAAAAGGGTAATATGCAAATTGAACCTAATGGTGGAATGACTGGAATGACCATCGCTATGGTGCACTGACCATCAGAGGGCACACATTCAATGCAGGAGCTGCCCCCTGGTGGTCAGTGCACTCCGTTCACCAGGATGACCCTGCAAGTGCCTCCTCCACAGTGCTAAGGATGTCCAACTGTGGGGAGCAGGCCTAAACCACCAGTTGGACATCCCCTGAGGGCTCCTGAACTGCAGAGGGATGTCTGATTGCCAGCTTAGGCCTGATCTCCATGGGAGTGGTGGACATCCCCCAGGGGTCCTGGATTTTGAGAGGGCACAGGCTGGGCTGAGGGACCCCTCCGAGTGCACACATTTTCATGCACTGGGCCTTTAGTATCTAATAAATGAATTTGTCAAAGTAGCAGGATACAAAATTCATTCAGAAATCAGTGACCTTTTTATATACCAATAAGGAAACAGAAAACAATCTTATTTACTATTGCAACAACAAGAAAATAAGGTATCTAGGAATAAATTTAACCAACAATGTAAAAGACCTATATTTGGAAAAGTATGGGAAATTGAAGAAAGAAATTAAAGAAGATACAAATAAGTTAAAACATATGCCATGTGCATGGATAGGAAGAATTAACATCATTAAATTATTCATAATATTCAAAGCTAACACTAGCTTCTGAAAGAATTTGGGAGAAGGGAATATCTTTATTATTAGTTTAAAGTCAAAGACACAGTGACTGTCAAAACCATACAATTTTAGATAAAGTAGCCATTTTGCTAAGTGAAAAGAGTTTAATTAATAATTTTGTTACCTTATATCTTAAGGTAGCCTGTATATCAAAGAAATGATAGCAGAAGTCCTACATGCTTTTATAACTAACACATTACAAAAAATATGGACTTCTGAAGCTATTCCCTGATGCCATGATACATGAAATTTGATTTCCTCTGACATGTACAGATATTGTAATGAGTATAGAATTGTTCATTGTTTATAATTTAATCTGCTATCTTAAAGTTTGCAGTCTAAAATATGTTTGTAACACAGATATTAAAAGGTGATCAGAGCCAATTCGATTAATATCCATGCTTCATTTTGGTAATTTAAGATTAAATTTCATTTATCTTAATTTTGTTATATTGATACAATCAAGATATTCTGGCATGTTATCAACTTTCTGGATTCCTTATTTTTTATTGTTTTTTTACTTAGAATAGGTGTTTTTTTATGATGAATATGACAAAGAATTCTTGATTCTTTTAATATATATTAATATGATTCTCTGCTTTAACATGAGATTAGCTGATCTAACTTTTGCTGGGGATACCTAACATGTCTTTTGACTTAAAAAATTATTATAGCCTTAGCCGGTTTGGCTCAGTGGATAGTGTTGGCCTGTGGACCAAAGGGTCCCGGGTTTGATTATGGTCAAGGGCAAATATCTTCGTTGCAGGCTTCTCCTTCGCCTAGGCCCTGGTCAGGTCTCATGCAGAAGGCAATCAATCAATGTTTCTCCTACATCAATATTCTTCCTTTCTTTCCGTCTCTCTCCCACTCTTCCTAAACATCAATGGAAAAATATTCTCAGGTGAGGATTAACAAAAAAATTAATAAATTAAAATTATTATAGACCTTCCCTAGAATGTAGGCCTGTTTAAGAGGAATCTCAGTTTGATTCTGGTCAAGGATATGTACCTGGGTTGCAAGTTCAATCCCCAGCTTGGTCAGAGGCAACCAATTAATGGGGTCTCTCTCACATTAATGTATTTTTTACCTCTCTTCCCCCTCTGTTTTTCCCTCCCCCCCCTTTCCACTCTGTCTGAATACTAATGGAAAAATGTTCTCAGGTAAGGATTAAAAAATTATTATAGAATCAAAAGATACAGTGATAATAGTTTTATTGGTTATATGCTTTAAATTAATGTTTATCCTGTGAATTATATCCATTCATTTCTTATTTTCTTAGAAATAAGGGAAAAGTATGTTTATTAACCCTATTATTTGTCATTTAAACATTGTAATTTTGTTTTACTTTAATACCAATGACAAGAACCTTCTTGAGTTATATATTAAATTCTTTATAAGTCAGATAAATTATTTTCTGTTAATACATATATATACATATATAACATAAGTAAAATTGTAAAATTGTTTTAATTTATAGAGCATGGTTTGCATGTTTGATATTTGCCACATGAATTACTAAGAAGAATTTAGTGCCTTACTTTATAGAACTTAAATAGCATATATATTGTTATATTTTTACCTATAAATAGAATAATTGGCAAAATAAAATTGATTACTGGATAACTTACATTCATAGATAAGTGTTAAGAACTGAAGTTGATAAATGATGCATTGTGTTACAAGTTTGATTGGTATATGAATAATATTCTCATGGGACTTACAAACTTATAGGACATTCATTCAATCACAAATTTTATAGCCTTGTATTTATTTCAAATTGTTTTAGAACTTTTATTAATATTATGTAAATTGCCAAAACCGGTTTGGCTCAGTGGATAGAGCGTCGGCCTGCGGACTGAAAGGTCCCGGGTTCGATTCCGGTCAAGGGCATGTACCTTGGTTGCGGGCACATCCCCGGTAGGGGCTGTGCAAGAGGCAGCTGGTCAATACTTCTCTCTCATGGACGTTTCTAGCTCTCTATCCCTCTCCCTTCCTCTCTGTAAAATATCAATAAAATATATATTTAAAAAAATAATATGTAAATTGTTTTCTTTTATTCATAAATCAAGTCTTTTATTTGACTGCATATACTTAACAAAGATAAGCTCATTTTTATTAGTCTAGATTAAAGAGGGAAATAGTATATTTACAATCAGTATACTAAGAGAGAAAAGGATTAGGAGTTCACAGTGGATAGTGACTCAGTTTTAAATAATGTTATTAGAGAAGGCATTACTGAGAAAATAATGTTAGTAATCACCTTAAGCTAATTAAATATTTTATTTTGTTTTTCAGTTTTAGCTGATTTTCTCTATATGAACATACATTGCTGTATAGTAAGTACAGGTTATTTTAAGATTGTTAAATGAAGAAAGCAATTGAAGTATAAACATATTTTTATTAACACCAAGTATTTGAATGCTAGACTTAGCAATGCATATCAAATAAGGCAACACATGTAAGCTTCATATGGAAAGTATAGATCATTTCTAATGAAAATAACATCATGATTTCTGAATCACATTCTCATAGGAAATTATTTTAGGAAAAATTAGAATTTATATTAGTTGTTAATTAAACTTATTTCATGAAGGTAGTGCTCACCTTTTCAATGAACATAAGCAACACCTTTGATATAAAAATCAGTGTAGTGTGAAAATATTCTATTTTCCCAGTGGCTTGTAACATTATAGCTTCAGAAATACTATAGAGTTTATCAGAATGCAGTTCATTTCCCTTGATGAGCACTGTTAATCTATTGTAAACAAGCAGTAATTTTGTTTTATTTTTTATAGCTTTCAGAAATGGTTCTGAGTTGTTAAAATGCAAGGTAATCTGAATATAGGCAAACATATATTTAAAGCTCCTAGCACAGTCTGTGACATAGTAAGTGCTCAATAAATATCTTTTTTCTTCTCTTCCTCTCTTTTGTGCTGCTTTTACTTTGACCCTGCATAGCTATGTTCAAGAAAATATGTTTTTAATAGGATACCGGTGGTTTAAGTAGAAGCTGGGGGACAGAGAAGAAGTTAGTGCAGGAAAGATAGGATGGTTGCTTGGAAAAAGGTGATAGTGGTGAAAGGATTAAGAGGGATATTTTTGAAGGTGGAGCTAACATAATTCTATAACAGATTATATACAAAGATGAGGGAAAGATGACTCCACAGCTTTCCACTTAAGGGACTGGCATTGCAGGGACGGCTGGTAGGGAGGAGGTGTTAGGGACAACGTGGAGTGGGAGCTATGCTCTGTTTTGGACATGTTACATGAAACAGCCTATTCGAATTTTAAATTGTAATTTTGATATCGGATCACAAACTTTAGGGATAAGATTGGGGCTGAAAATGAAAAAATAGGTAAAAATCATGTATAGATGACATTAAATTCACAAGACTGTAAGAAATCTAGGAAATCAGGAATAAAAGAGATTGTAGGATTGAGCTCTTGGGCATTATAACTTTCAGCAGCAGTTATTATCAGTAGCAGGAATTAATAAAGACTAGATGTATGTTTTGTTGTATAGTTTTTCTTTAAAACATTTTTTAACTGTCAAAATCAATTAGTGTTTTAGTGAACTGGAAAATGCATATAACCCAATTCATTATACAATTCATTTCACAAAATAATTATGAGCAACCACTTATACACACTGGATTAAAATTACTTTTATGTTTTCTAATTATAGAAATAAATGTAGAACAGATTATGAACATGATTTAACTTATTAAACATTTCTGTGAGTTCAAAGAAAACACTTAGAGAATAGTTTTAAGTCTGTTTAGAAACTAGTATAAAATATTCAAGTAGTAATTTTAAAAGACTTGAAAAACCGAGACTCAGAATATAACAGTCTTCAATATGTCTTTGAATTTAGGCCAAGTAAAGTTTTAGTAATAATATGAGAAAATATGAAATATGTATATATTATACACACACACACATATGAAAAAGGTGATTTAAGATTCATCTTCACATTCTTAATAATTGCCATGTCTTATCGTTAGAAAGATTAATTGGTGTCTTTTTAACTTTTGACCATATATTTAACTAGTTAGGAATGTGATGTGTTGGCATTGTCTTTTTCAAACTTGATTAATTTTCCAATTTATTATGTCTATATAAAATAAATAAAAAACACATTTTAAAAATTTGTTGGTGATTCATAGTGTTTTTAAAATATGTTTTTACTGATTTTAAAGAGAAAGGGAGAGGGAGAGAGAGAGAGAAACATCAACGATGAGAGAGAATCATTGATCGGCTGCTTCCTGCATGGCTTCTATTGGGATTGAGCCTGCAATGTGGGCATGTGACCTTGACCGGAATGGAACCTGGGACCCTTCAGTCCACAGGCCGACACTCCACTGAGCCAAACCAGCTAGGGCCATATTTTTTTTTGTTTGTTTGTTTTTTAATGATTTTAAGTACTTTGTTTTAAGCAATAAAACTATTTTCATTTCCTGTAATAATTTTTTTAAAGAATAGCCTTCAGGAACATTTTATATAAATATTTCATATAAACATAAAATTTTATATAAATGTTTATATATACAGCATAATATCTAAATTATGGCATTTATCATAGTGTATTGTCATTATGCCATGCACATACACTTCATTTAGGATTCATTAATTCAACACAGACTCATTGAATAACCTTGTGTACCAGGCACTGTGGGCAGCTTGAAGACAGGTCTGTGTCTGTTCACCTTGTTTCCTGGGAGCCTAGCACATGGGAGGACTTTAGGAAATATCATATTAGTGCATAAATGCATATTCAGATAATTTTACTTCCCTATTCCTTTAATGTGAGCATTAGCCTTCTTTTTTTTTTTTTTTTAATTAAGGTATTATCTGTGTACATAGCTTACCATTGCCTCCCCCCTCCCAGTCATGCCCTCCCTCCCCAGAGTTCTGTGTTCGTTGGTTGTACTTATATTCATGCATACCAGTCCTTTCGGTTGTTCTCTTATCTCCCCCCAGGTCTCCTTCCCCTCCCCGCTGTCATTTGATAATCTGCTTGTTTTTTATGGTGACTATCTCAGGATCACATGAATAGAATCCGCTCCTCATTTGGCAATCTGCTTGTTTTATGGTGACTATCTCAGGACCACACGAATAGAGTCCGCTCCTCCTCTTGTTCTCACCACCCCTCCCCCTGGGTCCCACTGCTTCCCCTGGGACACACGGCTCGCCTGGGGCACACGGCCCCCTGGGACATATGGCTCACCAGGGAAACCCGGCCCCTTTGGGGGACATGGCTCATTAGCCTTATTCTTAATGTGACCAACGTAGTCCTTACATATGGGCAACAACAAGCTCATCTTTGGTTAATTCACAAACTAGGACCAAAAACTTTAATTCATGCATTGCTTTTATTTGTTTTGAAAATTAGGTTTTGTTTAGTCTTTTGGCTATACATACAAAATAGTCTTTTTAAGATTTATTATTATTCATAGCATTTTGTGGGACCAAACATTGTAACATCACACATTACTAGTATATTTGTTTCTTATTGCTGCATAACAAATTGCCACAAACTTAGTAGCTTAAATCAACAGCCATATATTAGCACACAAGTATGAAGATCAGAAGTCTAGTCAGCTCTGTGAGGATCTGCTTACCTCCTCAAAAGGTTGAAGTCAAGGTGTTGATGCGGCTGAATTCTTCTCTTAAGGTTCTAAGGCAAAATCTGTTTTCAAGTTCATTCAGGTTGTTGGCTGATTTAAGTTCTTTGCGGTTTTAGAGTTGGATCCCTGTTTTATTGCTGACTGTCAGCTGGTGGGCCGCTTTGAGCTCTTCACAGCTGCCTGTATTCCTTGGCACACAGCTTCCTCATTCTCAGGCTAGCAAAGGCATATCAAAATTCTCTCAGACTTCAAAGCTCTGACTAGCACAGGGAAGGACTTTGGGAAATATCATATATAACTAGCCAAAGAAAACTTGACCTTTAAAGGAATCACTTGGCTTAGTCATTTTTATTGAGATAACCTACATATTTTAAGATAAATTGGCTGGGACTTCAATTATATCTACAAAAAATCCCTTCTTAGTAGTAATTTGAATAGTGGTTGATTGGATAATTGGGGATGGAAACTCTTTAGAATTCTGCTTATCACAATCAGTTTACTCAAATGCTATCATCTGTTATCAGAATCCACTGCTATGGTCAGTGCTTTCTTCTTTCAGTCTTATTATAGTTCTAGTTTTTATATATAGAAGACTTTTATCTTTTCTTGCCTTTATGAGTTGAGTATTTTTAATATTTTAAAAATTATTAAACAAATTTTCATTGATTTGGAAATTATATTCTTTTTTTTTTTGAGGTTACATCCTTGACTTACCAAAGTCAAGGAACAATTGATATTTTTATTTATTTCTGCATAATGCAAGAATGCTAGTGCATTCTAATTCCATCTACACTTTTCCTCATTTTCTGCCATTATTTTCATGTATTTTGATTCATTGTCACCTTAAACTCAAAGACATTATTATTGTTTTACACAAGTGGTCAATTGTCAAACAGTATTATTCATTCACACATTTATGATTTCATTGCTCTGTTTTGTTTGTTTTTTGTTTTGTTTTGTTTTTGTCATTTAAGATGCCAACTCTAATCATTTACTTAAGTTTTTAATTGCTCTGCTTTTTTGTTTTTCCACTCAAGATGCCATCTCTAATCATTTACCTTCTATCTGAAATAAGCTGTTTAGTGTTGCTCTTAGAGTGGATCTGCTAGTGGAGAATTCTCTGTTCTTTTTGTGTGCATCTGAAATGTTTAAGTATATATATATTTTGGTTAAATTCTGTCTTGGTCAACACATTTAAAATAATTTAATTAGCTGAAACCGGTTTAGCTCAGTGGTAGAGCGTCAGTCTGTGGACTGAAAGGTCCCAGGTTCAATTCCGGTCAGGGGCATGTACATTGGTTGTGGGCACATCCCCAGTAGGGGGTGTGCAAGAGGCAGCTGGTCGATGTTTCTGTCTCATCGACGTTTCTAGCTCTCTATCTCTCTGTCTTCCTCTCTGTAAAAATATCAATAAAATATATTAAAAATAATAAAATAAAATAATTTAATTATATTTTGGCTCCCAACATTCCTGTGTAGAATTGAGAAACATCTAAATATTGCCTTTTTGAAGTACATATATTTGTTCTCAACTAACCTTACCTTTATTTTTTAACAATTTTGCTATATTGTACCTAGGTCTGGTTTTCCGTGTATTCATTCTAAGAGATTTATACACTGTTCTTTGAGTTCATGCCTTGATGTCTTTTTCCTATTTTGGAGAGTTCTGTCATTATATTTCAAATAGTGCATCTTTTTTCTTTATTCCCTCATCCTCTTTTTCTCATATTTGTTTTTCTTTTAGTGTTTCTTCTTTTTCAATTCTAATTAAACATATTGTTGTTTCATTTTCTATGACAACCTCTTCTCTCTCATTTTTTTGCTGTTTTATTTATTTATTTATTTATTTAATTTTTATTGATTATGGTATCACATAATTGTCCTTAACCCCCATTCCCATCCCAAACCCCTCCCTACATATTCTCCCACCCCCCCCTGTTGTACATGGCACATGCACACAAGTCCTTTGGTTGATCTCTTCCCTTTACCCCCACCCTCCCCTACTTTCCCTCTGAGGTTTGAGAGTCTGATCGCTGCTTTTCTTTCTTTGGGTTTATTTTTGTTCACAACCTCTTCTTTATTTCCCTTTTTTTCATTTACCCATGCATCCTATAGATATTTTATTTAAACTTTTCTGCCAAATTCACTAACTCCTTCTGTGTTTATTCTGTTGTTTGAATAATCTGATACATTCTTAATTTTATATTTCTTTCTGCTGTTTGCAGTAAGAATAGCTATAAATTATTAACATTTTGATGCAGTTTAATTGAGAGTATTGGTTACTCATAATGCTGATCATGTCAAGAGGATTTAACAATTATTTTGCAGATAGGGTTGTGATATGTAAAATAAATAAAATAAACGTGTTTTTGTTTTGTTTTGTTTGGTTTTTGGTTTTTTTGCTCCCAGGAGTTTAAAGGCTAAAGGAAGAGGAAATATTTTTTAAAAAAGAAAAGAAAATTTATATATTATTTTTAAATTAGTCAGTGAATATATTTAGTTATTTGATAATGAAAGTATAAGATTGGTGAAAATCTGAATTATATTATTTTCCACAAATTAAACCAATGGAAGAAAATAAAAGCTAAGTATAGTATCATCTATATTATAGAGAGGATTGGATAAGTATATTTTTTATATTACAGATTATCTAGTAATGATAGAAAATATGTATATAATTTATTTTTTACTAGCTTACCAGTTTATTATAGGAGGATTTAACCAGGAACAACCAGATGGAAGAGATATCTAGGGCCAGGGTATGAGGAGAGGGAAGGGAGAGCTGCCTTACCCTCTCCCTGCATCTCCAGATGTTCATCAGTCCTGAAGCTCTCCAAGCCCTGTCCTTTTGTATTTTCAGGGATACTTCATTACCTAGTCTTAATGGATTAAATCATTAGCCATCCGAGCTTTGATTTAACCTCTAGCCTAGCCCCTCTCCTGTCCCTTAAAGTTCCAGTTCTCTAATCACTTGGTTTACCCCTCTGGCAACCAGCCCCTGTCTTAAGGTGTGGTCCAAAAGCCAACTCATTAGTATAACACAAGACACATTTGTTGCTCTTGTAGAATATTTGACATAATACAGAGAATCAAGTCAATGGGATAGCTATAATAATAAAACTGTAGTATGCTAGTTAGACTGGATGTCCTACTCTTCTTGAATTTCATGCATTGAGCAGTTATTTCTTTTTTTAAAAATTTCTTTATTGATTATGGTATCACATAATCAAGTGTCCTCATCCCCCCATTCGCATCCCAAACCCCTCCCCATGTATGCCCCCATCCTCCTGTTGTCCATGATCACTGGTTAGGCTTATATGCTTGCACATAAGTCCTTTGGTTGATCTCTACCCCTTACCCCCACCCTAAAGAATCATACAGTTTATTCTACTTCAGTGCATTTTTCTTTAATGTGAATTAACTCATACATTATTTAAGAATAGGACAAGCCAAAACCGGTTTGGCTCAGTGGATAGAGCATCGCTCTTCAGACTGAAAGGTCCCAGGTTTGATTCCGGTCAAGGGCATGTACATTGGTTGCAGGCACATCCCCGATAGGAGGTATGCAGGAGGCAGCTGATTGATGTCTCTCTCATCGATGTTTCTAACTCTCTATCCCTCTCCCTTCCTCTCTGTAAAAAATCAATAAAATATATATATATATATATATATATATATATATATATATATATTTAAAAAAGAACACAACAAAGAAGTTGTCTTGGTTCATATGCAATTAAAATATTTTTATTGATTTCAGAAAAGAAGGGAGAAATAGAGAAAGATAGAAACATAAATGATGAGAGAGAATTATCAATCAGCTGCCTCCTGCACATCCCTTACTGGGGATTGAGCCTTCAACCAGGGAATGTGGCCCTGACCGGGAATCAAACCCTGACCTTCTGGTTCATAGGTTGATGCTCAACTATTGAGCCATGCTGGTCGGGACATATGCAATTATTTTGAGACAACCAAAAGTAAGCTTTCTTATGCTATGCTTAAACATAGAGACTTAGTAATATATGACAAGATATTAGGAAAAATAAGCAAAAAATTGCACAGTTGTGCCTTCTTAATATTCATGGTCACTGACCTGCTACACTTTTCACCATGTTAAAGTTTTGAGGAAGCTAAGATAACATAAAGAGCAAAGACTTTTCTCTGTGTATTAGTCCCCATCCCCAAAACTTACCCCCCCCCCTTGATTCATAGTCTTTACCTCAGATCATCTTTTTATTATTAATGAAACTAGTTTTTGTTAGGCGTGAATTCCCTCAGGGACCTAGTGCTTGAGAAATTCAGAAGCATAACTGCTAGAGTTAAAGACTATAAAGAATGGGAATATATATTCCTCATTTATAATAATAAAAGTGTAATATGCTAATTAGACCAGACATCATTCCGGCTGACCTTCCAGATGAAGCCAAGGCTGCAGCCGTGGGATCAAGGCAGCCACCATGGCTGTGAAGGCCCACTCTTGCACGAATTTTGTGCATCTGGCCTCTAATTAAATAATGGCTCCCCACTGTTCCTCACCCCAGTTCTTACAAACCCAAGAATGAATGAAGGACCCATCATGCTGTGGAGAGAGTAAAAAGAATGTGAGACAACCCTCATATTGCCTTCCCTAGTATATACTATGGGGAAGTGAATCATAAAGGAAAAAGTAAAAGCAATACATTTGGGGCGGGGGGAGGAGAGTTAATATGAGCTCCATTTTATTGTGATTTAAATTTTGAATAGCACCACCTATTTCACCAACCAAACTACTGCCCTAGATTCATGTCTGACTTATATATTCAGTGTAGCTCTGTAATGTTGGTTGAATAAATCTAAATGTACCAGGCACAAGTTGTGCTAGTCCTTGAAATAGTACTCTAAAATATGACTCCAGTATTTTTTGAGAGTGATGTGATGTTAGCATTAGGGTTAGGGGAGAGGTGTAGGAAGGAGAGGGAAGGGAAGCAGGAAGAGAGTTGTTGTTGTTTTTTTGACCTGATAGCAAAGTGTGTTTGTGGGAGAGGAGGATGGTCCTTCTAAGTCCAGGAAATGTAATAATAGATTTAGGAGAATCAAAGGATGAAATGTCATTAACTAAATATCAAGAAGGCAAAGTTAAGGGAAAAGAGGAAGATATGAAATCTGAAGATTGTGATTATTTTTAAAGATTTTTTCTTTTTATATATAAATATTATAAATTTTGTAGTCAGAAATTATGATTTTGCAGCTGCTAGTTTAATATCCTAGAAATTAGAAAAACCTAGTTTTAATTTAATAATTTCCATGTAGGATAGTGTTACAGTTCAATACATGGGAAATATGTTTCAGTCAGATCTAATATTCTTTTTAAACAAGTCATGTCTAATTTTGTACAGCACATCCTCTTTGGAAATGCTGCACTGTTATTCTAAAATTGAATTAAAATTCAAACACTTGGAACACAGTAAAATAACTCTTTTTATATTAGAAGGTACAATAAAAGTTTTAAAATAGTTTAGAGTAGGATAATCTAGACATAAAACATATCTAGGCAATGCTATAAATTTGTTAAAACTCAACACTATTGTGATAGTGTTATACAGTAGCTTTACAGAAAGCTCAGAGTATGCAATTTGTTATGCCTAGTAGAACTGCATTTCAATTAAAACACATAGCAATTTCCTTGTTCTTTTTGAAATATTTTGAAACCCATTAGTGTGTCAGTGGCTTGGCATTGCTCTCTAATTGCAATAGATTTCAAGTGATAAAAATTGATTTTTTTTTGTAGCGTACTTTGTAGAGTCAGCATTGGTACCTGAATACATTACATTACAGTTCCCTTAAAACATTATTCTATGTTAGAAAGTTTTATTGTCTGAACTTGAGTTTATATGTGCAATTTATTCTTCACTACAGAATGATTTGTATTTCGAGGAAATGTGATAAAATGCGGAATTCTAAGAAATGTTAAGATATTAAAAGATATGTTTTA
The DNA here is from genome assembly GCA_963924515.1 of Vespertilio murinus. Classification (NCBI taxonomy): domain Eukaryota; kingdom Metazoa; phylum Chordata; class Mammalia; order Chiroptera; family Vespertilionidae; genus Vespertilio; species Vespertilio murinus. The sequence goes on along the minus strand of OZ004704.1, from coordinate 61,274,984 downwards.
AAAGCAATTTTTTACACATAAAATTAAATTATACCAACATAGGTTCAAATATATTTATCTCTTAGCATTTTGGGAACCATAGGTGTAATTTTTATTATACTAGTAAATTTATCACAAAGCAATAACAAAAATATCAAATTTATATTTCTAGGAAAGAATGAAGTCTTGTTGGTTTATCTCTAATTATGATTAACAAGCTCTGTACCATACACTTTTTAAAATAAAAAAACACATTTATTAACATTAGAGAGTGAAAGGAAATAAATGGTAAAAAGGGTAAAATATATTGTGGTGGAAGAAGATTTGACTTCTGATGGTGGGCACACAATGCAATATTCACATGGTATTTTGTACACTTGAAACCCCTATAATCTTATTAGCCAATGTCACGCTAATAAATGTAATTACTTAATTAATACTATTATAAAGTAAACTATTATTAGTTTGATCTCAATTCATTTTTATAAGGTAAAAAACCCATATAACCCATGTAACCATCATTAAATGAAGAAATAGAATATTACAATCATCTTTAATCCCTCCTTTTATTCTCTCCTAGTAACTGCCACTGACCCAAGGAAACCCATATTCTCATTATGTCACCATTGATTTATTTATACTATTTTAGTGCTTTTATGAATATCGTTTCAGTGAACATTCTTATAGGTTTTATTTATTTATTTATTTATTTATTACATGTAAGTATGCATTTCTCTTGATTAAAACTAGAAGTTAAATTTCTAGGTAGTAGTATTTGTAGATGTTCAATTTTACTTGATCTTGCTAAATAGTTTTCTTTTCCCAAGTAGATGTAGTGATTTATATTTCCAACAGTAATATAGGAGAGTTAGAATTGCTCTGCCATCTTACTAACACTTGATACTGTCAGTCTTTTTCATTTTAGCCATTTTGGGTTAGGAGTATTCTATTAAGGCTTTAATGTGCACATTCCTGATGACAAATGAAGTTTGATACTTTTTCACGTCTTTTTGGCCATTTGATATCTTCTTGTAGAGTGCCGTTTTATGTCTCTTGCCTATTTACTTATTTAAGTTCTTACTTTTTATAGAAATTTTGTTTTGCTTTTTACAATTAGCTCTATAATATTACCTCAAAGAATGTTGCACATATATTTATGAATAAGGTTAGCTTGATCTACCTACTGTCTATTTTTTGAAATCTTTTAAGAACTGATTTATAGCCTAACACTTAGTATTTAAAAATAATGTATATTTGCCAGGAGTTGGAAAATGCTCTATGGATGTCAGGTAGATTAAGTTTATTATTTGAATGTTTTTCTATCTTCTATATCTTGCTGAATGTATTACTTTGAGTGGTGTGTCTAAAACTACCACATAATGGTGCATTTTACTATTACTCCACATGGTCTGTTTAATTTTTACTTAATAATTTTTGAGTCAATACTACTAGGTGACTATAAATTATAGCCTTCTGTTGAACTAAACATTTTATCATGTTATAATGCCTCTCTTTATTCTTTTTATGCTTTTAGTTATATCGGCCTTTTTTAAATTTTGTCTGCTGAGTCATTCTTCATCCTTTTACTTTCAACTATTCTCTGACCATGTTTTTAGTGGGTCCCTTTTGTTTCTAACATATTCAGGAAATACACTGATTTTGTTTTGATTATCAAGTTACAAAATCTCTTTTCTGTTGTTTTCCATTTTTCTGTATTTCTTTTTCCCCCCCCTTGTGCCTCTTTTGGACATAATTTGGAGCCTTTCTAACATCCTTTACTCCCACCCCTTTTTCGTATTTTTTATTTACTGGTTTGGAATCTATATACTATATTTTTGCCTGTTAGTCAAAATCCTTGGTGTTACTACATGCATACTTAATTTAATAAAGTTTATATATTTTTTCAAGATTTTTGCTCTCCTGAACAATGCTTTATACTTGTTTACTTTTTTTAACCTTATAAATTGTCTTATGCAATAAATTGCTGTTTAGATTAATCTATATTTATTATTTTCTTCTTTTCTTTCTTACATCTCAGCATTCCTTATAGGGCTATTTTCTTTAATCTTGAAGTATATTTTTTTAGAAATTCCTTTAGTGACAGAAATTTAGTGATAAATTCTCTCAATCTTTTATTCACTTATTCAAATTAGTACATAAACTAGTACATACAAAAATCTTTGCTTCATGAATCTAAAATTCTAGGCAGGAAGATAGGCAATAAACAAGATAAAATGTAAACTACATTGTGTATCAGAAAAAAAATAAAGTAGAAAAATGTGATAGAAGATTTTAGGTAGGGTAATCAAGGAAGGCCTTCCTGGGAAGGTGAATTTTGAATCAAGACCAGAAAAAAACTGAGAGAATATGAAGGTATCTAATGAAAAGGCATTATAGATAAAAGGAACAGATTCTACAAAAGGACATGGCAAATTCAAGATAGAGCAAGAAATCCAGGGAAGCTACAGCATAAATAATTATTTGGAGATCAGTAGATGTGCCTGAACAGAGATATACTGTACATCCAGATGATACAGGGCTTGGTAGATCATGCTTCCAGTAAGATGGAAGGTATTAGAGGTTTTGAATCAACCATTGATTTGATCTGTTTTAGCAGGTTTACTGTGCACATTATGGATTTCAGAGAGGAAGAGAGAGGGTGAGAGAGATAGAAACATCAATGATGAGAGAGAATTATTGATTGGCTTCACACTGAGGATTGAGCCTTATCCTGGACATGTGCCTTGATGGGGAATCAAACAGTAACCTCCTGGTTCATAGGTCAATGCTCAACCAGAAAGCCGCTCCAGACAGGCTACTCTGCAAAGGAGTAGAAATAATTAATAGGCTCTTGCCACATTTGTGAGAGATGATGGTATCTTCATAGCAGAGTTGGTTGGCAGTGTGGGTGATGAGAAGTGTCACAGTCCATGTATATTTTGAAGGTAAAGCTAATAGCATATGTCAGTAGTTCCGATGCAGACTCTGAGACAAAGGAGAAGCCAAGAATAACTTCAAGGTTTAGGACCAAACAACTATGATGGGAGATTTGCCATTAACTGAGATGGAGACAAATGTAAGACAGGATGATTCTGGAGAAATGATCAGGGGCATAATTTGAAAAAAGTAATTTTAAAAATATTGAAATGTCTAAATTTCATCCTATTATTGCCCTTTATGGTAGTTTTGCTTCCAGTATCCTTTTGTTATTTAATTTCTCTTAGCTCTTTAAAGAGTCATTCCATTGACTTCAACTTTTTATTTTCATTGCTGACAATTCAGTCCTAAAATTGTTATTTCTTTAATATGTAATCTGTCCTTTCTACCTGTTTTTCAGATTTCTGTATTTCATATTACTTAGTGATCTTGTATCTCATACTGGTATTCTTCTGTCAATGTGTTTTGTTTTGTTTTTCCTTTTGTTGTAATCATTAAGGAATTACTCTTTGCTGCTAATTTACATTAATTTGAATAGGTATGAGGGTTTTATTTGCTTACTTGTTTGTTTGCTTTATTTGTTCTGCTTGGATCTAGCTATGTCTTCTCAATCTGAGTTCTTATCTCTTTCTCTCATTCTGAAATCTTCCCAGCAATTATTTTTTCTCATACTGCCCCCATAGCCTTCTCCTATTCTATTTCTATATTTCTATTTCTATTTCTCTCCCATTCCATTCCAATTTCTAGCTAATGTTGGAAATTCTAGCCTCTAGATCACTTTTATTTTTAGTATCTAACTCTTTTATATGCTAAGCCTGACAGTCACTAAATTTATTGTTACTATTGCTCAGGAGATATTTCCAACTGTTTCATGACTCTAGCAATTTTAGAGTTGATATTATATCTCTACTCACTATGACAGTATTGCAAGCTATTTATTAGTTACTGCTATAATGTCTCTGGAGTAATTCTTTTTGTTTTATACATTTTACACAATTAGCAAAGCAGTCCTCTTTCTAGAAACATTATGAGTGATAAGAATTTAATTTAATTTTCAAAGGTTAGTATTGATAAACGAAGTTGTAGATTTGGTGTATATGTCTACTTAACATATGAAATTTACACATCAGGGGCATCATTAAATATACATTTGGAAAAACAGGCTGCTGTAAATTGATGTCACATTGTAAATAGTTTTTATATTATTACCTTGATAATTTGATAACACTTCTATTTATGTAATTTATAATCCTGATAATAATACAAGTATTAAAGTTGCCTAATCTATCTTAATTGAATATAACAAATATTTGATTGCTATTTTTATAAATGATTTGGAAGAGAAACTACCAGCTTGAGACTTGAATATGATATAAACTATATATTGTAGAGATTATTTGTATACTATAGTATTTTTTACTTTGAAAACTTTAAAATTACATTCAGTACTAGGCAGAAAAAAAATGTTGTTACATAAAATCATAGCAACAGTATGGTGTATGAAGTAGAGCTAAAAGTTGTACTCATAACCTCATAACCATTTTCACTACTAGTGGCCCAGTGCACAAAATTCATGCACATTAAAAGGGGATTAATTAGAAGAAATATTTTAATATTGCTATTTGCCCTTTCTCTATAATAGAATTGTCAGAGATGAAAGAAAATTAATAAAATGTATATGAAAATCTTCCTCCTGTCAGAGTCTGGGGCATGCTGTGGGACCTAGAGTGAAATCCTCACCAACCACCTGCACACACTTTGAAAACACAGGAGACCCAGACACGGCCAACTCCACCCACATTGGGTAAGACCAGGACATGGCCAGTCCCAACCCTGTCAAGCCCCTCTGGATGGGGAACACAGCCTCAAGTCCCCCAGCTTGGTGCTGGACGAGGGGCACAGCGTCAGGTCCCCCAGCCTGGTGCAGATTGTGGAGGGAGAATCAGGTCCCCCATCAAGCCACACCGGGCAGTGGACACAACCTCAGGTTACCCAACCTAGTGCCAGGGCAGGAGATGTAGCCTGTGGTCCCTTGTCAAGCCCCACTGGGCAGGGGGCAGGAGTCTGAGGTCCCCCGGCCTGACGCTGGGGTGGGAGGTGTGACTTGAGGTTCCCCATCAAACCTGCCAGGTGGGGGCCAGGGCCTGAGGTCCCCACCATGCCCCCGCCAGGCAGGCGGCATAGCCTGAGGTCTCCCATCCCATCGCTAGGACAGCGGGGCACGGCCTGAGGCCCCCATCCAGCCCCAGGTGGTGTGGGGCACAGCTTGAGGTCCCTCGCCCCAGCCAGGCACCATGCAGCCTCAGGTCATTGCTGCTTGGTCCTGATGGTGATGTTACGGTGACCTGGCTAATTTGCTATTATATAGGTAGATAAATGGAATCCATTTTTCAGCATAGCCTCCTGAACTGTGTTTTCCAGTCAAGCTATTTTGAAAAGATTAAATTAAATTTATTGCAGGGTCCATGCTTTTAGAGATGGTAGGAAAAAGTTCATAAAGACAGTTTTCTATATCACTGCACCTTTTCAGAATAGTTTTCATACCTCAGCCACAAGATTTTATTAAATACAAATTGAAGTGAACTTATGTCAGTAAGAAATAATGAAAATACATCTTCAAATGTCAGCTTTGCTTTTTCAGAGTAGAAATTTAAACTGTACTTCATATTACAGAGAAAGAATGTAAAAGTTTTGTTGAATTTCAGTAGCTACTATATTCAGAATATTATGAATACTAAATAACTAACCATCATAAATCATAGGTTTTGTAGACAGAATAATGCCTTCCCACCTGCACCCTACCACTCCAAAGTGCCTAATCTTTTAATATCATATTCTGTGAATGAATATCTGTTAATAGCAAAGGACTTTTACACATGAAATTAAAGGTTGCTAATGACGGGACGTTAAATTAGGGAGACTATCTTAGATTATTCACTTGGGGCCATTTTAATCACAAGGGCCTTTAACGGTGGAAGAAGATGGCAGAAAAGTCAGTGAAAGGTTGCAGCAGGATGGGAAAAGGAAGTAAAAATATGGGAAGGATCTCATTTCCCCTTGTTGACATTGAAGATGGAATAAATGCTTGACTAAAATAATGTATTTGGCCTCATGAAGCTGAGAATGACCCCAAGCTACCAGCCAGCAAGGAGATGGGGGATCCTCCATCTGCATGGAATTGAATTCTGGAAAATGTTTGAATGTTTTTTGAAATGGATTCTCATCTACAGACTCTAGAAAGCAAAGTGTCTCTGCAGGCACTTAGATTAGGGTCTTGTGAGACAGAAGCAAATAAACAAGCCACGGCCACTAGACGTCTGACCTAAAAAACTGTGAGACAATAAATTTATGTTATTTTTAACCAAATTTGTGGTAATATCATAGAGCAGCAAAGAAAACTAATACAATGGGCAATACATTTTTATTCTAAAATAAGAACCTCTATGAAGAGCAAAAATATTATCATATAAAATAAATTAAAATGATAGGGGGGAAATATCTTATTTTTTCTTTCTGAATGTTATCCTGATGTTCCTTTCTATCTTTTTACACTCATTATGTTGGTAACTTTTTTCTTTCTTTAAAACAATGACTATGCTGGAAAAAGGTGCACAGTCTAGGAGGTGTGGTGAACTTATAAACACTGAAAAACTAAAAAATTAAAGAGTAGTCTTGTTTCATTGTTTTGCATGTGGCTTTCTAATTTTCTCAGCACCATTTACTGAAAAGGCTTTCTTTCCTGCATTGTATGGTTTTAGCTCCTTTGTAAAAACATTATTTTCCCATATATAAGTGGGTTTGTTTTGGGCTCTCAGTTCTCTTCAGTTGGTTTGTTTTCCTGCCAATTTCATACTGTTTTGATTATTATTGCTCTGTAGTATAATTTAAAATTACCTAAATTTTATCCTACATGTATGAAAAATAACTCAAAATGGATCAAAGATCTAAATATAAGATCTGAAACAACAAATTACATAGATGAAAATATAGGTAGTAAACTTATGGACCTTAGTTATATAGAATATTTTAGTAATTTAAGCCCAAAGACAAGGGAAGTGAAAGCAAAAATAAATGAAATGGACTATATCAAACTAAAAAGCTCCTGCACAGCAGAAGAAACTGCCAACAAAACAAAAGGCAACCAACCATATATTTTGGATATTAACCCGACAAAGGGTTAATATCCAAAATATATGAAGAACTCATACAGCCCTGGCTTAGTGGATGGAGTGTCGGCCTGTGGACTGAGGGGACCCAGTCTTGATTCTGGTCAAGGGCACATGCCTGGGTTGGGGACTCAACCCCAGTAGGGAGTATGCAGGAGGCAGCCAATCAATGATTCTCTCTCATCATTGATGTTTTTATCTCACTATCCTCTCCCTTCCTCTCTGAAATCAATAAAATTATATTTTTAAAAGAGAACTCATACAATTCAACACCAAACAAACCAACAAACAATTCAATTAAAAAATGGGGAGGTGATCTGAATAAACTGGATATCCATATGCAAGAGAATGAAACTGAACCACTATGTTATACTGGACTAAAAACCCACATTTCATTAAAGATTTGAACATAAAATTTGAACCTGTAAATCCTGGAAGAAAACATGGGGGAAAAGGTCTTGGCAATAATTATTTTGATATAACACCAAAATTACAAGCAACAAAAGAAAAAAGAAAAAGAAATGGATCATATCAATCTGAAATTCATATGCACAGCAAAAAAAATCAACAAAGTGAAAAGACAGCCTATGGAATGGAATAAAATATTTGCAAATGTATATGATAAGGGGTTAATATCTAAAATATAGAAGGGATTCCTACAATTCAATAGCAAAAAGCTAAAAATAACCCAATATAAAATGGGCAAAGGATTTAAATAGATACTTTTCCAAAGAAGATATACAAATGGCCAACAGGTACATGAAAAGATGTTTAACATCAGTAATCATTAGAAAATGAAAATCAAAACTACAATGAGATATATCCTCACACAGGTTAGGATTTGTTTATCAAAAAGACAATACCAAGTGCTAGCAAGGGTGTGGAGTAAAGGAATCTTATGTACTGTTGGTCATAATATAAATTGATATAGCCATTATGGAAACACAGTATGGAGGATACTAAAAAAATTAAAAATGGAACTATAATACAATTCAGCAATCCCACTATTGTGTATATATTCAAAGGAAATGAAATCAGTGTCTAAAGAGATCTATTTTACTAATTTCATCTCTGACATTTCTATTATAGATAAAGGGCAAATAGCCATATTAAAATATTTCCTCTAATTAATCTTGTTTTAATGTGCATGAATTTCATGCACCAGGCAACTAGTATTTAGTAACACTCTATACTAGCAATTTGCTAAGAGAGTACATCTTAAATGTTCTCACCACACCAGGTAAAAAAAGGTAACTATTTGAATTGATGTATGTGCTAATTACTTGATTGTGATAATCATTTTATAATGTACACATATATCAAACCATAGTGTTGTACATTTTAAATATATATATATATATATATATATATATATATATATATATATATATATTAATTATACTTCATTAAAACAATAATGTTAGATAGTAGAGTTTCTGCATCAATGACTTGGGGAATTGAGCTGCTTGGGAAATAGAGCAGATTTGATTGAAATCTGGTGTTGAGCCCCATATCACTATCTAAATTCCTTTGAAGTTTAGTTCTTTTTCCAGGGATGGAAATTCAGTTCCTTGAACAAAATAGATATATTATCTTCCTCTACTAAACTTTCTCCAGGCAAAAACAACTGAGTCACAAAGGAGGTGGGGACCAGAGTCTCAGGAATGCAATATAAATCATCACTTTTCTAAATCCAGCAAAACTATACCGTATTTTGATACTCTTATCTAAGTGGAATATAATGGGGCATAGGCAGTATGGAGTGTCAGACGGCAGCATAGAATGCACTTAGAAATATATGTTACAACAAAAGCAAAGTTGGAAGCTTTCATTCATTAAAAAACCCTTAATTCTCTAATGTATTGGTTCACTTTGTCACTTTAATGTTTTATGCTTCATAGGTAAAAATTGCAGCCACATTTTTCTAAGTTTAGGTTGAAAATATCATCTGCAGCACCAGTTACTGTATTTTACACTATCTATCAGAAGAAGTGCTAGAGAGAGAAATATACTGTCCCTAAAATTTTTCCACTCACATATCACCCTGCATTTTTAAAAAATTATCTTTATTATTGAAAGTACTAGAGGCTCAGTGCACGAAATTCATGCACAGGTAGAGTCCCTAGCAGCTGCCGGCCAGGTCCTCCCTTCCCCAGCTGCCCACTGCCTGCTAGGGCCTTTCTTCATTCTGCACCACCCCCTGGTGAACAGTGCATATCATAGCAAGTGATCGAAATCCTGGTTGGTCAAACTCCTGAGGAGAAACTTTGCATATTAAGCTTTTATATAGAGAGATTATAGATGTCCTCTTTTTTTCTCCATTGACCCCTTGTAGCCCATATCCTCCCCCGACCCTGCACATTGACCACACTATTGCCTGTATCCATGGGTTATGCATATATCCATTTACGTTCTTTGGTTAATATCTTCCCATTCACCCACCCACTTGCATCTTCCCTTTGAGATTTGACAGTCTATTCCATGTTTCTGTGTTTCTGGATCCATATTCTACATTTGAGTGAGATTATATGATACTTGTCTTTCTCTGAATGGCTTAATTCACTTAGCATGATACTATCCAGGTCCCTCCATGCTATCTCAAAGGGTAGGAGATAGTTCTTTTTTACTATTGCATAGCATTCCATGGTGTAAATATACCACATCTTTTTTATCCACTCATCTACTGATAGGCACTTGGACTGTTTCCAGATCTTAGCTATTGTAAATTGTGCTGCTATGAACACAGGGGTGCCAATACCAGTATAAGTAGCAAGATACAAAGCTAACAAAAGCAGAAAAGATCCCTCCTTCCCAGAGATTCTCATTCTAGTGAATGTGACAAAAGTAGAAATGAATAGTCAGAGAAGCAAACATAGAGCCCTAAATTACTGTAAAGGCTGACAACTATTTCAAACTTCCCTTTTAAAGCTCATGTAGCTATCTTGCTTGGGTAGGTTTCTGTCACTTAGGTGGCCAATCAGTCTTTTCACTAATGAACTGAAATCTATATATATATAAACCTAAAATACCCTTATGCTTGGTCAACCAAACAACCAGTCAACTGGTCGCTATGACCACCAGGGGGCAGATACTGATGGCAGGAGCTACCCCAGGTGGCCATTGCACTCCCATATCCAACCTCCTGCGTTCCCTCCCCTGGCCAGCCACACTCCTGTGGTTCCTCCCCAGGCAGGCCTGCCCCCAATGGACCTGATGAGGCCATCTGGCCAACCTCTTGTAGTCTCTCCCCCCGGCCGGCCAACACCAATTGGCCCAGATCACCAGCCAGGCCGAGGGACCTCACTTGTGTACGAATATGTGCACTGGGCCTCTAATTTTTACATATTTAGAGAAAAGAGAGACCAATAAGAAGGAAAATTTGAAACAGAAGTTTAAAAAAAAAGAAATAATATGTTGTCCTTGCAAAGGCAAAGGCCAGTATCTTAGTGTAATAGGCATGAGGCCTAGTCTGTTTCATCCAGGTAGCCATAAATTGACTAACATTTTTCACATTAATCTTTATTAGTAGGTATTTAAAAGATAAACACATTAGGGAACTGTGACAGGTAAAAATCCTTCAAAAATTTTGTAAAAACTTTTACAAAAGTTTTTATTTATTCACCAGAAAATTGTGAGACTTAATTTTAGTTTTATATAATAGTTCTTATATAATCATATTTATTTTGAGAATTTTAAAATTAACATTTTAATGTAGTGATTAGGTATATGGTACTAACATTTGATCATCGACAGATGTAGTGATGTTGTAGAATAGGAATTAAATAAATGTGTATAACAATTATAAAATGATTTTCCTGACTTAATGAAAGCAATTGGTCTTGAAATAGAAGATTGAAATTAATCTTAATTCTTTTAGTGTTTGGTTTTGGAAATATTTATGCTTTAGTCAATGAAACACCCGTATATTGTGGATGTTATATGAGTTATGCTATCTTTCCACTACATTTTAATTAGCATAAGAATGAAATTGATACATTGACATTTTATTTTTATATATGACACATTTTCTTTGAAGCCCATAATCAAAATAACTAAGAAGCTAGGTATGTGTGCTTTTAACCCATTTTATTTCTGTTACCCTATGAGATAGGTGTCATTCTATACATTTTATTAATAAAATAACAATAAAATAATAACATAGCCTGTTTTGAAAGAATATATGCACCACAGTGTTGACTGCAGCATTATTTACAATAGCCAAGATCTAGAAGCAGCCCGTGTGCTCATCAGTAAATGAGTGGATAAAAAAGCAGTGATACATTTACACAAAGAAATACTATGAGCCATTAGAAAGAAGTAACTCTTACCTTTGAAAAATATAGATGGATCTGGAAATTGTTATGCTAAGTGAAGTAAGCCAGTCCAGAGAAAGAAAAAAAAAACTATATAAACTCACTTATATGTAGAATCTAATGAACAAAATAAATTGGCAAACAAAATAGCAACAGAGGCATGGATATAAGCAACAGACTGACAGCTGTCAGAGGGGTGATGGGAGATGGGGACTGGATGAAAAAGGTGACGGGATTAGCCAAAGAACATCTATGCATGCATAATCCATAGACACAAATAACACTGGGGTGATAGCCAGAGGGAATGGGTGGTGGGACCTGGGTGAAGGTGAGCAAAGTGGGGAATATGGGGATATCTCTGATAATGTCAACAATAAAATAAAGTAAAAAGAAAAAAAGGCTTCCATTTTCAATAGGCTTTTGATGCATATGAAACAAGTAGGGTAACTGAGGATAATACACTTGCTGAGGATCCATCTCAAAGACTTTAGGAGTCCTACATATTGACAAGAAAAAAAGTAGTGTTTGAGACAAATAAACATAATTTTGAAAGTAAGCAAAGAATACTAATATATTATGATACTTGTATTTTATTTTTTCCATTTATTTATTTATTTATTTAATAAATCTTTATTGTTCATATTATTACAAATATACCTCATTTCCCCCCTCTATTGCTCCCCCACCAGGTTCCCACCCCACCTTCTACCCTTTCCCCAACCCCCATTGTCCTCACTTGTATTTTAAAAGATATATTTTAGTTATCTAGACAATATCAAATGAGTTTGTAGAACCTCTTTTTTCAAATGCAAAGTATTTTCTATTAACTTTGATCAGTAATTTCTAAAGCATCTCAGGCAGAGTTCATTAAAAAACATTTGTATAAATTACTAGAGACCTGATACATGAAATTCGTGCAAGGGGCTCAGCCCTCACAGCCCTGGCTTCATCTGGAAAGTCCTCTGGAAGGACATCAGGTCTAATTAGCATATTGTGCTTTTATTAGTACAAATTGTCCTTTTGAAGCAATACAGAAAGATTGAGTTAGAATAATTTCATTAGAATTTATAGATGTAATTCACATAAGACTTCTCATCATTTCCCCTTTGTTGTTTAGCTTTGCTATTTTTTGTTTTGAAAAAGAACATATTCTCTCTCATAATGTTATCTTATGCTTTAGTAGTTCTTATAATTGATTGAATGAACTGACATAATAAAGCGCAATTTTCCTTTCTTATATACCTCTCTTTTCTATTTATTAAGGTGAATATTATAAATACCATTATTGAGCTATCTCGGTTTCTTTTTGTGGTACAAAGTTCAAATATAAGCATTTGGAGGGAGAAAGTTAATCATATTTGCAAAATGGTTTAATGAACTAGTCTGTATGCATTTCATCAAATGTTTTATTAGAAATATTTATAAAACTAACTCGTGTTACTGTACAATCTTGCTACATATTAGGATAAAGTTATAAACAGGGATGTGTGACATGAACTAACAAAATATTCATGAATACTTTATGGTAGGTAAGTGTGTAACTCGTGAGCTGTTAAATCAGATGTATTTGATAGGGACCTTGGTCACAGTTGATGGAATGCCTTGTCATGATGAAGAATTGAACAAATTGATTTTACCAGTTTTAGTCATCTTTGATCAAAGTGAAAGAAAAAGAGAGATGACTCTTGTGAATTTTATCTATGCAAGATAAAGGCTTTGGATACATCTTTAAATTATATTTCATGGAATTGTAAAATCCTTAAGGTAGACCAGACTGTATATATCATCTGCTTACAAATATGAATGTGAGAGCCCAAGGGTTAAGGGATATTCAAACCATTAATTAGTTTGTGAGAGAAAGAGCCAAAATTAAAGTCTAATTTTCCCCATATTTAGTCTAATGACCTTTCTCACTATAGACTTTGTGGGGAAAAACTACACACATACACATCTTTGGCAATATATTTTAGTGTCTTAATTTCTCTAGTAATTTTCCCCCTATATAGAATATCACAACATTGCTATAGTAAAGTAAACATTGTTTCTTTCTTTTTTAAAACTTTGTTTCTTAAATCTTTAATAGTAAAATGTTATTATCAGACATATTTGGCACAGGAAATTTAAAAGTGAATAAAGAAAACCTGTTTCAGAAAAAGTAGCAGACAGTCTTTTAGTGAAAATGGAATTTCTGACACATAGAAAATTACCCAAATTGTGGAGTTATACTACCGTGTTTGACCTAAATTTATGCTATTAAATTTTAATTTTGCAAATAGGAATATGCCCAAGATAACTCATACAATCTTCATCTTTGACTGATAGCTTCTAAAAGCAGAAAATTGACATATAGTAATTTGATGTCTTAGGTTGGTACTCCCTCAGAGGCATAATATGAAAAATAAAGGAGAATGAATAACAATTTAAGAGAGATAATTCATATCCTAGTTAAAGCAAGTATTAGGGCCAATAGTATTTAATCTAAGTTATAATAGAGAAGTTAACCAATGATATATTTTTAGTCAACACAAAGAAAGGGGTTAACAATACATGTTACATATCACTGTGAAAAAATCAAGGAGTAGTTTTTATATGCAGGAAGAAGCAAGAAACTGAAAGCTTATTGATTTTACAATATTTTTTCTGATTTTCTATTAACTCACAACACCTAGTCTAGTAATGTGCCTGGGAAAATCGTGTGTGGGACGAGGGAAATGCTTTGGAATTTAAATTTTTTTGCTGCCTAGGGAGACATGATTAAATAGCCCTCTAGCATAATTAAATAGCCCTCTAGCATATATATATATGGGGGTGGGAGGGAGAGAGAGAGAGAAAGAGAGAGAGAAACAGAAACCTCAGTGATGTGAGAAAATCATTGATAGGCTGCCTCCTGCACGCCTCCTACTGGAGATTGAGCCCGCAACCCAGGCATGTACTCTTAACTGGAATTGAACCAAGGACCCTTCATTATACAAGCTGATGCTCTATCCACTGAGCAAAACTATCTAGAGCCTAACTTAGTTTTTTAGGTAGGATCTGAATAGGGCCTTTCCATTTGATTTAAAAAGAGGAAACTATTTTGTGATATAATTTTGGCTAAAAATTTTCAGGGAGAAAAACTTATGAAGCCTGAAGGGGTGGACAGCTCGGGGCTTGATCAGGCTGGCAGGGGAGGGCAGTTAGGGGAAATCAGGCAGGCAGAGGCAGTTAGGGGCAATCATTTGACAGGGGAGGGCCGTTGGGGGCAAAATCAAGCTGGCCAGGGAGGGAAGTTGGAGGTCACCAGGCTGGCAGGAGAGGGAAATTGGGTGTGATATCAGGCCTGAAGTGGGAGGGCAGTTGGTGACAAGATCAGGCCAGCAGGGGAGAGCAGTTGGGGGCAAACAGGCTGGCAGGGGATGGAAGTGGGGGGTGAAGTCAGTCGGCAGGGGAAGGTAGTTGGGGAGATCAGGCCAGCAATGGAGGGCATTTAGAGGTGATTAGTCATGCAGAGGCAGTTGGGGGAAAGATCAGGACAGCAGGGGAGAGTAGTTAGGGATTATCAGGAAGGCAAGCAGGCAGAGGGGTTAGGGACAATCAAGCAGGCAGGCAGAGGCAGTTAGGGGTGATCAGACAGGCTGGCAGTTGAGCAGTTAGGATCTAGTGATCCCAGATTGCGGGAAGGTTGTCCAATTGGAGAGGGTGCAGGCTGGGCTGAGGAACCCTCCCCCATGCACAAATTTCATGCAGTGGGCCACTAGTATTTACACAAGTCATACAGAGTGATGTCCCTTTTCTGGTAGGGCTGGTCATGGGTCCAGGGATTCATTCCTTAGGGCTGGAGATGGAAAACAGAGTGCCTGTCTCTAGAACACCAGATATGACTGTGTAAGGAAACAAGCACCTGAGTTGAATTTTCAAGCTGAGTTCAATAAGTTATAAGCTAAAGACCAAGTGAATCCAAAGAAATATTAATTCTTATAAGTATTAAACAATAACTGAGGTCAAAGAGTGAGGGTTAAAAGTTGAGCATAACCTGGATTTGTCTAAGTAATTTTCTGGAATCGGTGTATTTTTGCCTGGGTTGATTCTTGTGAGAGATACAAGGTGATATATCTAGTTAATGGGAAATAGATATACTCACATAAAAATTTATCCACATTTTATGCATTGCTATAATGAAAGACTCTATTAAATGACTTGGTAAAGTCTGCCTACCCTATATTTATGGCTCACTATTCCACAGAATAGCAAACTGAGAAGTACTGATCCCTGGTTTATAGGGTCTACCCTGTTCCATTTAGAAAAAACAATTGAAATTACTTTAAACCATTTCCACCTCCTCACACCTCTCAACATTCTTTACACTTTCTCCTATATCACTGTGATGCTCCCATAATCTAACTTTAAAGTGGTCTCACTTTCCTGCTCTATAATACATCTAAAACTGTAGACTTGACTTTCTTAAACTTGGATTTCTAAGCAGATGTGTTCAGACCCATTTGGATTTCTATTCCCCTTATTATCAATCCATTTTCTCCCTTTCAATTACCCAATAAATGCCAAGCTGAGATAAAGCCAGGTTAGAGTTGGAGCCAACTTAGAAATGAGGGTTCTGTTTCCAGTAAGTGATGGTGTACTGCAAATAGTCACCAGGTGTAAATAATATTTGTATCTTATCTATGTAAATATTTTTAAAATTATAAACACAACTTTTAAAACATTTTTAGAAGGTGCAACTCTTGACTTAGTCTCACTGATTTATTATTTTGGGTAGGATGACTGTATTATATTACTAATATAAGTGCCTTTGAGAGTGAAAGAATCTCTATAAATAATGTTCAGACAAAAGACTATAAAGTAATATTGTCCTGGTAAAACTGCAACATTTGGTCACCTTACTTGTAGGTTCTATATTTGTCCTCAGTTATAGGTCATTCTATAAAGCTTTGGAATGAAACCTAGTAAAATATATAACATAGAAGTACAGCATTAATTTGAATTTAAATATACTTGAAAACTTTATTTAAAAATAGAGGCTCAGTGCACAAAATTCGTGCATGGGGGGGGGATTCCCTCATCCCAGCCTACACCCTCTCCAACCTGGGACCCATCAGGAGACATACTTCTCACAATCCAGGACTGCTTGCTCCTAACCACTTACTTGCCTGCCTGCCTGCCTGATTGCCCTCAACTGCTTCTGCCTGCTAGCCTAATTGCCCCTGCTGGCCTGATTGATGCCCAACTGCTCCCTGCCAGCCAATCACCCTCAATTGCCCTCCCCTGCTAGCCCAATCACCCCTAACTGCCCTCCCTTGCCAGCCTGGCCCCCCTCAACTGCCCTCCCCTGCTGGCCTGGTCACCACTAACTTCCCTCTCCTGCCAGCCTGGTTACCCCCAACTGCCCTCCCTTGCTTGCCATCTTATGGTGGCCATCTTGTAATGACGTGGGGCGGCCATCTTGTGATGATGTGAGGGCATTGTGGGAGGGCACCAGGGCCACCTAGGCTTTTATTAGTATAGATCTTTGTCATTGGATTATAACAATTTCTTGTTTTATAGAATTTTAGCCTATCTTTGTATGTAAATGGTTAGTTTATTTTTTTGTAAAACTTAAGGTTCAGGAGTTAGGAGAGCATGTTTAAATTTACCTCTTATCACGTATATGCTAGATAAGTAACTAACCCTATATAGATAATTATATGCTAATCCTTATTTCAGTTTTGGGGTAAAAGGCTCTTTTTATATTTTAGTATTAAGATTTATATCCTGTTTTGTTTTGTTTTTTGAAAATATAACCAATTACTATATTTACAGTGAGGTCACCTGAATGTAAAAATTGAGAGAAAATCAGCAAGATCTAATTATGAACCTTTGAAGATGTGAGAAAACAGATATATTAACATTTATGCAAAAAAAACCCCAAAAAAACTGAATGCTCTTTTTTAGCTACAT
Source organism: Vespertilio murinus (assembly GCA_963924515.1). Lineage (NCBI taxonomy): Eukaryota > Metazoa > Chordata > Mammalia > Chiroptera > Vespertilionidae > Vespertilio > Vespertilio murinus. Next base: position 61,257,658 of record OZ004704.1, on the reverse strand, counting down.
AATTTTAGTAATAATATATTTTCATAATCTGATAATGATCGCTAAGGAAATGAAAATATTTCACAAGAAATTCAAATTGGAATACTTGAAGAACATATTTAGTCATGAATTTAATGTAAAATATTTTGTAAATAGGAGAGAGGCAGTAGCTTTGATTTTCTTTTTCATTGCTGTTATAAAATAAGATTTTTCTCTTCATACTTATTTTCCCCTGAAGCATTTTAACTACATGCTTCTCATAATTAAAGTAAGTGTACATATTTGTTAATGGTGTGCACATCTACAAGGCAAATAAGATCATTTTCATATTTCATAGGGAAAAAGCTTCCTATTAGGTCAAACCTATAATTTTTTAGCTGTCCCCATTCATATTCTCCTGCCCCTTCTGTTATCAGCTTCTAGTTGTATGGGCAGAACAGGTCTGAATCTAATGTTCCTAAAAGATTGGTCATTAGGGAACAGCATAGAATGTGCTTATCTCAAAAGACAAATGTGTTAATCCTATTCTGTTAAGAAGGAGATAGATAAATCTGGCAATGAAAAAATGAGAGGAATCATTTTGTTTCTGTGGAGGTTCAAAGATCTTTAGAAATACACATTTCTTTCACAGTAAGAAAAGGGAAAGAAATCCTGCTACCACTAAATAAGTTGTTAGACACTAGCTACACTGAATGCAAATTTAAATTCGTCTTTAAAACATCTCAAGCTTCTGCACAGCAACAAAACAGAGTGAAAAGGCAACCTATGAAATGGGATAAAATATTTGTAAACCATATATCCGCTAAAAGATTAATCTCAAAAATATATAAGAACTCCAACAATTTAATAGCAAGAGAATTAATAACTTGATTAAATATGGGATAATGACCTTAAGAGACAGTACCTAAAAAAAATAAATACACTTGGCAAACAGGAATATGAGAAAATTCTCTGCATACCTACTCATCAGGAAATGAAAATCAAAACCACAGTAAGATAACACCTCACACCTATCAGCATGGCTATTCTTTTTCTTTTTATCTTTTTAAATGCATTTTATTGATTTTTTTTCAAAGAGGAAGGGAGAGTTAGACATATCGAGAGAGAAACGATCAATTAGCTGCCTCCTGCACACCCCCCACTGGGGATGTGCCCACAATCAAGGTACATGCCCTTAACAGGAATCGAACCCGGGACCCTTGAGTGCTTACATGGTTATTACATATCTTTCACAATAGCAATATGTAAAAACAATCTAACTGATTGTTAAGAGATGAATGAATAAAGAAAATATTGTGTATATATACAATAGAATACCATTCAGCTTTAAAGAAGAAAGCAATTCCGTAATATGAGACAACATGGAACCTTGACATCATTAAGCTAAGTGAAATAAGCCAGGCACAGAAAGACAAATACTATATAGGTACCTAAAATAGCCAGATTTCATGGAATCAGAGTGGAATGGTGGTTTCCTGGGACGGGGGACAAAAATAGGGAGTTAGTAATTAATGACAAAGTTTCAGTTAAGCAAGATGAATATGTCCTAGAGATTTGCTTTACCACATTGTATTTTTATGGTCAATGGTAATGTATTGTACATTTAACATTTTGTAAAGAGAGTGGATCTCATTTTAAGTATTCTTACCATAATAAAATAAAATTTTAAGAAAATAACCTTTAAAAATTGAAAGTAGAAACCTAAAATCTCAGGGACACTGAACTGACACAGATTCTGTCATGCGGCCTGGCCTGTACATATGCATTTTTAATTTAAATTGCGTGTTTTCCTAAATTGAATTTGAAGTAGCCATGCATATTAGCTACTTTATTTACCTAATATCAAAATCAGCCACAAACAGTAGTTTGAAATAACTGCGAGGTGATCCAGAATTCTTAATACAAGTTTCAGGAAGATAAAAGCCTCAGGGTACTATGTAAGGAGGAAATAAAGACCACCATTTCCACTTCTTCAAAGAGATTTTTCTTGTTCTTAATTAGAGGGCAAATGTGGTCTATTTTTATTGTTTCCTCACTGACTTGCAATGGACAGAATATACTCCCACCCCCCAAAAATGTCTAGGTCCTAATCCTCAGAATCTGTGATTATGTTTCTTACACAAAATACCACCAACTGGATACTTAAAGCAACAGAAATTTGGTATCTCAGAGCTATGGCAGCAAGAAGTCCTCATAAAGGTGTTGGCAGGGGGCCAAGATCCCTTTCAAACATGTAGGAGAATTCTTCACTGTCTCTTCCAGCATCTGTGTTTGCTGGTATTCTTTGGCTTGCAGATGCATTGCAGTGAAAATTAAGAAATCACCCACCCTTTGGTGTTCCAGGTAAAGACTAATGACAAGGAACACCTTGTCCTCACATCCTCTGATATAAGACCAATCTTTGTCATAACACTTGTGGATGACTCATTGTCCTGCCGCTATAAAATTTAGGTCCCCTTCCTTTTATATGTTTCTCATGAATTTATGCAATAGCCTGAATAAAATGTCTCCTTAATTGTCCGATATATTTTGTCTTTCTCATCAGCAAATTATTAAGTGTAAGTAGAATTTTCCCAAATCTTTTGTAATATTATTTGCTAGCAGGTATATTATCTTCAGCTTTCTTACTAAATCTTTTTTCTGTATTTGCACATAAAATGTCCTTGTTTCTTTTATTTATTGGGATCTTCATCCCTTTACTATCTAGAATGCCAGAGCCATATATCTTTTAATAGAGTCCTTTATCTCTCTCTTTTTTTCTTTACACTTTCCTTGCATATCATGTCTACAGCAGGCACAGGGCCATTTGGATATTTATAACATCATTTCAGGGCCATACAAAATTATCACCTTACATATTTTCCTGCTATATTTGGTTAAACATTTAATTAACTCATCACTAATCCCTTGGCAGGGCCAGACCAAATGATTTCATGGGCTTTATATAGATGTTTTCCACTCCTGGTTTAGGGCATCTCTATTCTCACACAAATGACTTTAAAATGCTTTGATAAACTTAGTCATTCTTCTTTTTTAAATTTTATTTTTCAATTATAGTTTACATTAAATGCTATTTTGTATCATTTTCAGGTGTACAGCATCATGGTTAGACAATCAGATTCTTTACAATGTGATGCCCTGATATTTCAATTACCCACCTGACACTAGGCTTTAGTTATCACAGCAATACTGACTATATTCCCTATGCTGTACTTTACATCCTCGTGACTATTGTGTAACTACCAACTTATAAGTCTTTATCCCTTTACCTTTTTAACTCAGCCCCCAAACCCTATCCCCTATGTCAACCATCAGTCTGTTCTCCGTATCTATGGGTCTGTATCTATGGGTCTGTAACTGTATTGTTCCTTAGATCCCACATATTAATGAAACCATTTGGCATTTGTCTTTTTCTGTGTGACTTATCTCACTTAGCATAATACACTAAAAGCCCCTTGATGCTATTGCAAATGGTAAGATTCCATTCATTTTATGGCTGAGTAATATTCAATTGCATTTTTTATACACTCATCTATTGATAAAATGTGGATTGCTTCCATATCTTGGCTATTATAAATAACACTGCAATGAACACATATTATTTTTGAATTAGTGTTTGGGGTTTCTTCAGATATATACCCAAAAGGAGAATCAATGGGCCATAATGCTGTTCTATTTTTAACTTTTTAAAACCCTCCGTACTGTTTTCCATAGTGGCTGCATGAGTCATGAGTCTGTAATTCTACCAATAGTACATAAGGGTTCCCTGTATTCTACATCCTCACCAACACTTGTTGTTTATTGATTTTCACAGCCATTCCTTCTAGTGTGAGGTGATTTCTGAAGAATCTACCTTGCAGCATAATATTTTTAAATAGATTTTAATTGTTTAAAGTATTACATATAGTAGTACATATATCTCCTTTTTTTCCCCATTGACCTTCCTCCAACCTCTCCTACCCCTATCGAATGCCCTCACTCCCCCCCACCACCCCACCCAGTGTCTTGTGTCCATTGGTTATGCTGATATGCATGCATACAAGTTCTTTGGTGGGTCTCTTTCCTCCCCTCCCTAAAACTCCCCAGCCTTCCCACTGTAATTTGACAGTCTGTTCAATCCTTACTGCCTCTGTACTATTTTTTTATTCATTAGTTTATAATGTTCTTTATTTTCCATACATGAGTGAGATCATGTGGTGTTTGTCTTTCATTGCTGGCTTATTTCAGTTAACATAATGCTCTCCAGATCCATCCATGCTGCTGTAAATGGCAAGAATTCCTTCTTTTTTATAGAAGAGTAGTATTCCATTGTGTAGCTGTACCACAATTTTTTAATCCACTCATCTGCTGATGAGCATTTAGGCTGTTTCCAAATCTTAGCTATGGTGAATTGTGCTGCTCTGAATATAGGGGTGCATGTATCCTTTCTGATTGGTGTTTCTAGTTTCTTGGGATATATTTCTAGAAGTGGGATTACTGGGTCAAATGTGAGTTCCATTTTTAGTTTTTTGAGGAAACTCCATACTGTTCTCCACAGTGGCTGTATCAGTCTGTATTCCCGCCAGCGGTGCATGAGGGTTCCTTTTTCTCTGCAATCATGCCAGCACTTGTCATTTGTTGATTTGTTGATGATAGCCAATCTGACAGGTGTGAGATGGTATCTCATCATCATTTTGATTTGCCATGATGTTTTTTATTTCTTCTTTGATCTCTCTGGTAGCCCAGTCATTGGTTAATAGCATGCTATTTAGTCTCCATGGGTTTGATTTTTTTGGATTTGCTTTTATTGTAGTTGATTTCCAATTTTATCCCTTTGTGATCTGAGAAAATGTTTGATATTGATGTTTGCCAATTTAATTATAATGTGCCTTTGTGTCAGTCCTTTGGGATTCATTTTGTTTGGGACTCTGAGCTTCCTGGATTTGTGTGGGGGTTTCTTCCCTATATAAGGGAAGTTTTCTGTCATTATTTATTCAAATAGGTTTTATATTTCTTGCTCAGTTTCCTCTCCTTCTGGTACCCCTATTATTCAGATGTTGTTTTGTTTCATGTTGTCCCAAAGGTCCCTTAGACTCTCCCCCTGCTTTTAAATTTTTTCTAGGAGCTGCTATACTTGTGTATTTTTACCTACCTTGTCTTCCAGCTCACTGACGTGGTCCTCTGTTTCTTTTAGTCTACTGTTGATGCTTTCTAATGATGCTTTCTAATAGCAGAGATGTCATTTTTCATTTCTTCTTGGTTCTTCTTCATTTCCTCTTGATTCTTACACATATTGTTGCATTTGTCTTCCATTCTTTTCATTCACCTTATGATCATTTCTCTGAATTATTTATCTGACAGGTTTCTTGCCTTCATTTTGTTTACTTCCTTTTCTGGTGATGCCTGCTTTTCTTTCATATGTGGGTTGTTTCTTTGTTTCCCCATGATCTCTCGTCTCCGGGTGTCTGGTTATGTAGTTCTCTCTTTCCTGCATTGATTTAAAGGCACAAAATACAACACAACAAAGCACAATACAAAAGGCACTGAACACAAATGTATTCATAATATCGATAACCCCATATAAAGGTGACCACTAGAGAAATGCAAATTAGAGGATAAGTAAGAAAGAAGAAGGGGAAAAAAGGAGTACAAAAATGAAATTGGGAGAAGGAAAAAAAAGTAATAGAGAATAGAAAGAGAATAAGAGAGAAGAGGGGGAAAAAACTATATGGGGAGAAAACTCCAATAGAATAGACACTAATCTCAACAAGTGCCAGTAACAAATACCTAGAGATGAATGCCAATTACAAACAAAAACTAATATCAAGCGAGGTGAAGGAAAACAGAAGCAAAAAGCAAATAAAAAAGAAAAAGAAAAAGTGAAACCAGTCTCACAAACAAGCATTAAAAAACTGATATAATCAACAATCAAGCAAACAACAACAAAAGGACTGAGAGGGAAAAAAAATTTGGATAGTGAAGAAAGAGAAGAGAGAGGTGTGTATGGACTTGGAGCAGGGGATTGGAAATTAGATATATAGGTAGGGTGAAATTTAAACAGGGGGTAAAAAGAAGGAATAGGGAAAATCTAAAGCTGGAATAGGGTAAGAGAAACAGGACAACAAAAGGGGAAAAGTGAGGAAGAGAGTGCTGGCATAAAGGTAAAGATGACATAGAGTAAAATGATGCCAAGGGAAAAATGAAAATAGAATGTAGAACACTAATCCCAAAGTAAAATAAAGATGAAATAAAATGACAATCTTTTAATAAAGGGGAAATAGTAGTAGTAATAATACTGAGTGAAAATAAAATTGTAATAATTAAAAAGTTAAAATCAAGTGAGGAAAAAAGAAAAAAAATAGTTTCTCAAGTAAAAGATGAAAAAAAGTAAAAATGTGCAGTCATGAAGGTCATTCGTTTCCTCTACTGTTCTGTTTGACACATCTGTTTCTTTGTCTGGAAGTTCCCTGCATTTCACTACTTCTCAGTGTTGTAGGCCACAGTGCTGATTTTCAAGCAGGCAGTACACCTTTATTCCTTATACTCCTTTATTTGTGTTTACACAAAAGTCAATTTGTGATTCAACCACTGGATAGCAGTATTTCTGGATTGATCTCCAAGTCTATGGGTCCTCTCTAGATAGTGTTTAGATTTTGTTTTTCTTGTTGCACTTAATACTGGGTTGCCCCAGAGTTGGTTCTCTGATCATTATTCCCTGCTCTGATCTCCAGGTTCCACAAAAACAATTTTCCCCTGAAGTCCCCAATTGGGTGATCCTATGAATTGGGCTTAATAATTAAAAGCAAGAATTTAAAGATAAAGAGAGAAAGAGGAGGGAGGGAGGGAGGGAGAGAGAGAGAGAGAGAGAGAGAGAGAGAGAGAGAGAGAGAGAGCGAGCCAGAGTAAGTGTGTAAACTCTAGCACTGCATGCAAGTCTGTGCAGTCTTTTTTCCCCTTAGGTCTAAGCAGCTGCCACACTTTAAAAAAATTATTTTAAATAAATCTTTATTGTTCATATTATTACAAATGTTCCTCATTTTCCCCCCTCCATTGCTCCCCTCCACCAAGTTTTCATTCTACCCTTTGCCCTTTCCCCATCTCCTATTGTCCTCATCCATAGATGCAGTTTATGTTCAGTCTCTTCCTGCATCCCCCCATTCCCCATTTTCCTGAGAATCATCAGTCCACTACACTTCCATATCTCTGATTCTATTATATTTACCAGTTAATATTGTTCATCATGATTTTTACTTCCCTTGGATTTTAGATTCACTTGTTGATAGTTACGCATTTGTTGTTCATAATTTTTATCTTTATTTTCTTCCTCTTCCTAAAGAACCCCTTTTAGCAATTCATATAATTCTGGCTTGGTGGTGATGAACTCCTTTAGCTTAAATTTATTTGTGCAGCTCTTTATCTGGCCTTCAATTCTGAGTGATAGCTTTGCTGAGTAGAGTATTTTGGGCTGTAGGTTCTTGCTATTCATCACCTTGAATATTTCTTGCCATTCCCATCTGGCCTGCATGGTTTCTGTTGAGAAATCAGCTGACAATTGTATGGGTGCTCCTTTCTAGGTAACTACCTGCTTTTGTCTTGCTGCTTTTAATATTCTCTCTTTGTCTTTAGCTCTTGGAATTTTAATTATGATGTGTCTTGGTGTGGTTCTTTTTGGATTCCTTTTGTTTGGGGTTCTGTGTGCTTCCTGGACGTATAAGTCTATTTCTTTCACCAGGTGGGGGAAGTTTTCTGTCACTATTTCTTTTAATATGTTTTCGGTATCTTGCTCTCTGTCATCTTCTGGGATGCCCATAATTCTGATGTTGGTTCGCTTGAAGTTGTCCCAGAGGTTTCTTACACTATCTTCAACTTTATGGATTCTCTTGTCTTCTTGCTTTTGCAGAAGCTTCTTGCTTCTATCTCTTTGTGTTTCAAATCTTTGACTTGATTCTTACAATCTTCCATTCTGTTTTTAAGACTTTTTATATAATATATATTTTTGTATAATATTTTTTTTTATTTCAAAGAATGTATTCTTTATTTCTTGTTGATTCCTTTTCATATCCTCATAGGTCTCATTTATTTTATTGGCCTTTTCTAGGAGATTCTTGAACAACCTTATAAGCATGGTTTTGAACTCTATATCCAGTTGCTTTTTGTCCTTCATTTCTTTCGTTTGTGATCTTCCTCATCTTGGCATTTTCTTTCTTAGTCTTTTACAGCTCCTTTGATTTTCCTTCTGGTTTTCTCTTTCCTTCTAGTTGTAGAATTTCCAGTCAATCAGCCTTCCTGTAGTTCTGGATAATGTCCACTTTATATTTTAGTTGTATTTTTTGAAATTGTTCAGTGAGGCTGTAGTTAGGCATTTACCTATGCTGCCATCTTGTTTTTTCCCCCACTTTTAAAATTTTTAGGCTGTCTTTTTGCACCCAGTTCAGCTATGGGTTGCGTTTTAGATTTCCCTTCTGTTAGCAGTTCTGCGGACCCCCTTCCACATTCATGAATCACACCAGCCCCAACAGCCATGAATTTTTCTGGGTGCAGACTTCCCAGGTCCTCCAGCTTCTGCCGTGCATGTTTCTCTCTCCTGCCTGGATCACAGACCTCACGTTATTCCAGGAAAAAATCTGTGACCTTTCCATGAGGGGGTGCACAGCTCCTCTGAATCTGCATGCATGCACCACTTGGGGACCAGTATTCTCCGGTTCCCAGCTATTCACTGGGTACTGCAGTTGTAGATTCCCGGGATTTTCAGACTTCTGATAATATCTACTTTCCCCTTCAAGATGGCATGGTCTCTGCTTCAGAGCCAGTGGGTGTTACCCATTCAGGGGAGCCCCGTCCAGCAGTCCCCCACAGTCCCCTGGAGTATAGCTGTCCCTCAACTCACCAATGAACACTCCCCATGCAACCACACACTCTCCCTTTGTTCTCTCACCCACACACTATCTTGCAGTCTGCCTTCCCATTGGCAGCCATCTTCCCTTTTCTCACAGTATAACATTTTAATCCCCATTAAAATGACTTAATTCAGAGACCCTAAAGCCTGGACTTTCTCCTTCAAATGATATATGAAATTAAAAATTATAGTAATTATAATTAAAATTATTTAAAGGTTTATATATTATTTCATTAGCAATATTTATCAACAACTTTGTTATATAGGATTGTTCTTCATTGGAAGTAATTGTCAGGGAAATTAAGTGTCTTTTTCTTAAATTTATATGTAAACTAGAGACCCAGGGCACAAAATTCATGCACTGGGGGGAGGGGGTGGTGTCCTTCAGCCCAATCTGCATCCTTTCCAATTGGGACCCCTCGGGGTCTGTCCAACTGCCTGTTTGGGCCCGATCCCTGTGGGCCTAAACAGACAGTCATCCCTTTCACAGTCCAGGACTGCTGGCTCCCAACTGCTCACCTGCCTGCCTGATTGCCCCTAACTGCTTCTGCCTGCCAGCCTGATCACACCCTAACCACTCCCCTGCCACCTTGATCCATGCCTAACTGCTCCCTTGCCAGCCTGATCATCTCCAACTGCCCTCTCCTGACAACCCGGTCACCCCCAAATACTATCCTCTGCATATTCCCTCTTTATTAGATAGGGTTTTTTCTTTAATATTGGACAGCCCTAACTGGTTTGGCAAGATGGATGGAGCATCGGCCTACTCAATGGTCCCAGGTTTGATTCCGGTCAAGGGCATGTACCTTGGTTGGAGGCACATACTCAGTGGGGAGTGTGCAGGAGGCAGTTAATTGATGTTTCTCTGTCATAGATGCTTCTAGCTCTCTATCCCTTTCCCTTCCTCTCTGTAAAAAAATCAATTATATATATATATAAAATATATATATATATTTAAAAAGAAACATTTACGATTCCTCCATATCTGCCTGCTGGTGTGACTCTGTGGTTAAGACCCCAGGCTACCGCTGCTGGGAGGGAATCATGCCATGGTTGTGCGTGCCCCTGGCGGGCTGAGACCGCAGGCTGCTGCTGCTGGGAGGGGATCGGGCCATGGGGAGTGAATTTGTTTTTTGTTTTTAATAAAGAGTCAGGAGGGCCCCTGGACAGCATTCCTCCAGGCTGCTTACTCTGCAGGCTCTCAATGGCAGTCCTGTCTGAGACAGGGGGACTCCAGTGGGGCTGAGAGGACTGGGCGCAGCTATCTTAAGGCTATTGATGCTGCCATTTTTGTCAAGAAGTGATGGTTAATTTACATATTACTCTTTTATTAGATAGGATTGGAGCTAGTATAATACCAATGATATAGTCCAGATATTAATCTTATTAGATATCTAATCCAGATATTAACCTATTGACTTCTACCTACAATCCTGTTAAATTAATACTAAAAAATGTAAGGAAAACACACACTTCAGAGAAACAGGATGAACCAACTAACCACTGATAATGCATGGGTACATTTGTCCAGAAATTGATAGTTTGAGCTAGTATAAATTTTAGTTTCATTGTATACCAAGTTGTTAATATTAATCAGAATATCCATTATTTAGTTTTAGGGATATATATGTATTGTACATGGTAAGTTTAGGAGTAAATATAGAAAGTGTTGTTAACTTAATTCTGAGAGGTATTGAGTGCCATAAAGAATATTTCAAGAAGGAACACTTTGCAAAGTGTTTCCTCTTCTTGTAACCACAAACCTGAGTTATATTGTCATGGATCAAAGCAGTAACCTAATTGTCAACGACAGCACCTTATCCTTATATTAGGGATAATAAAATGAGAAAAATGCACTGTGCATTTGGGGTTGAAGTAAGCTTAATTAGGAGAGGAACTGCTCATAATTAACTTTATTTTGAGAGAAGGTCAGGTTAGAGTTTTGAAAGGACTTTTGTAATTCTAAAAAGATTAAATGATGAGATAATGAAGAGATGTGCTTGAATTATAAATAAAAGACCAGTACCAAGTTTTTAATGTCATGGATACTGCATGCAATATTGATTTTCACGGCTTAGAGAAAAGTTCAGGAGCCTCAAGATGGTAAGGTGCATTCCTATAATGGCTCATACAGATGATTGCTTTGGCTTACAATCAACAATTCCTTGCTGCCTTGATTATTTCCTAGCTCCTTCCTGTAGCAAAGTGGAGTGCTTCTGAACCTTAGCTTCAAAAAGACTGCAGCAGTATACTTGTCTATTAGCGATCCAAGCATGTCCTCTAACAAAATACTATAACTGTAATCAGAGTATAATGTATAAAATGCTGAATAACATTCTACCTGAATTACTGGTACCTGGAAAGCAACATAACAGTTCAGAGAGGGAAAAGTGTGGTTATACTGCATGCGTATAAGCTGTTTGGCAGTGTGATGAGCACAAAGAGACAATGTGACGAGCTCGCAGAAATTTAACAAGATATATGTAGATTTAAAAAAATATTTTTGACATTTTTTAATGTTCTGCTATCATTTTTCTTCTAATGAAAAAAAGAGGAAAATAGAAACAGTGGAAATGACACTGAGCTTCTTGCAATGATAGGAGGAAACAAGAATTGAGGAAATTCCTCCTAAGACAAACTTATTTCTTCTCGAAATAGGAGGGAAAAAGTCATTTTCTCAAAGGTATAGGGAGTTGGGACAATCTATGAAGAATGTAAGAGAGAATATTTTATTTGCACATTTAAAAACTTTTTTAAAACTTTGTCTAATTATTTTTCAATAATAAAACACCACAATATGCCAGGACACAACATGTCATTGAATGTGATTCATTCATGTCCTTTAAGAGGTGGGAAGATCTGAAGTAACTCTTATGGGAAGAGAGGGAAGAGGGAAAGGGAGAAAGAAAATAATAAAAATAATAATAATAACCAGAGGGGAAGATAAAAGAGAATGTAGGGGAGAGGGGGATGAGAAACAGCTGATTAGAAATAATCAGAAATATGCTCAGGCAATGTTGTTTGGTTCAGCCGGAGCCACAGATTTGAAGGGCGAGCCTACATCACGGTCAGGTTTTCATTGTTCTTGTGAGTTCCATTGCAAGTGTCATGAATATTTATTTTACATCTTTAGAGCATATCTCTCTGGCTCTGTTTCCTAAGACTTTTATCTAAGGAATTTATAAATTTAAAACTAGAAACATGGTTTGAAATAAAGATAGGATAGATTTCACACATCTTTCATAGAGGATCATTTCTAAGAATATAAGCTCAGAGAGAGCTTTGAACTGCTCTGAAGCATAAGCAGGGAGCCCAGAAAATATAAATAAATATAAACGTCTAGCTGATCTTTTTGTTTAAAATATATTGGTTAGATTTAGATACACATATAGTAGCACTCTATTCTAGAGGTCCAAATCTTTTCTAAACATATCAAATAAAGATGAAGAGAAATGAAGGCAATATAGGGCATATTTTTATTTATTTTTTATTAAGGAAATGGACAATTTATCCTACAAGAGAAAAGACAATGCAGTGTTTTTATAGAAAAATAGGCTTATGTCAGAGTACATAAAGATAACTCAGTTGTAGAGAAGATATTGATAAATTCTTACAATAGAAAAGAATAGTAGAGCATGCAGTATAAGCACACTTTTCCCTCTCTGAACTGTTATGTTGCTTTCCAGGTACCAGTAATTCAGGTAGAATGTTATTCAGCATTTTATACATTACACTCTGATTACAATTATAGTATTTTGTTAGAGGACATGCCTAGATTGCTAATAGACAGATGTACTGCTGCAGTCTTTTCAAAGCTAGGGTTCAGGAATCTGGAGAAGGGCTGCTCATAAATGGATAGAGACTAGACAAGAAATATAATTTGGAAGGCATTTTAGGGGAGTCAGACTGAAACTTAGCTCTAATGACTAAGCTTTTCTGAATCTCCGGACCTATGGCTTTTTATTAACACATTTTACTCTTTCGCAAAGCAGTTATACATATCAAAGATAAGGTTTGGTAAACAATAAAGGATTATCAGATTAGGGGAATTGCCCTCAGCTGTTTGGCAGCAGGTAATACTATCCAGATCTTCAGCCCTGCTGAAGTTGTCCATCAGCCTTCTGATGGATTTCTCACATTTATTATGCTAACTACTGTCTTTAGCCTCCAACAGCATACCATTCTCTCCTAGATTTTAAAATAATTTTATACTTTAGAAGTAGTAGGTAAAGATTCATGCTTTCTTAGTATTATATAAATGAAAATGATAAAAGTGAAAATGTATATATTTTCCCCTAAAAACTTATCACACAGAAAAAATATTTTTTTAAGTATGAAGATAAACAGAAACCTTGAGTTAACTTCTTTTTTTTTTGTCTATATTATATTATTTATTTATTTTTGCTTAATTTGCCCTCACAAACTTCAGTCACCCATTCATTTTAGAGTGCTGTTTCAAAATTATGGTCATCAAAACTAGCCACAGGATATTCCTGTTTCATGAATGTGGTAAATAGATTTCTAAAATGGTCCTACTGATTCTCACCTGCTGACATTCATGGCTTTGAATATGGCTCTATGTTAACAGACAGGGAGAATAAGATGAATGTGCAGATGCTGGTAGTTGGGCAGATGGGAATAGGGGTCTGTAGAAATCTTTGATTCCTTTAATGTTCAAAGTGAGGTAGAAAGTACTGAAATTGGTTGAGAATAAAGATATAGTGGAAAATTGAAAAGAAAGAGGTTGTGAAATGGTCATTTATGAGTGGGAGATTACATAGACCAGACAGAAATAGTATGATTGAATGGAAGCATTGAGAGTCCATAGATGTGGGAATTAGATATCTGAGTCTGGAAACCGGAAGAGAAGACTGAGCTGTGTATATAAATTTAGGAATTAAGAACCCATCTGATGAGGAGTGAAATTAGGGAAGATAATGAAGTGAATGCCTGGAATCTGTCTCTCCACCTAGAAAACAGTTCTAAGGTCAGAAAGGAAAACTCCTCTGTTTTGGAACCCTGGAGTTTGTTTGAACATTGCAGCACCAGGGGAAACTGATGAACTGATGTTAATATCGTCCATTTCATCCTTCAGTGTGGCAGTGACTACCCCTGCACCACCCCATCCCATGGCATGCAGCTGTGGAAATGGCAACCCATGTTTCTTTCTTGGGTTGCTGGAACCGGGTGGGCAACAGGACCATGTTTTCAAATATTGGGGCTGTGTGTTGTGATTTCATGTTGTTGTTTCTAATAATTTGGTTCACAAAGAAAGGCAAGCCACCATTGTTTTAATCCCCACTGACTAAAGCATCTTCTAGGAAATGTGTAAGAACAGCACCTGGTTACTTATTTATTTATTTATTTTAGTTTTTATTTTCAAAAACAGCCACACATAGAGGGCATTTAGAAGGCCACTTGGCTTTCCCAGGCAAAGATTCAGGCTCACAAATGACCAGAGGAGGCTGTACGCTATCTCCTGTGTTTAGGAACAAAAAAGCTTAACAATATCTCTCAAAGTGATCTACAGACTCAATGTAATCTGTATCAAAATTCTAACAGCCTTTATCATAAAATTGTGAAAACCAATAGTCAGATTAATAAGGAATTGTAAGAGATCCAGACTAGCCAAAAGAAACTTGAAGAAGAATAAAGTTCAAGGACTCACATTTCTTGACTTTCAAACTTATAACAAAGCTACAATAATTAAAATAGTGCATTAGTGGCAATGGAGAGACCTTTAGTTCAATGAAATAGGGATTTCAGAATGAAACCCTCACATATACGACCATTCAAAAGGTAAAAGATAGTCTTTTCCAACAAATAGTGCTGGGAAAACTAGATATCCACATGAAAAAAAATGAAGTTAGACCTTTAACTTGCAATGTAGGTAAAAATTCCTTCAGAGTAGGTTAAAGAAGAGCAAAATCTAGGTCTAGCTGGTTTTGCTTAGTGGATAGAGCATCAGCTTGCAGACTGAAGGGTCCCAGATTCAATTCCAGCCAAGGGCACATGCCTGGGTTATGGACTTGATCCTCAGTAGGGGATGTGCAGGAGGCAGCCAATCAATAACTCTCTATCACCATTGATATTTCTATCTCTCTTTCCCTCTTTCTTCCTCTCTGAGATCAATAAATATAATATTTTAAAAAATAAATAAAATTCCTTTTTTTTAAAAAAAGAGCTAAATCTATAAATCTCTTATTAGAAAATATTGCGGAAAATCTTTATGGTATTAGATATGGTACTAACTTCGTTGCTATATATAAAAAAAAACATAAGTAAAAGAAAACAGATAAATGGACTTAATAAAATTTGAAAAATTTGTAAATCTCTTGAGATAGTATATAATTTGCAAATATTTTAAAATTTGTATTGTTTATGCTTTCTTTTGTTGTTATTATTATTTTTTAAAGAATAATTTTATTGTTGCTGGTATTACAGGTATCTGCCATTTTCTCCCGCTTTGTCCCCTCCTCTCAGCTCCTACCTACCTACCTCCTCCAGGTCTTCACCATCCTATTGCCCATTTCCATTGGCTATGAATTTAAGTATATGCTGCAAACTTTTATAGTTAGGGTTCAGGAACTGAAGAAGGGGTCACACACAAATGAAAACAATAGACAAGAAATATAAATTTAGAATGCAAGGGCGACCAGGTGGAAAACTCTCTCTAGTGGAGAAGCTTACTGAAACTGGGTCCCGTTTACTTTTATTCACTTGAATATACATTTGCCCTTTAAGAATGCATACAGACATATCAAAGGTAAAGTTTGGTAAATGGTAAAAGGATTATCAGGTTAGGGAATTGCCTTCAGTCATTACTGTTTTTGAATGGAACTTGGCTACTACAGTTAAGCTTTTCCTGGCTTCCCCAGATAATTCCAAATCAATATTT
The DNA here is from genome assembly GCA_963924515.1 of Vespertilio murinus. Classification (NCBI taxonomy): domain Eukaryota; kingdom Metazoa; phylum Chordata; class Mammalia; order Chiroptera; family Vespertilionidae; genus Vespertilio; species Vespertilio murinus. The sequence continues at coordinate 61,241,906 of OZ004704.1, read as the reverse complement.
CTTGTCTTGTGTTTTAATTTGCGCGTCAGATCTTTCTCCAAGTCTTTGAACACGAAGGCCAAGATGGCCATGGCTTTGAACAATAGTCCAGGGTAATAATGCAGGGTAAATTTGAGAAAATGTGTAGTGGCATGGGATTAGGACATGCAAAATGGTGTAAAGCTAGATTTTAAATGGTCTTGAATATTAGAGTGAAGAGTTGGAGTATTTTCCTCCATCGAATTGGGAGCCAGTGCTACAGAACAAGTGATATGATATAATCACTATTTAAAGAAGGCAAATGAGCAGTAATATGTTGGGCTGATTAAAGTAAAGTCAGAAAATATTAAGCAAGAAATTTAAGGAAATCATTTTTTTCTCACCCTATATCTTATGTGACAATCTCTGTGACTTTGGGAAAGTCACTTAACCTTTTAAGCTTCAGACTTCTCATTTATAAAACAAAGAGATTGACTATATCATTATGATGGAATAACAAGGCCATTTAGAGAACTTGGTTCTAAAGCACACTTAGGATCTGCTGGTACTTTAGTAAAATATTAATGGAAGAAACACACCGTGATATAGAAACATGTCAAATAAAGAAGTCAGTCTGACTGAAATAAGAGAGGGAAGAGAGGTGAGAGATGGAATTAAACATAATAAGTGAGAACTAGGCTGTGAGTTATCTTGCCCACGTGAGAGAACAGTTGATAGAATCACACACACGCCTACATTGTCAGGCAGTTGAACCTTCACTAGAAGCCATCTAACTCAGGATTTCTTGTCATGTGAGAGAAATAATTACCCATTTGTGTAAGCCACTAGGTGACAAAATCGTTCCTGACAACAGTGTTTAGTTTAATGGCTGTCACAGGCAAGTGCCCAAAGCATGTGGGCAAATATGGCTATGTGTGGGTCTCAAGACTAAGCAATCCCATTTAGTTAGAGGATGAAAGCACTTTAAAAGTAATGGGTAAAAGTTCCAATCGACAACAAAACTTCCAAGATGAAATGGGGTATTTTAGGAACTTATGAGTTAGTTCATCATTACTGTGAAAATTTGTGGAATATCTTAGACATGCCCAGAATTGAGGTTGCTGTGCCCTTTGCCATACAAGATAAATAAAAGTTTAGAAAGGTTGCAACAATCCCTTCAGTATTATTTGATCAAGTCCTTGAGATTCTTTCATTTTATTCTGCTAATTGTCATGAATAGCTTTATCATTTAGATGACTAGATTTTGAATATGAACTTGTCTCACATCTGTTAAATCTGGACACAACTGTAACCTAGGACTTTGCTCTTTTATATGTGCTATATGGCTGAAATAAATCTAGCTCTCAGTACTTATCTTTGTGGATAAGGTTTTACACTTTCTGTCCTGCCAATAAGATAATTTACTGGAGAATTTCAACTAGATTAGATGATCACATTGCAAATATATTGTAGAGGGGATCTAATTGGGGAAAGCCTGGAACACATAATTTCATAGTATTTTTAGCTATAAAAATATATGGATAGCTTGGCCACTGTGGCTTAGCAGATGAGCATTGACCCAGGAGGCCATCAGTTTGATTCCTGGTCAGGGCATATGCTGGGATTTTGGGGCTTAATCCCCAGTAGGGGGTTTGCAGGAGGCAGCTGATCATGATGTGTCTCTCATCTATGTTTCTATCTCTATATCCCAATCCATTCCTCTTTCTCTAAAGAAGCAATAAAATATTTTTAGAAATCTGTGGACATGTGTATGAATATCATTTTGAAATGGGAAAATTGAACTGGGACTCGTGGTGTTCCCCTGGGCAGGATGGTTCCCGGGCTCTTGTCTGGTGGCATGGAAAAATGAAACCACAGACAAAAGTGGTATAATAAAAGGTGGAAATTTATAGAGAAACAAGCACAGACTCACACGTGGGGAGGAGGAAAGAATCCCTCTACTAGTAAGTCTCTTTTGTCCAGAGGTTATAAAGGCTACAGTTCTTTGTGCCTTGACATCCCCTCTGATTGGTCACTATCCCCTCTGATTTGGTCACTATAGCAACTTCAGAGCTCAAACCTCAGGTGAGGTACCTGAGGCACTCCTCTTCTTCTTCTTTATTGTTTCCCCCTTGGGCTTTCCTCTTCCCCCACTGAATGAGGGGCTTCCTTCCCTGTATTCTGTAAATATATACCTTCTGCAGCTCCCAGCTCCCTTATTCTATGGAAACATGCCATCCGAAGCTCTGTAGCCCTGTGCTTTTTCCATGGACCCCTTAATTCCTAAAATTCCCTAAACCTACCTATTTCACCCCTAAAAACTCGTTTCAATTTCTACCCAGTTGTTATATATAGATTTGTTTTATAAAATTTTATGGTGTCCTTGAATTTGATGAAGATAAAAGTTGATACTGAAAGATTATCTCCCCCTCCCAAACTGGTGGGCGGAGTTTGACACATGACCCCTTAGGGCTCCCCCCTCCCAAACTGGTGGGTGGAGCTAACAACATGACTGGCACCTGCCAGAGGGACATCTCCAAGACAGTGAGCTACCAATTAACACTGGGCCAAGGTGCCCTTGGGGCCCATCCCTTCCTGTTCCACCATGGGCCCAACCCCCTCCCTTTCCGTCCTTTAAGAGGGACTCCAGGCCGGACATGTGCGCTCTTTGGAGGCCACCTCCATTGGAGGGGCATCTCCATTAGCCCGGTTGGGTTCCGATTTCCTGTCCTCTCTCCCCTAATTCTGATCTTTACCTCGGTGATGGCTCCCGCCCATTACTGGGGAATAAACTCTCTTTAAAACTCCCTGTTGTTCTGTTTCCTGTTTCCTTTCAAACCTAACAGATACTATTTTATGTCTGACAACATAATAAAATATATTGAAGGCTTAATGGTAAAGCAATGGTATGTGTATAATTCTCATGACTATGTTCATTTCATAACATTTTAATCAGCCACACTTCATCTATCATTATAAAATGACCATCTGTAAAAGAAAACAAATCTATTTGTAAAGATTATAATGTTACATAAAAATGGGCAATTGGAACATTCAAGAACCTTTAGAGAAAAAGATGAGGTTCTTAAGCCCAAAGGATAAATTGAGTCAAATAACTGTCACAGTCTCATACTACATCTTATTTAGAAAGTTAGAAATCCAGATGTTACGATTAACATTTTATATTTTCAAACAAGTATTGAATTTAATATTATTTAGATAATGCTCATTTTGTTAGTCTTAACAACTGTATGGCTCAGAGATACATTTTGTATAGAGAAAATCCGCACATATGATGCAACCTTTCCCAAGTTTTCTTAACTGATTTTAATCTAGATTCATTGAAGAATATAATCTCAATTATTGAATAATATGGATCTTTTATTTGTCCAAGATTTTGTAAATTCTAGTAGAACACATTGTGTTTTGCTATAGATATTAAGGTAACAGCTTTTCTGACATTTCTTGTGACAGCACAAACTTTACTAAAGATATTTCATAAAAATGTTTAATAAGATGTATCAAGCTATGATATTTTATAATTATAGCTTAATTAAACATGCTTTTGAAAACATGAGACGAGTTCATGAAATCAATAGAGTAAGTGGAAAAATGAAGAGAAAAAAACCCTTTAGTTTTATGAAATATCTTTTGTGTGGACATTAACATATAATTTCATAGATTGATTTTAAATGGAATAAATAAATTTGCTATAAATTCTTTTCACAGATATGTATTTGATTTATTGGACCAATTAAGGACATTTTTATTTGTACAATTGTATTTTTATTTTGTGCAGTCATCTCTGAATACGAAGGTAAGGGTCACATAAGTTGGACCAAAAACAGTTCTGGTTTAGGCCCTATTTTATTTAATTTATTTATTTTTTATTTTATTATTATTTTTTATTAAGGTATTATATGTGTACATAGCTTACCATTGCCCCCCCCTCCCATTCATGCCCTCCCTCCCCAGAGTTCTGTGTTCATTGGCTGTACTTATATTCATGCATACCAGTCCTTCGGTTGTTCTCTTATCTCCCCCCAGGTCTCCTTTCCCTCCCCGCTGTCATTTGACAATCTGCTTGTTTTATGGTGACTATCTCAGAATCACATGAATAGAATCCGCTCCTCATTTGGCAGTCTGCTTGTTTTATGGTGACTATCACAGGACCACATGAATAGAGTCCACTCCTCCTTTGGTTCACACCGCCTCTACCCATAGGTCCCACTGCTTCTCATGGGACACACGGCTCACCCGGAGCACACGGCCCCCTGGGACACACGGCTCTCCCGGGACACCCGGACCCCTTGGGGTACATGGCTGACCTGGGGAACATGGCTGACCCAGGGCACACAACCCCCTGGGACACACGGCTGACCTAGGGCACACGGCCCCCTGGGACACACGGCTCACCCGGGGCACACGGCCCCTTTGGGGGACACGACTCACCCAGAGCACACGGCCCCCTGGGACACACGGCTCACCTGGGGCACAAGGCCCCTCTGGGCGCTGGGGTTGCAAATTGGAGGTGCTGCGCTAGCTCCTCGCTAGCACGGCGGGCAGGCTGGACGGCTGCAGGCAGGCTGAGTTGGCTGCAGGTGGGGAGACCACACTCAAAGGTGTCTTGTTCGGTGAGGAAGCGGAGTAGCTGTGGACACAGAGGCTAAGTTCTGAGGTCGCCCACTCCCTGAGCCCGGGGCATAGTGAGCTCTGTTCTAGGTGGATTTCCTTTATTTGTGGCGGTGGTGGTGGGTGCAGCAGCGACGGTCACTCCTGTGGTTCAATTTCCACTGTAGTTTTAAAGTTCACCTGGTGGCCGTGACAGAAGCTTTGGCCCGGCCATGCGGCGGCGGAGGAAGGACTCGCCAAGGGCCAGGAACAGAAGGCTCTGTGCCATCTCCACACCAGCACGTGCCATCTCCACACCAGCATGGAGGGTGTGCTGGGAAGGTTGTGGTTTGGCTAAGATGGCTGCGGGCAGAGAGACCATCCTCAATGGTGTCTCCTTTGGTGCGGAAGCGGGGCTGCTGTGAATGCCGAGGCTAAGTTCTGAAGCCACGCTCTCCCTGAGCCCTGGCTGAGTGAGCTCTGTTTTCGGTGGATTCCTATTATTCGCCGCGGTGGCGGCAGGTGCAGCAGCGATGGTAGCTCCTGTGGCTCAATTTCCCCTGTAGTTTTAAAATCCACATGGTGGTAGTGGCGGAATCTTCGGCCCAGCCCTGTAGCAGTGGAGGAAGGACTCGCCGGGGCCGAGAACGGAAGGCACTGCACTAGCTCCTCACCAGCAAGGTGTCCATGGAGGCCTGGCCAAGCTGGCTGCAGGCTGGGAGACGCTGCGCCATCTCTTCACCAGCACGGCGTGCGCGGAGGCTGGGCTGAGCTGGCTGCAGGCTGGGAGACGCTGCACCAGCTTCTCACCAGCACGGCGGGCGGGCTGGGACAGCTGCGGGCCGGGATGGTTGCGGGCAGGGAGGCCACGCTCACAGGCTTCTTGTCCAGGCAGGAGCCGAAGGCTCGGCGGAGGCCCCATATCAGTGTATCAGCTCCCTGGCTCTCACAGCGGCGGACAGGGCTGGCCCACTCCCTGGGCCCCGGGGCGGAGCGAGGTCTAGCTTCCCTCATTCCTGGTGGCAGGTCCGGTTTCACCGTAGTTTTAAACTCCACATGGCAGCAGCGGCATCCTGCTTTGTGTCTAGTTGTAGCTTTCCCATTTCACCAGCTTTCCTGTGGGTCTGGTGCGATCCCTTTCGATTTTAGCTGTTGTTTTTTTCCAAATTGTTGAGGAGGTGGAAGCTTAGGAGACTTCCTAGTCTGCCATCTTTTTTCGGTCCTTAGGCCCTTTTTTTAAAGAGTCAATACAAGTTCATAAGTTATATCATGAGCATTTTCTGAAATTTCTTATTAAAACACTGGTAGCTTGATGTTAGATGGAATAAATAAGCAATTTTTTAAAGGACTATTTCAGGAAATATCAATTCAGCATAACTAAGGCTAAAAATCTCATTGCCACATTTAAAAGCACTGAATTTCTTTCACGTGAGAAACAGATGCTAAAGAAGAAGGAATTCACTGTAGTCTTCCATTTTAACCTAAAATTAGTTTTAATCTGAATGCACTAATAATCAGCTCAAACAACCAAAATGATTAAATTATTAAAATGAAAGTGAACTATTCTATAAATGTTTAATAAAACCAAAACAATATTTGTGGACATTTATGTACATGAATAAAAGGATACTATCATTCTTCTTCTTTTATCTGTCCCCCATCAATTAAAGAACCATTTCCTTTCGAGTTAAAACCACATAATAACTACCTATGGGCTTATCTTTGCTGGAGCTTATCCTACACTCCCAAGAGTAGTACATATTACATTGTCTGAGTATATAGATAAATTGTCAAGTTTACAGGAAATAATGTTACATAAAGATTTAAAGAATACCATCATCACAGAAGCCATTTTTTTGTGAACAGTTAGTTCTAATTATAGTCTAGAAAATTACCTTGATCTTTAGTGTGTATGAATTATTAACATTAATTATGAATGGATACAAACAAACTCTGTGATCCTGAAGAATTTTCTAAATAAGAGAAAATGTAGGTAATCCCAAATGACCAAGGTGGAGAAGTAGAGGTGATGAAGTAGCTGAATTCTAGCTGTTGCCATCATGTTCTATCAATCCAAAGAGATCTTCTCCAAGGCCCATTATAGGAGGAGCACAACGTCACAAAAACACCAGCTGGCCTCTCCCAGCTCACCATTGGGTGGTACTGCCAGCAGTGTCTGGTTGTAGGGGACAGTCTGGGGTTCCACTGGCTCAGAACCCCAAGGCCCATCACAGAGGTCGTGCCCTGAGACTAAGGTGACCTTGTCACTGATGAGACTCCCACCTTCTCAGGGAATACAGGGCATTTTCAAGTGCCCCACAGAGATTAGAGAATACATAGCAGTGCAAGAGAAACTAAAAAGCTTAAGGTTGAGGGCCACCTACTGAAAAATAAGAGAAAGACTTCCTATCAATTGTACCAAATAGAGAAGTGCCATTCTTAAGGAAAAAAAGAAAAAAAGAAAAAAAAAAAAGAAAGGCAGATTTCATTCCCATACATGCATAGGCAGAGAAAGAATCCATCAAATACTATGAATGACCAATGTAGCAAGGTAGCTTAGAAAGAAAATTTTTTTAAAATCTCAGGAAAATGTCAAAACATGCAAATATGTGATTTCTTTATTCACTTATTTACATTTATTTTTATTGTTGAGAGTATTACAGATGTCCCCTGGTGGCTCCCCTCCACCCAGCTCCTGCCTTACACTAGATTTCATAATTGCACTTCTGAATAAAAGTCAATGAGATACAAGAACACACAGATGGGCAGTTTAATGAACTCCAAAATAAAATCAATGAACAAATGGAATACTTTACTAAATAAATCAAAAATTAAAAAAATAGAAATTCTGGAACTGAATAACTCAATAAAAGAGATGAAGAATGAACTAGTGAGGTTAGGAAATAGAGCTAAGCAGATGGAAGGAAGAATTAGTGATACTGAAGATAGAAATATAGAAATGATGCAGATGGAAGAAGAGAGAAACTTGAGAGTAAAAAGTAAAAAAGAACTCTATGCAAAGTTTCTAACTCAATCAAAAAGAGCAAAATAAGAATAATGAGTATAGAAGAAGGAGGAAAGGATGAGGAAGCAAGGATGCTATTCAAACAAGTAGTTCACAAGAACTTCCCAAACTTGTGGAAAGAGCTGGATCTCTGAATCTAAAAAGCAAAAGACAAAACAAAACAAAAAACCACCACCACCACCACCAAAAAAACACCACCACCACTACAACAAAAAACCCCACCTAATTATATCAATCCAAAAGAGCCTTCACCAAAGCACATTATATTAAAACTGTAAACAATTAATGACAAAGAAATGTCAAGGCAGCCAGAAAAAAGAAAATGATTACATAGAAATAAAAAATAAACATTAAATTATCATCGGATTTGTCAGTAGAAACCCTACACGTTATGAGAAATTGGAATCAAATATACAAATTACTGAAAGAAAAATACCAGCCAAGAATAATATGTACAGTGGTAGTATTCTTTAGATAGGAAGGAGAAATAAAGACTTTTTCAGACATATATATATACCACCATAAGACCTCCATTACAGGAAATAGAAATGATACAAAACTGTGAGTAAGGTGACTTACAGAGAAAAACAGGAAATTGTAACTCTTTAAAAAACATAAAAGGGGAAGAATAATGTCTTACAATGAAAGGGGAATGGAGATAAGATGTATTCAGAAGAAAAAAGACTGAGGACATGAATGACAAAGAGCAATATATCAAAACCACATAACACTCATCAATGTATATGCACCCAATCAGGGAGGACCAAAGTATATAGAGCAACTAATAACAGAATTAAAGGGAGAAACTCACAAAAACACAATTCCAGTAGGAGACCTAAATACCCTATTGACAGCTATGGCCAGATCTTCCTAACAAAAAATTAATTAGGATATATTGACCTTTAATGGACATAATTGACATTTATAGAACCTTTCACCCCCAGATTATGCATTATTCTCTACTGCACATGGAACATTTTAAAGGATAGACCATATGCTGGGACACAAAACTAGCCTCAACAAATTTAAAAAGATTAAAATTATATCAAGGATATAAAGCATTGAAATTGGAAATCAACTGCAAAAAGAAGATAGGGAAAACCAAAAATATGTGGAGATTAAATAACATGCTACTAAGGAACAACTGGCTCAAAGAAGAAATAAAAGGAGAGATCAAAAGATACATCAAGACTAAAGAGAATGGCAATAAAACATAGCAAACCTTTTGAAAGGGGTGCAGCAAACACAGTAATAAGAGGGAAGTTTATATCATTACAGGCCTATATCAAGAAACAAGGAAAATACCAAATAAACAAGCTAATATTACATCTTGAAGAATAGAAAAGCAAGAACAAATGCAGTTCTAAGTAGAAGGAAGAAAATAATAAAAATAAGAACACAATTAAATGAAATAGAAGACAAAAAGACAATGCAAAAATTATGCAGCAAAGAGTTGGTTCTTTGAAAAGATTAATAACATTGATAAAAGTCTGTCTAGAGCAGGGGTGGGCAAACTTTTTGACTCAAGGGCCACAATGGGTTCTTAAACTGGACCGGAGGGCCGGAACAAAAGCAACCTGACCATGCTGGCACTCTCATCTTGGGCTGTTGGTAAAGGAGCGGAGGGGAGAGCAAGAGAACCCTCCACTCTTTCGGCTCCGTGGGCCAGATAGTTTGCTGGTCTAGAGTCACTAGGGAAAACACTCAAAAAAATCAGAAATGAAAGAGATGTTACAACAGATACCACCTAAATACAAAAAAATCAAACAAGAATACTGTGAAAGATTATATGCCACCAAATTCAATAACCCTGAAAAATGGACATGTTCTTAGAATATATATAACCTTCCTAGATTGAATCACTTAGAAATGCAAAATCTAAACAAACTGATTAACAGTGAGAATTTGAAACAATCATCAAAACCTCCCTAAAAGTAAAAGTGTAGGACCAGATAGCTTCACTAGTGCATTCTATCATACTAGAGGCCCGGTGCACAAAATTCGTGCTCTTCGGGGTTGGAGATCCCTCAGCCTGGCCTGCATCCTCTCCAAGTCTGGGAGCCCTGCGGGGAATGTCCAACTGACGGCTTAGGCTCACTTTTTCATCATATTTTTTTTAAATTCCTTTACTTTCAGTCAGTGCATGTTTCTTAATCTGAAGTGAGTCTTTTGTAAACAGCATATATGCAAGAATCTTGATTTCTTATAAATTCATTTATCATATGTAATTGGATAGGAGTATTTAATCCATTTAAAATTACTTTTAAGCAAGCGTTTTACCCTCTGTCCTTGTGCAGAGTGTGCAGCAGTTGCCAGGTGCCAGGCGGCTCCTGGCAGCGGGTATACTAAAGGAATTATAGATCCTCACAGATGATAATAGTGGAGAAGATGAAGAAACTAAGGAAATTGTCTTCTCAGAAAGAGATGAAACAAATCCACAGGTGACAAAAAGTACTTTTCCTCCCCAAGAAAGATTGAATCACTGTATTACAAATGGAGTTTTACTTTTTATTCTATGGTTTGCAATCTGGTCCATCTCAAGCCCTGGCCATTACCCTGATGAAAATTTATTTGGACTATTCATTGTATTTTTTTGTTGTTCCCTAATTGTGGGGAGGAGGAGGGGATTCATTAGAATACCTTCAGTGCCTCCACTTCCACCTCTTCTTGGGATGTTATTGGCTGCTTTTACCATTAGGAATGCTCCAAATACCAGCGATCGCATCCGTATTAGTAATGAATGGTCTTCAACTTTAAGAAATACTGCCCTTACCCTTATCCAAGTAAAAGCTGGACTTGGACTCAATCCACAGGCTTTGAAGCATTTGAGGAGAGTTTGTTTAAGATTGTCTATGGTCCATGCCTCTCAGAGGCATGTTCAACTGCAGTTATTTCCCACTTCCTTATGAATTTCCCCTGGGAATGGAGTTTTCTTTTAGGTTTTGTGATAGGTTCTGTCTCTCCTGCTGTTGTTGTCCCTTCCATGCTACATCTGCAAGAAGAAGGATATGGTACCGAGAAAGGCATTCCAACCTCACTAATAGCTGCTAGCAGTTTGGACGACATTATGGCTATCACTGGATTCAGTACATTCATGAGTGTAGTCTCCTCCACACGTGGCATACTTCATAATTTCCTAACTTCTTTTCTGAACCTAATTATTGGTGTGCTACTATGAACATTTTGGGGAATTTTTCTTTGATATTTTCCAAGTGGAGATCAGGCAAATCTTCCAATGAAGAGAGCATACCTTATTTTGGGTTCGTGTGTTTCTGCCGTCTTAGTCAGCAATAGCTTTGGTATACATGGAGCTGGAGGATTATGCACACTAATATTGACTTTCATTGGAATGAATTGGACCACATATAAGACTGGAGGACAAAAATTACTGCATTTTATGGGATATTTTTCAGTTCCTTCTTTTTGGTTTGTTTGGATTGGAAGTATATATTGCAGCTCTTAAATCAGATGCTATCGGTATTTCCATTGCTAGTATGAATTTGGCATTATTGGTTTGAATTTCTTTTATATGTTTTCTTGATGTCTTTTGCTGCTTTTAATTTTAAGGAGAAAATATTTATTGTTTTCTCATGGATACCCAAAACTGTAGTCCAGGCTGTGTTAGGTCCTCTGGCTCTAGAAACTCCAAGAGTCAGCTCACCCCACTTGAAACCATATTTGAAGGGTGTGATGACAATAGCATTTTTAGCCATCTTGATCACAGCTCCAAATGGAGCTCTGCTTTTTAACATACTGGGGCCCAGATTACTTGAACACCATGATCCAAATAAACAAACAAACAACAACAGCAACAACAATAAAACCGGAATTGTCATAAAAATAAATAAAATAATTTTAAAAAAAATATGTTTTATTGATTTTTTACAGAGAGGAAGAGAGAGGGACAGAGAGTTAGAAACATCAATGAGAGATAATCATCGATCAGCTGCCTCTTGCACAACCCCCACCAGGGATATGCCCGCAACCAAGGTACATGCCCTTGACTGGAATCGAACCCGGGACCTTTCAGTCTGCAGGCCGACGCTCTACCACTGAGCCAAACCGGTTTCAGCTAAATAAAATAATTTTTGATAGGTATGTATTTATTTATATTTTATTATTCATATGTTTTACCTTCTTCTTCTTAGAGAAGACCATTTAACATTTATTGTAACACTAGTTTGTTGGTGGTGAAATCCTTTTTAACTTTTTTTTTTTTTGTGTGTGTGTGTGTGTGTGTCTAGGAAGTTCTTTATGTGTCCTTTGATTCTAAATAATAGCTTGGCTGGGTATTCTTGAATGTAGATCTCTGCTTTTCATCACTTTGAATATTTCATGCCAATCCCTTCTGCCCTGAAATATTTCTGTTTAGAAATCAGCTGACAGTTTTATGGGAGCTCCTTTGGAGGTAACTAACTGCTCTTCTCTTGCTACTTTTAAGATTCTGTTTGTCTTTAACTTTTGACATTTTAATTATGATGTGTTGGTGTGGGCTTCCTTGGAATCATCTTCTTTGGGTTTCTCTGCACTTCCTGGATTTGTGTGTCTTTTTCCTTCTCTAGATTAAAGAAGTTTTCAGCCATTATTTCTTCAAATAGGGTCCCAATCACTTGTTCTCCCTTTTCTCTCTCTGGTACTATATGATGTGGGTGTTGGTATACTTGAAGTTGTCCCAAAGGTACCTTGCACTATCCTCACTTTTTTGGATTCTCTTTTATTTTTGCTGATTGGGTGTTTTTTTGCTTCTTTATGTACCAAATCAATGATTTGATTCTTGGTTTCACCTACTCTACTGTTAATTCCCTGTACATTATTCTTTATTTCAGTTAGTGTATCCTGTTTTTATGACTGGTTCTTTTTTTATGTTATTGAGGTCCTCACTAAGGTCCTTGAGCATCCTTATAACCAGTATTTCCAACTCTATGTCTACCAGATTTCTTATCTCCATTTTACTTAGTTCTTTTTTTGGAGTTTTGTTCTGTTCTTTCATTTGGGACATGCTTCTTTGACTCCTCATTTTGGCTGCCTCTCTTCTTTTTTTTGTTTCTATGTATTAGGTAGAGCTGCTACACCTCCCAGGCTTGGCAGCATGGCCTAATGTAGTATATATATCCTGTAGGGTCCAGTGTAAAAGCCTCCATCAACACCCCAGTTGAGAACTTCAGGTGTGCCCCTCATGTGGGATATACACCCTTCTGTTGTAATTGAGTCTTGATTGCTCTTGGCCCACCCATCAATTTGCTCAGGCTGATCAGCTTCCTGGACTGGCTCTGATCACTGACCACCTACCTGTGACCACCTTAGAGGATCAGCTGTGCATGGGTACACCACACAAAGCAAGACTTATTGAAGTAGGGCTCTGGTAGCCACCCCTTGTGTGTGTGTCATTTATGGAGGTGGTTGGATGATGGTGCTTCAACATGGTCTGAAGTTTTCTACTGGGTGCACTGGCTCTGGGGTCTCCTAGAAGGTCCAGGCCAATATCAACCACTGAATGGGGCCACCAGGCATATGTTAGAAAGTGATCTGTGGATGGCTACTTCTGGTGCTGAGCTTGGAGGTACCCTGGCAAGGCCAAGCTGTGAACCAAGGCTGGCTTCTGCTATTGCCAGGCCTGGGACCACTCAGAGAGAGGTATGGAGCTAGCTGAGGTCAGATGCTGGTCTGAGAGATTTTTGGAAAATCTGAAGCTGGAGCCAGGGCAGGTTATTCCCATGATAAAGCCACTGGAAATAGCTTGAGTGGGCCTGAACGTTGGGTGGGGCAAACAGTCTGAGCCATATTAATAGAGTTTCAGATATGGCACCTGTCTGCTGGCTCTGAGGGTAATGGGCTCATAAAAGATAGCCTCTATAAGCACCCCTGTTCTGGGAGAAGGTTGGCCCTCTAGCTCTCACCATGTGCCAAATAATTCAGTTACTCCCCATATGTCTCTCATGCCTTTCAAGCTGCAGCCTTTGAGCTGGAACTCAAGAGGTAGTGAGTCCAAGTAAGTCCATATGTGGGCCCTTTAAGAGTAACTGCCTGGGACGCCAGCAGTCTCAGCTTCAATCCATACTGGTTTTTACAGTCACACGTTATGGGACTTCTGTTCCTGGCACTGAAACCCTGAGCTGGGGGTTAATCCTCAGAGGGGAACTGCACAGCCAAAATATCCCTCCAGATCATTATCCACCATGCATTGGGAGTGGCATCAGCCCTTCCACATCTCTGCCACTCCTACCAGTTCTGATGTGGCCTCTTCTTTAATTTTATAGTTGTAGGACTTCCATTCAGCTTGAATTTGGGAGGTTCTGAATGAGGGTTGTTATGTTGTATAGCTGTAATTTTGATGTGGTTGTGGGAGGAGGTGAGTACCACCTATACCTATGTTGGACAGGTGAATATTTTCTAATCTTGGAAGAAACAAACATTTCTTAGAGAGGACACTGAAAACACTAACCACAAACATAAAATTTCAAAATTTTAAAAACTTCAGTTCATTTTAATGCCATTAAGAAAACACATAGACTAGCCCTCAGAATGGGAGAATAAGTAAATTAAACTTTTTCATAATACATACAGAAAGTACAATAAAAATAATATTGCCCCTGCAAGTATTGCTCAGTGGATAGAGTGTCAGCCTGTGTTCTGAAGGGTTCCAGGTTTCATTCTGGTCAAGGGCATGCACATAGGTTGCAGACTCCATCCCTGGTCCTGGTCAGGGCACATGTGGGAGGCAACCAATCAATTTGTCTCTGTCACATCAACATTTCTCTGTCTCTGTTTCTTCCCCTCTCTTTCACTCTCTAAAAATCAATGGAAAAATTAACCTTGGGTGAGGATTTTTAAAAATTCCATTTATGGTATAATATATAAAACACTTGAATTCCAAGCAGGAACTTGTAATGATGAAATAAACCCTGGAAATTTATACTTTATACTTCATTGTGCATAGATTATAATAAATATGACAACAATTTCTAATTTAGTAAAAATATTTTAATGAAAGACTGATGAATATTTCTAGGATATTTTAAATAACATTTTAAAATGGGATTGTCAATTCAAGGAAATGTGCCTTTGTTTTTAGCTTGTTGACTTTTGTTAATAGTGCATTTTTATCAGATTGAGTTGGGGCAATCAGGAATTCTATAATTGGTCTTTGATTTGTTAGTGGATATTCAAAAAAACCTTCATAAAAAGGTTAAGAATACTGGAATGAAAATTAGACCATGAACAGCCCCGAATAGCATAACAAGAAACATAATCTTAGAAAATGTCCTGAAGATGTATGCTTTCGCTGCAGATAAGACAGACACCCCTATTATTGTTGAAACTGCACTTTGTAACACAGGGTAGCCTAGCATATACAATGCTTCAATTGTTTTTTGATTTACTGAGGGCTTAGAACTGGAAACAAATGCATAGGAAATGTGTGCAGAAAAATCAAAAGAAAACCCTATACAAATGACAAGATTAATCATGGATATGGAATCAAGATTGACATGCCAGAATGCCATGAAACCCGTTACTCCTACAATAACAGAACCAATAGCAAAAGTTACCCACAAGGAACACAGTGGATGAGGAATTAACAATAAGGAAACAATAAACATAGCTACTGATGCAACAATGACATTTCGAACAGTGTTTTCTATTATTGCAGTGTACTGATCAAAATAAATGAATGCTGAGTTATACACCATTAGGGGAATTTCACAATTTTTGGCCAACTGTCGGAACTGGTTTAACATCTTCTTCTTATCGGTTGAAGCAGAAATATCCGCAGTCTGAATGTAGGCCCGGGAAGAAGGGATTTCATGTGATGATGAAATATTAACATCATACTTAAAATGAGGAAAATCCACAAAAAAACTGGAAATACTGTTCATAAAAGTATTCTTATCATTTATATCTTGCTTTTTATCTTTCATATATTGCACATATTCACGTAACCAAAACTCGGTAAGAGTTTTTTCTACATAGACATTTTTTTCAAAATCTGCCAGACATTTTTCCAATTTTTGCCTAGCATCTTTATCCCAGTAGTCAAAAGTTTCAGTAACAATAACCATAACCTTGGGACCGTAATGTGGAAAATAACGTTCTGCTACATCAAAATATGGTGTAATGTAGGAATCGTCACTTGCCAAATTTCGAAGGTCTAAACCTTCCTGCACACGGAAACATCCCCATATACTACTTGTCAGGTACAACAGGTACAGAAGCACTACAAAAAACTTGGTCTTATTGTTTGTGAGAAAAGGGCCAAAATAGTCTCTAAAGAACAAATTCATTGGATGAACATCAGCTTTCTCTTCATTTGGGAGAGAATCAAATGGGAGACAGCAGCATCTTTTTAAAGCCGAACATTTATCGTCAGGCACATGTGACTTTTTTAACCAACGTAGACAGGCCACTTCTCTTTTACCATCCAGGGCCATAAATGCTCCAAAACAGGTGATAGTATACAAATAACAGAAGAACAGGGTTGATCCTGTATAGATGCAAAAGTACTGTATAGATCTGAAAGAGGTCATAATCCCTGTATAGAAGGCCAGGATGTTAGTGACAGTGGTGATTGTAACAGACACTGCCACTCTTGAATAGGTCCTGGACAAACGATGTCTTATGCTATTCACAAGCTTGGTCTTCTGCCAGCCGGAAATCATAACAAACATGTCATCAACCCCAACACCTGTTAAAAAAGAAACAACTTTCATAAAAATTAATTTATATTAAAAAATCAAACAGATCTCCCTGGCCCATGTGGCTTAGTTGGTTGAGCATAATCCCATGCACCTAGAGGTCACTGGTTTGATTCCCTATCATGGCATATGCCTAGGTTATGGCAGACCCCCAGTAGGAGCCATGCAGGAGGTGATAGATCAATGTTGTGCTCTCACATCTCTTTCTCTCTCTCTCTCTCCCTCCCTCCCTCCCTCCCTCCCTCCCTCCCTCCCTCCCTCCCCCTCTCCCTCCCTCTCTCTTTCTTTCTGTCTGAAAATCAATTAACAACTTATTTTAAAAACTCAAAGAGATCAATGCAAACCATTTTATTTTCCATTTCTTTCAGGTCTTATTTACCTTGCCCAATCTGTGCTTTGATGCTACATCTCTCATTGCCTCTGAATCCACAACAGAAATCATCACTCCTTCTTCTGTAATAGCTCTGTGCTTTGTACATACTCCTATTCTTTGGACATAGCACAATATATTCTATTCCTAATCTTCATTTAAGTTCTTTAAATGATGAATCAGGAAACCTGATTGACTGGTTGTTAGTGGAAGCAGGATTAGCAATGCATCTTTGTTCTGCTAGACTACTTGAGAAACCATTTTCTCTCCTAAGTCATTTCATACTAATGCACAAACACAATGAGCAATCGTTCTGTTGCTTAAAATATAAGCTGGATTTACCTGTTCTACAGTTAGCATCTAGCTATCAATGTAGTATTATTTGAGAGGCACCACATAGTTTACACACACACACACACACACACACACACACACACACACACACACACACACAGTTTCCCTGCTATCTGTTTTTTATAGACAGAATGCTCTAATTTAAACTTCACTTGCTCAGTTTAAGGTCTTTTCTCATTAAAATGAAAGTACTCTTTTTTTAAATATATATTTTATTGATTTTTTACAGAGAGGAAGAGTGAAGGATAGAGTTAGAAACATTGATGAGAGAGAATCATCAATCAGCTGCCTCCTGCACACCCCCCACTGGGGATATGCCCACAACCAAGGTACATGCCCTTGACCCGAATCGAACCCGGTACCCTTCAGTCCGCAGGCCGATGCTCTATGCACTGAGCCAAACCGGTTCCAGCTTAAAGTACTCTTAATATCAGATTTATATCCCAAAATAAATCTCAAGGATCCTTTACATGTTAATGCCTAGTAGGTGATTAGTTCTTTTCTACATTGACATTTCATGATTTTTTTTGAATAAAGCAGACTTTGAAGTTGTCATTAAAGATTGGGAAAGGAGGACTACCAAGAAGAAAGGGGATTAGAAAGAGCAGCATAGCATGCTGCAGATACATTTAACTCTTCACGCCTTCTACTAGAGTAATGATACAATCAGTACTTTGAACTAAAATGCTAATCTTAAATTATATTTTGGGGGATTATCTCTATGGATTGCATGGATTACAATGGAGATTGTAACTTCGCCTCTAATTCAGATGTTCTATGGGTATGATGATGGTAGAAGTATCTAAATTAAAATAACCAAGAATGAACTCACTTAATATTTATTAAATATCTAAAAACTGGTATTTGCCCAACCACCATGGCTCAGTAGTTGAGCATTGACCTCTGAAACAGGAGGTCACAGTTTGATACCTGGTCAGAGCACATGTCTGGGTTGCAGGCCTGATCATCCAAGGGGTTTGTGCAGGAGGCAGCCACAATCAATGATTCTCTTTCATCATTGATGTTTCTATCTCACTCTCCCTTGCTCTCTGAAATTAATAAAAAATATAAAAAACAAAAATCAACAAACTAGTTTTATTATTTATAGAACATTGTTAAGAAATTATCCACATATAGTTTTTGAGTAGCTGCAATCACAAACACACTCACACACATACACTCCTATGTTCACACACACTATACAAAAAATGGTTTATATTAAGTCAGTATACACACTTTATTTGCTGTGGGTAACACTGAGTAATTAAATGTGAGTGTATAGGAAAAAAGTTCGCACTAAAGAGCTAGAATAAATAAGCTGACATCTAGTTTATAGCTAATCCACTATCTCCCCCAGGAAACCAAATGTTATTTCTTTTATAAATACCTTTGTTTTTTCATGCTTACTTTAAAATAAATTATGAAATTACAGAGAAATACAAACAAATAATTTAAGTGACTGTAATTCCAACCTTGGGATAATTCCTGCTAACATTTTGGTGTTTATCCACTCAGAATTTGCTCTGTACAAATATACAGATATAATTGTACCACTTAATTTCAAACATTTCATTTCATAACTAGTATTGTTTAATTTACTATTCCATTAAGTATAATATTTCATTTTTCATTTAATGTGTCTACTTCTTTTTAAAGACTGAAAATTATTTCAAAATTTTAATATGCTATATTTGAATTGACCAATCCATCTTGATATGGGATTAGGTTTTCCCCCCCAATATTTTCCTATTCTAGATTATACCAAAATGAACATGTGTTACTTTTCAAGCAATTGTTCAGTTAATAGGACAAATTCCAAGCAGTGGAATTAATAGATCAGAGATATTCACTTTTGAATATTTAAAAAAATATATTTTATTGATTACAGAGAGTAAGGTAGAGGGAGAAACAAATAGAGATATCAATGATCAGAGAGAATCATTGATTGGCTGTCTCCTACACACCACCTACTGGTGATCTAGCCTACAACCCAAGCTTGTGTTCAGACTACGAATCGAACCATGACCTCCTGGTTCACAGGTTGATGCTCAACAACTGAGCCACACTGCCAGGGCCCCTTTTAAATTTGTAAGCATTTTTTATTTGTTGCAAAGTTGTACTGAAAAAAAAAAAGTCCCAATTTAAAACTTCCCCCAGCAGAATATGCATGCTCATTTGTACATAATTTTACCAAAAACTTCAATACTACTAATTTTTATTAATCTAATAAGAAAATGGGGTATATCACTTTTGGTTCAACTTGAATCCCTTAATTAATGGAGAAATCAAATATTTTTACTTATATTTTCAATTTTGGTGTGTATGTGTGTGTATAGTCTGTTCATGTTCCTTGCATTTCCATTTGGGGTGGCTTGCTTTTTTCATCTCTAAAAATACATAATAAAATTTTATTTTCTTATTTCTGGCACCTCATTTTGGATCTGTGGAGCCACTTGCACATAATTATTTTGCTTAATGTGAAATAAGCTCTTTTCTTAGATATCCTACACCCCCACATACTCAGTGTGTAGTCTCTTTTGTTTTACTCACCTAGAATAAGAAATGGTGCATTTTTAATTATGGTCACAAATGGTACCCCAATGAACAACATCAGGCCAAAGCCACTCAACACTCCAAAGGCAGTTGAAATCACTCCAAAAATTGCAACACACATTTTGTTTCGTATGCAGTCACACCTGTAAATTTGGAGGGAAAAATCATAGAATTTGTGGTGGTACTGAAATTTCATCACTTCATAACAGTCTTCACTTAGACATGTATTTAGAAACCTCTTGGGCAATAATTCCCACACCTTTTTGCTGGAGACATTTAAATTCCTGTCACAATGCAAGGGGGCGGGGGAGAGAGGATGCAGAAAAGTTAGAAATCTATACTACTTTTATCAAACTTCACGGGGTGATTTTTATTTATTGACTAGAGGCCTGGTACACAAAATTCATGCATGGGCGTTGGGGGGGATATCCTTCAGCCCAGGCTGCACCCTCTCCAATCTGGGATCCCTCAAGGGATGTCTGATTGCCTGGGTGGCCTGAGAGAGGGACCTATGGTGCTTTGCAGGCCAGCCACGCCCCCTGGGGACCCAATCGGAGGCCCTGGTATGTGGAATTTATTTACCTTCTACAATTGAAACTCTCTTCAAGCCTCCTGCTTGCTCCATGGCCGGCAGCTATTTCTGTTTGGATTTCTTTACCTTCTATAATTGAAACTTTGTAGCCTTGAGTGGAGGCTCAGGCCAGCAAGAGCAAGTGGAAAGCTTGGCTTTTTCCATTGCCTGGGAAACCCAAGCCTCCCCCCTGCTCTCTGTGGCCTCAGCCATCTTGGTTGGGATTAATTTGCATACTTGCTCTGATTGGCTGGTGGGCATGGCTTGTTGGTGTAGCGGAACTATGGTCAATTTGTTTATTATTCTTTTATTAGATAAGATAGAAAGAAGGGATGCTGTCATTATTTGATTGTTAAATTTTCTAGTTTTCAAATGTAAGTTCTCTCTTCTACTAAAGATATCTAGAGGCAGGTATCAGTCATTTGTTTTGAAGCAGTTAACCAAGTAAAATATAAAACCATTTATGTTTGAACAACAACAACAAAAAATAGATCTTGGTTGTGTGATTCAAAAATATTTTTTTTAAATTTAGTAGCAACTTATCTACAGCTCACTTTACCAGGTGAGAAGAATCATAAAAGTATTTTAGAAGGAGCCTTTGCATATTCTTTAACCACAATATACACTGAGTGGCCAGATTATTATCTCTGAAAGCATAATAATCTGGCTCTCAGTGTATATCCTCTAACCTAATAATAGAGTAATATGCAAATTAATCATCACTCTGCTACACCAGCCATGCCCACCAGCCATGCTCACCAGCCAATCAGAGCAAGTATGCAAATTAACCCAATAAAGATTGTGGTTAATTTGCATATGTGGAGGGAGCTAACGGAGGAAAAAGAGGAACATCTGTAATAATCTGAACAATAAAGATTTAATTTTAAAAAAAGAAAGTGAAGAGATAATTCACAGAGTGAGTGGTGGAATCATATATCTTTCTGGTAAGGTTTAATATATAAAATATATAAAGTATTCATCAATAACTGGACTCAACAACAGAAGGACAAATGAACCCATTAAAAATGAGTATAGGCCTTTGAATAGACATTTCTCCAAAGATGATGTACAAATGGCCAATAAACACATCAAAAGATACTTATCATTAGTAATTAGGGAATTGTGGGTCAAAACCACAATGAGATAATATTGTGCAACTACTTGAATGGCTATAATCCATAAAACAGAAAATGACAAGTTTGGTGAGGAATTGGAGATGTTGCTGGTGGGATATTAAAAGGTGTTTTCTGTGGAAAACAGTTTAGCAGTTCTTTAAGAACCTAACCTGGAATTATCACACAATTCTACTTCTATGTATATAATGAAAAAGAATTGAAAACGGGTTCAAATGGATATTTGTATACTAATGTTCATTGAGGCATTATTCATAATAGCCAAAAGGTAGAAACATTTCCAAGTGCCCATCAAAAGACAAGTGGCTAAATAAAATGTGGTCTATACATACAATAGAATATTATTTAGCAACAAAAAGAAACAAAGTTGTGATACATGTTACAACATGGATGAACACTGAAAACATTGTGCTAAGTGAGGTAAACCAGTCACAAAAGGACAACTTTTATATGATCCCATTTATATGAATCTGTAGAATAAACAAATTCACAGAGACATAGTGTTTGAAGGTTTACCAGGGCTGGGAGAAGGCAATGGGGTGTTATTGCTTACTATGTACAGCATTTCTACTCAGAGTAATGGAAAATATTGGGGAACAGATAGTTGCACCAATTGCACAGGAGTGTGACTGTTATTAAAATAACTGAATTGTAAACTCAAAATGGTTAAAATGACATTTTATATTATATATATATATATATTATATATGTCTTACCACAATAAAATAAAAAAATCATTTATAAAAACAAATAAAACATTATACCTGTAGCATGATGCGATTGAAAATAATATGATTAGAAAATATGCCACATAAAATAAAGGGATCACCGACTTTGAAGTTGCCTCAAATTCCAGTTGTCTAGAAAGTGATGTAATGTAGACCACCTGCCACAGAAATGTACTCAGATGAATAACTCTTAATTACAATATTAGTGAATGAGTTACAAACACTATTAAAACACTCTAGCTTATTGAAAAAAAATGTTCAAATTTATTAAAAGATCAAAATACATGAATTATCATTTTAGAATAAAGAATCTAGATTTGCTTCTTCCCCCAAATCTCTGGCATGCTCTCTAAAGTTTCTTACAAAAATCCAAAGTTTAAAATTTCTGAAAATACAAGATCTAAATTTTACATAAAACAGTGAAATATGATATAAGACCCTAATATATAAATCAACTGAGAGACAACTGGGTCACTAGGATGTGCACTGATCACCAGGAGGCAGATGCCCAAATCAGGACCTGCATTCTGGGGGTCAGTGTGCTCCCACAGGGGGAGTGCTGCTCAGCCAGAAGCTGGGCTTATGGATGGCAAGAGTAGAGGTGGTAGCGGGAGCCTCAGCTGCAGGTGGACAGTAAGGAGCTAGGAGAGTGTGATTGTGAGAGCCTGGACTGGAAGAAGGATATCTGAGTGCCAATTTAGGCCCAATCTCTGAGAGACCCCGAACTGCGAGAGGACACAGGCCGGGCTGAGGGTCTCCCATCTCCCTATGCACAAATTTCGTGCATTGGGTCTCTAGTTATTAATAATTAAAGATCTTGCTGAAACCAGTTTGACTCAGTAGATAGCGCATCAACATGTGGACTGAAAGTTCCCAGGTTTGATTCAGGTCAAGGGCATGTACTTCGGTTGCGGGCACATCCCCAGTGTGGGGTGTGCAGGAGGCAGCTGATCGATGTTTCTCTCTCATCGATATTTCTTTTTTTATTTTATTAAATATTTTATTGATTTTTTACAGAGAGGAAGGGAGAGAGATAGAGAGCTAGAAACGTCGATGAGAGAGAAACCTCGACCAGCTGCCTCTTGCACACCCCCTACCAGGGATGTGCCCGCAACCAATGTGCATGCCCTTGACCGGAATCGAACCTGGGACCTTTCAGTCTGCAGACCGACGCTCTACCACTGAGCCAATCATCGATATTTCTAACTCTCTATCTCTCTCCCTTCCTCTTAGTAAAAAATCAATAAAATATATATTTTAAAAAAATAATAAATAATTAAAGATCTTGTGGCTTTTTCTAAAATTTTATTAGATTGTTATATTTTACTATTTAATTGAATAAATATTTCAGAAGGCCTGGTATTCACAGGCTTTTCCCAGTGGGTGTCTCACTTTCACCAAGCTATTCAGAAGGTTTGCTGACTCAAGAATTACTGAACAGTTATCATCTTTCTGGCACTATGATATAATTTTTTAAAACGAAGAAGAAGAAGAAGAAGAAGAAGAAGAAGAAGAAGAAGAAGAAGAAGAAGAAGAAGAAGAAGAAGAAGAAGAAGAAGAAGAAGAAACTGAGCTAGATATAATTTTCAGTAAAACTATGGAACATTTGCTTGAAGTTTTTTGTTTGTTATTTTTTATTCCAGTGAACTTCAAACAAATGTTAAGGGGCTCCTAGAAACAGCAAAGACTTTAAAGGTAAGAATTTCCAATTAATTTGGCTAGAAAACCCATCCCCAAAACTAAGACTGAAGATCAAAGTCTGTACTGAACAGACCTACCATGAGGATGTAGCATTTGTGTTTTCTACCTGAATATTTACAAGGAACTAAGATTTGTGGCATTCTTCAGGGTGTTAAAGAAAGTGGGGCCAAAACCGGTTTGGCTCAATGGTAGAGCGTCGGTCTGCGGACTAAAAGGTCCCGGGTTCGATTCCGGTCAAGGGCGTGTACACTGGTTACAGGCACATCCCCAGTAGGGGGTGTGCAAGAGGCAGCTGGTCAATGTTTCTCTCTCATCGACGTTTCTAGCTCTCTATCTCTCTCCCTTCCTCTCTGTAAATTATCAATAAAATATTTTTTTAAAAAGTTGGATTAAGTGCCAAATATAGTAGTACTTAATCAGCTTCAAATCAAGGACTCCAGCACTCAGGGAGTGCTATTGCCATCTATGGATCTATGGTCCTTGGAACAAGTTTTCTTACCCTCCCACTTTCCCCTGGCCTCCCTGTCAATCCCAGCTGCCACGTACCCGGATCATCTTCAAGCCCAAACTCTCTTCAAGATTGCTAAATTCGTCCAGGAAATGCAACATCCACCTCCTGCTATGCTCACTATTCTCTTTCTCTTGGGTTTTCAGGTAATATTGCAGCCGCATGGCTTTGGCCTCCAGGAGTAAACTGTTTGCTCCCACCTTATTGGCTAAGACGATTCCACCAAGGGTGCCGGCCAGGGAGACAGACTGGCCATTTAGGGTGTACATGGGGAAGGTGATGCTTCGCAGGTCAAGGTTCTTGTCCAACTTCCAGGCGAACAGGAGGGGGTTGGAGGGCACACAGACGCCCTGGTTCTTAGCACACACCTGACTAAAGAGGATCGGTGTTCCGTCTTCCTGGGTCACTTTCAGAGCCTGCACCGCACTGTCTAATCTGCTAACTTCTGACAAGATTTCTTGTTCCAGCAAGGAGCGTGAGTGGGCCACCACTAGAATAGAAGCAGAATAGACATCAGAGGCCTTCCTGAAGATGGAGAAGTGAGAAGAGTCATCAGTGGTGAAATGCTGCTGCACAAAGCGCCGCTCTGCCTTGGCCGGGCTCCCGATTGGGGTGTACTGTTCCTCGGGGTCCTCTTCTATATCCTTGAGCAGGTAAACGAAGCCAGTGCTCAGAGCAGCTGTCAGCAGAATGGGCATCAGCAGGAAGAACCAGGGGTGTGAGCCCACCTCCCACCCCAGCCACCGGAAGGCCCGGGAGAGGGGAGCCTCCAGGCAGTTGGTCTGGCAGCGGTGCTTCTGAGCCACTTCAGTTGAAGACAGCCTGTTAGGTGAATCCCACCACACTGAATTTGACTTCTTCTGCCTTGGGACTCCCAATGGCTCTTCCTGCTGCCCTGAAGCAAAGTCCAGGTCTGATGTCTGTTCCAAAAGCACCTCTGGCTTCTGGTCTGGGAGTGGTGCTGCCTGCAGATGTGCCCCTTCATCCAAGTCTGGTCCAGGCCCCGATGGCTGCAGCGGGGACTCTGGTTGCTGCTCTTCTGTGGGCTCGGGCTCCATATCTGGGCCACCCTCAGACTTGTTGAGATTCATTTCCATGAAGAGAAGGCCAGTAGCTGCTGGGTGAGCACCTATCTCCCCCCAGCCAACGGTTTCCCAACGAATTCCCAACGGTTTCCTGGAGATTCTAAGAAGTCTCAACACTGCTGCTCTGCGTGGATGCTGGAGCTCCCACTGGGCAGCACTTGGCTGGTAGCCCTACTAGCCCCAAACGTGTCCTCTCAGGATTTCGTTAATACAAAAAATATTTTAGTACTTTAGCACTGCTCCCAGGGCATTCAAATTTTGGCCGCTCAGAGATAGAGAGGGCTGAATGATTTTATTAAATTGAATTTAATGGGGTGACATTGGTTCATAAAATTATATAGGTTTCAGGTGTGCCGTTCTATAATACATCGTCTATATATTATATTGTATGTTCACTATAAGAGAGTGAGAATATTGGAGCATACTTCCAGATAGGCCGTGGACTGTACCCCAGATGGGGTTATCAGTGCTGACACCAGGCCAGGCCTTGAGATAAGGTCTCATCGCCCCTGCCCAGCACGTAGGCCTTCTTTCAAGGGCAGAGCAGGACTGACTCCGTTTTGTGCTGTGTCTTCCGTCTTGTATAAAATGTATCAATTACCCAGCCCACCCTTAAATCAGCCAATAGAAATACAGAGGGAAGTAACCCAGTGTAACTGGACCCTGGCCCTCACCCCACCAATCAGAACCAGACAGACAACTCAGTGGTCTGAGCATCACCCCACCACCCAATCCTAAACCCTACAAAAGACCACACTTTCGAAGCTCGGAGCTCTTTGCATTCTGCCGCTGTATCTGTAGAGGCAGGGAGACCAGACTCGAGTTTGAAATAAAGGCTCTTTTGTTTTTTACATTGGACTCGGCTCCCTGGTGGTCCTTGGGGATCTTGAAATCTGGGCATAACATTTACCGCCCCAAATCCAGTTTCCTTCCATCACCTTTTATCCCTCCTTTACCCTCTAGTAATCACTATACTATTGTGTACCCATAAGGTTTTTTTTTTCCTTTTTTTTTTTTTAATCCCTTAAATACTATGACAGAAGAGTAAATTGATGAGGGGTGGTGTGTATGTATGTGTGTGAGCAAGCTAGAGAAATCAAGATTTCTTTTTTAGTAGCTCACAGAAGTCTCCATCAGGCTGTTTATATTTCTTTTCATGCATTTTTTGATCTATGAATTTATCTTTACTCCCTCATCTGTTGAGGAAAACCCTGCCATATTTTTAGACCCTTAGCTTTTAGTAGTTCTCTTGCCACTTGGTAAAAGACAAGAACAGTTTGAGAAATTGTATGATAAGGAACACTACTCATTTTTATTCTGTCGGGAGAATGACATTCACGTAACATATGCCGTGATTCAAAAGGGGTGGACACCGTGTTAGAAAATGGGAGGAACGTTAAACATTTGGTTCTGATCACGAGCTGGCCCTCTCCGTGAAGTCAGTATCCACATCTGAGGACACAGATGCACTTCCCTAGACACTGGCTTGAATTTGGAGTTGGGATCAGGGGTTCATTGAGTCAGCAGCAGGAGAGGAAAGGGGGAGTTGGGCCTGGAGCGGATTCGGAGGATGGCAGGGGTGAAAGCCAAGGCAGGAAGGTGGACTGGCCGGTCTCCTCAATTAAAAGGCAGGATGAGTGGGAGGAAGGGCACTGCTGGGAGGAAGGTTTTTAATTAAACTGAATTCTACTGAAGCCAGCCCTGGGCAGTGCTGACATAGACCAAAACACGACTGGCTCTGGGATACAACCTGCTGCATAAATTATACTAAAGGAGCAACACATGGGAAAGGGCTCAGACCCTTTCCTGACACATAATGAAAATTCAACTAGTATATTTTTCATCCCCTTCCTGCTATTTTTTTTTTTAAAAATGATATGTTCATTGATTTCAGAGAAGAAAGGAGAGGGAGAGAGAGATGGGAACACCAGTGATGTGAGAGAATCACTAATGGGCTGCCTCCTGCAATTGCCAAGACAGGGCATTGAGCCTGCATGCATGTGCCCTGACCAGGAATTGTACCCGGACCCCCCTGGCTCATAGTCGATGCTCAACCACTGAGCCATGCCTGCAGGGCCCTTCCTGCTCTCGATGATGCTACCGGGCAGCACATACAACACACTGTGTTTGCTTGGGCCAAAAT